>CM034156.1:619459951-620659951 GCA_019776745.2 Taxus chinensis
TGCTATCCCCTGACTATGGTTTTGTTGAAGTACAATTTTAAAACCCAACATTTTTTGGTGACTCTACTGGGGATTTCATTTCAACGTATTCCTTTCTAAAACAACTTCAAGATCATTATTTTTGGTGTGGCGAATCTACGATATACACGTGGGAAGAAAGCTCTCGGGGTTGAGGATTCTCATTTTCAACTTCTAGAGCAACAAAACGTCTCTCTTCTTCCAGCAAGAAGGAACAGAGGAACTCGTTCTGCAAGCACACCTCCTGTTAAAGACATAAATTCCAAGAAGAACATTCCTCCATAACAACTCATCCCTAATATTCTTTCTCTAATACTTGTTGGTGTTTCAGTTCCCCTTCAGACAATCTTCCCACAGATGGCAACACCTGAGCCTTGGGGATAATGGATTGGGCCTCTTGCTCTTCCTCAACCATTGCATGAGTTACCCAGGAGTAGTAGGAAAGGTTTTCCTAAATTCCTGAGGTGATGAGAAGATACACCCAGATGAACACATTGTAGCCTTCAGTGTTGCATGTGGGATTCTTGGGATTGAGCATGAAGATGTTTCTGCTAGGATATTTGTAGAAACATTGCAAGATAATGCTGCTGATTGGTTCTATCATCTTCCTGCTGGGTTAATTACTGATTGGACCACCTTGACAACTCAGTTTGAGCAACGTTTCAAACCTGCTGAAGATGTGCATGCTCTCTTGGCTCAAATTTTTCATATCAAGAAGGAACCACATGAGCCCATGAGAGAATTTGTCCACAAATTTAACAAACTCATTCATAAAATTCCATAGAATACTCATCTTGTAGATCAAATCAAAAAATTCATCTTCCTCAATGCTTAGTTACCTGAAGTAAGCTATGCACTAAGGAGAGCTAACCTTGTAACTCTAGATGCTGATCAACATTTGGCTATCAGTGTTTAGGATGATTTAATCATGTCTAGTAAACTGAAAAGAGAATCCTCCAAATCTAAAGAATCTTCTTCTTCCTCTTCCCCTAGAGCCAATTCTTGATCAGTTAGTACAAAAGCTTACAAATAATGCCATTGCCATCAAAAATAAATTGGCTCAACATAATCCTTATCAAGATATTCCAAGAAGGAATTTTTAGCCTAGGAACCAATTACCTCCTTCTTAGAATAAATCAGCTATTGAAGACCCACCTATCAAGGTTCCAGTCAATGCAACTTATGAAGTTCAAAAACCTGATGATGAGGAGTTTAATGAACTCTACGAAGAACTAGAAGAAGAGATTGATGAAGAACTGGAAGAGCTTGGTGGATCTCAAGTTCATTTCCTTACCACTGAAGGTATGGATGACAAAGATGAATATGATGAAAGAGTGTCAGAGATGAATAGTGAGTCATATGATGTTATGACTCAGGAGCAAATGAACAGAAAAGAAAAAGTGATGTAGCCTGCTAAGAAATTCAAGGAGTTTCCTATAACTATTCCAGTGGTTGCAAGAAGAGGATCTCCTATTCCCACTACCTCCACACTAAAGGTGAGTAATGCTAATCCTCCTCCTTGTACCTCTGTTCCCAAAAATTCTTGTCTTTCAATTCCTAAATTTAATAAATCAAAAGTTTCTCTTGTTCCTAGTAGTGATGCCCCATCCACCTTTGGGTCTTTTGATATCATTGATCACCTCAAAAAGACCAAAATCCAAATTTCAGAGGAAGAGTTTTACCAAACCCATCCAAAGGCCTTTGCTAAAATGGTAAACTTTGTCAATTCCAAATCCAAAGCCTCATCCAATACTTCTAAATGTATTTTACCCACTCCCTCTTCCTCACCTCAACCAAGCCTTGTGGCTGCAGTCACTTCCCCTAATGAGAAAATTTAACCATTCTATGTGAATCTCCTCATATTGCCATAAACTCAATAATTGTGTTATAGAATCAAGAGCATCAGAAATTGTAATGCCTACAAAAGTAGCTCATGCTTTGGGGCTTGAATCTAACATGTACCTTTGGTTCTTTCTATTCCATGGAGAGTGGAGAAGTGCCTTTGGTTGGGAGGATTAAAGATGCACAAGTAGCCTTCGCTGATTTTCCAGAGAAAAGGGTTACAACCACTATTTTGGTTACTGATATTCCTCCTTCATATGGTATGTTGTTGAGTAGAGATTTCTGTAAAAATGTAGGAGCTGAAATTCAGAATGACTGGTCACATGCTTTGATCCCAATCAATGAAAAAATAAGAAAGCTATTACCAGACAAGCAAACTAAGTATATTATGCAAACGACTAATGATCCAAAAGCACAAATACTCTATGAAGATAGAGGGCATGGAAACTATATGATCATGTCAGAGGATGAGGCAAGTCTTCCTAAGGGAGTGATTCATGATCCCAATGGCATTTGGACTTTGGAGTTTGATGGAAGCTACTCTTCAACTGGTTCTGGAGCTGGTGTGGTGTTAATCTCTCCAGAAGGGAAGATTCATCCATTTTCTTTCAAGCTCTCATTTTGAAAATACAAATAATACAACTGAGTATGAGGCTCTCATACTTGGGTTGAGCATGGAAAAAGAAATAGGAGTAAAGAATCTTTGTGCTCATGGTGATGCAGAGTTGATTGTGAAATAGGTAAGGGATATTTACTAAGTCAAGAATAGGAGATTGAAACATTATAGAAATCTTGTTTGGGATTCCATTGAATTCCTTGATGCTTTCTCAATTGAAGATCTGCCAAGAGAAAAGAATACTAGAGTTTATTCTATAGCTGTCTTAGGATCTTTGTTGATTCATCATCTAGATTTCTCTTAAGAGAAATTTACCATTGAAATGATTCATAGGTCCAGTGTGCCAGATAATGCAAGCAACTGGCAGGTTTTCAATGATGATCAACACTTTCTCTCTTTCTTGGAGCTTAAAGATAACTTCAATAATTTATATTTTGAAATAAGTGAAACTTTTCCTAGAGAATATGTGCCCTCTAATGAGAAAGATATCAAGGAAGAGATGGATCAGGATGGCTGTATTAATTTGAAGGGTAACAAGATTCCCAAAGGACTGGTGATTCTAGAAGATATGTTTGACAAACATGATAGGTTCATCAAATCTAAAGCTTCTCAAGGGACTCGACAATCTACTGAGTATGAGAAGGTCAATATTGGAAGTAATGATAAACCAAAGGTGGAGAATATTGGAAAATGTTGCACTCAAGAAGAGAAGAAGAAAGCATTAAACCTATTAAAGAAGTATGTTGATGTTATTTCCTATTCATATGATGATCTTACATATTTTTAACCAAAAGAGATATAACACTATATCCCTCTGAAACATGGGTATCAAACCTTTCAAGAAGAAGCAAAGGCAGTATAATCCTAAGGTTGCTGATACTATTTTTCAAGAGATCCAGAAGTTGCTAAAGGAAAAGCGAAGATTATTTGTGTAGACTTTAAGAATTTGAATCAGGCCTCTCTAAAAGACAACTATCCACTCCCCATGATGGATCAAGTTTAGCAAGTTGTCTTAGGCTCTGAGATGTTGTCTATGCTAGATGTATTCTTTGGATACAATCAAGTGGAAGTCGGTACCCCAGATCAACACAAGACTACTTTTAATACTCGTTGGGGCACCTTTGCCTACAAGAGAATGTCATTTGGTCTTATCAATGTTGGTGCCACTTTTCATAGGGAAATGGATTTAGATTTTGGAGGTCTAAAGGGAAAGTGTATTATTTTGTACCTTGATGATTTGACTGTTTTTTTCCAAAACAAAGGCAGATCATCTGAAAGGAATGATAACCAGATTGTACCAAGCCAAGAACACAGATGCTAATCAAACACCACGATCAATAAGATGAAACCGATTCGCCAGAATAGCTTTACATAAAACCTTTGCAAACAAATGAGCAGTAATATCATATATTATTATGGAACTCAATGCAATACATTGAGAATGGGCCTTGCTTAAATAGGCAAGGAATAATAATTTAAGAACTAGTCAAGGTCGTAGATGAAGCCATAAATCAAGGAAATAACTAGTCATCAAAGAACTAGTCAAGACCATAGATTAAGGTACCCAAAACCAGTAATAACAAAGTATAGAGAGAAAAATCCCATTGCAAGGCATCCCAAGAAGCTCGGCTCCAAAAACTTATACAATGTTGAATAAGTTTAGTGCACATTGTGGTCTGAATCCACTACTCGATCATAGAATTCAAAAACAATTGACGCTGGGATTCACCAAAATAGCTCCATACAAGGAGATTGTCAATGGAGTGATGTCAAAAGTGTAAGAAAACACCAAACATAATTGACCAACTGCTACAAATAGGTGTGTCACGATCCAAGAATAATAACCAAGGCAACAAGGCAAAAACACGAAATCCAAAGAAATTAGAGTGTCACGATCAAGGAAAATCCAAGGTAACAAGACAAGGACACAAAACTCAAAGAAGAAAGATCAACTACTACCCTCAAATACTGGTGGGTGCCATGATCCAAGAACAATAACCAAGGCAACAAGGCAACTACACAACACTGAAAAAATAAATAGGAGTGTCAGAATAGATCTAAGAAAAGCCATAGGTCAACAAGGCAAAGAGACGTCAAAAACCCGATAGAAAATCTCAACAAACAAGAGATGATACACTACACCTGCTAAGAGGCAATATCAACACCACATTTGAAGCAGCAATAATGCATAAGGTATAGAAAGTGGAGCAAGAGGCCTAATGGTGGAGGAGCCATGCCTGTAGAGTCCTCTCAAATGAATACCTATGTAAGCCGCCACGAGTGATCAGATATCCACCCCATAATAACACATGATGGATGAAGAAGATGCTTACATAGGGCTTGTGTAAAATGCACAATATGCATGAAAAAAGTGACATCATAATGTGTGTCAGGTTGATCATGGCTAGAATTGGAAATCTCAGGTTATCTCAAGCTTATCTTGAAGGTGCAGAACTCATGTGTTGCTCTTGATCCTCAGAAAGAGTCGAGCGAAACTTTAAAAAAATGAGCTTTGTTATTGTGTGATCCCAATGAAGTATCTGCTCAAAAACCAATAATGACAAGAATTCCACTTAACATGTGGAATAGAGGAAAAAATACCCTGTGAATGTCTACCAATGACTCCGCTAGTGAGATCAATAGAACGAAGCATGCGAGATCTGAATGCAGTGGTATGCTTCTTAAAAAATTGATTACTGAGCAGAAGTAGGATACACATACATTTTGGTACTGTAATAACATATGATTGGAACAATAATGTAGTAACAAGCTTTTCACAGGTGTATGAGCATCAATCAAAGGAATTTCAAATGACTAACAGATCAGATGTCAGTGGGTTACAGGAGCAATAGCTACAAGTGGACTGGGAGCATGGATATGGCTGTCCACAATATGATGGTGATAACATGTAACATAGCAATTTTGTTCAAGGAAGTGTAACATTGTAATCCTTATCGTGAATGAGTGATTGTAGAAGAGAATTTTACCCTTCTTGAATGATCAATTTTCTGACAATCAAATTTTACAATATCCTCTTGAAGAAAATTAAAGGTAAACTAAGCAAGGACACATGTAGAAAAAGGATCAACACCAACCCTCCCAAATGCTGCAAAGTAGGTTTACCACAATCCAATAACAAAAACCAAAAACAAGGCAAGGACATGTTTAAAAATCAAGAAAGGAATTGATACCCTAGATTGTACCAAGCTAAGAACACATTATGCTTCTCCAAACACCATATCAAGTTGTTAAGCTAGTTGGCCAAAATAGAAGTTTAATGTCCATAGTATGAAGTCCCAGAAATTTTAGGCCTGTAAATGAGGTACTCATGTAAATAACTAGGAAAAAGGGACATCCGCAAGGTCACCCAAAACTAGTAACAACAAAGTAAAGATTAGTTAAAAACCATATTTTCCAAGGCATCCCAAGACTAGCAAACGGCTCAAAAAAAAGTACACATGCTGAAGAAGTTTGGTGTGAACAATGGTAAATAAATCCAATACCTTATCAAAAAACTCAAAATTACAACTGACACTACTTCACCATAATAGCTCACATACAAGGAGCACTGTCAACGGAGTGATGTCGAAAGTGCAAAAAAAAAACACCAAATTCATAATTCGATCAACTGCTGCAAATAGAGTGTGCCATGATCCAAGAACTTTAAAAACCAAATTTTCAAGGCAAGGACACAAAATATAGAGTGTCATACGATCCAAGAAAAGCCAAGGAAAATCTTAAGGCAAGATGACATGAAACTTTTTAAGAAGCAGGATCAACACCACACCCTCCCATACTGCTGGATGGGTGGAGTTTGACACTAAAAATCTATGATTCCATGAAAGTGCTCAAATGCTATAACCTGAATGCACATGATATCCTCACTATGAATATATTAAACATAAATTTATCAAGAATCATGAACAAAATACCTCAACAAACAAAGAGAAAAAACACTGTATAAGAAAAATGTGTGTGGGGTAGCAACATTATTATAACTTTGCATTTAAATAGGTTGTGGTTTTAAAATATATATATTAATGATTTGTGGTATTTGGAAAAGGGGTCCTCATTAAAGAAACCTGAATATTTGGGAATACGAGTGATAAGTTAATGCCAGATAAAATAATGACTAGGGTTGGACAAGAATAACAACAAATTGCGGAAAATTCACAAAGGTTTATAGAGAAAAGAATCATAATGTTATAGGTGATGAAAATCTGGAGCAACATGCACATTTATCGAGCACCAATTTGTTTTTATAAACAATGTAGGTATTTGAGAAAATGGATTTTAAAAAACCTTCATTTTCAGGTTTGCCACTTCTAACAAAGAGATAGGGTTACACATTATAATAGAATGCTTAAAACAAGAAGCATCACAAGTGCAGAAGGTATAGAAAGTGGATTTTTTTAGATGAATGGTGGATGATTTCCTTGTTACCCTGTAGAGTCCTCTCAATGAATTCATATGTAGCTGGGAGTAATCGGCTATTACTCCAAATCAACACGTAATGTATGAAGAAGATGCCTACATATGTTTAATTAAAATGCATAATTGGATGCATGTGAAAAGTAACATCTTTATAATGTGTGTCAGGTTGATCATGTTCTGAGTAGCTTCCATGATGAGATGTTTACAAGCCTGAGTGAAATGAGAACTCATTGTATTGCTCTATGATGAATCAGAAATGAGTTGAGCGAACAAAAACAGGAGCCTGATTAATGTCAAATCCCAATGAAGTATTTACTTGAAAACCATTGGCATGACAGAATTCCACTTAACATGTGGAATAGATGATAAAAATACCATTCCTATCAAATGTCTACCTAATGACTCCGCTAGTGAAACCCATAGAACAGAGCATGCGAGATCTGAATGCAGTGTTATGCTTCTCAAAATCGAATGCAGCTGAGCAGAAGTAGGATACACAACAGTGGTACTGTAATAGGCACAGATGTGGAGTAAGCATGCTAGTAACAAGGTTAATAGGTGTATGAGCATCATAGATAGGAATGGGACTAAATACCTACTGACAGATCAATGTTAGTGGGTTTAGGAGTAATAGCAAATCAAGTGGACCCCCAGCATGTACATGGCTGTCCACAATATGATGGTGATGTTGTAGGATAGCAAGTTTGTTCTGCAGGAAGTGTATTATTGTATCCTTATCGTGAATGAGTGATTGTAGAAGAGAATTTTACTTCTTGAGTGACCCCTATTTTCTTCCACAAATTTTACAATATCCTCTTGAAGAAAAGCAAGTGTAACAAGGCAAGGACACGAAACCCTAAGAAGAAGGATCAACACCACACCCTCCCAAACTGCTGCAAATAGGTGTACCACAATCCAAGAACAAAAACCAAAGCAACAAGGCAAGGACAAAAAATCTAGAAAGGAATGATAACCATATTACCAAGCCAAGAACACAGATGCTAATCAAACAGTGTGATCAAGTGAAGCTAGGGGCCAAAATAGAAGTGGCATGTCCACAGTATGAGTCCCAAAACTAGGCCTGATGAGGTATTTCATGTATTTTAACTTGAAAAAACAAAAACAAAATGTAAATCAGTTAGTAAAAACCCACTCCAAGGCATCCCAAGAAGCTCGGCTCAAAAAAAATGTACAATGTTGAAGAATTTTGGTGTGCACTGTGGTCTGAATCCACTACTCGATCAGAAAAACTCAAAAACAATGACACTGGGTTTCACCATAATAGCTCCATACAAGGATTATTGTCAACAGAGTTATGTCGAAATGCAAGTAAGAAACACCAAACATAATTCGATCAATTTTACTGCAAATAGGTGTACCAAGATCCGAAATGAAGAACAAAAACCAAAGCAACAAGGCTAAGGACACAAAATCTAGAGTGTCACAATCCAAGAAAAGCCAAGGTAACAAGGCAAAGACACGAAACCCGAAGAAGCAGGATCAACACCACACCCTCCCATACTGTTGAATGGGTGGTGATGCTAAAATATGTATGAGTTGATCTTGCAAAAGTAACTACTCAAAACTATTACAAACTAACACTGGAATGCACACTAATGAATAGATCCCCATAAGAGATAATGATCAACATGCCAAAAGTGTACCGAAAATGCAGATACAAAATCTCTCAACAAACCAAGAGTGATACACTACACATCCTAATCAAACAATGCTCAAAACAAGAAGCATCACAATGAAGAAGGTATAGAAAGTGGAGATAGAGGCCTTAACCTGGTGGAGGAGCCATGCCTATAGAGTCCTCTCAATGAATAAGCCTATGTCTAGAACCAGAGAGTGGAATAGAGAATATAGATAACCTACCAAATCAATTCGAATGGATGAAGAAGATGCCTGCATATGACTTGGTGTAAAATGCACAATGGATGCATGCAAAAGAACATCAGAATGTGTGTCAGGTTGATCATGTTTAAGAGCTAAAATCTCAGGTTTCTCAAGCCTGAGTGAAGATGCAGAACTCATGTGTTGCTCATGATCCTCAGAAAGAGTCGAGAGAACAAAAAAAGGAGCTCTGTTAATGTGTGATCCCAATGAAGTATCTACTCGAAAACCAATTGGCATGACGAGAATTCCACTTAACATGTGGAATAGAGGGAAAAATACCCTGTGAATGTCTACCAATGACTCTGCTAGTGAGACCCATAGAACGGAGCATGCAAGATCTAAATGTAGTGTTATGCTTCTCAAAAAATCCATGCAGCTGAGCAGAAGTAGGATACACAACATGTGGTACTGTAATAGGCACAGATGTGGAAGATCATGCAGTAACAAGCTTCATAGGTGTATGAGCATCAAGAGCAGGAATAGACTCAAAGACTAACATATCAATGTCAGTGGGTTCATGAGTAATAGTTACAAGTGGACTGGGAGCATAGATATGGCTGTCCACAATATGATGGTGATGTTGTAGGCTAGCAAGTTTGTTCTGCAGGAAGTGTATTATTGTATCCTTATCGTGAATGAGTGATTGTAGAAGAGAATTTTGCTTCTTAAGCGATCTATTTTCTTCCACAAATTTTACAATATCCTCTTGAAGAAAACCAAAGGTAACAAGGCAAGGACATGAAACCCAAAGAAGCAGGATCAACATCACACCCTCCCAAACAGCTGCAAATAGGTGTACCACAATCCAAGAAAAAAAACCAAAGCAACAAGGCAAGGACACAAATTCTAGAAAGGAATGATAACCAGATCGTACCAAGCCAAGAACACAAATGCTAATCAAACACCATGATCAAGTGAAGCTAAGGGCCAAAATAGAAGTGGCATGTCCACAGTATGAGTCCCAATAACTAGGCCTGATGAGGTACTCATGTATAATAACTGGGAAAAAGGGACACCACAAGGTACCCAAAACTAGTAACAACAAAGTAAAGAGAGTAAAAACCCACTCTAAGGCATCCCAAGAAGCTCGGCTTAAAAAACTCGTACAATGCTAAAGAATTTTGGTGTGCACTATGGTTTGAATCCACTACTCGATCAAAAAACTCAAAAACAACTGACACTGGGTTTCACCATAATAGCTCCATACAAGGATACTGTCAATGGAGTGATGTCAAAAGTGCAAAAAAAGAAACACCAAACATAATTCGATCAACTGCTGCAAATAGGTGTACCACAATCCAAGAACAAAAACCAAAGCAACAAGGCAAGGACACAAAATCTAGAGTGTCACAATCCAAGAAAAGCCAAGGTAATAAGGCAAAGACACGAAACCCGAAGAAGTAGGATCAACACCACACCCTCCCATACTGCTGAATGGGTGGAGTGATGCTATAAATCTGTATGAGTTGCCCAAAATAACTACTCAAACACTGACAAACTAACACTGGAATGCACCAAGAATAGATCCCCCATAAGAGATACTATCAACATGCCAAAAGTGTCAAAAATGCAGATACAAAATCTCTCAACAAATAAGAGAGATACACTACACATGCTAAAGAAGAATGCTCAAAACAAGAAGCATCACAATGCAAAAGGTATAGAAAGTGGAGCAAGAGGCCGAATGGTGGAGGAGCCATGCCTGTAGAGTCCTCTCAATGAATGCCTATGTCGCTGCCATGAGTAATCAGATATCCACCCCAAATCAATACGAATGGATGAAGAAGATGCCTGCATATGACTTGGTGCAAAATACACAATGGGTGCATGCAAAAGAACATCGGAATGTGTGTCAGGTTGATCATGTTTGATAGCTGAAATCTCAGGTTTCTCAAGCCTGAGTGAAGATGCAGAACTCATGTGTTGCTCATGATCCTCATAAAGAGTCAAGCGAACAAAAAAAGGAGCTCTGTTAATGTGTGATCCCAATGAAGAATCTTCTTGAAAACCAATGGTATGACGAGAATTCCACTTAACATGTGGAATAGAGGAAAAATACCCTATGAATGTCTGCCAATGACTCCGCTAGTGAGACCCATAGAGCGGAGCATGCGAGATCTGAATGCAGTGGTATGCTTCTCAAAAAATCCATCTAGCTAAGCAGAAGTAGGATACACAACATGTGGTACTGTAATAGGCACAGATGTGGAAGAGCATGCAGTAACAAGCTTTCATAGATGTATGAGCATCAAGAGCAGGAACAGAGTCAAAGACTGACAAATCAATGTCAGTGGGTTCAGGAGCAATAGCTGCAAGTGGATTAGGAGCATGGATATGGCTGTCCACAATATGATGGTGATGTTGTAGGCTAGCAAGTTTGTTCTATAGGAAGTGTATTATTGTATCCTTATCGTGAATGAGTGATTGTAGAAGAGAATTTCGCTTCTTGAGCGATCTATTTTCTTGCACAAATTTTACAACATCCTCTTGAAGAAAAGCCAAGGTAACAAGGCAAGAAAACGAAACCTAAAGAAGAAATATCCATCTCTAATACCATGAAAGGAATGATAACGAGATCGTACCAAGCCAAGAACATAGATGCTAATCAAACACCACGATCAATAAGATGAAAGCAATTCGTCAAAATAAATTTACATAAAACCTTTGTAAAAAAATGAGCAACAATATCATATATTATTATGGAACTCAATGAAATACAATGAGAATGGACCTTTCTTAAATAGGAAAGGAATAACAATCTAAGAACTAGTCAAGGTCGTAGATCAAGTAATAAATCAAGGAAATAACTAGTCATCAAGGAACTAGTCAAGACCATAGATTTAGGAGAGAACTAGACATCAAGGATCTAGTCAATACCATAGATCAAGGAAAGAACTATTTAATACCATAGATCAAGGAAAGAGCTATACCTAACAACTAGATAATATCTTCTAATATCTAAATAAGATAAAAGAAATATCCACACACATAAGGTGAGGATAAATACAATAAAGGTAAATAAAGTACCTAGGTGAACATGAGCTAAGCTAAATACGTACTCTAACATCATCTTTAGCATCTGGAAATAGTTCTTTAAAAATGAAGAGAACATGGAATTTCCCTCAATCCTAGGAAGTTTGTCTTTTTTGTTACTGAAGGTAAGTTGCTAGGGCATATTTTCTCCAAGGAAGGAATCAAGATATATCTAGAAAGAGTTCAAGAAATATACAAAATATTCCTCTTCCCACAAGCAAAAAGGGTGTTCACTCTTTCTTTGGCAAGATAAATTTCCTAAGGAGATTCATTCTAGATTTCATAGAACTGACTATGAGTGTTGCTCACATGATGAAAGGAAAGAAAAACTTTGTTTGGACTTCTGAAGGTAAAGAATTATTTGAAGGTATCAAGAAATCCATTGCTAGAACCCCCATCTTAGCATGTCCTGATTTCAACAAGGATTTTATTATTTATTGCTATGCTACATAGAGTACCTTGGCTGCTATGCTAACGCAAAGAAATTATAAGGATCATGAACTTCCAATTTCCTTCATGAGCTATGTTCTAAAATCTCATGAATTTAAATATACTGTGACGGAGAAACATGCTTTTGTAGTGGTCAAAGATTTCAAGTAGTTTCATTTTTATATTCTTAATTCTCACTCTGTTGTGCTTATGCCTAATACAACCATCAAGTCTATTCTTACACAACAGGGGTTTGGAACTAAAAGAGGAAATTGGGTAGCAAAATTCCAAGAATATGACCTTAATATCAAGCCAACTAAGCTAGTCCGGGTTAAAGTCTTGTGTGAGCTTATTGCTAAAGGGGTTGATGAAGAGTTGTCCAAAGAAGTAGTTGATGTTCCTGTTGTCCTCTTTCCTCAGTTCACAAGATGAATGGTATGTTGGTATTACACATTTTCTTACTTATGGAGAGTGTCCATACCACTTGAGTGCCAAGGAAAAGAGAGTTATTAAGCTAAGGTCTGCACAATATGTATTATGGGAAAATACTTTATTCAAGCGAGACATAGATGGAAGATTCCTTAAATGTGTGGAAAAAGAGCAACAAAAGAAGTTGTTTTTAGGTTTTCATGATCAGGCTTGTGGAGGGCATTTCTCTTCTACTGTCACTACCCATAAAATCCTTCATGTAGGGTGCTATTAGCCTACATTTTTCAGAGATGCGTCAAAATGGGTAGGTAAGTGTGAATCTTGTCAGAATTTTGTTGGGAGACCTAAATTGGCTGCTTTACCACTCCAACCAGTAGTGATTGATGAGCCTTTTCAATAGTGGGGATTGGATTTCATTAGAACTCTTAACCCACCTTCCAGTGCTGGACATAGTCACGTGCTAACTGCTATAGATTACTTCACAAAGTGGGTAGATACTATTCTAGTCAAAAGCACTACTTCTAAGGTGTTGTGTAATTTCATCAAGGAGAAAATCTTGATAAGGTTTGGGGTACCAAACAAAATTGTGACTGATAATGCTTCAAATTTTTCTTCTTCTGAGATGATGGATTTTTGCTATGGCTATGGAATTTCCCTTACTCATTCTTTAGATTATTATCCTTAATGGAATGGACAAGCAAAATCAACAAATAAGAATCTGGTAACCATCATTTGGACGCTTGTTAATGACTCTCAAAGGAATTGGCACAAGAAGCTCTATGATGCTCTCAGGAAAGATAGAATCACACCAAAAAGAGCAATTGGGATGTCTCCATTTTAGGAGGTTATTAGCATATGGATTTGCACGCATGTAAATGACATGCAATAGTGTAGGAACAAAGTCCCTCCTCAATTAAGGTGAGGATGCCTTTATTGAAAACCAAAACTATATTTACATCTGCACATTCAAAATTGTATGTGGGGGGTGTTTTGGAACATCAACGGAAAGAAAAGTTAATGAAGGAGATGGAATAGAATGAAGGAAAGGAGTGGAATGGAATGAACTGAAAGAACATGCAAGAGTTAGGTAAAAACAGAGCCTAATATTGCATGAAGAGGAAAGATGAATAACTAACACAAATAAAATGGAGTTTGAGTTAGCCAAACAAGAATGTGTAAAAGGGAACACACATGAGCAAGTAGATAATTAGAGCTTGATAACTGTGAACTAGAACAATTGATTAATAATGTTGACAATGAGATCAAAGATAATATTTGTATGCAAGATTCAAAACACCTGACATCTAATGAACATAAGAACATCAAATGTTACAAGAGACAATGAATGAGACACAAAGCTCCTATTCCATTAACTCCAAAAAAAAATTCACAAAAAAACACAAAGTTTCTTCCTATAACAAAGCTTGCACAAAAGTATTTTCTTCTCCTCTCTCAAAGTCACCCTTACAAATGAGCCCCTGACTTCCTTTTATAACCCAAAAGTTGGTTATAAAGTAGTTAGGTTTTAAAATGCACATTAAATAGGGCACTTAAGTGACTTTGACTTTTTCAACCAACTTTTTAAAAAGTGACTAAAAATAGAAACCACTTAAGTTAAAAAATCATTTAAGGAAAAATACATAAATAAAAGAAATGGGTACATGTGGACCCCACTTAAATGACTTGGACGCACACATAGACACCCTAGTCAGCAATGCACCACCTAGATCAAGACACCTAAGATGAGTGCCTTATCCATTGGGCCAAGAGTCCGCCTATCCCGATTGTACGAGAATGAACTCATTGACTGTGCTCTGCAATCCTCCAAATGACAAGAGTGCTGAGCTTGAAACTTGAGCAATTCATCCACCCCTTTGTTTGAGAAATATTCTGGTGTGAGAAAATTTGTCTTCATTCGTATTCACATTCACAATTCTCCACATGCTCCAAGTACCTTTCCATGGTGAATTATTCATTTGTCGTGAGACCGTAGACGTTACGCCACCTTGGTTTATCAGAATCCAGCTTATGGCCTTTCGCCATTGAGAAGATCTCCAACAGCCAAAATTGTAATTCACCTCCAATGGTATTACAAAACATGGCTTTAACAAACACCCCATGAATAAATATAACCAGTTATTTACACTATACATTTGATTTGATGAAGTTGAAAGCATTGTCTAGCTTTGTAAACACTTTCTACAAATTGAATAACTTGACTCTTCCATCTCATTGCACAACATATATTTTATTGGTTCACTTAACATCACCAATAATCACCAAAAATAACATTTTCCTTGTTTGAAATGATGGAAGCAGTTCTCATATTTCACAACAATCTCGGAAACAAACTCGGTTGCAATGTGTCAACATGCACACAATTGAAGGTTCTTGTCGATTAAAAGAGTTATTCCAAGGGATATCTTTATCAATCAATATGGCATTGCAAACTTCTCATCTAGGTGACAAAGAAATGGTTATTTTACTCATGAACATCATTCAAGAATCTGAATCGAAAAAATATCCTATTGCGTTCATCTCGTGGGTAATTGTTAGTGCGATTATCTCCTCCACAAAAAGTATGAATCATTCTATGGTCTCTATACATAGAATTAAACTAAATTCAAATCATAGCATGGTCTTCATCCATAGGCTTAAGCCAACATCTATAGGGATTGACCTTACCACCATTATTACACTTAACTTTCGTCAGTAATCGTTAAGTTTGTTGTAGTGTAATCAAAATTGTTTTTAGCTTTTCAGCTCAACTACTTTATATTCAAGCTTAACCCAACATTTCTGAAAAGAATGGTTTTACCACAATGCTCACGGTTCTTCCTTATTATATAACACTTGTAGTAAGAATGTTTTGGCTTTGCCATAATAAGCACAATTGTACCTTCCAAACGATGAGAAAATGCCATTATCAATAAAGACCTAATGCTGCCATGATGATGGCCTAGGTTCAAGCCCTCAACATGTCGATAGACACCCTTAAGACTGATTCTTTGCCAAAGAGCCCCTCCGTATTTTGGCAGTGCATTCTACAATCTCGGCTCCAATCAAAAATTATGCCACTATTGGGATCTTAGTATGGCATAGGTAGCTGTGAGCTACATAATATACTCACTTTTCCAGAAACTAAAAAGATCCTTTATGTTACAATTTGCAACACATAAAAGAAGCCCTTAAAAAAAAATACATTGAACAACTGGGGCAACCAAGAGGACCTTGGAAAAATGTATAGGTGACAACCATATGAATTCTTCCTTAGTCGTGGATCAAAGCTAATAGAAATAAAGTTAGATAAAATTAGCTTGAAACTACAGTACAATCGTCCATTAAAAAAAAGTTTCTCTGAACCTGGTAAAAGAATACTTTTTATTGTCTGATTGGATGTACATAATGGAAGGGTATAAATATTGCCTATTGCCCTCAAGAGTTTCTCAAAGAGACCATTTACAAGTAACAAGAATGTAGTATACAAAATGGCCAACGAGGTATTTTCAGAGTTGACCTTCACATTCAATTCATTTCTAGGGGAAAAAATGCTGAGCAATATGAATCGTTTCATTCTGCACCGTAATAAACCTTCATCTCCTGACAACATGATTTTCACCACTTAACTCCTCTAGATTTCTCACGCTCATGGGAGAGCCCCTCAAGTCATCGACCTTGGACCTGTCTTCTTCGTTCTTGTCCTCTTGGGGTTTCAGGCGCTTCTGATTAGCAACAAATTATTCTTCCATGAGGAGGTAGTCTTTGATTCTTTCGAGCTTTAAGAGCCTTAGCTTGCATTTCATGAGAGGGGTTACAGTGGGTAGACGGGCAGCGGCCTCGGGGCCTTTCTGCTTGCGTTGTGCATGGAGTTTAGATCTCCTTGACCAATGCGTTCACAATGGATGCGTGGGCATATGCGTGGATTTTCTTTGACAATTATGCACGACCTGGTTTCTCCCCTGCGCGGCTTTTATTTCCTTTTGGCATGTGTTGGGAATTGTTCTTTACTGCAACGTTGAACTCTTGTTCTTTTAAAATCTGCAATGTGAATATTTACTCGCATTGAATCTCTCCTCCTTTGCCTAAGCATGGAGTTTCTTCGCTGAAACATGGCCTCTTCTAATCTGCAACGTGAGATCTAGTGCTTAGCTATGGCATTAAAGATCCTTCTCCTCTACTGACTGCGTCGATTTTATGAATGCAACTTCAATGTGGAATCATCTGCCTTGTGCAATGCATTAAAAATTTGTCTTCTTTTCTTCTAAAATGTGTTGAAAAATGCTTTGTCTTTTACTAAGTGGAAAACCACAAATCCTTGGCCATTGTAGATATTGCTTATGTTGGAACGTTAAACTCTTTGCCTCAAAACCTTTTCTTCTCCCCTTGGCGCGTGGAAAGCTTTGACTGTTCTTGAAACTTTTAAACTTGGTGCTGTCTTTTCCTTTACAAGGCATGGACAGTTGGTGCTGTGACTACTTTTCTATCTCTACGTGGATCGCTATGTGTTTTTTTTTTATTATTTCCTGAGCATTCTTTTAGTTGTTGTCTCCCTCTGCCCAATGCGTGGGCTCAAAACAAACGCTTCTTGTTGTTGTTTTTAAACACTTTTATTTTTGCCTAATACCTACCTGAAGAATTTGTTGGATGTGATAAAACATTATGCCTTCAAAAGAATTAAGAAGTGAATCTTCGCATGACTTTTTCCAACGGGTTTGATGGAGGAAGTTACGAGGATTAATTAAACTTCCTCGTTTCCCGGATAGTGACTTAAGTGCCAAGGGGAAATGGGGAAAACAACGAACAATTGCCAACGGGAATTGCAAAATGGGTTGGCAATCCCCGTTCAAACTCCCCATGTGGGAAATTGGGGAATTTCCTGCCCATTAGCCAATACAAGATTTGGCCAATTGGCAGAGAAAATCCCACGTGCGGGAAAATTGAAGGAAATTGCCAGGAAAGAAGAAATCTAGGTTTGGGAAGCCAAATGGGCTTCCTGGCAGTTGGAAGCGTAAGCTTACTTCCCCGGCATTAAAATTTGTTGAATGATTTTAATTTATATTTATTTAATTAAATACTCCTCAAGTGGTTTTGAAAAATTAATTTAATCATATAAAAATTAAAGTAATCTATTTTCAAAAAGTCAAGATTGGTAAATTTAAAGGCATTTTAATGCGTTATTCCAAAGCCTAGCGGGAAAAGTTCTTGCCTGTAAAAGCAGGAAACGAAGATTTAAAATAACACAAATGTTCCAAAACGACTATGTTGGAATGAACCAAAAAAAGGTAACAATTTTCAGAAATTTCAAATTTTTATTATTTGGAGGTTAAGTTGACTACATTTTGCAAAGTCAAAATTGGTTGATAACAGAGGTGTATGTTGCTGAAGCTCAGCTTCTAGTAATAGTGGAATTACCAGCCATTGCACTTAATGAAGGCTATTGATGATTCAAGTTTCATCAGTTCCTTGGACAAGAGGATCATGTATCTTCAGAAGTTGGATGAAGAGAGGATGCAGGTTTTTGATAGGATCTCATCTCATCAGCTGAAGGTGAAAGCTTTGTTTGATAAGAAAGCTAGGCCCAGATATTTTCAAGTGGGAGACATTGTTCTACTATGGGACAAAAGACATGAACCTCAAGGAAGCCATGGTAAGTTTGATTCTCTTTGGCTTGGACCTTTCAAAATTCAGGGACACTTTAATGGAGAAAATTCTTTTTACTTAGATTATATGGATGGATCTTCTCTCCCACTTCCTTAGAGTGGGAAATGTTTGAAGTTGTTCAAGTCCTAGGTGATTAGGCCGTCCTTTTGTATATACTGTGTGTGGTTTTTTGTTTTTCCTTTTTGGTTTGAAAACAATTTCCCTTCCATGTGTGTTGTCTTTTGTATTGCTTCACCTTTGAATCTATTTGCCCAATGGATAAGACACTAGTATGCTTTCCCAGAGTGTTTCTATGGTTCTTGATCTTGCCTCATTCTTCTGTCCCAGCCAAGTCATCTCTAGAAAGAGCCAACTCTTGTCACCCTATAAATTCCCCTCATTTAAAATTCAATTTTGTTGAAAATTTTGATTTGGTGCATGTTATCCCAATTTTACCCCTCAGAAAAATTGATCAAACACGACCCCGCACAAAAGAAAATCAAGAAGGGGTGGTTCAATCATGTAAGCCCACATTCCAAATCCAACAATGAAAGGGCAGGGTCAGCGAAGGAGGCTAATGGCATCAAAGGAGATCAGAGAGCGCATGAGAATATTGAAGAAAGGGCTCGAAGTTTTTGGACTTCGCATGCGAGTCGACTCGAGGAAAAGCAATGGACCAGCGGAAGGCACCACATGCCTCATTGGCGTAAATTCAAAAGATGCGGTCCTAAAGAGAGACCCCAAACTTGCGCTATGCCCTCCACATGTCCAAGGTTCACCAAAAGGGACAGAGTCAGCCGTTGAATCGGCTAAGTATAAAGAGAACCAACAGAAAGCCCCACGTGTCCCTTCAGTGCTCTTTTAGGTGGCGAATCCACAAGCAGGTCCAAAACATGCACCAGCTCTCCATGTGTCTCTTTGGTGTAGTTTTGGTATGGTGCACAAATGCAGAGACCCCGAACATGCGCAAACCCTCCACATGGTCAGAGTATGAAAAGAAAAAGTCAACTGTTGAATCAGCTAAGTATAAAGAGCTGGTGGAAGCCTCCACGCATTCCAACGGTGCACCTCTAAAGGCCAAGTTCAAAGCAGGATCATAAGTGAGTGTAGACTCTGCACGTGCCTCATTGGTGTAACTTCAAAAGCATGACCCAAAGAGATCCCTGAGCTAGCACCAGCCCTCCATGTGCCCTAGGTCCAAAAAGGGGACAAAGCTGACCATTGAAAAGTCCAGAGTCTACGGAAGCCTCCACACGTCCAATCGGTACTCTTTTAAAAGAAAATTTTTGTGGCAGTTCAAACATGCGGCAACCCTCCATGTGTCTCGGGTCATCGAGGTACTTTGAAATTTTTTGGTTTTGTTTCCAAAAAGGTAAAAGTCAAATGTTAAGCTCACGTCAAAAGTCAAATCAGGAAGGCGGATCGTTAGAGCACTTTGAATATTTTTCAAGAAATTTATTGATCAAAGGGAGTAAAGTTACAAAAATGAGCCACAACTCCGCTAAAGCCATGTATTGAATATCTGTTGAAAAGTCAAAGCAGAGAGGCGGGTTGTTGGGACACTTTCGGAATTTTGGTTTTGTTTCCATAAAAGGTGTATAGTGATAAAGTGAATCACGACCCCGCTTATGTCAAGGGATAAAGTCAAATGTTGAGCCCGCATTGAAAAGTCAAAACGGGGAAGCGGGTCGGCGGAGAACTTTGGGATTTTGAGCCTTGTTTCCAAAAGAAGTAAAATTATAAAGTGATCCGCGACTCTGTTATCACTCAGGTAAAGCCACGTGTGAGACCTATATCAAAAGTGAAGTTGCAGGTTTGTAGGGTTTGAGGGAGACTTTTACACTTTACATATTTTTCACTAAAGGTGCAATTTCAATTTTGGACCCGCAGATCCATTTTGCGAAAAATTACATTTTCGCCATTTTTGTACGAATTCGATTCAAATATTCAAATGAGCATAACTTTCGCTCAAATGCTCGAAATTTGATAAATTTTATACTGTTGGAAATATCTTGGTCTCCTCTACGCCATGAAATCATAAAATATTATTTTCAGTAGGATTTGATGGTTTAAAATCTAGAAAATGTCTTTCACACCATTAATATGTGATCTGATTACTTCAAACAGATTAGATTTGATCCGATATTCCATCCTTCCTTCTCCAACATACCAAACAGACATGGAGAATCAACTGGATATCTTGATTCGGGTGAAAATCTGGAAAACATCTTTCATGCCATTAATATGTGATCGGACTGCTTCAACTAGATAAAATTTGATCTAAACTTCCAACCTTCCTTCTTAAGCATGCCAAAGACATGTAGAACCATATTTGACAGATTATAGGTGGATTTACAGGGGCATTGATGGCTGGTGGTTGAGCTTCCAAATCAGATTTATTTCATTCTCTTCTTCTCCTCTTTTCAACTTCATATATAAATGTAAGGGCTTTGCTCATTGCAAAGGGTTGGACTCTGATAATTTTGAAGTGTAAATAGAATCAAAAGCAATCAATGCAAAAGAATTTCCCCTTTCTCTCTATCTTCATCTATTGTCTCTTCTTGCTTGCCTAAAATCTATGGATCATTTATCTTCTGTAATAAGAAACTTTGTGTTCTTATTGATATGATTTATAGAAATTTGTGTCTATGGAATGATATCTTATGTTGTGAATGTGAATGATTCTGTTCTATATCACCTTTTCTCAGTACGTATAAGGTTATACTCTGCTATCTATATTTCTGGAAAGTACTGTTATATTATGCTCTTTCCTTTCTTCAGTTTCTTCCATTCATTTGTATTAATAAGCTATTTTGGTAAAAAAACATTTCAAGATGTTAGAATTCAAGCCTTAAGATGAAATTTGTACATTTGTATATAAGCTTTGCTTCTTTCTTTCAATAAGGGAACCTCTCCCATAAAGAGGAGCGACTTGTTGTCCCCTAACTGTGGTTTTATTTAAGTACCATTTTAAAACCCAAAAGGATCTCATGTATGTGGTGACAATATTAGTTCCTCTAGTACTCTATAAAGAGAGAGAGGGACATGCAATATTTTCATCTCATGAGAATGAGATGGACACCTATGATTGTTTGTGTTCCCATCATAGTAGATCAAGGAAAATGAGTTTAGGGTCACAAGGGAAGACTAATGAGCATATCATTACCATAGCCACCACATGAACCAAAACCACATCTATAGCTTGTAACATGGGAGTAGTGTGGTAGGCTATAGTAGGGCTAACACCCCATTATCAAGTTTATGTCGTTATGCATTATTTTTTTATTTTAGTGACTCACCCAACCAAAGAAACATAAAACCTGCAACATTGATGATATCCCCTATTGACTTGGTGATATTAGTTTGTGTTAAAGAGGGTAATATACCTCATTTGATGTGGGTATTTGGGGTCTTGTGTGGTTTTAATGAGAAACTACTGTGAGAAGTGAAAAACTTAGCAGAAGTGTGAACGATAAACAAACATGACAAAAAACCTTTCCTCCAAACTTTTCCTTACAAACCTCAAATAAGATTGTGAAAGTATTAAACTTGTAGAATCTTGTATTTTTTGGATTGTGGATTCTCTTGAAATTGATCTCTAAATGTAGAGATGGAAATTCTACAAGCAGATAACTTACACGAAGATGCATATGGAAATTTTGGCAGAAGTTGGTTGCAATTACAAAAAACTTTTAGGGATGATTTACAAAGGATTAGTCTATTTTTTATAGTTGAAGGTGAGGCCATGAATATTAGATCAACGTTTGAATGGGCTACATGTTCATAATTATAATTTCCTGAAATAGCCATTGGATTTGGTCAGTGTAGTCACGATTTTTTAGGGGAAATTGATGTTTGAATTTTGTGTTGGAAGATGGTTATACATGCAGCGTTGCAGGGAAAAGTAATATTTGGATTTTATGTAGGAAGATGGTTGTATATGTAACTTTTTTTCCCCCACCTTTGTAGGGTTCTAGAAATAGAGTTGAGTGGAGTGCGAGTAGATAATATGATTATTTAAATAACTAATATAATTAGTTATGAGTTGTGAGAGGATAATTAATCATTTAATTAAATTAGCTAAAAGGTGTGAGAATTAAATTAATTAATTCTAGAAGTATAATGGAATTAAATTTATTAATTCTAAAGGGTTATGATTTAAATGATATCATTTATTTAATTAATTCTAAAGGGATGTACTCTAGTAGGATATAATTAATTTAATTAATTCTAATGGGATGGAATTAACTTAGTTAACTCTGAAGTGATGCAAATAGGATATGAACAACTAAGGATAGGCTATAAATAGGAATGTATTTTTAGGGTGTCTACATTTTCCCCTCTTTAAAGTGTTATTACAAAGTAATAGAATTTTAAAGATAACATACACATGAATATTGGTGACAAGAAGGCAAGGAAGCATGGTGAGTGAAGAATTTGGATGCCCCAATGAGTAGAATGATAAGGGAATTCCCCCTCAAGTGGGTGGGTGATGTGACAAAGCAATGGTCAGTTGCTTGATAGGAAGAAGACAAGGAATTTGGAGGATGAGAGGTATTGTGCTCATAGCATGAGCATCATTTGGAGAGTGAAATTTAGAGAAAAATTATTTTATTGTTACACAATAGAGTAGTCGCCATGGTTATGAAATAATCAAGATGTTTAACCTGTCATGTGTGCAAAACAAACACACATACAACAAAGAAAAGATAAAAGAAATTAAAATAAACACAATATACACCATAAAAGTATGCACCATGGCTATAAGGAATCCAAGATGATAATGAAATATGTGTAATTTGTCCAAAAAGAAATATCAACAATGCAACATAACCTCAAAAAGAGGACAATTAACTATGCCCCTAATATGTGCCACACTGATGATTAAGAAGATGTAAATACCACCAAACACTAAACCTATGAAATGCAAGGGAATAGGATCAAAATGACTATCGGAGTAATCTTATATACTCCTACTGAAACTCTTGTTGGATCCCATTGAAGTTTGATCTATATTGGATTTAATCTAAGTGTACCCCAAGCAAAGTTATATTACGTTCAAGGGTAATTGGTTATTTTTCCTCGAGCATAAATATACACCACGGGAAATAAAAGTGATTATCAGAATATGCTCTAGAATGATCAGTAGGATTTCCATCAAATGCCAATATTGTTGAACTGTGTTATTTAGTTGCTGAAATTTTTTCAAACATTTTTCTGAATGATTTGTTTTTTTCTAGTTTTATACTATTTTTGGTTTTGAAACATATTTCAATGCTTTTAATTTTTGAACATATTTGAATGTTTTTGAGTTTTTGAACATATTTGAATGGTTTTTTATTTTTGAACATATTTGAATGTTTTTATATTTTTGAACATATTTGAATGTTTTTGGAGTTTTAAACATATTTGAATTTTTTTTTTAATTTTTAAACATATTTGAATGTTTTTGGATTATAGACTCGGTAAAAGGGTACACCATTTGAACTCAAGTTCAAACAATTTGAAAATTTTCATTCCTTCAAAAAAATGTATATGATATAATGATAGGATGCGTCACTCTACTTGTGACTCCATGCAACTAGGAAGATGTGATGGCTTATCACCGAGAGCTAAGAAGGACACGAGAACTAGGAGAATAATGATATAAAAATGAAGATGATGGATTCCAAGACACAAGGTGTAACAATGGTCCATTCGAGAAAATGTAACTCATCTCCACTCAAGATTATTTGATCGATTTCAATATTATTTCACTTTATATGTTTTAACTAGACTTAGATCCATTGATGGCTTAGTGATTGACGATTTGTTTGAAGGAATTGGTATCTTTCTTAACATGAGCAACTTCTTAGGATATTTTTGATTAAGCACTTTTGATTCAAATTTTATGAAGGCTTTAATTTGTTAGTTTTTTTTTTAATTTACTCCCTACATCTTATCCCATGCCACCAATAAGAGGAAAGGGCTCAACATGGAAGACAAAAATGTAGGCAAGTAAGGATACCTTCCTCCTTTCTTAGTCTCATACTACTAGTAAGAAGTATGGGCTCATCGTCAAAGACTCTGAAGGAAAAAATTTGTAATGATTGATATTTTTTGTATTTTAGATTGATTTTAACTTGTATGTTAATATTGTGCTTATTGGGAAGGAACATTTTGCATCTAAATATTAGCTTCATGCGACTAGTAAGACGTAAGGGTTTAACAATGTACACTAAGATGGAAAGGCAAAAGGTTTGGGTAAAGAATTTGGTGTTTTCTGTTAAAGAGAGAGCTTATTTGAAAGGAGGATTTTCCATCAGTAAGATTCTAGAAAAAACCATCAGTAATAATATCTAGAACAGTAGAAACTATAACAACAAAGAGGAACACAATGCTTAAGATGGACAATATTAACCTGTGTCGTATAGGTGAAGAATGTGGAGAGATGAAGATGTCATGATTAATAAATATAACAATGAATGAAACAATTAAAATTGTTTGTTAAATGAATCAACCGTGTAAATGGCGTCCCATAATGTGGAGAGTACATGTAGATAAGATGTTTGTGCTTCTACATTTTTTATTTTCAAATATTTCTTTAAGGAGGGGTTTGATATGGATTTTGATTCTCTTTTTAATTTTTCTATTTTTTTATAGATTAGGATTTACAATGGACTTATCATCGTGAAAGAATTCCATGTTTAGGAAATTTGAATGGTATTTATTTATGAGACTTGGGCAGACGAGGTATAAGCCAATGGAGTAGCTAGAGGGATTTTCAATGTATCCAAGATTTGATTATTCATGATTTATGAGACTTGGGGGGACAAGTTCCAAGCCAAAAGAGTGAATCAAAATATTTAATGAGTCCTAAATTCTGATACTTAGGTGAAAGAGATCCAAGTTAATGGAGTGGATTGAAAAATTTGATGAGTCCTGATGTATGAGACTTGGGTGGATGAGGTCCAAGTTAATGAAGTGAATTATAATATTTTATGATTCTTGATGTATGAGACTTGGGTGGATGATATCCAAGTCAATGGAGTAAATCAAAATATTCAATGAGTCTTTATTTATGAGACTTGGGAGGACAAGTTCCAAGTCAACGGGATGAATCCTAAGATTTAATGAGTCCTGATTTACGAGGCTTGGCAAGACAAGGTCCAATTGAACGAGATGAATCAAAATATTTGATGAGTCCTGATTTATGAGACTTGGGAGGAAAAGGTCCAAGTCAATGGAGTGAATCAAAATATTCAATGAGTCTCAATGTATGAGACTCAGGCGGATGAGGTCCAAGTGACCAGAGTGAATGGATAAGTTTTTTATGAGATTAAAAAACCTATGTGATGTTAGAGGCAATTTTTTTAATGTGGATAATACATTGAAATTAATGTTTACCCATGAGTGGAATGATGTGAGGAGAGAAGTGATTGATCCCTAAATGTGTATATGAGGCACCTTATAGGCCGTACAGAGAAAATATTCAATGTTTCTCCTTTCAGGAACTAGATTAATTTGTTTGACATAGATTTTCAATTAAATCTTGAAATAGTTGTGTGAGGATACCCCTAGGAATATGCACCTCATGGAGTGCACATATATGGATATTTTCACATGTGAATCATCGTTAACTATTTAATAATAATTTGTAAAACACAAGAAGACTCTATAATGGATAATTGGTGTGAAACACTATTAAATTCGATATTTATCATTTGAGGTATTATGGACATATAAGGTGGCGTTGTCGCGAGTTTTCAAACTTCTTATTATTTTGTCTTGATAACAAGACTAGGGATGTCAGGCATAAGATATAGCTTTGAAAGGAGAGATTCAAGCTCAATGGTACTTGATGATTGAACCTCTTCTTTAGATTCTTCATTTAGGTCATAGATTGGAAAGGAGTCTTGTATCATGTTGAAGTTCTTGTTTGTAGTTTGAAGATATTTATCTGAAACACTTTCAATTTTTTATTAAAATAATGAAAGAAAATTCAAAGGAAAGATTGATTGGTTTTGATTTATAGAACCTTGATCCTTGTCGTTTTGATATCATTAAGTTTTATCATGTAAATAATTTTGGACAATGTTTAATTCTTCATTAGAAGTTATAGTAGTTGATGTGTTTTCAATTTTTTGACCTTTATCATCGATTTCTGATTTCAATAAATCCACCGTAAATTAATTCTTGGACATAATGGTGAAGTTACATGCATTTATTTGTTTGATGACCATCAATGCGATGAAAGTTACAATATGTGTTAGGTTTGTACCAATAAGGCTTAAGCCCTCCTTTGAAAAGTGCTTTGTAATTGGATATTTTATAATTTTAGCCATTGTTAATTGATGAAAGACATTAGAGATACTTTATTTGAGGGGTATAAAATGACATTTGACTTTGCATGGAGTACAATGTCTTCGCTAGGTTGTATGATTGGCATTTTGGGTGATTTCTCACTAAGTTGAGAAGATATGTGATTGATTTTCTTTGACATATCATGAATTTTGTCAAGTAACTCATCATTTGATGTGTTATATGAATCCACCATTGTAATGAAAAATGGAGTAATGTGGAATCTTGGTTGATGTGCTTATGTTTTGGCAAAGTGAATGCCAAAATAAACGTCTTAGTCGACCTCTAGTAAAGTGAATGCTAGAATGGAAGAGAATATGAAACATGATCGATGTGCTCAACTCTTAAGAAAGTGAATGTTAAGATAGAATAGGCTTAGCAATGAAAGGGGAATACTTAAATATCAACAATGTGAATTTTGAAATAAGAGGTGTAGAAATAATGATGCCTAAAATTTAACAAAGTGAATGTTAAATTTTTAGACGTAGGATGGGTGAGTACTTAGAGTTTAACAGTTTATATGCCAAAATCAAATACACAGGAGAATGATAGAATAATAAGATCATGATGGTCCTTGACCATGATAATGTGGATATCAAGATGTCAAGACTTAGATTACAAATGAAGGTCCTCAAGTGAGGATGTGGGTATCCACAACTCAAGGCTTAATTTTGATGGAAAGAAGTTTCTTAAACTTTGGGAAAGGAATCCACAGATTAAAGGTTAAGGTAGAAATGAACTTGAGATAAAAAATTAAAAAAATGAAGGATATTTGGAAAATTCAAAAAGATATGATGATATAAAATGTACAATATGAGTGTGGAACACAAACTCACTAACACATAAAAATATATGAAAATGATGTTTATGAAAGGAGGGCCTCTAAAATTAAGTTGGCTTGGTCAAGGAGTGGCTTTCTAGAATAATGCTCTCTACCTAAATTCCAAAATATTACCTGAGTGAGAGTGGTACTATTGCTAGTTGTCAACTTTACTTTACCCCCTTTGATACGATGATTGAAATTTTACTCCACTCAAAGGATCAAACCAGGGTCACCCACTATGGATAACTTTGAATCTAATCTCTCACAAAAGGCGTAATAGTCACTTGGGTGGGGGTTCCCATTTTTTCAACTAGTTCACTCAAGGAACCAACTACTTTGGGGTTTCTATGGCACTCCTTGCAATGAGTTTTTGGCCCCTGGCCATGCACTTCCCTCAGTTACAGCTGGAAGGGGGAAGAAAATCGTCTTCAAAAAATTAATTAAGAGAGTTTTATAAAAATTATAATAAAAAGGGTGACAAAGGTTTTCTTGAATTGATGAATAAGGAAACATGCAGTTAGTGGCTTTAAGAACAACCCTCATAAATATGGTATTGTAAATAAAGAGTTAGAATTTTTCCTGAGGTAAACATAAGAGAAAAAAATGAAAAACAAACTCATGTTTGTGATTCTAAAGATCACTCATAAAAGTACGAGAGAAGAGCATATGCCTAAGGTTGTTATGATTAGAAAAAGTGGAAGCTAATAAAAAATGAGCACTTAAAGTAATTAACTACACAAATCCTAAAAAAATGAGTTAGAAACAAGCCTAAAACAAAGGTTAGAAGAAAATGAAATTGCTCGAAAAATTAAAAAACAATCATAACATGCTAGAATGGGCACTTAAATGTGCTAGTGTTAATAGATAACACTAGCACATGTATAGGAACGTAAATGCATACAATGAAATGTAAACGCGTGCAATACAACATAGGTACGTGCAAGGAAAATTTATTTGTAATGTTGGCACATTGATGAGCATGTTTGCTCACCCATTGATACCAAATGAATTCTCAAATACTTTAGCACATGCACATGTAGCTAACACAAAAAATGTAAAACACAAGCACAAAGCATTTTGGAGTGATCAAAATGTAGTAAAAACAACTAGAAACCTAGTTTTTTTGGATTTTCTCTTTCTATGCTACATCTGAGAGCTTGAAACTTGAACATCAAGGTTAGAATCACAAAAGAAAAACACAGAAATGACTAGATTACTAAAATGTAAAATAAAAATGATTAATGAAGTGTGGGTGCTTCGCTGGGCATGCCAGAATGTGAGCAGTGAAAAACTTAGCATATGTGTGAAAGATTAAAAAAATATGACATCAAATATTTCCTCCAAGATTTTCCTTGCAAGCCTCAAATAAGATTGTGAAAGTATTAACCTTGTAGATTCTTATAGTTGGATTGTGGATGCTCTTGAAATCTATCTCCAAATGTTGAAATGACAATGCTACGAGTAGATAGACATGAGGATGCAGATGGAAATTTAGGTAGAAGTTGGTTGTAATTACACAGAGCTTCCAAGAATGATTTACAAAAGATTGGTCTACTCTTTATAGCTAAGGGTAAGGCCATGAATATTATATTAAGGTTTGAATGGGCTACAGGTTCATAATTATAATTTACTGAAATAGCCATTAGATTTGGTCTGTGAAGTTGCAACTTTGTAAGGGCAATGAATGTTTGGATTTTGTGCAGGAAGATGATTGTACATGTAGCTTTGTTTCCCTCACCTTTGTAGGGTTCTATAAGTAGAATTGAATGGAGTGTGAGTAGGTAAATAAGATTGTTTAAATAACTAATTTAATTGGTTATGAGTTGTGAGAGGATAATTAACCATTTAATTAAATAAATGTTTAAATAAATTAGCTAAAGGGTATGAGAATCAATTTAATTAATTCTAGAAGTATAATAGAATTAAATTGAATGATATAATTAATTTAGTTAATTCTAAAGGGATGTACTGTAGTAGGATAGAATTAATTTAATTAATTGTAATGGGATGGAATTAGATTAGTTAACTCTGAAGGGATGCAAATATGATATGAACAACCAAGGATAGACTAGAAATATGCATGTATTTTTAGGGTGTCTACAAATACAAAAAAACAACAAAGTGGAGAAATTTGGAAAGAAAGGTAATGAGAGGAAAGAGGAGAGAGAGAAACCCATAGAAAAATAAATGCAAAGAGCTACCCAGATAACACAAGGTAAAAAAGTGAATAAAATCTTTTTAGCTCAAGTATGCAATAATGCAAACAATAACTATGTGTAAAATAAGATCACTAGATATCTAGATTGCATAAATGTGACACAAAATCCATATACCAAAATATACAATACAAATTCTACACATTATGACATCACACACAACAGGAGAATAATGAAGCATTATCGAGTCTCTGATGATGAACAACGAGGCATTTTTCATAGCTAAGGGACATTATAATCCATAAGATGAAATCAACTCACTTCTTTGTATTTATTATGTTCACAAAGGAAGAGAGAATGTACACAAAATCTTGTAACAACCTTCTCCTCCGAATTCAAAGAAAATGACATCCTCGGTAAAATTTATTTTTGGCTTACATAGGCACTTCTCCCCAATAGTAGTCAAACAATTCTTTATGATATAACCAACTTATAACCTTGCTTCAAGTTGACTCAACTTTAACTTATATTATAGTTTGTGCAATTATAATTTTTAATTAATTTGATGAGCAAATTAATTAATTACTTTTACATTACCAATATGGATCAATACTCTTTTACATTATCAATATAGAAAATTTCATATAATTACTTATGATAACATTCAATTAATGAAGTGCATGAATTAACTACATACACTTATTTCCTTGAGCCTAGGAATATTTGAAGTTCCTGATATTACAAGTTCTTCCTGAAACACTTCCTTAGGTTTAACTTTCCATACTTCAAATCAAGATTTTCACTATGTAGAGATCTCTTGATATATAACCTTCATATCACTTCATGAGCTTTGAAAATGGTCTCAATGTCATCCACCTTGTCCCATGCTTGGGATCATTTGTGAACACCTTAATATGTAGATAACAATCCATTCTTTCATCTGTAAATAATCTCATAATCATAGCTAGTCATGCTTGTAAAGGGTTGGAAATTACAATGAAGTCAGTGATATATTCTTTATTCTACCATTTTATCTTGCACACTATTCACCAATTCAGTTATATCCTTCCATTCAATATTATTATCATCATATTGGTACCATAACTTGTCATACTTACCAAATTTCATTATGCTACAAAGGGCTCAAAATCCAATTTACACATGTCAATTGTGTTTATTTTACAAACCGCGCACTATCAAGCCTATGGTGGTACCTTTACAATTACATCTTTTTCACTCCTATCAATCAATCGAAGAACTTAATGAATGAAAAAATAATTCCTTGGTTTCATCCAACTAGCAATGGGGAAAAACAATGATTTTAATTTTTTTCATTGAATCTAAAACTTATCTAGATTAGGTGTACAAATTTTTTTAGAATTACTTTATAAAAATTGAGGGGTTTCTAATCCACCAGATTTTTCTTATAAACAACTCTTATCTCATTCATTATTATTTGGTATCTCTTACTATTTATATTTTGGTGGATGGCTAGGAAATACATTTTACACCATTGGAAACTAATGGATTTGATAAGTATTGTAATTTTTTATGACTCAAAACAATATATACCTAATCGTAGTTCCAGGACCAATAAGTAAAAAATATCCTTAAGAAAATATTTTGTGGGCTCTGATACTGATGCATAATACTTTCCTAAGTGAGAAATTGCGGGACTCATGGCCCTAATAAGTAACACTCCTTGGTGACATATTTTTTGGGTTTTAGGATTGATGTAGAATACTTACTTGAGTGAGAACTTGTGGGACTTATCGCTCTAGAGGTTCCTAAGTGTCACATATGTTTTCTTCTAAAGATAAAGTCAACTTTTTATATTGATTTCCATAAATTATGTGTGGTGCAATAGTAAGACATTACATTTAAATCTTATAGGTTGTAAGTTCCATTTTAATTGACCCCATCTCGAATATGTGATAGTTAAGATCATGTCCTCTTGTAAAACTCAAGAAACCTTCAAAAATTTCCCCAATTTTCTCTATGAAGTGATGCCTAAGGAACAAAAACACTTTTAAAGGCTTCTCCCTTATTAGGTATAAAATGTTAAGATCCTAATTAAGTCTATGTGGCCAACTTTTGATGAAAAAGGATCTTATATTATATTAAATACAACATGATACAAGAATGACATTTCAAGCAAAAAGTGGGTTAGTATCAGAGCACACCCCGAAAATAAACAACAAACTAGGATCGAATCTAGGAGAACAACGAAACACTAGGCAAAGCCTAGGAAACCATCAAAAAAAGGAAAGCGCTGAGATCAAGCCACCACCGCAAACATTCCAGCTATGGGAGGGTCGTGATCATCAGGCTAGCCGCTACCAGGGAAATCCTTTCCCATATCAGGAATATCCCAACCTTAGCCAAACAAGGCCTCCTCTTCAACTTCAGTTACCACCCGCATGTGAGGGAGATGGTAAGTGGAACCCGGGGGAATTTATCAGAAGGTGGCGGGGCAGCGGTGGTGGCAAGTTCCACCCATCCTACATGAAAGGCCCAAAAGTGACCAATGAGCCCCAACCGTGTTGGTGAGATGGTGTAGGGGAGTCACATGACCTTAGTGGCAGATTAGGTGGAGAAACACTCCTACATGTGACAGATTGTGTGGGGAGTGGTGTGCACGTGGTTGAAAGAGCGTACTGAGAGAGACTTTTGACATCCTCTACGCGAGATGGCAACCACTATGAGGCAGATATCGTCGAGGAGGTGATGGTGGTTCATGGGAAACATTATAAGGGGCATCCCCCCACTGACGTCAGTAATATGTATGTAGGTTCTCCACTTCCAGGGACACTTTGTTGGCCTGCACTTGAGATTTGCATAAGCACATTGGAGAGAACCATTGATTTGTTATAAATCAAGAAGTTGTTGATCAACTTCAGAATTAAAAAAGATAAAAGAATTCATTTCTCTCCATAGCTAGAATAGAATTTTCCCTTTTGAAAACATTCCAAATATGGGAGAACATTTTTGGGAATTTGGGATTATCTCCTAGGAGAACATGGTGCCAAGTGAAGCACTTTGGCCTAAGAGGTTTTAAAAAGGAATGAATCCAATTCCAAGCTCGCTGAAATTTGGGGAAGAACCAAGAATAAATGCATCTAACGTTTCTAAATGGCCACAAAATGCGGCATTTGGGGCGCCTGAATGCCAATTTGAACCAGGCAGGAAGCCAATAGGGAGACCTTGATGTAGGAATGCACTAGAGAAAATGTGCAATCTTAGGCTCCACACATGTAGACCAAACAGTGTCAAATATCCTTCCCCAACAGGAGGAGGAAGAATGTAAACCCCCATCGGGATTGAGTTTCTCCACCATAGGTAAGTGTGGGGATAGCCAAGTGATAACCTTTACTAGTAGAATAATTTTGAAATGGAGTATCCACGAACCACTTCCATTCCATCCACCAAGGTCCGGGAAGAACACAAATATATTTTGTGCAGCATATGATCTGGGATAGAATTAAGGATAACAGTAATGCTAGCATGATCCTGGTTGGTGAGATGAAAATGGGCTTTGATTTCAATCCAGGAATACCAGGATTGAGTGTTCTTGCTGAAAAAATATTGAATGGTCCGAATTCCACGCTTGAAAGATTTTGAGCGCAGGAATTCCAGGAACTTTTGCTAGACACTGATCCTAGTCTTGAATGATAGGTGACCACCATATGGAGTGTTGGTTAATGGAGAGGCCATTACGGAAATCCATTGCATTTCCATATAAGTCATGGTTTGATACTTTCCCATGCTTTCTAGATAATTTTAAGAACAAAGGTGCCAACCACTTTGACTTGAATGGGCGAAATGAGGAGGTTGGAAAACCCCAACCTTTCCAAGCTGGATGATGCATAAGAGAACCTTCTTCAATGCCATGATGCATAAGCACTTTCCATGCTTCCTGACCATCAATGCATTTGATAATCCATTTAGCACAGAGTGGTTTCCCTTGTCGCAGTATGTCAATAAGGCCCATGCCCCCAGAGTCCCAAGGGAGGAAACAGAGTTTCCCAGGAAACTCTGTGGAATCCACGGCCGGAAGAGGCATTAGACCAGAGAAAATCCTTAAGAATTTTCTCTAATTTTTGAATGGAATCTTTGGAGGGAACCCAACATGAGGAGTAATAAACATGGGTGGCCGCAAGAACTTTGGAGTAGATATGGAATTTCCTGCTAAAGACAAGGGTTTGGTGATCCAATATTCAAGTTTTTTGTCCACTCTGTTGCACCACATACTACTAAAGCTCTGTAGGTGACACCTGGAAGGCAAAGGGAATGCCAAGAAGTTTAAACATTTTTCCATGTGTGAGCATTTTCCAATCAAAAGAGGCTAAACCAATCGGGCGCAGGAGAAAGGATTGCCTGTAACATTGGGTTTTCCTCCACTAAATGGAAGAACTAAAGGCTACGCAGAAAATATCCAAGCAGTGCATTGCATTGCCAACATTGACTTTGTCCTCAATGAGAGTAAGAAACGAATCATCCACAAAATACCCATTAAGGAGTTGAGAGTTATCCAAAGATGACTAGCGCAATTCCTCTAACAAGCCCTTGGGTTTTGGCTTGAGCCAACATATATCCAAAGCCTTTAGCAGTAAGAACATAGAGCACAAGGAGCTAGTGGGAAACCTTTCTGGATAGAGAGAAATAAGCCAAATAGCTCAGAACTATGCCATTAATGGTGATTTGAGGAGAGGCATTAGCGAAAATCATTCGAACAAATTAAATGAAAATGGGGCTGAAACCAAGAGCTTGAAGCATGATAAGAATAAACGACCATTCAATACGATCATAGGCCTTCTCAAAGTCAATTTTGATGAACATGGCAGCTTGATTGGATTGGCAGGCCCATTCCATGCCTTCCCAAACTATGATGATATTATCAAGAATGAAATGCACCCCTTGATGAATCCAGTCTATTCGGGTTGGATAATAGAAGGAAGAATATGGCGCAACCGAATAGCTAGGGATTTAACAATGATCTTGTAAGAAAAATTGATGCAAGGTAATGGGTTGTCAGCTAGTAATCTTTCTCATGATCCCTTGGTTTGGGAATGAATTTGATATTTCCTTTGTTGAACCTTGCACCGAGCGATTGATTCTGGAAACCTTCCAAGTAGACCTGATGAAGATCCGGACTGACAGTGTCCCACAACGATTTATAAAATTTACATGGAAAAACATCACAACTTAGAGCTTTATCATTAGCCATTTGTTGAACTGCTTCATGCAGGTTGTCCAAGGTGAGCATGCGGTCACCCAATGTAATCCTCTATGTGGATGAGAGCTTACACGACACGAAGTAAGGCATTGATCAAGAGCTTCCTGCCGCTCATCTCGAGGGAACTTGGGCTTGAAACACCTATTTATAATGCTTAACAAAAGACCAGAAGAATAAGCTACGTATCCACAACCCGAATTCTGCCTATTAGCGATGGCGCAAATTTTCAGGAGGAATTCTTGGGTTTGAGGGAATGAAAGAATTATTTGGAAACCTGATCCCCTACCTTGAGCTAATGCATGCGAGCACGAATTTGAGCTCCTCTGGTGTTGTAGTTGTCCTCAATTTGAATCTTCTGATGAAGCTCTGCAACTTGAAGTTGTCATCATTTTAGAGAAAGGATTTTCTTGGAGCCACCACCACCGCTCGGCTAAGAGTGTGTAGGTGGTAGCGGAATATGAACATCGACAAATTTTAGTTAACTTCTGGCCATAGATTTTGAGGAATCTAATGGTCCTACTCAGAGCATCCTCCTACCATATAATCCAGCTGACATGCATAGGTGGATGAAAGCACTAAAGATGACTTAGCCATGAGGGGAAAGGTTCCAAACATGCCTTGATATGATTGAGAGTGGGCCCATGTTCCATTAATGTGACATTGAGAAAAAATTGACCTTTATGACAAAAGGGGTGCGATCTTGCCAAGTGATACAAAATTGTATTGGGAGTGTAGTCTCGAAAGGACAACATCAGGCATGACCTCCACATGGTAAGGAATAAATGTTGTCAAACTCAAAAAAATCTTGAGTTGACAGCATAACTCTGTCAAGATCCGTTTGAGGACCCGATTTGGTCCGCTTCAGATATTGGACCAAGTGAATGATGATTCGGATGTGGGAGAGTGAGAAGCATTAGTGTCATAAAACCTAAATTTATTACACATGAAAAGCCACGCTTCCCTCTTGTTAGTTGTCCATCAAGTTGGTAGAAGCCCACGCTTATCAGATGACAACTCTACCATATTAAAATCTCCACTTATTACCCAATAAGAATCGGGAATTGAGAAATCTATCCATCTCCACATGGATCGGCCCTTTCAACTGCATTATTAGAGGCATAAATGTTAATTAGGCCAAAAGGGCAACTGTCAATATTAAATAGGACCCATATGGCGTGGTTGGTAGGGTTGATGCGCTATGATCCACCAAAAGGGGCCGCCATTTAGGGGCAAAAAGAGAAATTAATCCCCCACGCCCTCCGTCATGATTACTACAGAAAGATCCAGGTTGTCAGGCCAGATGGATTTACAAGCCATCTGTAACTGAAAACCTGTAATTTTCACTTCCTGCAAAAATTAAAACATCTAAGTTGGAATTTTTTTACCGAGCATCCAGAACAATATACTTTGATTGGAGTCTATGAGACCCCTTACATTCCAAGAGATGTAATTCATGGGAAATGGTGGTCAAGGGTCATATCCTCCGTATCCAGGCCTTCTAAGGCACCAAACTGGTTTTGTAGGAATTGAGCATTGTTGTGCTGTAAAAAGTCCTGCAACTCAATTTTTTGCTGCAATGTGTACTCAATGTTGTACTCCTCCTCTGTGGAGTCTATGCTAAATGCACGCCAGGCTATGATCCCAAGGGATGTGAGAAGGGCTTTGGGCCCTTTTGGGATGGCCCTATGTGAACCATTGGTCAGGAGCAGCATGCGGCTGGAAAGAAATGGTAGCATTGCTCACTAGAGTTAGACTGGTCCATAAGAACCAAGGCCGCCTTGGGTGTGTTGGAGAATTTTGGTAACTAGATACACAGTGAGTTGGCAACAGCAGTTGGTTCTTTGACCCTTGGGCTACGGGGGTGTTCCTTAACAGGTGGCTCACGAGCACCACTGGAACCAGGGGCCGCAAGCTAGCACTTGTTTATTCTTGTTTTTCCGTCCTCCAACCGTTTTCCACCCATCTTCTTGCTGGGGTTTGGCCACATTGGGGGCCACCTTGGCTGCAGGATGATTACGAGGCACATAAAGAGGACAGTCCTTGATCTTGTGATCATAGGCCTAGCAACGGAAGCAAATATTAGGAAAATTGATATACAGAACATGCTGGGAGTAAAGTTTATCACCCATTTGAATCTCCACGAACTCTTTCAGTTCTTGGGAGAGGTCCACTTCAACACAGACACGTTTCTGTGGACGAGAGTTATAGAAATGTTGTGGTTCATGAGTGACCACCCTTCCGATGGAGGAAGCAATTTGATGTAGGAAGTGAACACATGGCAGGGGAAGGCTAGGGAATTCCACCCAGACTGGCACTTTGAGGGCGACATAGTCAGAAACCACAAAGTCCTTGTGCCATGGCGAGAGAACTAGTAAGGAATTACGCACATACCAAGTGGCCGAGCGGGTCAGAATGGTGGAGGCATTAGCCGGGTCGGAGAACCGGAAAAGGAAAAATCCTTTGGTCATGTTCTGGACAGATTCGAGCTCAGATGCCATGAGAGGCCCATGCAAAATGAACCCAAGATTTAAGCATGCTTTCAGAGGGGATACGACCCCCAAAATACCCAATAAGACAGAACTTCTCTAACCATTGACATGCAATGTTAAACTCAGGAATAGGTAAAACAACATCAGGAGGAGATTCATTACCTTGTGAAAAACCTTCGGGATGAACTTCCATGGACATTTCGGTGGCGGTGCCATTGTTCAAAGCTCCACTATCTCCAGATGCAGTTTCAATAACCAGGCTTGAAGTGGGAGATGTCATTGTATAGGTTCCCAAATGGCGAGAAACCGTAAAAAATAATGAAGAAATAAATATCCCACAAATCCCGACGCAGCCATGGAATGACAAACATGCAGGGAGGAAACCCTAGCAGAGCATTTTTCTCTGTCTATTGAAACCTCTTCACATGACCAACTTCAAATAAAACTTGAGTAAAATTATATAAGGCCCAAATGCTTCATTGTAATTTTAATTATGTTTAGACTTTGGGATGCCAAGTTTCCTTTTCATGTCAAGTGTTTATAATGAAAGTGTGTCTACTTGACATGGTTAATAAAAAAATCTAATATTTATGTGACAATGTGTTCTAAGTAGGTTAGGATTCAAAGGTGGAATATGGAACATAGGAAGATGAGGTGGAGTATGAGACCTTGGGGGAGGGGATGGGGGAGTTGGACCCTAATTGATAAGAGAGAGACTCAAATAGGTTATGTATTTTCTCCATTAAACATTTCATTATTTAAGTTTCATTAACATGTTTTATTGATTAGCTTCAAGGTTTCCTAACTAGACCTAATGTTATTATGTGTATGTAGACCCCCCTTTAAAGTGAAGGTGTTTATATTGTATTTTTGACACTTGCTAACTATTTCTTTTATGTAGGGGTTGTTGATGCATTCTTGTTCTGAACGATTGCTTAAAGGGACTTATTGATATCGGGGTATGATTGACTTGGTCATGTGGGATAGACCACAACATTTGTGGTATTTCTCTATTATTATCAATCACCCTATACATATCTCATTTCTTCCCTTTGTTCACACATTACACTCATTATGTCTAGTTGTCTTACTATGTCTACCTAATTCATCTTGTTGCATGTTATTATATCTTCTTTCAGTCACTCTAGACCGTCATCATTTATCCCCACATATCTTTTATCCATTGTTCCTCGTGTATTTCATCATTTGACCTTAGGATTCCCCCAAGGTCGAGGCCATCGCTCATGAGTGATTGTGCATGTTAATTTGGATTAGATTAAACAAATGGAACATAATAATAACCTGCTCTAATTTACGTGGGTTACTAAGACAACCTCACACATAATATTAATAATGTAAACAATATATTCCTAACATTCACCCCCTTATTGTGAACATTATTCATATCTATCATTTCACCCCCTTAGTGCGAACATCAGGCAAGGAGCAGTGAAAAAATAATTTTATGCCTACACATACTTTTAGGTTTGCATACTATTGTATGGATCTTGCTAAGGAATATTGTTGCACATGATCACCTACATACAAAAACTTATTATGCTTTCAATTCCAGTTGAATGTATTCACCGACCGACCATCTTCTAACAAAGTAAGACAATCAAAGGATCTTTATAGTCAGAGCATCTCTGTAGTTAGCTGCCCTCCTATACAATTTTTTTGAAAGATTGACACCTTTTATGCCATATCACAACACATCCAAAAGAAAATATTACATATATGTGAATATAAAATATCTTCTTTTCTTATTCACACACATACACATCACTAAAAATAATAATATTTCACTACTGTAAATGTGTGGCCCTATCATTAGCAGCTAAGGAGAGGTTGTTGAATGGCCTCCTTCCTCCATTGTCTACATCCTCCAATGTGAAAAACTAATTTCTAATTTGAATGAAACTTTTGATGACACATAATGTTTGGTACAACATTATGAATGTTACATAATTGATATATAGATACAATGCTAATTTTGATACTAGGATTTTGACGCAGTAAGACCTTGACTATAATCAATAACACGATTGAAAAATTAAAAAATTGACAATACATGACTCTAATGATGACAAAAATAACAAGTTTTTATTTCAAACGACAACATACAATGACTTGGAATGACTTAGAATACAAGACTTAGTAACACTATATTAAACAAAAACTATAATTAATTTTTGAATATACCCTAAATACAAACTACAACAATATAACGGCTAAAAGAGACTATTCAAACTATTAAAGTGGGCATCTTATTGAATGAATGTATAGACCAATACAATAGACTTTATATACTTACAATACATACTAAGGTCGATTCACCACATTCGAATATGTAGCCTAGGTTGGTCAAAACATGCAATGAGATATATATATGCACACGTGGTTGGTTTGATGCACGTGGGACTCTATGTGAATGAAAGATCACATAATTTACGGTACAGAGCATTGGAATGGTCACAAATCACAACTGTTGCATTTACCTTCCCCACTCTATATTTACACAACGCTTTCTTCAACACTACCATACTAATGATGATGTGGTCAATTTGAAATGACTAGAAATAAAGGCTATGATGATTATATGTCTATTGATGTGACACATGTCAGAAGTAAGACCTATGAGAAGCTATCCTAGCGACAAGATTGTATAACCCCATTTGATAGAACATAATATGCCATACATATTATTTAATGGCCTCCTTCCTCCATTGGTTAAGCAAATGCTCTCCAAAATTTTGAAGTTCGCAGAAGGTACCCAAAATTCCCAAGTTCGCAAAATCTCCCCAAAACACCCAAGTTCGTAGAAGTTTTGGGTATATTTCGTCACTGGTATCTATTTATTCCATGTCATATAAATATTTGAAACATGTCTATTTCGTTTTCCATTTTTTCTTTCTCTGGAACTGTCTATCCTGGACGCGAGAAATGGAATAGTAAAATACCAGGGAAAATTCTCTAATTAAATATAAGCACTCCTTACATATTCTAGGGTGGGGTTTAATTGAGGGGTTTCTATTGAAACAATAATGCAGTCAAAGAGTTTCAGTAAAAATTATTCCAACATGTTACAGGAGGAAATAAAATCTTCTCCTTTGAATAAGATTTTGAAATTTAATAAATATTTTCTGCTATAAAAAAGAGAGCATCTAAATTTTTACATGTTCCTATTGTAAGGTTTTTCCTATTCATGTGGCACTCTGGCATAAGACTACCTTCTGTTCACTCCGTGAATTTCTATCCCCATAATTTCATGCCTAATTTTTTCTCTGCTATATTATTGGAAAAATATTATATGTTCTATGGAACCGCCCACATTAAAAATGTTCTTATGCTACTAAAAACTCCATAGGACCCTAATCTTAGGCTTCCAGGGTCATACCTTTCAAGATTTTTTTTTGTGAGAAAAAAATGTAGAAATCATTGATTTACAAATCTTCATTGTCTAGGGAAACAAAATGCAAATAATTTTAAATGAAAATATCAACCTTGATTACCCCTCCCAATTGGAAAAATTAGTGTCTACCACTGACTATAAAAGGGACTCATAGTTAAGTACTAGAGGGTGCCCTAACATTTTAGAGGGTTTTCTAAATATATACAATTATTAAAACATAGCAGCTCTGAAGAATAAAAAGCTAGTTTTTTTTCCAACCTCAAAAATTCATTTGTGCAATATGCATTGTTATTTTATCCTTCTTCCATAGTTAGACATTCATTGTTGCTAGCCTCAAAACTCTTATGTGACGTATGCATTATTATCTTTATTTTAGAGCTCTCTCTCAAACAATTTTTTTTTGCTATATGTGTTGTTCCCCTTTCCTAGTTACACATTACTTATTACCATCCGTAAAACCCATTTGTACCATAAGAATTGTTCTCACTAGAAATTTCTAGACCTTTCGAGAAATCCAATTGTGAGATTCCTTATTACCAACCCAAAAACTTGGTTGTGTTATATGTATCTTTGTCTTTATTTTCAGATCTCCCTCCTTCCATAGTTAGGCATCTAACAATCATAAATCATCAAATTTCACTAAATTTTTTTGTTGGGTTTCTTCTCAAACCTGAGAGGAATAGAATACTAGTTTTCAAGACCAATCTCACTATTAGAGATTCTTAACAAGTTCGTAAGGTTTGTGCCACCTTGTCACTCTAGGAACAATGATTTATTCATGAGAAATCTAAAAAATGATTGTAAAACCACTTTTATTAGTCTATAAAATAGGGCTTGTACTTACATAGTCACCTTCAGTCATATAGACACTGTGTACATATACCACAGAAGAGAGATAAAATTATCTATACTCTTGTCTTGGCTAGCTAGTCAATGACTATACTCTGACACCTCCATATACATACACATACATATCCATACATATACATACACATATGTGTATATTTGTATATGCATGTTTATACATGCATATGCATATGCATAGACATACACATACACATACACATACACATACACATACACATACACATACACATACACATACACATACATGTACATATATATTTACATGTATGTATGAGTATACATATGCATATGTATATGTACTGGTCTCACATACCTAGATATTTATATTATCATATGGGAGTGTTGTTTGTCATATACACATTATGTGTATACCATAGAAGAGAGATAAAAATGACTCGGTTTTGCTAGGTCATTCCACGTCTACAGAATCAGGTCCCACACATGGGCATTACATGTATGACAACTTAGGGTCTATCCTATGGGGGTCATATAAATCTATCACCAGGATAGACAGATCTGATGTGATGTGACACAGACATATTCGTATGTATACATACACACACACACATATATTTGTGTGTGTGTATGTGTATATGTATGTTTATACATGGATATGCATATACATATACACATATATATGCACATGTATCAATCTTGTTCAAACCAACCCAAAACTCCTATTTCAATTTTTTCTCTCAAAATTGTCTTTCTAGCCTTCTTAAGGCAAGTTTGAAAGTGAAAACTAGTTGGGAACAAATCACAAATCTTAAAGACAAACCATTACTTGTTCTGGACACCCATTTGACCCCTCTTTTGTATTACCAAACCTTCTTTCTCAACTCTCAAGTTAATTCAATTTTACAACACCTCCTTCTTTACTAGACAACCTTGTCCTAGTAGCGATGTCTTCCTTGTTTTTCTAACCTAAATTTTGATAGACAAAATTATTTCTCAAACCAAACACATTTCAGAGTACCCATTTTCCTCTACTTCTTGTTCACAAAGTTTCATGGTATGCTTCTTTGCAATAATTCTCCAAATCTCCAACTCTTGGGTTCCAGGTCTCTCTCCACTTACACAGGTTTGTAGACCTAATTATCTAATTTATGGTCATTTTAATCAACCTAAAAATTCCTAACCTTTAAAATCCTCCTCCTCACACTCCCTTAATGACATTATTAGACTTTAAGGTCTCAATTCAATTATCAATGGCTCAAATCTAAATTTTGAATTAAACCCTTCTAATCAACATATTCAGACTTAGCATAGGACTGTCACATATTTCCAACCATTGAGAAATTTTCAAGGAAAAATTATTATTGAATCCTAAAGAGGACTTTGAGGGGATGATTACTTCCAAAATTTAGATTCTGTAGTTGAGTGCAAGTTTCTCAAAAACACTCGCTTCCATAAATTTGTCACTATCCTTAAGGGCCTGACTAGGTCTCTCTAAGTTAGAGTTAATATTACATATCACAACACATCCAAAAGAAAATATTACATATATGTGAATATAAAATATCTTCTTTTCTTATTCACACACATACACATCACTAAAAATAATAATATTTCACTACTGTAAATGTGTGGCCCTATCGTTAGCAGCTAAGGAGAGGTTGTTGAATGGCCTCCTTCCTCCATTATCTACATCCTCCAATGTGAAAAACTAATTTCTAATTTGAATGAAACTTTTGATGACACATAATGTTTGGTACAACATTATGAATGCGACATAATTGATATATAGATACAATGCTAATTTTGATACTAGGATTTTGACGTAGTAAGACCTTGACTATAATCAATAGCACGATTGACAAATTAAAAAATTGACAATACATGACTCTAATGATGACAAAAATAACAAGTTTTTATTTCAAACGACAACATACAATGACTTGGAATGACTTAGAATACGAGACTTAATAACACTATATTAAACAAAAATCTATAATTAATTTTTGAATATACCCTAAATACAAACTACAACAATATAACGGCTAAAAGAGACTATTCAAACTATTAAAGTGGGCATCTTCTTGAATGAATGCATAGACCAATACAATAGACTTTATATACTTACAATACATACTAAGGTCGATTCACCACATTCGGATATGTAGCCTAGGTTGGTCAAAACATGCAATGATATATATATATATATATATATATGCACACGTGGTTGGTTTGATGCACGTGGGACTCTATGTGAATGAAAGATCACATAATTTACGGTACAGAGCATTGGAATGGTCACAAATCACAACTGTTGCATTTATCTTCCACACTCTGTATTTACACAACGCTTTCTTCAACACTACCATACTAATGATGATGTGGTCAATTTGAAATGGCTAGAAATAAAGGCTATGATGATTATATGTCTATTGATGTGACACATGTCAGAAGTAAGACCTATGAGAAGCTATCCTAGCGACAAGATTGTATAACCCCATTTGATAGAACATAATATGCCATACATATTATTGAATGGCCTCCTTCCTCCATTGGTTAAGCAAATGCTCTCCAAAATTCTGAAGTTCGCAGAAGGTACCCAAAATTCCCAAGTTTGCAAAATCTCCCCAAAACACCCAAGTTCATAGAAGTTTCGGGTATATTTCGTCACTGGTATCTATTTATTCCATCTCATATAAATATTTGAAACATGTCTATTTCGTTTTCCATTTTCCCTTTCTCTGGAACTGTCTATCCTAGAATATTAATATTTTGATATTGGACGCGAGAAATGGAATAGTAAAATACCAAGAAAATTATCTAATTAAATATAAGTACTCCTTACATATTCTAGGGTGGGGTTTAATTGAGGGGTTTCTATTGAAACAATAATGCAGTCAAAGGTTTAGTAAAAATTATTCCAACATGTTACAGGAGGAAATAAAATCTTCTCCTTTGAATAAGATTTTGAAATTTAATAAATATTTTCCTATAAAAAAGAGAGCATCTAAATTTTTACATGTTCCTATTGTAAGGTTTTTCCTATTCATGTGGCACTCTGGCATAAGACTGACTTCTGCTAACTCGATGAATTTCCATTCCCATAGTATTTGAACTAAGTTTTCTTTGCTATAATATTGAATTTTTTATATATATTCTATGGAGCCACCCACACTAAAAATGCTCTTATGCTACTTAAAATTCCATAGGACCCTAGACTTTAGCTTCCACATTATTACCTTTCTAGAAAAAAACTGTCAAAATAATTTATTTACAAATTTTTCTTGTTCAGGGAAACAAAATGCACATAATTTTAAATGAAAATATCAACCTTGATTACCCCGCCCAATCAGTAAAAATAGTCTCTACTATTTACTGTAAAAGGGACTCATAGTTAAGTATTATTTTAAAGGGAGGTTCTAAATATATACAATTGTTACACCAGAGAAGCTCTAAAGAATAAAAATCCAATGCTATTTTTCCAACCTCAAAAATCCATTTGTGTAATATGTATTGTTATTTTCTCCTTCTTCCATAGTTAGACATTCATTGTTACTAGCCAAAATTTTTTTATCTATTGTATGTATTGTTGTCTTTATTTTAGATTTCTATCTTAAACAAAAAAAATCATTTGTGCTATATGTATTATTCTCCTTTATTAGTTACACATTTCTTATTACCATTGGAAAAACCCATCTATACCATAAGTATTGTTCTCACTAGAAATTTCTATAGCTTTCCAGAAATTAAATGGTGATATTCACTATTACCAACCCAAAAACGTAGTTGTGCTATGTATTTTTATCTTTATTTCCATAGCTTCCTCATTCCATAGTTAGGCTTCTGACATTCATAAATCATCAAATTTAACTAAAATCATTTGCAAGGTTTCTTCTGAGACTCGAGAGGAATAAAATACCAGTTTTAAATACCAATATCATTATTAGAGCTTCTAAACAAGTTCGTAAGGTTTGTGCCACCTTGTTACTCCTCTAGGAACAATTATTTATTCATTAGAACTCCTAAAAATGATTGTAAAACAAGTTTTACCAGTCTAGAAAATAGGGCTTGTACTTACACAGTCACCTCAAAATTAGATCTCATCATTCCACTTACTACAACATCAAATGTGGTCCTTTTTCACACAATGAAACACAAAGTATACCATATTTACATACATTTCATACAAATAACTGACATATAATGGTTGAGAACCTCATCTTTATATATGAACATGTTGTATAAATATATGATAGGGTCTTTTTTTCAATCCTCCATACAAGAAATCATTCACATCTAAATCCCCCTCAAAGATTTATTCATGTCTCTCGAGTCTACATATCATATGTATCTGTAACTGGTCTCACATACTCTAGATCTTTGTCTTATCATAAAAGTGTTGTCTTTCACATACACATTATGTGTATCAACCATATATTTCGAGTAACAAAAACTCTATACTCTTATCAATTGGTGATGCTCACAATTCCACAAGAACTCACAAAATAGTTGTTTTCCATAGAAATTATTTCTTATTACTACCTATAAAATATATAGAAAATAAAACCAAATTATTTATGAATATGAGATAAAAATAAGTTAAATAAAATTATTAAACTTGAAATTTATAGAAAAACTTAAATAAATATATTTAAAATTATTAGTACTAGTTGACAGTGTACTGTTTTAGATGTTGTATATGTATGTTTATACATGCATATGCATATGCATATATATATATATGTATATGTATACATATACGTATATGTATATGTATTGGTCTCACATACCTGAATGTTTGTATTATCATATGGGAGTGTTGTTTGTCATATACACATTGTGTGTATACCACAGAAGAGAGATAAAATTGTCTATACTCTTGTCTTGGCTGGCGAGTCAATGAATGTGATGTGACACCTACATATACATACACATACATACATATAAACATACATGTATATGCATGTATTTGTATATGTCATATGTATGTTTATACATATATATGCATATGCACATGCATATATGAGTGTACATATACATATGTATATGTATATGTACTGGTATCACATACCTTGACATGTTTGTATTATCATATGGTAGTGTTTTTGTCATATACACATTGTGCATATACCACAGAAGAGAGATATAAAATTTTCTATACTCTTGTCTTGGATGGCTAGTCAATGAATGTAAATAATGCCACCTAAATACATACACATACATATAAATACATACATTGTAAGATCCCCTTCCATTTTAAAATTATTATAGAATTATGTTACACTCCACACACATCTTCAAACAAATGACAAATATCCTTGAAACAATTCACAGCAACAATGTATTTGACATGCCAAAGACTTATGTACGGGTATGCATTTTGACAAAGATAGATTTAATAGATGGACCATCTTTGTCATGTACACATTCATATAACCACAATATGTCCTGTAGATGGCCTGTACTATTTCTATAATCCCTCCGACTTGGACAAAAATTGATGCCATAACAATTGACCAACTATTGAAGTTGGAATATCTTTTCCACAATGTAGCATAAGATAATGTTTAGTAGGTTCTAGTTCATTGGACAATCTGAGATGGTTTTGGTCATTCTTTTTTCCAAACCCTCCTAGTCATCTACAGACTAGACCTAAAATTTCAAAATCAATGCTGTTCCTTGAAGGTCATTTTCTTTATGAAATTTTTCATCAAATGTTTATCCATGTATGAATATTTACATGCAAGATTAGACCTTTCATACTATACATGTTCAACTTATAAACTAGACAGTTGAATAGAATTCCCTTTATATGACCCTCCTAACCTTATGAGTTCATGTATACCTAGAAAATATTAATTATTATGTATTCATTTTCTTAAACCTGAACTTTCACATAGTTCTAATAATGACCTATTACAAGTATCCAAATCATTTTTCACTATCTGGATCAAGTTTATTCACTATACACGGATGTTAATTGTAATGATTGTCCTTCAAATTAACACCTTATATTTGTATTAGTGTCTTAAGAAAATTTACTACTCAAAGTTTCCATGCATACATATACATATACATATACCTATAATGTAAATGTATCATCAGTATACATATCCATATTATTAATTGGTCTTAAGTCATACTTAAGATCAATATTTTCATTTGCAAGTTTCATTACAAAAATCACTCATACAGTACTACACAAGTCTACAGAGATTAAATTGTTCAATGTATTGGGTTGAGCTAGAGAACCACAGAAAGAACTCCAAACCAATTTGTATATATCATACTTATGGTCTAAGAATAGGATTCTATAACTGATCTTTTCCCTCTCTCATTAAAACTCCTATGAACACCATTGACACCTTTATCAATTTACACATATAGTGTATACATATTAACAATATAAAGGATAGTAAAAATATCCTTACCAAAACATGCTTGAAATTCCTCATTCAATAGTGTACATGACACTTGCTTAATGTATATATACATTTGTAAGACATATACAAATACATATATATGTATGTATATGATATATGTATTTTTATACATGCCTATACATATACATATATATGTACATGTATATCAGAGTATACATATAAATATTTACATACATGTATATGTATTGGTCTCACATACCTAGACGTTTATATTATCATATGGTTCCCCCATGTATGGTGTATGTTTTACAGAGGTTCCATTGACCCAAACAACCTCAGTTGTCACATTCACAACCCAGTCATTGACTCACCATCCAAGACAAGAGAAAAAACGTCATGGTGGACAAAAGGTGGTGCATTTAAGAGGTTTAATGCATTGCTTTGGTTTTCATAACGCAACCACTAGAATCCACCATTTTGATTATTCACTTCAAGGTTAATAATGTTAAGCATCAAAAAATTCACTCTTAACTAATTTTTATTAAGAACCATAGGACTCCATTTTATTACGCATGGTGCATGCACATAAGTGAAGGTGGGATAATTGACAGGGACAGTAATCTACATCTCGTTGAGGAGCTACAAAACTGCATGTAGGTCCTTGTTTGGAATGTTGAAAAAATTTTGATATACAGAGACAAACACACCCCTTTCTGTGAATGTATTGTTTGGATGAAATGGACATTGGTGAGGGGAGGGTGAGTTGATGTATGGTTGTGATCGTTTGGACACGTCTACACATAATTATTTATGCCAGCTTCTTGGTGGTGTCAACCCAGTCATTTACTTGCCATCCAAGACAGATCATATGACCCCCATACGATACACCATAAGATGCCATACATGCATCACCCATTTTTTAATCTTTTTGGTATACACACAGTGTGTATATAAAAAACAACACTCCCATATGATAATACAAATGTTCAGGTATGTGAGACTAGTACATATACATATATGTATACTGCGTACATACATGTATGCCATATATATACATGTTAATATGTGTGTGTATGTGTGTGTGTGTGTGTGTGTGTGTGTGTGTGTGTGTGTGTGTGTGTAGTGTAGGTGTCAAATCCCATTAGAAGACAAAAATGGGAAATCATGTATGAAATTTGATGGTGTATCTTATGGGGCTCATGTTATCTTTTCGCCATGATAGATGGCACCTGTGACACCTACATATACATACACATACACATACATATACATATATGTATATACATATATACATATATACATGTATTTGTATATGTATGTGTATACATGCACATATGCACACATATACACACACATGTATGTATGATTATCCATATACATATGCATATGTATTGGTTTCACATACTTGGACGTTTGTATTATCATATGGGAGTGTTGTTTGTTATATACACACTGTGTGTATACCAAAGACAAAAAAAACTTTACGACCAAAGATGTTTTTAAAATGAAACAGTTATATGTAACATATATGTATATGTATAATAAATATGTATATGTATAGATATATATATGATTTATATAAAAACATAATGATTACTACTACCAAATCATTGTTTTTTAACATATACACTCAATAAAAAATAGGTATGCGGTACCAATACATATTCATATCCATATACATATAAATACATATCCTTATGTATATACATATACACGTGTACATATGATACATTGTGTCTGTGTGTAACATGTGTGTGTGTGTTGACATATTGTGTGTGTGTGTGTTCGAGCGCGCGCACACATGTGTGTTTGTATTATACACACAAAAACCACATTGTGCATACCACAAAAAAAGTTTGTATATGACAAAAAATACATAAAAAAAGAAAAATTTATACGTAACATATATGTATATGGATATGCATAATACAACATACATATATATGATACACTGCTTATACCACTTAATATAAAAAAAACATAAACATTTGTATCTTCATAAGGGTGTGAATTTTTGGTCATATACACACAAAAATACAGTGTGTATACCACAAAACACACAGAAAAAATAGTTTATATACCACGTATAACACAATAAAAATAAACATGTCTTATGTGTGTGTGTGTGTGTGTGTGTGCGCGCGCGCATGCGCGCGCGTGCGCGCGCATGTCTTAGAATGTAGATATTTATATTGAAAAGGTGAAAATTTTAATGTTCTATATGCAACCAAAAAAACATGTTGTATGTTGTTTGTGATAGATGTTTGTCCATTGTAAAGGTAAACATGGTTGTCATTTAGAGATTGGAAACACATGGAGTTTCGAATACCTCGGAAAATATTACATGCTCATCATTCATAGTATATGAGCCTAATGGAAGTAAGAAAGTAGAGAGAGGCACCATTGTGGGAGATGCCAGTATGACCATCCACCAGGTTTGAGTATAGGGCCTTGATATTGGGTCTTGAGGAAGTGATACGTCTTGAAACCAGAAACATTTTTGTGTTTTCATCATGATATGCTTGTAGTGAATCAAATGAAGTGTGTTTACCAATGTAACAATGTAAATCTTTCTATTCTTCACATTCAATCACTTGATATTGTATCTCAATTTGAGAAATGCTCTTATGTACATGTAAAGGTTAATGTAGGTAGGTTTGATGTATGTCAAGTGTCTAGGGCCACTATAAACGAATAAGTGGTAGTGTTGTTAGCACTTTCCATGGATGACATTTTAATATGATATATGTACACATTGTAACTTCTTTTTTTGTTATGTACATGACTGTTTTTAAATATTTAATGGCTTAATACGTACTATATATGATGCATTTGTGGAATGGTAGACATAACTTTTTATGTAGGAATAATGTGGTCCGATGATAAAAAAAATTGTGAATGTTTTCAGAAAAGGAAAGATGTTGCAGGCATCATACTCTTCTATGGTGTGTGTATGCATAGAAAAATATATTTAGGCATTAGATCTGTCCATTTGGTTATTGTTAAGCTAACTTATGTTTTTTTTTATGCATGCCCGCAAATGAAAATGCCATGGTTGTGGTCAATTCTTTGTCTGATGATGCATTCTAAGGACATTGTGTCTTCTTCACAAGTAAGAATACATGCTTTTCAATTACATTTTCCATTGCTGCAATTGAAAATTAATAATTGCATTAAATTTTATGTCCAAGCTGATTTTATAAGTAATTAACGAATTCTTATTCTAGGAACCTGTGGTTGAGGCCTTCCAGCAGAAGATCAGAATGGCATAAGCAAAGAATGTACCTTCAAATATCTTCTTCAGTAGGTATGTGCGTGTAATTGATCTAATAATTATTTAAACATTGTTATTTGAACATTTGTTTGATTTTGGTGTTATTTATTGTGTGACTAACGAGTTTTTATTTAGATTGCTGATTGAAGGACGATGAGGTGGTTGCACCGAAGGTTGCTTCGCTAACACATGTACAGTCGGATATCACTATTGAGGAGGTAAAATCACTTAAATTTAATCTTAATTTAATTTGTATATCTTAATTTAATTTGATATATATATTATTATATATACATGTGTGTGCATGTTATTGATTTACTAATTGTTTATACATTTCTATTTGAACATTAGTTTGAATTTGATATTTGTTTTGTGTGACTAACGATTTTTTATTTGGATTGTTGATTGAAGGACGATGAGGCGGTTGCATGGAAGGTTGCTTTTCTAACACATGTACAAGAGGATATCCCTGATGAGGAGGTAAAATCACCTTAATATAAATCTTTGTATTTATTATCTTAATTTAATTTGATTATATATTATTTGGTATGTGTGTGCCTAACGAATTTTTCAATGTATATATATTGCTATTTGAATATTTTTTCAACTTCGTATGTTTTTACTGTATGACTAATGAGGTTATATTTGGAATGTTAATTGCATAAGGATGCACCCAAGGTTTCTTCAAGTCATGTGGAGGTGGATATCATCGCCGAGGAGGTAAAATCACCAAAATATAACTTTGTATTTATTGTTTTCATTTATTTCCATTAGTGTCTAACCGTTTATATTATGTTGGTGAATAGACTCCTCTTCACTATATGAGGGAGCATTGCAGGGACTGCATAATATATTATTGTGAGTACCCTAGTTGCGGAAAGAAATTTTATGAGTTATGGAGGCTAAACCTCCATAGGTCAGAATCCCATTCCCTCTCTCATGTTGCCCTTGAAAAGAAAGGGAGAAATTTTAGTGGAAAATATCCCTGACATGCCTTTGAAAAGTGGAAGCAATATAGGGATCAGAGTGAGGGGAACATTGAGGTTGTGATGCATATGAGATCTATATTGCAAAGGCGACGTGTGATACAACACATATGCCAGAGGGATGGAAAGGCATCATTTGAGAAGCTTAGCAAATGCTCCAAGAAATAGGTTGATGATGCTAATGAGAGCCTATGATTCGGAGCCTGTGAGGAGTTGGAGGATGGCAACCATCTTGGACATTAAGAGAAAAGAAGGAAAACAAGGTAATTTTAACGAGTAACGGTTTCATTTCATGTGTTTCTCGTTATCAATACTCATGAATGTCTATTTCATTTAATTTATATGTCATTGTCATAACAGGGTGAGGAGGGTGAGATGCATGCACAAGCCGAGGGGGTCATTCACAAAGGAACTAGTGGACGTGACAAGGTAAGTTATTGGTTTGATATTTAGTTTTGTTTTTTAAACACTTTTGTTCATGCATCGTTCACTAAAATTTGTATTGATACATTATGTATGTAGGAGGATGACATGCCGCTGCTAAATTTGTATGAGAAATGTAAAAAAAATAGTGAAGAATCCAACCAACAGACATCAATCTAAGGTAACTACAAACAAGATACATCTCCAAATTGTAATCTGTATTTTTGTGTGATAAAACCATTCTAATAAGAAGTTATTTTTAGGTTGGTCCATCAAAGGGGTTGATGTCCAGTGGCACCTTTTCATTTGATTATGGATGTGGTGGTGCAAGCAATAGAAAACATGTAAGTCATGGACCTTATTGGCAATGTAAATTTGAAGCTATGAGTTTTCCCTCTAAATGTAGTGTTTGAAAATTTGAATTGTTAAGTTTGAATGAAGGGTCCAAATGTCAAGTGTAAGGATATTAATGAATAAGTGTCATTTGCCTTTTTTTATTTTTCACTATTCCAACTTCTATGACACCTTGATTGACCTGAATACACTTTGTTCATAGTACTCTCACCATCCTTTTCCTACTTCTCATTTTTCTCAATTTCATGGTTTTGGATTTCTAAACCTTTGCTCTTGTTTTCTCTAGTCTCCACACTAGACTCCACTCTGTTTTCTTTGATCCTGATCAAATTTTCACTTTCATTACTATGAGATAACATCCTTTAACCCTTATACACAAGTCACTCACCTAACTCCAATGTTACACCATCCTTGTCCTTAACCAACTAGCTTTCCAATGCTCCTTAACTAGACTGTATATGTACATGACAGTCTACTTTTTTTTTGTGTTTAATGGTTTTGTATATGTAGGACAAGATAGAAATGTCTATCTTTCCAAGTTTTTGTGACATAACAAGAACAAGAATATAAGAGGAATGAGGGTTCAATTCATTGAATATCCCTATTTCCCACTTCAATGATGATTTGAATTAATAATGATATTTTAAAATTAAAAATATATATGTTATTCCTTCAATCTAGAAGTTTTCCAACTCTTAATATTAATTCTTGAACACCATATCATTATCATTTTCAGTTTCCAACTTTTTTTTTTAAGACCTTAGTAGAGGAATCATCATTTCTGTTGACTTTGTTATTGATGCAAACATGTTTATCAAATAGTTTTACTGAGGTTGTCTTTATCTCTTTGATGTTAGTGACCTCATTCAAAAATGAACCTATCTTCATAGAAATCCCACATCCAAAGTATCATGATTACATCAACATGATTTATTTACCCCAAGATTCATATCTGATCTAGAACATGCCATTTTGGCAGCATCTACCTTAAGTGCATCTTGAAATCTTGGTGTTAGCTATATTCATGCACATTTGTAACCAGTGAATGTTAAATTTTATTCAATGTGGTATGTGAAGAATCTAAGAACTATGATACCATTTGTTTCTTTTGATTGTTATAACTTATATTTGATATATTGAGTACTTTCTACTCGATGCAGTGATAAATAATGCAAACATTTGTAAGTTTAGATTGGTGATAAAGCAGTGCTTTATGTCATAGATTTAGAAAGAAAGTTTGTTAATCTATATTTGATTAAGGTTGAGAGAAAATTTGGTGGCAAGCTTGGATATACAAAGCATGTTTAAGGAATTATTATTGGAAAAGATATATGATGTAGGTACATCATGACTCAAAGAATGTAATGGGTGCTTTTCGTCATTACTCTAGGTGTTTAGGTGGTGTGTAGAAGTCAATAAAATCACATGATGGAGCTCTATGCAATTGGATTCAATCATTTGTATCCTTTTTGGTGTTTTCTCACCAAAAGGAAAATTTGAAATTCTAGGACTGGTTTGGAAGAATTAAGATCATGATGTTGAGTCCTTTAAGGATTGTTGCAAGATTCATGGAGGGTTGTTACAGAAATTTTAAATGTGGAAAAATATCCTAACCTCTACATGTGAGAAGAAGTTAGTTTTGGGAGGCAGAACTCAATATCATAGCCTTATGGCTCATGGAGCTTGCAACTTTCATGTTTGATCAAATAAAAAAATTCTCTTGATGAAAAACTATGTATGAAGTCATGATTGTGTGTTGTGTATTAAATTATTGAATTTATGAATGAATTCTCATGTTTATATGTCTTTTGAATCTTGTCTCAGATATGGAGAGTCTGTGCAAGCCCTTGGAAGATTAGAAGAAGACTACAATATGGTGAAAATGTCATGAAAGGATTTTACCTTGCAAATTTGATTCATTGTGTGTTAAGGTATAACTATGAGGTGACTTATGAATGTAAGAATAGAGTGAGAAAGGTGTAAGTAGATGATTATTTCATGCTTTAAAGGAAGCTATATGGTGATGTGATCAGGATAGGGTGACCAATAATAATATTTGTAATTGACTGATTGACTATGGAATAAAAAATGTAGGTGTGTGTCATAGGAGAGCGTAAGAATTTATGATCATTTTAAATGAATGAAGCTTGAATGGGAAGTATAAGGAATTGCAAGAGGATTGTAGATGATCTTTTAATCTTGTGAGATACTTAATATTGTATAAATGGTGTCAACTTTAAGTGGTATCCCTTCATTGTTTGTTATACCTCGTTTCAAGGGTTTGGAGTCAAAACTCTAATGAGTGTTAGATGATATTGCTTCAATGTTTCTCAATAGGATATTAAAGAGACTAAGGTGGGTATAATGTTAGTTGAGATGTGTTCCAAGGTTTTAAGAAGTTTCTAAGTCAGGGGAGAGGTAAATGTTAGTCTAAAAACATCAAACTCGATCTTGATAGAGATAAACACAGTCTAGGAAATTTTAATAAAGAAACATCTCTTGTGGAGAGCCTTCATGATCATAGAGTGGAGAGGTTAGAGATAGATTAAGGAAATATTAAGTGTATTGGAGGTATTAAATGTGTTAGAAGGAAGGTTATAAATTTTTTATTTCTTGAAAACCCATGTGTAATTGTTATGTGCGTAGTGAAAAGGTATGAAGGATATATTATAGACTAACATGGTTAAACAATGCTTGATGGAGATTTGTGATTGATTAATGATTTAAGATAGGGTATTTAAGAACTAATAAAATCAGAACCAGATGAGAACCTAGGAAAAGAGTGTTATGGAAGACAAGATATCAAATGAGTGTACAAACCTAAACCTAAATCCGTGACAGTCATGCATAGCTTTATTAACAATGATCATATGAAGTGAAGGAGAAAAGGGATTGAATAAAAAATTATGGCACTGTTTTTTTAGTGTCTTAAGACTTGAAGGTGTGGAACAAGCCTATGAGAGAAATCAACAAGAATTCAAGTGGATAAACCATGTAGTGTGACAGTCTTATAAAGAAAGGCATGATAGTGAACTTAGTTATTTCTCGAGCAGCATCATTGGATAATTTCTAATACTCCTATAATCTTAAGTCTCTTTTTCAACTTCCTTAAAAGTACATGAAGGATATTATACATCGAATCATCTTTTTATAATATTTTCTCACATTACATAGTGATCTACATTTTCTTGGAAATTGCAAAAGTGTTCATATCAAGACATTTTCCAGAGGAAAATTTGGCCTAAAGAAAATTAAAGTCATCTCATCTCTCATCACATATACCCATTATACTCAACTACTCATTCACTCCACTATACTTGTAAAATATGAGCGGATCATTCAAAGCATGGATTTGGCTAAAGTTTTCCCTTTATGAAGTAAGGAATTCAGGGCATAAAGTCCTTAACTTGATCTCAAAATTTAAAATAGATAAAATGACATTTATGTTCTAGATGTGACGCATATCATGGAACCAATTACTCCTTTACAAGAACATCCACACATGTACAAACCAGTTCAACTACCTTTATGGTTGACTTAGATCCTTCAAAACAATTATATGGAGAAAACGATCATAAGAAAAGTGGAGGAAATATCGTGGACAAGTGACATTGTTCCTTAAAATGTCAGTTAGTAAACCACATCTTATCTCTAAGATATCTATTTGCTAATCCAATCCAACTAATTTATAGACTTCTTGAAATATTATATGTCAACCTGATAGAAATTTAGATGTAATCTTAGAATTGAATACTTTCCATCCTACAACTATTTTAGAATCTTCTTAAAGGGTTGAAATAGATACAACCGTCATTAAAACTTAGTAATTAAAAATTCACCTTTTTGAATTAGTTGATACTCAAAAATATCACTGGGAAAACCTGATTAATATTTGAAGTGGATCCTATCATTATAAGGCTTCTCAGTTATGAACTGAGGCATGCTAGCTAGAATAACGAATTCTTATAGAAAATAAGGATGCATATATGAAACCCATTCTTCATGGAGATTTTGGTATGAATCCAAGTCATCCATGAAGAGTTTGGTGTAAAAATGTCTTGAATATGGGTTAGAAATATTGATATAATTAACTAGAGAATGTGATATGATGGAGAGTGATTTTGATATATGATTGTTCTAAAAGTTACTAGTTTGGTGATTTTGATATATGAATGTTCTAACAATTGTTATTGGTTGAATCTGTTGAATGCCTCTGCATCAAGATTCTAGTATTTCTCTCCGAGTAATGAAAAAATCAGACATGGATTTATCTTTTTTGATTGTTTTAAGTGAAATTTTTGGATATGGTATGCTTGTTCTAACTCAGATTTACCTCTTTAAAATTTTAAAAAATTATGATGAAAATAGTGCTCTTACATATTTATATGTTTTGTTAATACATAGTCCCATGCCAAGAAGTATCATCTTACCTTCATTTCATTGATTGCAAGCATCTCCCGGGGCCCATGGGAAGAGGAGTATGAGCATATGAACATGCCTGCTGGTTTATAGGTAAGCAGTTAAACTTCAGTTGATTACGTTGTACGTAAATCCACAAACATTTTATTACGATATATATTGCTACTTACTACAAATAACTTTATGTGCAATGATTGTAGGCATCTGTCATAGGCCATGAGAGAGAAGGGGAGGAACATATTACTTTATATGCGGATTTACAAGTAACCTTTACACGAAGTAAAATTGTGATTTTTTATTGTGATTCATTTTACTATACAAATAGTGTAAAAATTTGGAATATAGATATATTATATAATTTTTTATTTTTGTTTGGACTAACTATTATTCTTCTTTCAAAAGACTAAAGTGTTCCTATAATGTAGGCATCATCCATTCCTTCTACAACTATTGCAATTTCCAATAGGGTGTTATCTATTGGTGATGATGTTGATGTTTCGATGGATGGCCGAGTGATGGGACATGGCAGAGTTCACAATGTTGGTGCCGATGCAATTTTCCATGGGAAATAAGTTCCACATGATTGTGTAATCATTAATATCCTTTGTGTTATCGATGTTGATTTCCCTCTACTAGTTCCAGGAGCTTTCGAGGACATGTTGGTGGATATTGTCAATGGATTTTCCATTTTTCCACGTTATGATGTGCAACATAGGCATCCATCTCAGGTATTATCTTGTTTGTAAATGTGTTACATGTAGTAGCAAATTTTCTTTATTCTCCACATATATTTATTATTGTAACACAAACTATTTGAATTTTGTAGGATGATGTGACACTTTCCACAAAATCAAGGCAGACACCAATGACGAGAGTGACACCTGACTCCATTCATAGGGATCCCAAGAAAAGGCCTTTTACAAAAGAATTACATTTGTTGTGTGCACTAGGCAATAAAATAAAAATTAATTTCATAAGAATAACTCTAATATTTCATAACAATAATATTATTATTATGACAAAGTATTATGAGATTTGGACAATATATCCTTTACACGTGTTTTGATTCATGATGAGATTTGGGCAATTTATCCTTCACACGTGTTTTAATTCATGATGAGATTTGGACAATTTATCCTTCACATGTGTACTTAAATTAAATTTATGATTGACATGTCTTTTAATTGTGGATAATTTTGATTTATTCATGATTATAGACGTCATCATTTTTTTGTAATTGAATAGGCAATGTGTCATTATAATGAAAACCAAAGTAATCATTGCAAAATTTTCCCACTTTATTCAACCATCATGTGACTTTGAAAATGATAAACATGTGAACTATTCTTCCTCTATTTATTACAATAGTTTTTCATTGTTAGTATTTATTTTGTAGTTAAGGTTTGATTCCTCTGTCTCCCTTCATTCAATAGCAATTAAGGTACATGCCTCCATAAAACTATCATATTTATGTTTTTGTAAAAAAAAATTCTTATATAACTGTAGGAAATATATATGCAAGATGGAAAAATATAAATTACACTCTCCATTTGACTATCTGTGTCTTGAATCCGAAACGGTATCGTGTTTGTCTGACAAAGTAAAGGCCTATTCCTAAAATGTATCATGTGACATTTTTTATTTGATAAGATAATTTTATTTCCTTACAAAATTTTGATTTCCTCTCTTCTATATTATTACAAAATTTTGATTTCCTTACTTTTTAATTTTACTCTAACATTTCCTTACAAGTGAATTCTCATATTTATGTGCACAATAAAGTGCAAGCCATGGTGATCTAATGTAAGTCGAAAAAATTATCCACAAGATTGGCACCTCATGTCATAATAGTGTATGATATTTACATTTTTATGTGCACATGAGGTCCTTCACGACTCCTTTGAAAGTGATGAATATGAAAGCAACAAACTTTGGAGAGCCCATTTTGATAGGAAATTAAGAGTAGCGGAACAACTTCCTATGCTAATCTTTGAGGAGAGATATTATGCAAAACTTTCAACATAGTAAAACAGTTATAGAAATATCAGTAACATATTCATAACAAAACACAAACACTAGATATACGTGGGGAAAATCCTTTCAGATAAAAAACCCCACACTCCAAAAGCCCACTCAATGTATTTCAAATCTAATAACAAGATTACATACACTTGCAGAGAAAGTTTCTTACAGGAGTATCACCAGAAACAATTCTAGGAGGATTAAAACTCACTACTCCAATTGCTTCTCCAAGCCTTCAATTTATAGACCTCCGGTTATACAGGAAACCATCTATGGTTTACAAAACCATGTGCCAAACCTCTCACGAGGTGGATAGCATTAAAGAGCAAGATTTCGGTCTAAAATTAGGCTCCCACGTCCACAATATTCTCCCCTATTTTTGACCATTACAGATGTCATAAAATATGTCATAATATCTCTAAAAATAGTCCTTCCATGATATACTATCATATGAGAATCTTTCGACAACTCCTATTTCTATTTTTAGAGCATAGATAATGTGAAACTATTGTAGGAAAATCTTAAACGAATAAACCAAACAAGGTTGAGACACCTTATTTCCAAAAATCTCCCACTTGTCGAATACCTTGTAAGGGCCAACGGAAAGATACCATCATGGATCAACTTCTAGGGGCTGAGAGGCCCATAGACTCGGAACACCACCTAAATTTTGTTGTGCTCACGGGCTTAGTTAATGCATCTACAACATTCACAACTATCTCTACCTTTTCTAGCTTCACCCTTCCATCCTCGACCATATATCTCACGAAGTGATACTAAACATCAATGTGTTTGGTCCTAGCATGAAAAGTCAGGTTCTTTGCAAGGAAGATTGCGCTCTAACTATCACAGTATATTGTAACTGCACCATGTTTTAATCCAATATCTGAACACAAACACTTTACCCAAATGGTTTATTTATAAGCATGAGTAGCTACCATGTACTCTTGCCTCAGTAGTGGACAAAGTGACCACATCCTGTTGCTTTCTCATCCAACTAATTGCACCACCATTAAGAGTAAACACATATGCACTAGTGGATCTTCTGCTATCAACATCACCGGCCCAATCTGAATCCACAAAACCATGAATACGTAGGGAATGTTGATCTCCTCTTCCATGAAAACATATAGAGTACTCAGATGTACCCCGCAAATATCTGAAGACCCTCTTAACTGCATCCTAGTGCACTCTTCTAGGATTAGACATAAAACGAGAAAGAACTCCCACTGCTTGGGAAATGTCTGGTCTTGTACAGACCATAGCATACATTAAGCTTCCAACTACACTCTAGTAATGCACTCTGCTCATTTCTTCCATCTCCGAAGGGGATGATGGACATTGTGAAATGGAGAGCTTCGTTCCCAAAGTAACAGAAACACAAATTGGTTTACAATCCTGTATGTTGAACCTCTGCAAAACAGAACAAACATACTTACTTTGGCCAAGCCATAGTTTTCTGTTCTCACGATCTCTTCTAATCTCCATCCCAAGTATGTGTTTTGCTGCACCAAGATCTTTCATTTCAAATTTTGTAGAGAGTTGAGATTTCAATTATGCAATCAAACCTTTTCCTTTCCCAATAAACAACATGTCATCAACATATAAAGTAATTACCAGGAAACAATCACCATCAAATTTAAAATATACACAGTGATAAGATTGAGACTGCACAAACCCCAAACTCAACACATATGAATCAAACTTCAGGTACCACATCGTAGGACTTTGTTTAAGGCCATATAGGTATTTCTTTAACTTACAAACCATATTGCTTTTACCTTTCACCATGTAGTGCTTTGGTTGTGTCATATAGATTTCTTCCTCCAAATCACCATGAAGGAAAGTAGTTTTCACATCCATTTGTTCAACCTCCAGGTCATAAGTTGCTGCAATAGATAATAAAAACTGAATGGATGTCATTTTAGCAACAGGAGAGAATATCTCACCATAATCAATACCCTCAACTTGAGAGTAACCCTTCTCAACCAACCGTGCCTTATACTTTTCAACACTTCCATCCGAACCAATCTTTTTCTTAAACACCCATTTACATCCAACAGGTTTCCAACCTTCAGGCAATGGTACAATGTCCCATGTATCATTCTTCTTAAGGGCTGCCATTTCTTCATCCATGGCTATTTGCTAGGACTTTGCATCATTCATACCCAAAGCCTCTTGTATAGATCTCAGTTCATCAATGTTAGTACTCAAAGCAAATACACACTTCCAATCATTAGGAGAATACCCATACCTTTCAGGTGGTTGCCTTTACCTTGTAGACTTTCGAATAAGCTGAGGTGGAGATTCTTCCACTTCTTCCTCTTCTTCTTCCTCTTCTGAAGATTCAGAGCTTGGTGAGCTCTCCTCAACTTCTTGTCTATTTTGGGGTCTCGATTCAACTTTCTCAGGTGTAGAAGGAAGTTGAACCACATCCTTTTTTTGTTCATTTTCTTTATGTTGTTTTGGCTGAAAATTAACAGGGAAAGATTTAATCTCTCTAAAAATAACACTTCTAGAGTATATTACCTTTTGTGCAACAGGATCCCAAAGCTTGTATCCTTTCACACCATAGCCATATCTGATGAAGATACATTTGACAGCCTTAGAATCCAACTTTGTTCTCTTCTCCTTAGGCACATGTGCATATGCCTCACAGCCAAAAACTCTCAGATGTCTAATTGAAGGATTTTTCCCCGACCACGCCTCCATTGTCATTTTATCAACAAGCACTGATGTAGGAGATCTATTTATCAAATAGCAAGTAGTGGTAACAGCTTCAGCCCAAAACCTCTTTTCTAGACCAGCTCCAATAAGCATGCTCCTAGCCTTCTCCATCAACGTTCTATTCATTCTTTCTGCAACTCCATTCTGCTCTGGAGAATACGAAGTTGTCTTTTGTCTTTTAATCCCCTGATCTGTATAAAATATGTCAAAGTCTGCAGAACAGTACTCACCGCCATTATCAGATCTCAAACACTTAATTTTCTTCCCAGTTTGAGTTTCAACCATAGCCTTAAATTCCTTGAAATGACTAAAAAATTCAGATTTACTCTTTAAAAAATATACCCATGTTCTCCCACTAAAATCATCAATGAAAGTAACATAATAAACTGATTTAGCAATAGAAGCAACCTTAACAAGACCAAATACATCCGAATGGATTAGATCCAAGATACATGAAGACTTATGAGTAGACAAGTAAAACTGAACGTAGTTCTATTTGCCATAAATACAATGTTCACAGAAATCAAACTCCAGATTGCAATCATTCAACCCCTCAACGAGGTTCTTATTTTTCAGGGCTTTTAAACCCTTCTCTCCAATGTGGCCAAGCCTTTGGTGCCATAACATGGTCTTCTTTACAGGTAATTTTGATTCGGTAGACAGAGCACCCTTGGGTACCCAGAAGCCACGACCATCCGCAGAGGATGAAACCCTCTCCTTTTTCAGTGAAATAGTTACTGGCTTAGTTTTATCTAAAGTGCTATTGCACTCAACAGTGCATGCATCAAGTTGGTACAATGTACCCAATATACTTCCTCTTGTTATCACCATAGCACCTCTCACCATTTTCACACCTGCTTCAGAAAACTGTACATGCACACCCGCATCTATTAGCTTGCTAACAGATAATAAATTTCTTACTAGTCCTGGGATATGCAAGACACCATCAAATCTTCTAATTCTACCATCAGAAAATTTCACCTGAATACTACCACGACCAACAATTTCAAGGAAAGAATTATCACCCAAATACACCTTACCACCATCATAGTTTTCATACTTACTAAACCAATTTTTGTTAGGAGTCATGTGGAAAGATGCACCTGAGTCTATCAACCATGCATTATCACTTGCACGAGTGGCCAAAGCTACAATAAAGGCATCTCCATCTTCTTTTTCAGACTCATAATCATAATCATGCTTCTTCTTTTTCTTTTTCTTTTCTTCTTTGCATTCCCTTCGGAAGTGTCCAGATTTGCCACAGTTCCAGCATATCGCCTTGGACTTACCAGGGGATTTTGATCTCCCCTTATTCTTGGAATTGCCACGCTACTTCTCATCTTTACCTCATTATTTTGTTCTTCCTCAAACACTCAAAGCCTCTTTGGCATTCAGAGAGACATTCCTTCTCATCTCTTCAGAGAGTAGAGAACCAACAACATCCTCCATCTTTAGAGTGACTGAAGTGCTCCCAATGGCCATGACTAGGCTGTCCCATGAGTCTGGCAGCGAAACCAACATCATTTGGCACCTTTCTTCTTCGCCCATTTTAACCCCAACTGAGCTCAATTGAGTCACCAACATATTGAATGTTTCCAGATGCGCAGATATTTGTCCACCTTCTTCCATTCTCAAGGAAAACAACTTCTTCCTCAAGAAAATATTATTTACTAGAGACTTAGCTTAGTATATTTCACCCAGCTTTTTCTAAAGCTTCTCTGAAGTGGATTCTTCATGGAAATTTATCAGGATCGAATCTACAAGACATAGTCTAATAAGACCTTTAGCTTTTCTATCCATTACATCATATTGTGCAGCCAAAACTGGATCCATAGGCCTATGGACCTTCTCATCCACCACCTCCCATAGATCTCGATCAACCAACAGATCTTCCATCTTCAGCTTCCACATTTCAAAGTTTGTGCCAGAAAACTTCTCTACGTCAATCCTTCCAGATGTGCTCGCCATTTGAAAAATATCTACAACCAGATAACAAAGTATTCTCTACATAAGCTCCCACTCAAACCCGGATTAGCACAAAAAACCCAACAATCCACAATTGAAACCAAAGGTGATCAAGCTCTGATACCACTTGATAGGAAATTAAGAGTAGCGGAACAACTTCCTATGCTAATCTTTGAGGAGAGATATTATGCAAAACTTTCAACATAGTAAAATAGTCACAGAAATATCAGCAACATATTCATAACAAAACACAGACACTAGATATACGTGGGGAAAATCCTTTCGGATAAATAACCCCACACTCCAAAAGCCCACTCCATGTATTTCAAATCTAATAACAAGATTACATACACTAGCATAGCAAGTTTCTTATAGGAGTATCACCAGAAACAATTCTAGGAGGATTAAAACTCACTACTCCAATTGCTTCTCCAAGCCTTCAATTTATAGACCTCCGGTTATAACAAAACCATGTGCCAAACCTCTCATGAGGTGGATAGCATTAAAGAGCAAGATTTTGGTCTAAAATTAGGCTTCCACGTCCACAATATTCTCCCCTATTTTTGACCATTACAGATGTCATAAAATCTGTCATAATCTCTAAACATAGTCCTTCCATGATACACTATCATATGGGAATATTTTGACAACTCCTATTTCTATTTTTAGAGCATAGACAATGTGAAAATGTTGTAGGAAAATCTTAAATGAATAAACCAAACAAGGTTGAGACACCTTATTTCCAACACATTTTTCTCTAAAACATGTTCATACTCAAAATCTCCCATTTGTCCCTAAAAAATGCAGGTTTGTTTCACTAACTCTGTAAATATTTAACAAATTCTACGCATTTCACAATCCTCAACTCATAATTCCTTCCTTCCCATTTGTAAGTTCGATGGATGCCATCTCCTAGGAGCAAAATTACCCATTTCATTTTCCTTAATTTCCCTTGGAAACCACTTATTCAAAAGCAACATTACACTATCACCATCCACCCAGATTTTTTAATATTATCATGCTGTCATGGTAAGTTGTTCTACATGATTAACCATAATTGCTTTAAAATCCTACATTCACCATTCAACATAAATAACAAAAAATAATTTCTCTTCATCACTGAGTCTTGAATATTTTCTTACACTGATTAAAACTTAATCTTATCATATTCTTAATGTATTGTGAAGTGTTGTAATTGAAGAAATAAAAAAGAAAATTATAGCACAACAACTTAGGCAGTGTGAGGACGAATAGATTTCCTCATTAGTTGATTTCCCACCTTGAATAGAGAAAATCAATTTGTCATTCATCTTCTAGAGATTCTATATTTCGTAACCAAGGTTGTCATTGATTAACTAATGAAAATGGAATGCCTACGTACATGAATAGGATAAAACTTATACTTTTTACTATGATTATATTCGAGTACGATTCCCTAGTTCTGGCTATGAACAGAATGCTTCACGTGAACATTCCATCTTCCCAACTTCTAACAGTGAGGTCTTAAGCATCCAAGAATAAAATTGTTGATGCTCAGCTGCATTAAGATTATAAACTCTATAACAGGTACTCTGTAATAGTGGAAGAGGGTTGAATATGGATTAACAAATGCTATCCTTGCCATTTTTTATAATCCTTTAATAAGGTGAAAGTTTGAAATTTGAATACACCTGTCTCTCGATATTGAAGAATGCACAAATTCCATGAATGGGAAGGAAGGAATCATTCAAATTTATCGTTTGGAAGAAACATTTATACTCTGCAAAGGGATTAAAATCTGCTCTACAAAGGTATTATCATTTAGTGTATGTTTCCATTTTCTACATACATATTTACGAGTAGTTCCTAGAATCATCTTTACTTCTTTAACTATGAATAATTATTTTTTCTTATACATGAAAAGCATCAATTACACATATATTTTTCTTACTATGTGATATATATTACTAAAAAACAACTTTCTATATCTATAGTATAATATGCAAATAGACTCTAGTAACCCTCTATTCAAAATGCCTAACTAATGCTCTTTATTTTTATTTACAAAAATCTCAATCAAGTGATAGCTTTCTTCACTCATTGAATACATGAACTACATCAAAATGGAACCACTCAACCAATACACCTCACAAAGGTATATTTCACTGTCAAATACTCCATTTTGTATTTACATATAATTTTTGTTTTATGTTTTCATGTAGCTTTTGTTCTCCCCAAATCTTTGGTTTTACATTTTTTTTGTATTTCATTGTATCTACCTATATAAAACCCACAACCTTAAATAGCTCTATTTCTCCATCAATCCTCAGTTTTTCTTCGTCAATCCTCAGTTTTATAACTTCATATAACTTTTTCCCTCTAACTTGGAACTTTATTATAGTGGCCTCACTTTTTTTATTAATAAAAATATTGGAATTGTTTCAAAAATTCGTGAATTAATGGACAACATTATATTATAATGATGAGCATATAAATCCCTCTAATATGTCAATTTAATGATGGACAAGCTTATAGTTTAATTGAACTTATTTTTTTTCAATTTAATGATTGTCATGCTTATAGTTTAATTGAACTTAGTTTTTGTTATCTTTATGTAAATTTCATTGCATATTAATATGTCAAATCAATATTCTAAATCTTTTTGTATGTTGGCAATGCAATGATCAATCTACATACTTTCTCTAAATCTTTTGTATGTTGATAGTGCAACGATCAATCTATGATCGAATTTGTTATAGTTTATTTTCAATTACAAATATTGTTGTAGATCATTGAAGAATACCATTCCATTGGTATTGTTTGAATTTTGACTGCTTTATTGTGTGTTTATTGAGAAATAACATTGTGCCTCTATCACATTTCTAGCTTCACATTGTCCATCGTGATGGTACAGAATAAATTACACAGTGGCTTGAAGATCCCTTCCACTATCACCGTGTAGACACCCAAAACTGGGTCACAACACTCTAAAATTAATTTATTCAATACTACCCCCTACCATGCCCACTTACACACATTTTAATTAATTTAATTACCAAAATTAATTTAATTATCTATCTCACCTCTCCACCTCACCTAGCCACCTCACCTCTCCACCTCACCCTAGACCCATTCCAACCCTATTCATTACCTAAGACTAAGTCCCCCATCCCTCTAACCACCTAAGACTTATTCTAACCCTAAAAGTAATTACCTAACAACTTCCTCCAAAAAATTCACTGTGATTTAGCAAGGAATAACACTCCTAAATCGTAACAACCTTTGACCCACACTCAAATTAGGAGGGAAAATCAGGTTATTTTTATTATAAAGTATGACCTTTTCTCCCTAACCAACGCTGGTTATTCCTCGTCTCGGTGCCAGTCAGCCAACCATCCATCGGTCACCTTAAATAAGACTACAACTCTTCACCTAGGGTTATGAATCTTCAATCCTAGTTTTGAGTTCTCTCCTAGGCTTTGGCATTCCTAGATCTTAGCATTCAAGTGACGATTCCAGAGAACCACAGCACTGACACCCTCTTCAGCATCTAATATCCAATAACTCAGTGCACTCACATGGAAGCTCATGATCCACACTGTTATGGCACTAGAGCAGAGTCCTACTCTCTACACCATCCAACCATCCACTTAATCTTACCAGCATTTAGATCTCAGTAAGTATTTCATAACCTGTTATTTGTTTTCATTTACTTGGTTTTAGATCTTATTTAGTTACTTCTATTTATTTCCTTCTTATACCTAGAATACTTCTCGTGCCCCATCTATCCAGTATTCCACCAACCTCCACCATCTTGCCCACTTAATCACCTCCAACTTACCTCTGTTGAGCCTTCATAAAAATCCCACCACTCTACCTAAGCCTTCCCCACTCTCATGTGATGAATCACAGAGAGCTCCAAACCACCACCTTTTAATCTCCTTAGCCTAATTTCCCCTACCGACACTAGTCACCCAGCTGGCGTCGGTCATTTACAAGTACCAACATTGGTCACCTAACTGATACCAATCTCTGTGTCTGGTAAAATTATCTCAGACCAGACAAGCTTCCAATTCACCCAAAACAAACCCAAACTTCACCAAATATCACCCAGACCTCTACCATACCTTTGTTATGCCTGCCCAACCTGAATACACCAACCTTTACTAGATTTTGTTTTATATTTAGTATTTAGATTAATCTGTTCTATTTTTTTATATGAGATACCTAAATCATATTATTACAATAAGACCTCTTTCTTTTTGTTATTTATTTACATTAATTTGTGTTTAAAATAGTGGATTGACAGTCCTCTCTAGGAAGTATCACACTTTCCTAGATCTAGCACATGCTAGGCAGTCCACTGCCATTTATTGTTTAACTCTCTCTTGTGGTCTTGTGTTCTATTTCAGGTCATTCCTCCTAGCCAAAGGGAATCTCTTCACAATCATCTTGGTCAACATTCAATGTGCACACACCTTCTTTGACTATCACAGGTATTCCTCCTCACCTTTACCTCTTATATGTTTTATCTCTACTTTTCGGTGAAACATTTTTACATGTCTGGTGGGACCCTCTTGTGGGTTCTTTGCATTTTTCATATAGGGTGTATTTGTGTGTTTCTTTCTTTCCTGAAAAATTCAAACTAAATCTCTCCCTGGAAATCTTTTTTCTTTCTATTTGTCTAAAAGAAATTTTTCCTTTTGGTGCTTAAAAAGAACACTTTCTTACATTTTCTTATGTATACTGCATTTAGTGAAAGAACATTCCTCTTCATGTTCTCCTTTTTCTACATCAAATATCATTTTCAATTTGGGTTTAAAATCTATGCATTTCATCCTTTGAGTGTTGCATTAGATCACATAGATTTAATTAGAAATCACACGGTGGAGGTCATGACCACTTGGTGATTGGATTTGGATTAAGCATAGTTCACATTTGTGCACACACTCCCAAGCCAAACCACTTACAATAATTTACACATTTCTTAAACATTTCCCTTCCAGGAAGAAGTCTGTCAAGGATTTAACAACCCATTGACGGTGGGTACCACCCAGTGTTCTAGTCAGTTTATCATATCAGAGCTTGGACCTCACGTACCGAAAGGTATATCAGGCCACTTTATCCAAAAATAACCTGAAACCAACCATATATTGCTTATAGGGAACCTTCATTATCCAAAAACTCTATTTCATTCACAGTCAGTTTAAAAAGGCATAAGCCACTAAACACTAAAATCTGACACCTAGGATTTATGTGTTTTGCTAGTTTTTTCTTGATTGAATTGCATGTTTTGAGTTGTGAGGATGATTCATCACTTTTTATTCTCTTTCACACTCCACAATCACAACTGGTGTATTATGGTTCTTTTTAAGTGTGATAGGACTTCTTGTTGCCATACACAACTTCTAAGTTGGCTTTTATTATGACTTAATTCACTCCAAATAAAAAAATTCCTTCATTTTCTCAAAAATCTCAGTAACCGACATTGGTCCAGTGACCAACCATTGGTTTCCTTCATCATACCAGCATTGGTTACCCGACTGATGTTGGTTCCATTCTCACCTCTTTTTTTATGTATTCTGTCAAAAACAACATTTATTCACATATTCACCTGTAACTTTCTATGTTTCACATTTCAGTTCTGAGAAACAATTTCTGAGTCTCTGTCACCATTATTAGTGCCCAGTTTCACCTGTTTTACACCTTTCTTCTCCAAATTTTCAAATTTCTTAGTTATCCATAGTAACTAGCATCGGTCAAGTGACCGACATTCAGTTTCTGCCTAACTGGCACCTGGTTACCCGACTGGTATCAGTCTCTGTGTTTTTTATTTTTATCAAACAACAACCTATTTCTATCCTCTATATTCTTTCCGTCATCTTTCTGTTTTTGTAGAATTTTCAGAGCTCAAACCACCTATTTTTCCACCATTCACATGGTTTTGACTCACCAGCAAGCCAACCCTAGTTTTTCATGCCATTTATTTCAGCTTTGCCTTCTCATCCCTTCACCACCTTCTATTTCTTTACCCATGGACCCCACTTCTTCTACTATACCTGCAGGTGATGAGGAATTCATGAAATTCCTTGATCACAATACCAAAACCTTGCAGTATTACCTCACCCATTCCTCCACCTGTGACTCGTTAGGTCATCCGCATGTTTGGAATGCCTACCTCCATTTCTCCCACTCTCGCCCCCACTTACATATCGGCCAACACTAGTGTAGCATTACTTGCTTCCACCTCATTTCTCGTTAATTCTCATATCATCCATACATCTTTGATACTTGTCACACCTACGATATCTATCACACCTTCAACATATATCACCCCTTTGACTGTCTGCCTCACCATCATCTATAGCTCTTAGTGTAGGGATACCCACATCATCAGTACCTCATGTACCCATTGCTTCTCAACCACCAGTCACTTCAACATCTCATACCCCCTTCCAGAACCTAGTCCTTTCTATACCCCAAAATTTCCAAATATTTCTATGAGGGTCTTCACACAAGTTCCTCCCACCTATACCCTACCTCAATAACCACCTTTCACCTATACTTATTATTCAAGGTACATGCCTTCATCATCTATTCCCTCTTACATACCCCCATCGCAATTTGCATATTCAACACCACTATACACTGGCATGTCATCTATGACTTATCTACCTCATCCACCCCCCCTGATACCGTGGGGGCATCCCTCAATCGAAATCCTACAATGGATCTTATAAATATGATGATGGATAAGATGCAGACCCTCAAAGCATCTGTTTCTAGCTCTGTCAATACCTTGAATTATGATAAAAAATTTAATGAGCCTATTCATCCATATATACCCATTCATCCTTATCCTTGAAAATTGGGAGATGCCTAGGTTCAATCGATTTAATATCAAGGAAGATCCACAAAAACAATTGTGATCTGTTCAAACATGTCTTTTATTTGATTACCCATGATGATTCCTTGCTCCTTAGGACTTTTCCCATGTCCTTAACAGGACCTACTCTAGATTGGTACAAGTGCTTTACCTAGGCACTCAATCTTCTCCTTCAATCAGTTATCCCAGACCTTCCTTGACCACTTCTCCATCAATATCTCCAAGAAGGTCTCCATGATTAATTTATACTCTATTCATCAGTACAATGACGAGTCTATCATTGACTTTCGTCACATAATGGTGAGGTCTCATTAATATACTCACCTTTCAACTTCCACAAACTGAGCTAATAGAGTTGTTCACTAGGGCTTGTGCTAGGCAACATTTCCCCAACTCTTCAGGTACAAACATTCTTAAACATTTGACGAGGCATTCACCATGGCTTGGAAGCTAGAGATCCATTCCCTTGAAGAGGAAAATGATTAAGTTGCACAACAAAAATTTTGTTTAGGTCAAATAACTCTCTTCTTCTTCTAAACCACAAAAAATCATTCCAAAAATCATTCTAAGGAAAAAGGATCCACCAACATGATGGTCTTGAAATCTGGTCCTTCTCATCTTTCAAACCAACCAAAAACCTCCTCCTAATTTTTCCCCTGTTCAGAATTTCTAGTACAAGTATGAACATAGGCGTTATACCCCCATAAGAGAGCCTTACTCCTCTATGTTGCAAAAATTTGTTAAAATCAGGAGCCATCACCCTTCCACCTATCAAACCACATACTATTTTTTACCCTTCCCGTCATGTACCTAGCATGGTATAAGGAGAATGACTACTAAAACTATCATTGCATGTCTAGGGGACATAGTGACGGAAATTGTAAAACATTTAAGAAACATCATCCAAGAAATGCTAGATAATGGAGATCTCATCCTAGATAACCCTAACATGCCAACAAATCAAAACCTTCGTGGGTCTTTAAGAAACCTTTTCCAAACCATACCCCTTCATCAAACCTAGGTGGGTGAGACCTCTAGTAATGACACCAATGTTCATGAGGTCCATGTCATCTTCGACACAATACCCATCCCTTCTACTCAGTTTCCTCCATCCCATCCATTGAGGAAATTCTTGCGCAAGCTCCTCTACCCACAAAGTATCCTATTTCTCCTACTCCTCTACCCATGGAGGAGCCTACCCTACCTCTACCCATAGAGGAGCAAGCCAAACCCATGGTTTTACCTACCTAATAGCCTACCTCACCTACTCCTTCATCTACAGAGGATATTATCCCACTTATCCCTCCAGCTATCAAGTATCCCACACTATCCATGATTCTACCCATAGAAGAGCCTATATTGTCCTCTTCTCTACCTAAGGAAGACTCTACACCACCTACCTTTCTCCCTCCTCAACCCATAGAGGAGCCACTTTTATACTCTCTTCTTATGTAAGTGATGTTCTCCCAAGGTCTTCTAAGACCTTGTTAACCTTCTTGCATCACTTCTACCTATAAAGTCAGAAGCCAAAAATTTCCCTGTCTCATAGACTTATAATTATTCAAAGGGATTACCACCAAGTCATCTTCATCTTCCTCTACCTCTATGTCATTCTCTCATTTGGCTGATCACTTAGAGTATGTTGATTACTCCAAACTCTAGGGACACCTTCGACTCCTTGTACCCACCCAAATGAATTTGCTAACCCCAGATACTTCCAACTATCTATCCTAAATGTATTCCAAGACAACTAAACCATGTTCACCTGAACTCAGTCATATTAGCATCTTCTTTCGGCCTCACCTTCACCTCAATCACTTCATCAACACCTAAACCTTCACCTACACCTAAACTTACCACTACATTAGGGGTCCATCCTATACCTAGGTCTAGTCCATCCCCCATGTGAAGATATATTTGACCTGACTATCTTCACAAACCACCACCAAGTCTATTCCCATGCCTAAAGGAAGACCCAACCTATTAAGAAGTAAAACACAATCCTATAGGCTTCTTATTCACCCTTGCACCTCTTCTATCAATCTTAGGCCCACATCCATTAACCTTGGTCAAGTTACCTCTCCCCCAAGGAAAATTAAAGTGAGGCATCCCACACCCATGCCTTACCTTCATCATCTTCAACTTCACCTTCACCACCTTCTTCATCACCCACGCCTTTACCTTCACCTCCCTTACATACACCTTCTACATTACCTATCGACCACATCACTACCCAACACAACCAATTTCACCTTGGTTGACTCACATTACACCTTCTTCACCCCTTCTTCTTCACACACTACACCAACACCTTTACCCATGAAGGTGCCACCCAAATTAACAAAACCTTTTCTACCTAACCAAAAAGGTAGCTCCACCTACGCTACCTCTAGCATCACCTCTCCCACAGAAATCACCTTTGCCTTCACAAAAACCCACTCTGACTTCACATTGGGATCTATTGGTAGGATAATATTCTAATTTCCTTGTTAGGTTACTATAAACCTTTGTTATCACATTACTGCCCATTAAGCCTTACGACCCACTCAAACCCAAACCAATAGGGTTTGACAAACTCCAAAATCTATGCATATCATCACTCACCAGGGCATGATGTAAAAAGTTGTAAGGCCCTTAAAAAATTCTCCTTCAACTCTGTTCTTCAGATGGTCTCTTCGACGAAGATGATCTTGCTAGAGGAGAATTCCATTTCCTCTTTTCCTACCACCACATAACCTCAGTCCTATATCTATCATAAATCCTTCATCTACTATCCCCGACAACCCTCTTTTTCCTCCTCTGATTTTTGAAATCAACATGGTCTAGAGTAGCTACTAGATTACAAAGAAAGAAAAAGGAAAATATAATATTGAGTAATCCCATCTAGTACACCTCTCACCCACCATTCCATTTGTACATGCCCCTAAGGTAACCATCCCTAGAATGACATATCCTATTTCTGATAGAGTCACACATCGTAAAATGATGAAACAACTTCATCAATATATTTTGAAGATGTATTTTTTACGACTTGATTCAAACCTCTAAGTCTCATATTCGCAGGACCTCATTGAGGTACTTATAATCTATAGCAGTTCCACCGAATGATCTAATACCTGTGGATAGAAATATTTATCCCTCACATCATGTGTCCGTCCCTAACCACTCTGCACCTCAAAATTCTGCACCCCTGTTTCCTCTCCTTAAGTTTCCACTATGTCAGTTTTGATGATTCCAAGATTACCCATCTACAATTAGATGATCTTGAATTCTTCTCTCTTCATCACTATCTTATGTTAATGATACTCATGCTTTTGACATGTTATGATTGATGGAGGTGCTAGAATCAATATTGTTTCTTTCTCGTCCGTATGAAACAATTATGCATACCTACCCATTGCATGCATAAAAACCTAGTTATGTTACGTCTATTTCAATGATGCCTTGACTTCTACCCTTGACATTGTCATCCTCCACATTTGTGTTGGGTCCCCGCATTAGTCCCGAACTGGTTCTATGTTCTAGAAGGGGAATTTCAAATATAACTTTCTACTTGGTTGACCCTAGATTCATGTTATGGGGTGTATCACTTCAACCCTTCACCCTTGCATGTAAAATTTTAGTATAAAGGGAACCCCTACACTACTAAGGTGGATCCTTCCCCTTTCAAAACCTACAACATGCTCTACCACTCAAATGATGTCCTTGTTCAAGTCAAGGTATCTACCACCCCTACTGCTTCATCTTCCTCCACTGCCTCATCCACCAATTCTACCACTACATCTTCTGCTTCCTTTTCTACCACTTCTGCCACAAAATCTTCTACAGTCAACCCATATATCCCCTCAGTCTGTTGTAGCTTCCATGACTATCCCATATACCAACATGTCTATTTCACCGTGTCAACTGATACCCCACCTTCCTATGATTAAAGTAGATCATTTATTCTTACTACTCAAGTTCTTGACCTCTTGATCCCTTGATAGGTGTTTTTCAACACCTTTTCTTGGGGAAATACCACTTATGCAATGTAAATACTTTCCTTACTTCTCTAAGAGTGTGGTAGTCCTTTACCAACACCCACATTATGATCATATCGTGTAAGAGAGGGTATTTCCATATGGTCCTCCTCACCTTCATACCAACCTGACATATGGGGGAGTAGACAGTACTTCTTATTACTCTGGAACCACCTACCTAAACCTGGCCTTTCTCATCTGATTTCCAATACCATCACCAACTACCTGCTTCACCCATGCTTTTCTTCATCAATGTGTTTGGAAAGGGATTTTTCTTTGTTCTTTATGAGCAAGGTTGTCACAAAGTCATACCTTACACCACCCAAAAAAAAAAGGACCATTGTGGACTTGTGTTTTTATTTGCATCCTCCTCCTAACAATGATCATGTTATTACCCTCATTGAGGATATGAAATTACATCTTCACCTTACCCACCTTCCTTAATTATTTCCCCCCCCCCCCCCCCCCCGTCACCCACAGATTTCATGGATCTAGAAGTTCACCCCTCATAACTTTTTGTTTTCTCATGAACACCTTTTATTTAGAATCTCTGACCTATCAATCGTGATGTAGCAGGGTTCACTTTTCCCTTCCTCTTCTTTATCTTAACATGGTAGATGATGAAACACCATTCTGTCAATGTTGTTCAATGTTAGGATGATGAATCTATTCTCACCTATTTTGGTGCAGAAGCTAATTACATTCACTGGTCATTACCTTTTGAGACATAAAGTCATGCTGAATGAATCAACCATAGAGATCAACATTCATACTCAAGATGACCCTTGAATTCTAAAGATATGTCAATCTTTAGATTCTTCCAAATAAGAAGCCTTCACCTCTTTTCTTAGAAATCATATCAATGCTTTTGCTTGGTCTTATGCCAATATGCCCGGTATTGATTTTAATATCGTGTTCCACAACATCATGACTATCCCTAACACCAAACTTGTGAAACATAGCTATGAAAAATGCATCCACACATTTCCCTTCTTATAAAAGAAGAACTACAACACCTCCTTTTTGTTTTCCTTCATTTTACCCATTGAATATCCACAATGGATTTCTAACATTGTTCCTATCACCAAAGTGATAGGGGGACTCCACATTTGCATAGAATTCCGTGACCTTAACCTCACCTGCCCCAAGGATGAATTTCCTGTTAGCATAATTTAGCATAGACATATTTATTGTATTTTATTGCATTGTCTTTTATTTAATAATGTGCAACATGTGCACTCTAGTCTAGTGAGTTGCATTCAATATTGTTATGTTGGATAACATTCAATATTAGTATTAGTAGTAATTACATGTGCATGTGAGATGGGTCTTATCATCTCGTAGTTGGTGCCTGATAGGGTGTCATGTCTATCCATATGAGGCTGTCTAATATCTATAAATATTACATCTCTTGCATTGTTATGTAATCTGATTTCATGATCAATAATATTTGTGAGGCTTCCGTCCCTCTTTGGTCATTGCAATCTTATTCTATTCTATCATTTGGTATCAAAGCTATACCATTATTATCATTTGGTATCAGAGCAGGTTCTATTCAAGCAAGGTTGAAGAGGAGCACTATTGGAGAGGATCCATTGGAGAAGAAGATCTGCATCAAAGGAGAGCCATTGAAGCATCCTGCAGCCTCCATTCCTTCCAAGCACCCCTCAACTAAAATTTGACCTATCCACTTATTTGGAAGGTAATTTTTTTTTTATTACTCATTGGCATAGCCAATTGATCGAAAACATTGGCGGAATATTTCAGATTTGGAGATCTTAAAAAAAAAAGATCTTGAAAAAAAAAAAAGATTTGTGAAAAAAAGAGATCTTAAAAAAAAAGGAGAAAGATCTTGAAAAATAAAATAAAATTTTAGATCTAAAAAAAAGAGTGAAAAAAAAAGATCAGATCCAAAAAAAAAATCAAATCTGAAAGTGGAGGTGTGAAGAATTCGGGAGCAAAGGTTGAAACAGTCCCGTCAACAAAATTCCAGCAGATAGCTCTTAGAAAAAAGGACATAAATTTTTCATACAATTTCGGATTGATGTGACATTTTTTTAATGGAAATATAAAAACGAGGCGCAATTTTTTTTAGTTTATATCATCTTCAAATTTAGCCTCTACATGTGACGAAAAGTTTGTACAAGTCAGATCATTTTTTCTGAAAAAAATCAGATCTAGCTGGTAAATTGGTAAGATATCAAAACATAAGATTTCGATTCTTCTGAAATTTTGTGGGTTTCAAGAAAAATATTGTATGATTCTGCTATAAAATTTTTAGAAAAACCCAGATCACGGTTTGTGAGAAAAGGTGAAAACAATATTTAGATTGTTTGTTTGGATCTTGGGAACAAACAGGTCAGTGGTTCAATTCCCACTCTCTCCATAATTTTTATTAAATTATTTTTTTTGGAAAATTTGGAGAAATTACTAAATTTTGGGAGATTTCCAAATTTAGAAGCTCACCAAACACATTTAGAGCCACCGTTAAATTTAGCAGAAAAACACCTATTAGGGTGTAAAAAATATTTTTGGCCTAAATTGTGTATTTTGTGATTCTAGACCCTTTTTTCTAAAGAGGGGGGACACAAAAATTTCATTTTGATGTACTTTTGGAGCATTTTGTACTAATATTGGTGCATAAAGTGAAAAAAAAAAGTGTAATTTTTTTATTTTATGTTTGGTTCTATCACACGAGATCTTTGATCTCATAGCAGCGTTTAGTATATACGGTGCCTATGGGAAGCGCTTATGGGTGATGCCATCACAACTACCATTGCACTTAATGCCTAACATAGCTGCCTAAACATCGTATGGGCATCGACCCTATTAAATCGACGGGGAGTAATAAGGACACAATACACACACATTTGAGCCCTCCCATCCGTTTTTGCTTGCACAAACCCCTCTCCGTACTATCTACATACCACGTATTAAATTATTTCACGTGCGTTAACACCTCTTTCCGTACGGATGGGTATATTGAAAGGGTGATCGTCTTCCATGTACCGAAGGGTATATTGGAAGGGAGTGTATATAGAAGGTTTGGTATATCAGCCTGACGGTATATTGAGAGGGAGACCATAAACCTAGAGTGATAAGAGCCTTACCCTTGTCAGAAATTCAGATTACAAAAATGGGTGCACAAGCACCAAAGTTCTTATTTCCAGATTCACAACTACTTAGAGGAGACAACTATGCTGCATGGAAACTGAAGATCAAGATGTTACTTGAGTTTGAAGACCTATGAACAGTTGTAGATGCAAAAACAACAAAATCACTTGATGATGAAAGACAACAAGTTCAATTTGATAGGGCCAATCAAAAGGCCAAGTTGATCATCTTGTTTAGCGTAACAGATGATGTGCAACCCCACATTAGAGATGCCACATCGGCCAAGGATGCATGGGATAAGTTGAGCACAGTCTATGAGGCAAAGAACAAGAATGGCATCCTCAACCTACTATCACAACTACATACTCTCAAGTTCAAGCACAATGAGAAGGTTGAAGTTTTTTTGAGATGAGTAGCTACTTTGAGGGCATCTCTATTGGCATTGGGAAAAGAGATAAGTGATGAAGACCTTATACCAATTGTGTTGTGAAAACTTCTTCCTTCATACATAATCTTTGTGACAACTATCAATATGAGTGAACACACAGTCACCTTTGAGAAGTTGGTCAATCTACTCCAACAAGAAGAGGCAATGAACAACAAAGATCATGAAGATGAGCAAGCACTATCTTCCAATCATAAAGGAAAGGGGAAATTTCAGTCCAATAACAAGAAGTCCCAACAAAATCAAAGTCAACGAGACAACACCAAGAAGTGTCCCATTTGTAATAGAGGGGGACATGACATCAAAGATTTTTGGTACAATTCCTACAAAAAGGGTTCATCAAGCAATTCAAAACCTAATAACCAACAGGGTAACATCAATTCAAATCAAGGGAAGTCCACCAACAACAACAATCAAGGGCATAAAAATGGTAATTGGCAAAGAAAACCCAAACAACACGGGTACATTGCAGAACATGAGGATGATTCAGATGAAGGACACCACATGTATTCTGCTCAATTTGATGAAGAAACCAAGTCCACACAAGATATCTGGTATGTTGACTCGGGTTCAACTCGACACATGACTGGACACAAGGATTGGTTCTACACACTACGTGACTCACCTAACAAGAACCATGTGTCATTAGGTGATGACTCATCATACAGTGTCAAGGGGATTGGAAACATTTCACTACCTCTTGCAAAACATGACTGCAAAATCAAAAATGTATTGTATGTACCTGGGTTGACCAAGAATTTGCTATCAGTTAGTCAACTCCTTGATCACAACTTGAAGTTGGATTTTGACAGTAATAATGGAGAAAAAGTGCGCTTGATAAGTGATAAGTCAAGAGGTTCCAAGATTGTAGCAAGAGCCACCAATGTGGGATGCATGTTCCAACTTAATTTTGTCCATAAGGATGATCAAGCTTTAGTGGCCAAAGACACACAATCTACATAACTATGGCATCGCAGATATGGTCACATCAGTTTTGGCTATCTCCAAACACTTCAAAAGGGCAACATGGTGAAAGGATTGCCTACACTCAAGCACAACACTAACAAGTGTCACAATTGCCTAGCTGGAAAGCAACATAGAGTACCCTTCTAGAAGAACACATATAGAGATAAGGGAAAGCTTGATTTGGTGCACACCGATCTTTGCGGGCCCATACAACCAAGTCATTCTGGATGTCAATACTTCATGCTTTCTGTTGATGACTACTCAAGAAAGATGTGGATATATTGTCTAAGAAACAAGAGTCAAGCCTTTGAGACATTTCAAAAGTTCAAAGCACTTGTTGAGAATGAAGTTGGTCGCAAGATCAAAACTCTCCGCTCAGATCAAAGGGGGAATTCACAAGCAATAAGTTCAAGACTTACCTGGGAGCTCATGGAATTTGTCGACAAATGCATCCTACTCACACACCACAGCAGAATGGTATATTTGAGAGAAGGAATCGTACTATCATGGAAATGGTGCGATGTATGATTAACAACTCAGGTTTAACAAAGACATTTTGGGCAGAAGCTGCAAGAACTGCAATCTATTTGTTGAATAAAGTACCCATAGTAGCTCTTGAAGGAGTGATACCTCAAGAAGCATGGTCAAATCAGAAACTATTAATTGCACACCTAAGAGTATTTGGGTGTAAAGCTAGCATGCACATACCCAAGAAGAATAGGAACAAGTTGGATATGAAAGCTGAGAAACTGATATTCATTAGATACAATGAAGAAGCATTTGGGTATAGATTATGGGATCCGAAAGCAAAGAAAGTATACACAAGTAGGGATGTTGAGTTCTTTGAGAAGAAACAAATAGATGCTCCACTCAACAACTCAACAAACATGCAGAATACACCTCTTGTGAAGATAGAATTTGACGTTCCCACTGAAGATGACAGTGATGAATTGGATGATGGTGAAAACTTGGATCCACCACAAGCCAATGGAACAGCTAAGAAGTTACCTAAATGGTATACTCAATTAATAAGAGATGCAAATTTGGATGAAGCACCTAGCACATCGTCCAATCCTGGACCTAGAACTCATAGTCAAGCTTGTGAAGAGGTCAATTATGCCCTAATGAGCAGAGTTGTTGAAACAATTGAGCCATCTACAGTTCAGGAAACCCTATAATCAAAAGCTTGGAAAGATGCCATGGATTCAGAGTATCAGTCAGTGATGAAGAACAAAACATGGCAACTTGTCAACCTTCCACTAGGGAAGAAACCCATTGGATAAAGATGGATATTCAAGACTAAGTACAAATCAGATGGGACTATTGACAAGTATAAAGCAAGGCTTGTAGCAAAGGGGTATGCACAACAAGAAGGCATTGACTATGAGGAGACATTTGCTCCCACAGCCAAGATCAAGACAATCAGGATGATCTTTGCTCTAGCTGCACAATTTGGTTGGAAAGTCCACCAAATGGATGTGAAAAGTGCCTTTCTTAATGGAGATTTGCAAGAAGAATTCTATATGACTCAGCCAAAGCGTTATGTAATACCAGGAAAAGAGATGATGGTATGCAGACTCATAAAATCTCTATATGGCCTAAAACAGGCACCCCGGGCATGGTACATCAAAATTGATGAGCATCTCATAAGTCATGGATTCGAAAGGAATCCTTATGACCCCAATCTCTACCTCAAAAAGCAAGGGGGAGATTTTCATTGTGGTTATTTATGTCAACAATCTAGTCATTACAGGCAGTTCTGTGAAGATGATCGATGCAACAAAGAAGGATTTTAATCAATCGTTCGACATGACAGATCTCAGGCTCAGGCACTATTGTCTTGGGTTGGAAGTATGGAAAAAATAGAATCATATCTTTGTGTTGTAGTTGAAATACACCAAGACAATATTTCGAGAAATTCAAGATGATGGACTGCACTCCTATTGCTGCACCTATGGAAGCGAGACTTCATTTATCTCGTTCCGATCCATCACCACCGGTGGTTGCAACTCTCTATCGGCAGTTAATCGGGAGTCTCATTTACCTGACATATACTAGACCAGATATCAGCTTTGCAGTCAGCTATTTATCATGCTTCATGCAAGAACTGAAAATATGTCATTGGAAAGAAGCAAAGAGAATATTGAGATATCTAAAGGGTACAATTGACCTTGGTCTAGAGTACAAGAAGAATGACAATTTCTTCTTGATTAGATATTCAGATTCAGATCATGCAGGAAACATGGATGATAGGAAGTCAACATCAGGCTTCGTCTTCTTTATGGGATCTGGACCGATATCATGGGGAAGCAAGAAACAAAACTTTGTTTCTCGCTCTTCTACAGAAGTAGAGTATCGAGCTACAAGTGAAGCTGTTTGTGAAGCAATATGGCTACGCCAAATATTGGAAGGAATTGGTCTACCACAACAGAAATCTACTCCATTAGATGTTGATAATGGAGTTCTGAAGCTTGTTCGAAATCCAGTATTTCATGAGAGAACCAAGCATATTGAAGTACAGGTTCATTTCATACACAAGCATGTCTTGAAGCACAACATACGGCTCTAGTTCTATCCTATAGCTGAACAGAAGGAAGATGTTTTCACTAAGTCACTTGCACGTGACAAATTCACACTGTTCAGAGAGTTCCTCTTCACTTCATTGGAAACTATGCAAAATTAAGGGGGGGAATGTTAGCATAATTTAGCATAGGCATATTTATTGCATTTAATTGCATTGTCTTTTATTTAATAATGTGCAACATGTGCACTCTAGTCTAGTGACTTGCATTCAATATTATTATGTTGGATAACATTCAATATTGGTATTAGTAGTAATTACATGTGCATGTGAGATGGGTCTTATCATCTTGTAGTTGGTGCCTGATAGGGTGTCATGTCTATCCATATGAGGCTATCTAATATCTATAAATATTACATCTCTTGCATTGTTATGTAATCTGATTTCATGATCAATAATATTTGTGAGGCTTCCGTCCCTCTTTAGTCATTGTAATTTTATTCTATTCTATCATTTGGTATCAAAGCTATACTATTATTATCATTTCCTTTGCTTAGCATAGACCAACTCATTTATCTTATAGTCGGTCGTGAGATGATATCTCTTATGGACATATTCTCGAGTTATAATCAAATATTACTCACTTTGGAAGATCAACACAAAATCATCTTCATCACCCCTTAGGGGAACTTTTTTTTTATCGTGTCATGCCCTTCGAATTGAAAAATGATGGTGCCACTTATCAACATGATATGACCTATATCTTCCACACTATTATGCATGACATATTAGAGAATTATGTCGACTACCTTTTTGGTAAGTCCAAAAGTCATACCAAATACCTCTTAGTTCTTAAGGCCATCTTTGATCGTCTCATCTAATACTATGTTCACCTTCAACCAAAGAAGTGTGTTTTTTCCATTCTCTTTGGAAAAATCCTTGGTTTTTCCATCTCTTTATGGGGTATCGAAGTCGATCCCGTAAAAATAAAATATATTCTCGAGATGCCTCCAACAACTAACCTTCTACAACTTCATATTTTGCAAGGAAAATTTTAATCCATTCAATGCTTTATTTCCAAACTTTCCAAACGATGTCACCCTTTCCATCATCTTATTAAAAGGGATATCTCCTTCAATTGGATTGATGAGTGCCACAAATCCTTTGAAGTGTTGAAGAAATACCTTCTTTATCCACCTGTGTTCATCCAACCTAAAGATGAAAAGCCTTTTTACCTCTACATTTCTACCATTGACCATTCCTTGGGTGCTATGCTCACTCATCGCGATGAGCAACACATGGAGCAAGTGATTTATTACATAATCCATACTCTTTTAGACTATGAGACTAGGTATACTCACAACAAAAATCTTTTCCTAGACTTGGTCTTTGTGGCCACTAAAATTTATCACTACCTACTTAATCACAAAACCTTCATTTTCACCAACACTGACCCTCTGCATTACATGTATGCTATACCTTACCAACATCAACGCACCTTGAATTGGCTCATGCTCCTTGCATACCTAGACTTGGGATTCATTCATCAAAACTTTTTCAAGGGATAAACCATTGCAGATCAGCTTGTCGATGCTCCTCTTCCTGAACATCAATCTTCCAACTTCAATTTTCCTGATGAATCTATCACTACCCTCTCTCTTGATTACTTAGTTTATCAGATGACCTTATTCTTCAACAGTTCTAAATGTCAACATGGGGGTGGTGCAAGGTTCATCCTCATTCCTCTCAATGGTGAGCCTATGACTTTATCCTTCAAACTTGATTTTGAATACACCAACAACATCGCTGAGTATGAAGCACTTGTCTTGGGTATTCAAACTACCATAGCCCTAGATGTTAAATCCATTAATATCTTTAGTAATTCTGAATAGGTTATGAACCAACTCAATGGTTTGTACCAGTGTCGTAACGAGGTCCTTCAAAAGTATAAACATCATGTCGACATACCTTTTGACCACATTTGACACCTACCTCATTCAAACCAGTTTGTGATCCACTAATAAATTCATGGATACCATGGCCTACCTCACCTCACAAATACATGCCTCACCTTTAGATTCTAAAATATTTGTCATAATATAATGGTTGTAGTCACCCTCTTATCTTATTCATAGCGTGAATTTTGTGGGAAGAATTGAAATTGACCATGCAATATATGGTATAAGCAGTTCGTTGACTACCTCTCCCTTTCAATTTTGACTCCAAATCTCACTCGCAATGGACGTCGAGCCTTCCTGAAAATCATTTCTTTGATCTAAAATACAAAGCTCATCTTACCTCTTGAATTCCAAATTCCATCTCTTTGTATATCACTCCAAGATATGCTCTCTGACAACAATTTCCGCAAAGAACGTTTGGAACAACTTTAGTTACTAGAAAAACGTCATCTAAATGCTCTAAAAAATCTTCAAATCTACCTAAAATGCATCAAGTGTGCCTATGAAAAATGTGTTCATGAATGAACCTTCAAAATCAACAACCTTGTCCTCAAGGAAAACTAACATGTAACCAAAGCTGAGAAAAGTAAACGAGGCAATTTTGCTCCTAATTGGCTTGGACCCTATATTGTTACCCATGCTTATGGATAAGGCACTTATCATTTATCATCTCTTGAGGGTAAACCCAAGCCTGAACCCCTTAATGCTTTACATCTTCGACTATTCTATTTTTAAATAAAGTACGACTTCACTTTATGTCACTTATATGCTCGTCCCTTGAGCGAACCTTTCCTTTAAACAACCTCTTTTAAGGACCAAAAACTTAAACAAAATTGTGTGATTATCCATCACCGTTTCATCCTTGTATTAAATTTGAGTACCATGACTCTACTCATGGTATAATTCTTATGAATAATTTTCATCCTTTTTAGGATGGAATCCCATGGTCGTTAGTCACTTCAAACCCATCTTTCATAACTAACCTTTTTGTGCTATAGTTTTTTGCCTTCATAAAAGAAGCCTATACTCCTTTATAGTCTTTTCCATGACTTCAAGGTCAAAAAGACAAAATATATGGGATAACAAAAAATCTACTCCTTGGCTCAAACTTCTTGTAAATATATGATTCCCTTAAAAAGGACATCTATATTTCTCTCTCGTGCTGCTATAAGTAGACTGCTCCCTCGAAGGACAACTATAAAAAGTCAGCCACTTGTACTTAGTCTATCTAAAAAAAGAATACTAGCCTGTATCTCTTAAATAAAAATAATTTTGGAGCTTCCCGCATCGATCAGCTTCACGAAGACCTCATGGAGAACCTATTTATCCTAATATTGAATTCTTGCATCGATTAGTCTATACATGTAAAAAAGTAAAAACAAAATAAAAAGTCAAGAAAAATACAAACTTTTGGTCATGGACTTGCCTATTCTGGTTTTGGGTATCTTGAAGAAGGGGCATACGGTCCCACAATACGGTTACGCTTAACAAACCCTTTCACCCTCCCTTATGTTTATTTACTCCTATCCACTCAAGAGACATGGTGTGTATTCTACACATTGTGATCACGTAACTTCTTTAACCTGTAGACATATCACTCATGTAAAGTATCTAAGGAGTTTAGTTCAACAAGTCTAGGGGTGTGACACTTATGGTCCTTTCCAAATATGGGCATGTCACCTCTTTTATTTACTTATCTATTTACTCATTGTTTCTTCAAACAAGACAAGACCATTGAAATTGAATCAACCCTTACGCCATCATCTATGCCCACACTTAATTCACCTTTCCTATTACCTATTCAACATTTGACCTTTCCTATATTTAAACATGCCTTACCTAACCAACTTATTCTAACCTACTTGCCCAACCTACCTACCCAACTTACCTACTCCACTTACCTACTCCACTTACCTAATCCAATCTCATTCTTCCCTAGTTTGAGGGATAACTACATCGGCCTGAGGCCCCTTTTGCAAGAGCTATGTAGGAAGCACTCTGAAGGTATGGGGTCCTCGAAGGTTAGCTTAACCTCTCTTTTCCCCCACCATTCTTCCCCCATAACCAAAAACCTAGTTAGTTAGTTTTCATAAAAACAATAACTTGGAAACTATCTAAAAAAACCATACATCACCCATACCCATTATCATCTAATTTCCATAACATAAATAACTTAGAAATTAAACTCAACCATGCATAAACATCTAATTTTCATGACATCAATACATTAAAAATTTAAACAAACCATAACAAAAAATAAACCATGCCTACATCTAATTTCCATAGTATCCATACATTGGAAATTAAACCATTCAATCAAATCAAAACGAACCATAACCAAACCATGCCTACATCTATTTTCCTTAAACAATAATAACTTAGAAATTAAACCAAACCATGCCTAAGCATATACTTTCCATGACAACAATATAATGGAAATGGAAATAACTCATCACTACATTCACCAAACCATGCCTATGATTAATTTCCATAAAAACAATAACTTGGAAATTTCAACCAAACCATGCCTACAACTTGTTTCCATCATACCAATAAAATGGAAATTAAACCAAGTCAAAATATTACATCACCAAACCATGGGCCTAATCATCTAGTTTCCATGACATCAATATAATGGAAATGAAATCAACGTATACCTACTTTTCCCAAATTTTGATGCAAGAGGCCAATTTCTTGCACCCACATCCTTACCCCAACCCTACAAACTAACCTAATAGCTTTATTACCTAACCCTGACCTCAATGTAATTCAGGGAAAATTTTTTCCTCCACCTCTGCCTTACCCATAGTGTTACCTATACATCTCCACTGACCACACCCATTTGACACTTGAATTCTCTTACTCGTTGTACCGTACGACGATGTTACTCGTGTTGTTTAGCCTACCAACCTTTCCTTTCGTGATGTCATGATGTTTATCTTGACTATACTAAACCTTTCTGGTGCTTTGAAACCCACCTAATGTCCATTCTTGCACCTTTCCTCATTGTGTTTTAGGACTATATCCTATACCTTGGATACCTGGACCACATTAACCTTGTTTGGATAAACTATCAACCTTTGATGATGTAGCATTTTTGAACTATTCAACATAGTGTCTTATCGCATTCTCAACGTGTGCATGTGTTTGAATGCTTCCACCTATTACCGACACCAATATCACCATTTTCTATGCTAGTACCCTACCTTGTTTTCCTTCACCTACCTCTTTATCAAACCCATTACTAATTTTTCCTCTGACTTCATCAATTCATGGTTCGATGGGGATTACCTCCACCCATACCTCGGGAAACCTAAAATTCACCCATACATGGGGTAACCACCTCCTATTTTTTTCATCATCGCCTATCAATACAAGCTACACGACGAAAAGGGGGAAATGTGGACACCCAAAATTGGGTCGCAACACTCTAAACCCCCTTCGATCAATGTATTCAATACTACCCCCTACCATGCCCAGTTGCACACATTTTAATTAATTCAATTACCAAAATTAAGTTAATTATCTATCCCACCTAGCCACATCCTCTCTTCACCTCACCTTAGACCCATTCTAACCCTATTCATTACCTAAGACTAAGTCCCCCACTCCCTCTAACCACCTAAGACTTATTCTAACCCTAAAATTAATTACTAACAACTTCCTCCAAAATCTTCACATGTGATTTAGCGAGGAATAACACTCCTAAATCACAATAACCTTTGATCCATCTTAAATTGGGAGGGAAATCCTATTGTTGTAAAATTAGTACCTTTTTCTCCCTAACCGATACTAGGTCTTCCCTAGTTGGCATTGGCGGCCATCCCAACCTCCATCAACCCCCCTTAAAGACATCAATACACATCAACGCACTCTTGAATTGGCCCTTCCCCCCTTCTCCATGCTCCTTGCATACCCTAGTACTTGGGTATCATTCATCAAATACCTTTTTCAGGGTATAGAACCGACTTGCAGATCATCTTGTCGATTCTCCTCTATCTGAACATCATCTCCAACTTCAATTTTCGCTGATGAATCTATACTTACCCTGCTCTTTATTAGCTTAGTTTATGATCAGATTACCTTATCATTCAACTAGTTCTAAAATGTCAACATGGGGTGGTGCAAGTTCATCCTCGTTCCTCTCTAATGTGAGTCTCCTATGACTTTATCCGTCAAAACTTGATCTTTGAATACACAACAACAATCGGCTGAGTATGAAGGCACTTGTCTTGGGTATCAACTACCATAGGTCTAGTGTTAAAATCTCATTAATATCTTTAGTAATTCTGAATGAGGTTATGAACTGGCAACTCAATGGTTTGTACTTCAGTGTCGTAACGAGGTCCTTCAAATAGTATAAAACATCATGTCTCATCCTTTTCACCAATTTGACACTCTTACCTCATTCATAAACCTAGTGTGATCACTAATAAATCATGGATACATGGCCTACCCTCACTTCACAAATACAATCCTGGCACGCTTAGATTCTAAAATATTTGTCATAATATAATGGTGTAGTCACCCTCTATCTTATTCATAGTCGTGAATTTTGGGGAGAGATTGATTGACGCATCGCATATATGGTATTAAATAAGGCAGTTCGTTGACCTACCTCTCCCTTTCATTTGACTCGCAATCTCCACTCAGGGCATGGAGCGTCGAGCCTTCTGAAAATCATATTCTTTGATACTAAAGATATGCAAAGCTCATCTACCGTGCTTGTAATTCCCTAATTCCATCTCTTTGTATCTCAATCTCTTAGATATCTCTCTGACAACATATTTTCCGCAAAGAACGTTTGGAACAACTTAGTTACTTTATCTAGAAAAACGTCATTCTAAATGCTCTAAAAATCTTTCAAATCTAATCTACTAAATTCATCTACGTGTGTCCTATAGGAAAAATTTTTCATGAATGAACGGCTTCAAATATGCACAACTTGTCCTCAAGGAAAACTAACATGTACTCTAAGGCTGAGAAAAAGTATAACAGGGCAATTTGGCTCCTAATTGAGCTTGACCCTATATTTTAGCGGCCATGCTTATGGATAAGAGGCACTTATCATTTTCATCTCTTGATGTAAAGCCTCAAGCCTGAAGCCCCTTAATCTTTACCTCGTTTCGACTTATTCTATTTTTAAATAAAGTACGACTTCACTTTTGTGCACTTATATGCTCGTTCCCTTGAGCGCGAACCTCCTTTAAACAACCTCTTTTTAAAGGACGTCAAAATTAAACCAAATTGTGTGATTATCCATCACCGTTTCAAATCGGCGTTGTATTAATTTTGGAGTACCGATGACTCTAACTGCATGTATATGCTATGATAATTTTGCTCCTTTTTGAGTATGGAAGTCCCATGGTCGTTCGTCACTTCAAACCCATCTTCATAACATAACACTAACCTTTTGTTCTATAGTTTTTTTTGGCCCTTCATAGAACAAGGAAGTCGCTATATCTCCTTTATAGTCTTTTCCATGACTTCAGGTCAAAAAGACAAAATATAGGGATAACAAAAAACTCTACTCCTTTGGCGCATTAACTCTTGTACTATATGATTCCGGCCTTAAAGGAGCATCTATATTTCTCTCTGTCGTGCTGCTATAGAAAGTAAACTGCCTTCCCCGATTCGAGGACAACTATAAAAAGTCAGCCCTTGTACTTATTCTGATCTATAAAAAAGAATACTATCCTGTATCTGCTTAATAAAATTTTGAGGGCTTCCGTCCCGCATCGATCAGCTTCACGAAGACGCTCATGGAGAACGCTATTTATCCTAAATTGAATTCGCTATCGATTAGTCTAATACATGTAAAAAAGTAACAGACAAATAAAGTCAAGAAAAATACAAACTTTTGGTCATGGACCTTGGCTCTGATTCTGGTTTGGTTATCTTGAAAAGGGTCATACTAGTTCCCTTAGCAATACGGTTACGGCTTAACAACGGCGGCTTGTCTAACACCTCCTTATGTTTATTTACTCCTATCCACTCATAGAGATCTGGTTGTATTCTACACATTGTGATCACACGTAGACTCCTTCTTACCTCGAAGCGCTGTAGTACGATATCACTCATGTAAGATTGATCTAAGGAGTTTAGTTCAACAATCTATGGGGTGTACCTTATGGTCCTTTCCAAATATGGGCATGTTCACCCTCTTTAATTTACTTATCTATTTACTCCTTGTTTCTTCAAAAGACAAGACTGGCATTTGAAATGGAATCAACCCTACGACGCCAGCCATCTATGCCTCTACACTTATATCACCTTCCTATTACCGTATTCACCATTTTTACCTTTCCTTATATTTAAACAATGCTTACCATAACGCAACTTATTCTAATTCTACTTGGCTCGCATATACCTACCTTACCCACTTCCTACTCTACTAACTCACCTTAACCTACTCCTCTTACGCTAATCCAATCTCATTCTTCCTAGTTTTGAGGATAGAACTACAAAACATCGGCCTGAGCCTCTTTTGTCAAGAGCTATAGTAGGAAGGTCACTCTGAAGGTATGGGGTGCCTCGAAGGTTAGCTAAGCGCTGCTCTTTCCCCCCACGGTCGATTTCTTTTTCCCCATAACCAAACGGCTAGTTAGTTAGTGTGTCAAAATAACAACTAATAACTTGTAAACTTAGATCTAAAAAACCCTAGCATTCCCGCTAACACCCTTATCAGCTGGATCTTCGGCTAACATTAAATCACTTAGATAATTATAACTCAACATGCATAAACATCTAGATTTTTACCATGACCTCAATACATTAAAAATTTACAAACCATAACTAAAAAATAAAAACTCATGCCTACATCTACTAATGTCATAGTATCCATACAGTTGGAAATTAAACCATTCATCAAACAATAACGACGTTCATAAACCAAAGCCTATGCCTATCCATTCTATTTCGCTTAAACAATAATACTTAGAAATTAAACCAAACCATGTCCTAAAGCATATACTTTCCATGACAACAATATAATGGAATGGAAATAACTCATACACTACAATTCACCAAAACCATGGCCTATGATTAATTTCCCTCCATAAAAACATTAACTTGAAATTTTCAATACCAACCAATGCCTACAACCTTGTTCCATCATAACCAATAAAATGGAAATTAAAACCAAGTCATAATATTACATCAGCCAAACCTATGGCCTAATCCTCAGTTTCGCATGACATCATATAGGATGTGATGAATCAACTATCCTCTATCTTTTCCCCAAAATTTGATGCAGAGGCGCAATTTCGTGCCCGCCGCACATGCCTTAGGCGCCCAAGCCGTCTACAAACTACTATTAAGTAGCGTTATACTCTATCCCTGACCCTCAATGTAATTCAGGAAAATTTTTTCCTGCCACCTCTGTCCTTACCCATAGTGTTACCCTACTATGTCATCTCCATCTGACGCACAACCCGCATTTGACACTTGAATTCTCTTACTCGTTGGAGGCGGTCGTACGACGATTGTTACTGCGTGTTGTTTTAGAGAGCCTATCCACTCTTTCCTTTCGTGATTGTTCCTTGATGTTTATCTTGACTATACTAAAATACTAAACCTTTCTGGTGGCTTTGACACGCCACCTAATGTCCATAAATCTTTTTCTTGCATCTTTCCGTATTGTGTTTTTGAGGACTATATCCTATACTGCTTGATACCTGACCACATTAACCTTGTTTGGATAAACTATTAACGCTTGATGATGTACATTTTTTAAACTATTCAACATAGTGTCTTATCGCTTCTCACTTGTGTGCAATGGTGTTTGAATGCTGCAAAACCACCTATTAATACGCAAATAGCCTCGACACCTAATATCACCATTTCTATGCTAGTACCGTCTTACCTTGTTTTCCTTCATCACCTAGCCTCTTATCAAACCGCATTACTTAATTTTTCTCTGACTTTCATCAATTCATGGTTCGATGGGGATTCCCATCCACACCATACGCTCGGAAAACGCTACAATTCACTGCATGCCATACATGGGGTCAACCACCCTCCTATTTTTTTTCATCATCCCTATCATACAAGCTCACGACGAAAAGGGGAAATGTTGACATCCCAAAATTGGGGGTCGCAACACTCAAAAAAAACCCTGTCTTCGATCAATGTATTCAATACTACCCGCTACATGGTCCAGTTGCACACATTTTAATTACTTCAATTACCAAATTAAGTAATTATCGATCCCACGCTAGCCACATCCTCACATCTTCAACCTCACCTTAGTACATTCTAACCCTATTCCTTAACCTAGGGACTAGTCCCCACCTCCCTCTCACCGTCATCCTAAGACTAGATTCTAACCCTAAAAGTAATAACTAACAACTTCCTCCAAAAGCTTCACATGTGATTTAGCAAGGAATAACACTCCTAAATCACAAAAACCTTTGATCCATGCTTAAATTGGGAGGGAAATCCTATTGTTGGAAAAGTAGTACCTTTTCTCCTAACCGATACTAGTTATTCCCTAGTTGGCATTGGCTAGCCAACCTCCATCACCCACCTTAAATACATAAATACAACTCTTCACCTGGGTTGGATCTTTAATGGTTTTGAGTTCTCTTCTAGGCTTTGGCATTCTCAGATATCAGCATTAGAGCGACAATTCATAGAGCACCAAAGCACCATAACCCTCTTCCATCATGTAATCTCCAATAGCCACTTGCACGGGAAGCTCCAAATCAGCAATGTCATTCTAATGGATCAAATTCCTACTCTCTGCACACATCCAACCATCCACTTAACTCTTACCCAGCATTCAGGTCTCAGTAAGTATTTTCATAACCTATTATTTGTCTTCAATTACTTGGTTGTAGATCTATTGTTATTGCTTCTATTTATTTCCTCTCTATCCAAAATAATTCCCATGCCCCATCAATCCAGTATTCCACCAACCCACCATCCTTCCCACTTAATCACCTCCAACACCTTTGTTGAGCCTTCATAAAAATCCTACCGCTCTACCTAAGCCTTCTCCACTCTTAAGCAACGATTCACAGAGAGCTCTAAACCACCACCTTTATATCTCCTCAGCCTAATTTCCCTTACTGACATCAGTCACCCAATCAGCATCGGTCACCTAACCAATACCAATCTCTATGTCTGGTAAAATTCGCTCAGACCAAAAAGCTTCCAATTCACCCAAAACAAACCCAAACTTCACCAAATATCACCCATACCTTCTACCATACCTATGTTACGCCTGCCCAACCTATATACACCTTGCCTTTACTATGTTTTGTTTTATATTTAGTATTTAGCTTAATCTAGTCTATTTTTTTATATGAGATACCTAAATCATGTTATTACAATAAGACTTCTTTCTTTTAGTTATTTATTTACATTAATTTGTGTTTAAAACAGTGGATTGATAGCCTCTCTAGGAAGTATCAAACTTCTCAGATCTAGCACATGCTAGGCATTCCACTGATATATATTGTTTAACTCTCTCTTGTGGTCTTGTTGGTGAGAAAATTTGTCAGGTGGAAAAATTAGTTGTCTCCACCAATGCACATGGGGCTATGCCCCTCTACATTGAATGGTACAAATCCCATTATTTAAAGTAAAATAATCCTAATCCTATCTAAATGTTGAGGGTGGATAAATTGGTTGGGGATCACACAGGGAAACTCCACTGAAGCTATGGTGAATTTCTTGTACGGGGGTACAAGAGAGGAAATTACAGCGATGAAAGGAAAAAGGGGGTAACTTATGTACGAAATATTACTGTCATGAGTAGATTGTAGAGATCACACCTAGTAACCAGAGTAGTTCGACCTTCAATATAGAGGAAACGCAGTGAAGCTAATCAGACCAACGAATTAAAACTCTAAGTTTTTAAATTCATCTATTAAGGACACCAAGTTCCTCTCCAATTCCATACAAGATCAACTATGATTGCAAAGTACATGAAAAAATAAATAGAGGAAAAACAAGAAAGGAAAATAGAAGAAGTGTATCTTTTATTCCATGTGTAGTGATGAATTCAAAGCTTCAACCAAGCTATCACAATTCACAATGCTACATAGTAAGAGTTCTTAAAAAATCTAGGATTTTTTTTGGAATGGAAAGGACATCCCAATTTATAGCAATATGAATTATCCTTTCACCTCCCTCACCACGAATATTTGTTTCTATATTACACTCGCGACCTTTCATTTTCCATGAATTAAGTATTTCTCTTATAATTTTGAGAAAATACTTTTTTACAAATTTAAAATAGGTCACTTAAGTGAATAGGATGAAATAAAATGATTGTGCATAACGAAGAATTATAATGAAGACGAGAAATAAGAGAGGGAAAGACATGAAGAGGTAAGGGATGGAGGGAAAACACTACTCATGACGAAATGCTTTGAATGCCTTGATGCAATCATGAACTTTGAGCAAAGAATTTTTCCAGTGGTGATCTCCTACATAGATGAAGATGGCTCCTTTGAATAACTTTGAATAATTTTTGCAATCTAGTGATGACCACAAACTCTATGATGCACATACATCCTGAACCACATAATGAGTGTTCAGAAACATTATTTTGAGGTTTACCAATGCAAGCTTGAGATGAACACATACAATGCCCACGATGATCCTCCTTAAAACTTTGTTGATGAACCTTTTGAATCGTTGAAATCGTTCTGACCAATTTAATTTGAATTACCTGGTTCCTTAAGTGATGAAGATGAATTCACATGATGTGCCTTGTGATGCCTTGCTTTGCTTCTGTAAACCATTACACTCAAGATGATGCTTCTAGGAATTTTGTGAATTTCTCATTCCTCCTTTCCAACTCTTGAAACCATCTCATTATCCAAAGGGGAGTCCAAAAAGAAGTAAGGTGAATGAAAACAAACTCATATACAAATTTCCACTCTCGAAATGAAAACTTTCTATTTTTAGAATATGATCCCATGCTCTTCTATTCTAGGACATATCACTTATCTTGCTCTAGTTTCATCTTCTGAACCTTCTACCATATTCCAACCTCCTTTATTCCTGAGATATTTCTATTTTTAGCACATTTCTATTTTTAGCAGGTTGCTATTTTGGGAAGGAGTTCTCTTCTGTCTTACTTTCCATTTTACCCCTTTTCTGATTGTATCGAGTATTTGATCTTGGGATTCATTGGTGCTTGCCATTTATAGCATGTGAGGAAGTATAGATGATGCTATTTTTTGTAAGTTTGTTGTAGATGTCGGATTGCAACAAAATAGGTCTAAAAATATGGGTTTTATTCTAGGGTTCCATGCTCTGAATTTTGAGCGATTCCTTCGTCTAAACAAGTTGGAAAATGATATTTTCATTGGTGGGGGAAGAATAATGACAAAAAACATAGCCCTCTATATTCTTAAAATATAGGGACTTCATGACACAAAAATTAGTTTACACAAAACTAGAATTTTCAATGATCATTCCCTCCAATTTTCGCATGATTTCACCCATTAGAACCTTGAGAATTGAAGAGCTAGCTCGCTAGATTTTTCATTGATATTCTTCATGTGACAAGGTAGAATGATAATGAAAACTCAGTCCTCCATATCCCAAGTCAAGAGTTCAAGTTTGAGTTTAGGATCTTTATTTTCTTTTGTAGCCTTGAAAATATCTTTTATTGATGGTTCTTCTGAGCCTTCCATAGATTCATCTTCATCCTTATTGGAATAATCTTCATGTTGTGCCTCCAGGATATGGTTAAAAATATTATCCATATGGGCCCATGATTCATTTGAAACATCCTCATTCGCCTCTTTCATGCTTTATGTTGGCCAATATTCACTCTCTTACAAGCATAGGCATACTTAGCTCACTACATATTTTGACAAGGAGAAGTGTTCCATGCTTTGTGGAAAGGGCACTCCTTCAAGCTCAAAATCCGTATCATATTCTTCTTGGTAAGAAGCAGAAAACCGTGTTGGCGCAGTAGTATGAGAAGAATTTTCAAGTACATCTTGACCATCCATTATTGAATCCTCTTGCTTAGGTGAAAGATAAAAGGATTTGTTTTCAACATGATGATGATTCTACTTCCTGAGTGATTAGATTTTGTGTTTAAATTGTTCGTTCTCATCGGCTTTGAAAGGAGAGTGAGATTATTCCATTTGATCATCTATAATTACATCGGGAAGAGAGTTTGATTCTTTGACTCCTTCCATTTCTTCATGCAAAATTTCTACATTACTTTAAGAATCAAAATAGAAGGGAAGATTATCTATGACCATCTTAAATTCATCATCTTCAGACCATGATGTCGGGTGACTTTCTTATACTTCTTCACATCTATCCATTTCATCATTAATTAAAAGTTCAAAACTTAAAAGGAGATCGTTCATGATTACTTTTAATTGGTTGTCTTCTTCATCATTGGCGGAGTCTTCAGAGAGCATTGGATTGTCCATTATGTAGCAAGGATCTTCCTTTATTGAATATATTATTCCCCCTATGGGTTTTACCTTTAGCCCGATGGAATTTTTGAATGGTGATTTTATCTTCATGTCATCTACTTATTCCTCCATGATGTTTCTTTGGCTTCATCGGAAGGTTCCATGTTAAGATCTTATTTAGGAGCATCCAAGATTCTTCCGAGAATGAAAACCTCATAGTATGGGAATCCATCAGGGTCTTCTTCCATAGGGCATGTCTCATCTTCTTCCTTCATTTGATGCAGAACTTCAAGATGTTCATATCTTCTCTATAGATCTAAAGCATACCTCTGAATTTCATCAAATACTTTGGGGTCATAATTTACTTCTATTATGCTCTGAAGCCTTTCCACATATTCTCTTTTCAAAATATTCATTTCTTTATCACCATATGTAATGAATTCATCTAGAGAATGGTAAAAGGACAACATTCTCAATTTTTTAGTGACTTGTGTGAGATTGCAAAAAGTTCTTCAGTGGATATTGCATTGTCCTGTCTTTCATCATCTTCTTGAATGTTGATTTGATCTTTATCGGAAGGCTCAAGGATAGGATTTTCTTTAGTGGAATTCAAGAACCTTTTGGGGATGAAAACCATGTGGTATGAATGATTTTTTAGGATCTTCCTTTATAGGACATCTCTCCTCTTATTCTTCCTCGCTATGGGCCGCTTCAAGTTTCTCGTACATCTCTTGCAATAATTTGGCATATTATTGAGATTCGTATCTTATCTTATGTCTCCTTTGAATCCATTCCTCTTCATCACTGATAACTTCTTTCTTACTTCCTTTATCAACACTAGTCTGGAACCATGGCTGATCAACAATCTTCTTTTCCATGTATAAATCTTCTTCTTCTTCTTCTTCTTCTTCACTGTCACTCATTGAAACTTCACTCCAATCTGGAAATTTCTTCATGGTACGGGAAAAAAATATGACAGGGGTTCGTTCCTTGACATATTCACTTCAAAAATTATTTTCATTTGAATTTTGATTTTTTTTTTGTTTTTTTTAATATATACTTTTTTTTTGTATTTTTTGATATTTTGGGCAGAGATATTTTTTGGGCGTACTTAGGAAAATATCTCCCTAGCGGATTCACAAAAAAATGTTGGTGAGAAAATTTTTCAGGTGGACAAATTAGGTGTCTCCACCAATTCTCATAGGGTTATGCCCCTCTGCACTGAATAATACAACTCCCATTATTGAAAGAAAACTAATCCTAATATTATCTAAATGTTGAGGGTGGCCAAAATGGTCGAGGATCACATAGGGACACTCCTTTAAACCTATGGAAAAGTGATTGTATGGGGGTACAAGGGAATAAATTACAGAGATGAAGGGAAAAGGGGGGTAAATTATGTAAGGAATATTAATTTCATGAGTATATTGCAAATCTCACACCTAGTAACCGGAGTAATTCGACCTTCAATATAGAGGAAACCATAGTGAAGCCAGGCCAACGAATTAAAATGCCAATTTTTTAAATTCATCTATCGAGGACACCATGTTCCTCTCCAATTCCATACAGGATCAACTATGCTTGTAAAGTGCATAACAAAAAGAAATAGAGGAAAAAAAAGAAAGGGAAATAGAAGAAGTGCAGCTTTTATTCCATGTGTAGTGATGAATTCAAAGCTTCAACCAAGCTATCACAATTCACAATGCTACATAGTAAGAGTGCTTAAAAAATATGGGCTTTTTTTTTTGGAATGGAGAGGCCATCCCAATTTATAGAAATTTGAATTTTCCTTTCACCTCCCTCACATGACTCTTCATTTCCATATTACACTCGTGACCTTTCGTTTTCCATGAATTAAGTATTTCTCTTATAATTTTGAGAAAATACTTTTTACAAATTTAAAATAGGTCACTTAAGTGAGTAGGAAAAAATCCAATGATGATGCATAAAAAATAATTAGAATGGAGAGAGAAATAAAAGATAAAAAGAGAGGAAGAGGGAAGGGATGGAGGGAAAACACTCATGATGAAATGCTTTGAATGCCTTGATGTAGTCATGAACTTTGAGCGAATATTTCTTCCACTAATGAAGATGGCTCCCTTGAATAACTTTGAATAGATTTCACAATCTATTGATGATCATAAACTATATGATGCACAAACATCCTGAACCACAAAATGAGTGTTCAGAAACACTGTTTTGAGGTTTACCGATGCAATATTGAGATGAACACATACAATGCCCATGATGATGCTCCTTGAAACTTGGTTGATGAACCTTTTGACTCGTCAAAATCATTCTAAACAATTTAATTTGAATTACCCAGTTTCTTAAGTGATGAAGATGAATTCACATGATGTGCCTTGTGATGCCTTGCTTTGCTTCTGTAAACCATTGCACTCAAGATGATGCTTCTAGGACTTCTATGAAGTTCTCATTCCTCCTTTCAAACTTAGGAAACCATCTCATTATCCAAAGGGGAGTCCAAAAAGTAGTAAGGTGAGTGAAAACAAACTCATATGTAACTTTCCACTCTCGAAATGAAAACTTTCTATTTTTAGACTATAAGCCCATGCTCTGCTATTCTGGGACATATCACCTGTCTTACTCCAGTTTCACCTTCTAAACCTTCTAACATATTCTAAAATCCTCCATTCCCAAGATATTTCTATTTTTATCACATTTCTAACTTTAGCAAGTTGCTATTTTGGGACCTGCTATTTTGGGAAGGAATCATTTTGTCTTACTTTCCATTTTACCCCTTTTCTGACTGTCCCAAGTGCTCGATCTTGTGATTCAATGGGAATTTACATTTATAGCATGTGATGAAGTATATAATATTATATTTTTAGTAAGTGCATCATGGATTTCAGATTGCAATAAAATAGGTCTTAAAAATTTGAGTTTTATTTTGAGGTTCCACTCTCCAAATTTTGAGAAATTCCTTCATCTGAACAAGTTAGAAAATGATATTTTCATTGGTGGGGGAAGAATAATGACAAAAAACACATCCCTCTATATCCCTTAAAAATAGGGACTTCATGGAATCAAAACTAGTTTATGCGAAACTAGAATTTTTAATGATCATTCCCTCCAATTTTCACGCAATTTCGCCCATTGGAACCTTGAAAATTGAAGAGGTAGCTCACTTCCTTTTTTATTGATATTATTCATATGACAAAGAAGAATTATAATGAAAATGAATTCCTCCATATCCCTAAAAAATAGAGACTTCTTGACACAAAAACTAGTTCACGCGAAACTAGATTTTTCAATGATCAGTCCCTCTAATTTTTGCGCGATTTCACCCACTGCAACCCTGAGAAGTGGAGAAGTAGCTCGTTGCATTTTTCACTGATATTATTCATGTGACAAGGTATAATGATCATGAAAAATCATTCCTCCATATCCCTATAAAATAGGGACTTCATGGCATAAAAACTAGTTCACACAAAACTAGATTTTTCAGCAATCATTCCCTCCAATTTTCGCACGATTTCACCTATTGGAACCCTAAGAAGTGCAAAGGTAGCTCATTTATTTTTTCCACCACTATGTCATGGTGGCCATTAATTGAGATTAAGAATTTTAGGTCTAGTTTTCTCCTCTTTTCACGATGAAAAATATGTTTTTGATATGGGTTTTCTCTTCTTAACTGGTGAAATTTCTCTTCGGTCCGGTTGTCAGTTTGACGAGAAATTGAACTTTGTTCTTTATAGAGCCGAAAGTGAAATTTATTTGATGTGAGCATTCCTTTCTGAAAACAAGAGGTTTGAAGGTAATAAATCAAGAGTGAAGATCTAAGCAACAGACTGTTTGTTGTTTCGTGCACTAGGTTGTAAGATCTCTTCGATTCTTTGTTTCACGACAATGGAGATTTTCATTATTGTTCTTCTTTGTTCTTCGTTCTTTGTTTAATGAATATTTCTCCTAGAACCTACGTATTATCATTGAGTGAAGGATTTATTTTCTGTGGTGTTGCTGGTTTAAACTTCAAAAATGGTGGAGGAGTGGCGAGGAGTTACAGAGCAAGTTGCAAAGTGAAGCTATGCATAGGAATAGAAAGTTAGAAGTAAGAAGTTAGCAGTAGGAAGGATTTTAAATTTTTAAATTCTATACAACAGGGAGTGAAGTGAATTTTCATGTCCCTCATGTCCCTTAAGCATTAAGGAGTTATAGGGACATAAATTTTCACGCGTCTCCTAGTCGCGACACATGGCGAAGATCTGATGATGGGGGTTTGAGCTGAAAAACATCTTTAAAGCACTTTGAGGCTAGAGAGAGGTCACGTGAGGAACCATGGTGATTTTTCAAAATGGATCAATCAAGGGTGGAGTTAAATTTTTTTTCCTCCATTTCCATTTGCACAAAGGGAAAAATGGAACATCAAATTACACAGTGCACCTCGCAATGACATGTGGCGCAGATATGACGGCAGGGGATGAAGGCTCCACTAGGTCTCGAGGTCTGAACTGGTGGTCTGAGAGGTCGCATGAGGATCCAGAGGGATTTTAGGGGCTAGGTTAAATTTATTAACCCTCATGTCCTTGAGCTTGAGGGACGTAAGGGACACAAAAATGAGCCAAGATCCTAGTGATGACACGTGTCATGTTTAAAATTTGACTAAGTATGAGGTCTTGAGAGCAAACTTGAAACGGCGATAACTTGAGTCCCCAATGGAATTTTTTGGTAAAATTTTATATGAATTTGACTATAATTTATATTTTTAATAAAATGGTTATGGTCTTAGATCTTTATTCTTCCATGTATGCCCTGAAAAAGTGGGCTTTTGTTCTGGTTCCATAGCTTAGCCTTGAAAAAATTGATTCCAGACCTATTGCACCAAAGTGTTGTGAAAAAAATAATTTCAAAGTATTTTGGGGATTTTAATTTCCTTTCCAATTTTTTTAATCTCTTAACTCCATCCATAAATCTCAAAAACACTTCCCAAAGTTTAGTTGTTTTTTCGGCTCTATGCATTGCCTAGGCTTGAGAAAAACCTAATTACTGACATATTATGCCAAAGTGTTGTGAAAAAAATAATTTCAACATTTTTTATTTCTTGTAATTAAATTTCTGATGATGTCTTGTTTTTCTTCTAACTCCATTTAGAGCTCTCAGAATCATTTTCTGAAGTTCAGTAGCTTTTTTGGCTTGTGCACTGCCTAGGCCTGTGAACCCTATTTTTGATCAAACTAATCCAAACTCTTGAAATTACCCTAAATATTCCAAAATAACTTCCATAATGTTTCTATACATTTAATTCACCTCTGCATTGATTTTTTATTTGATGCTCCACTCCAAGGGGTTACGCTCATTCTGGGAAGACCAGTGATAGCCCTTCCCATGACTGCTCGAAATTTGTATTTTCTAATAAATCCTAAAGTAACCTAGGGGGTTGAATTGAATTTCCTAAATCACCCAGGGTACTGTGTTAACATCATCTGGGAGGTCACTGGATTGACTGGGTAGACTTAGGGTGCCTCATAATGGTAAAACATGAAAATTTCGGCACAAGGGTATCATTGTCATGATCGAAAATTGTCAATTTCCATGTTGCACATTTGCATGACAATAGGGCTTGTGTTCTATTTCAGGTAGTTCTTCCTATCCAAATGGAATCTCTTCACAATCGGCTTGGTCAACATTCAACATGCACACACCTTCTTTGACTATTTATAGGTATTCCTCCTCGCCTTTACCTCTTATCTGTTTTATCTCTACTTTGTGGTGAAACACGCTGATCCACTAGGAAATATCAACACAATTAAAAGTGACTTCGGTCCATATAAAAGGAGAAGGGATGAATTGAAGTATACTATATTTGGAGGTAAATAAAAATCCAAAGGCAAGAGTTTACTTTGATTTTTTAATGTAAAGACTATAACAAAATGTTTTCACATAGATTCACATGCCCCAAATTTGTTGTCCTTACTAAAAAGGTATGAGGACATGAGGCAAGTGGAAAAACAACATGTGAAGGTTTTGGAAGAGGATCTTATATGTTTTGAAAAAGAGAATGAATAACTATGAGAAGAAAAAAAAAATTTAGGATGAAGCTCGTGGATCTACGTGAGTTGAAGGTCAATATGGAATTTGAAATATGTCATCTACATATGACACATAAAACCCTAGAAACAATCAGTGATGCAAGAAAATAAATGTTAGAAATTTCCATGAAAAAGGTACAAGAGATGATGACCATTCATGAGTAGGAACATCAACACTAGAAATAAATGCACAAAAGCGCAATGGGTTTTCCCAGCGAATGTAATGAGAAGACTGATTAAAAATGTGTCATTGATGCATGTTTGTAAAACCATTTTTATCTATTTTAAACATATTGTTTGAAGTAATTGTTTGTATTGTATGTATTAGTATCTACATTAAACATGGTATATTTACATTAATGCTACTAATTTTAATATATGAATAGTTATTATTGTCATACAATTTGGTTCTGTTTTCAATTAGTATCATCATAAAAATTCATTCTTTCCAATGATATATTTTTTCTTTCATTTTAAGTTTTCTTAAATTTCCAAATGCTCATACGATTGGGTGGAAAGATCTTTTAAACTATTTAGGATGGCTCCATAGATGCACAAAATAATGTTTGTTAATTGTCTTTAAATATTAAATATGGTATTCTAGACTTGTCCCATTACAATATATGGATAACATGGGATATCATCCTATAAGATGCCTTAAGATTCCATTAATTTCAGTGTAATATTTACTATTCTTGTCACTATTTTAGAAAATTTTATTTCCTATGCTTGTCTAAGATGATACAATGCATCTAGAGATCACAAATCCACCGTCCATGACAATGCGGTACTAAAAAGACTAGTTAGAACACATATCAGAGAGGAAACGCATCTTGATGACATTCATTCTCTATTTACATTTGCTAAGATTCAATTTAATTAACAAATTTATTTTCTTTATATTTATAGGTCTGCCCCTCACATCACTTTTTATACAAAATAAATTCACAACCAAATTAGATTTGATTTGATTCCTAAGAATATAAATGTAAATAATACCACCGCTATGTCAGATTCAATGAAACACGAACTATGAATCTCAATTTTTCATTGCACCTCATGTGTATTGTCAAAGATTTAAATAATTAACTCTACACCAAATAGTGCAAGCACAAGTTCCATAGAAATCACAACTAAATGATGATTAAAATGGAAATTCTTTGGAGCTGTGCAATGTTAAGTGTGAGGGTGTATCACATGAGATAAGAAGAGATTTATAATAATTCACTTGTGTTACGGGTAAGTGCACAAATATGGGGGGAAAAAGGAGGTGAAAAAGGGACACCTTTTTCCTAAAATAATTGAAACATGAACTTCATCAAATAATTCAGCATGCCTATGCTCAAAATTTGACAAATTAATAAGAATAAGTACCGTAGAGCTCAGAATATAGTTTCTAAAATACTAATGGTTTTTGAAAATGGTTGAGATTAAGAGGCTCAAATGTGGTCCGCACACAAAGTATGTCTATTTTTTTGTAAAAAAGATAAGAACCTATTATGTGTGCGTCCCCCAATTTTTTGAGTTGTATATATTTTTTTCAAATCCCTTTAGTAGAAAGTTAGCTAAAACCATATACGAGGTCCCATTAAGTTTTCATAATTTTTGGATGAATATATAATTTTTAAAAAAAAATTCAAAGTGCACATATCCTGAAAATGAAATATTTGTGTGTGCGCCCCTGATGCAGCCTAGAATTTACCAGATAACACCCTTGTCACACTGGCACATCACTCATCCTAGACTGAATGCTCACCTAAAGCATGCAAAGGTACCAGGTCCCTCTTTAGGGTTGTTGTAGTAGGATGTTAGTGTGATGGAGGAAGAAACATATATATCCATAACTAATCCATTATTCTACAATGCATGCCATATTTAGATCTATGAAAGAAAAAGCTTTAAATAGTAATCATGATTAAATCAAGAACATGCACCACTCAATTACACACAGTAATGACACTTAGATTCAGCGAATAAATTCCATCTATTAATAAACACAGAAGCTTCTTACATTAATGTCAATATAGACCGATGTGCATGGATCTGTTATAGTAATTCCATCATATATCTCTCTATCACACACACATCCATCTCTCATATATATATCCTATTATGTTCTTCACATCATATATATAGGGTGGGGAGTTTCCCTTCATTGCTTATCTATTCTAGAAATTGGCCGCATGCTATTAAAAGCCACACATGCAAGTGTGCTATCTATAGACCTCTTGCAGCTAACTAAAGTGAAAATCCTATTCCTAGCTCGTCTCCATGCAAAACGCTTGATCCGATCCTCTAAATATAGACAATGCATCATGCGCACATCTCTGCATCATTGGTGTGTTCCGCATGCTATCTTATAAAAATAGGTCTTCATGCTCGAAATTAGATAAGTCCCAAAAGCTAAACTTTCCCTCCACGTGCGTGTTCTTCCTATCCCTCCACACCCTTGATCCGGGCCTTCTCTCCCACGCGGACTTCTTGTTTAATCTCTAACATGTATTCTCTGATCAACATTACCCCACACTAATCTCATTATCGTCCCAACAATGGGTATCTTCAAAAATTATAGTAAATAATATTAATGGAAAGAATAAGAAAGAATGTAGATGAATAAAGGATGTTTTAAGAGGTAGCACCCTCTACATCAGTTTGAAGGAGAAACTCTTGATACTCCTCTTTTATTCCAGCCTCCAAGGTCTGCCATTCAATGAGTGCTTGTGCTGATTTCTATGGAATGTCCACAGTAATGGATTCCAACTCATCCCTTGCAATCTCTCCTTTTTCATTATGCAAGACCAATACAACACTGGACATTGATGTCATCCTTATAAAAGAACCATCTTCTATGCAATTTTCCTCCCAAGCTCTTCCAGCCAAGTCTTATGTAGATCTTGTGCAGCTGTGAGGGCCTCACACTTCTGTTTAACCATTGATAATATTGCTCTGCGGTCCAATTCTTTGTCCTTCATTTCTCTCTAGACCTCATTGCTTTCTTCTATGGTCTTCATGTTGATAAGTGCCTCTGGAGTTGTGCAGATGTTTAAAGCATGGTATGATTTCTTCAATACTTCTCATAGCTCTTACAACAACCCTTCATAAGATGTAATCTTTTGCATCATTGAGGCTTTCTATCATTCTGCCTCTTGCTCTGACTTCCTTGGCACTGTCATGCGCAGAGGTTCATATTCAACTACCAGGTCCACCAAATTTTCTACATAATGTATCACTAAGGGAAATGTCTATGGTACCTTGGTCTCCAAGTGTGGCCTTGCTTTGATGACATTGTCCCCAATCTCCTGTGCAATGCTGATAAATAATTCATTATTATTCTACGTGAAGTCCCTCTCTTGTGTTATGCATGTTATCTCATCATCCTTTGTCTTTAGCTCCTTGTGTAGTGCTCTGATTGTTGCAAATTTATCCATGTTTATTTTAGTATCTTCAGTAGAAACCTTTACCAATGTGTTGCTGACCTACTCATCTGACATGAAGTAGGCTTTATCGTCATATGTCTAGATTGTGGTGCCTACTTCAGCTATCTTGAAACACATGACTCTTTGCATATATCAAAGTTAGGCTCATCCATGTGGGTGTACATTGACCATGATAGTTGCTTTCGAGTGTGCACAGTCACCATATCCGCATCCATTAGCTCCCAGCCAAATAAATCCTTCTGTGCTATCATGCTCTGGAAGTGGGCGTAGGTAATTTTACATGTTTCATCTGCATATCCCATGGCTAGTGGAATGTTCTCTCCACTCATCCTCTTCGATCTAGGAACCTTAGGAATTATATCTTCAAGCTCAAGAGCCTATCTCATTTCATCCTGAGCAGTCACATGCATGGATCCAGAGGTTTCCTTTTCTTTTTATTCTTCATCCTTCATCTCTTCATATTTTTTCTCTTCCTCATTATGTGGCTTGTCCTCTAGCTCAAGTGGGGTAGGAGATGCACACTCGCTCTCTTCTAATTCCCTCACTTCTTTATCAAACTTCAACTTTCTTCTATTCTTTGGTTCAGTAGTCTCCTTGTGTGGAGAGAGATGAGGTGACTTCCGTACCATTTGTGGGGTTCCATGTTGAGTCCTTGTGCATCTGAACACTTTAATAAACCTATGACCCCCCTGCTCAACCTCTATATCTTCCTCTTAGTCCTATCCTTGAGGTGAAGTGGCCATGCACCGTGACTCTTCTCTGTCATATGGTTGCTTTCTTCTACGCTCCAAGCCTCCACTATCTTCACCCTCTACTTCAACAACTTCCATGGGCTTTTACACCGATATGTTTTCTATTGTCTTTTTACCCTTCGGTGGCCTTGGGAGCATGAATTCATTCTCCACATACTTATTGTTATCCATCTCGGGCTTCAGCTGAAGATACACTAATTCTTCCCCTACATCCACTAGAGCTATACTTATTGGATTTATATTCAACACCTCTGAAATGATCCTCTTGGTGTAGGCACTTCTTCTAGGATACACATGCTTCTTTCTCAACATATGGTAGTCATAGTCTACCTTATCTACATTGAATACCAATTGACACATGTCTATAAATCTGTGAACAGTTGCTTGGAAATACTTTACAGTGAATGTGTAGGGAAATTTACACTAAGGGCTCCAAACTCCATCTCTCATTGGGAAGCGGATGCTACAGAAATGATGATATACAACAAACTGGACTTTTTTCCCTACTACTAATGGTAGGTCCTTTGGGATATACCACTCTTCTCCAAATTCTGTACGGAGCCTGTCGTACCATTTCTCTACCCTTTTCTTGACATCATATGTCATGGCCCCTTTACATAGGTACTTGTTGAACCTTTCTGCTGGTGACTTATTCTCCATGGTGTATTCCCATACCTTTTCCTTTAGTCTGTCTGGTACTCAAATTTCCATGAATACTAGTGATAGTAGAACAAACCCAAAGCTGATCTTCCCTCATGTGTATACTTTCTCGACTATTTGTTCTATAATGTAGCCTAAAATATTATATATTTCCCCTTCAAACATCTTACGTCGCAACGTGTAACAACATAGTATCTACCTGTGACCACCGCTCCTGATCATTAAACTTTGTAACAAGGTTTGCTACTACTTGGACAACCAGATAGCTCTTTAATTTGTCTATATCCGTACCGCATGGACCCTTCAAGTACCCTAACTTTTGTCTGGTCTTTAAGATTACGAATTTATCTGTGAGATCATTATTTATATCCTCTCATGTGGCCTTCAAACATATAACTGATGAGATAAGCACAGATGAGATTCTTACTCTACGTCCTGCAAAGTAGAAGAAGTCCTCGTGCACTTTTCTCATGAGCCACTGATACAAGGGCTAATACTTCCCGAAATATGGAAGCTCTTATAATTGGTAGATCCCAATTCTCTTCAGAAGAGTCTCACCTACATCATCATAAACCAGCATGTCATCCACTGTATGCTTGTTTGTCCTCACAGTGAGCAGGGAATTGAGCTCCTTTTTGTTCTTTGTTATCCTATGATTGTATTCACTCACTTTGCTCTTTCTGATAGGTGAATCCCATTCCTCACCAATAATAACCCCCTCTAGATATTACATCTCTGAAAAATCACTTTGGGGTGCCATCTCTTCTTCCTCGATGACCACCTTCTTCTTTCCTTTTGTTACTGCAACTACCTTCTTAGGTGCCATTTTTACTTTGCAAACGTCTCCTCTTTAACTCTGTAACTTACAAATCAAACCCTAGCTCGATTCAATCGTGCCCTAGGTGAAAACTTCATGCCCTAACTCCTCTCTATCTCCCTGCTTCACTCAAATCCTTCACCATTGGGGACACAAGCTTCTTTTCACATAGATTTGTTTTTCATACTTGGTTTCACGCCCTTCGCACCTTAACCCGATCACTCGGCTCTTTGCACTTAGCTCTTTCCTCAAATTCTATTAGTCAAAATAGTAAAAATGAATCTGCATCCCATCCTTATATAATTTTTCAAATTTTGATGCATTTATTACTCCTTCACCTACCAAATATCCACTCATTCATTGACCAAATTCGTTCGTTCCATGTGGTACATCTTTGAGCCCCAACTATAACCTTCTAGCGCACCTCCCTACCCTCTGGTCATAGACTTCTCTTCAACACATGCCCTTGCGCCCGAGTACCTCATCATTGTACGTTCTCCTGGTAGTTATCATGGCCTTTGCTTACCTTGCGTTATATTGTCCTTTCTTTCATTCATCTCCATCCTTGGTTACTTTTGAGAAGAAATCTTCATTTGACTTAAATCACACCAATATCAGCTTATTCCTTTCACCTTTCAATTTTCACAATATTTTACTTGGATAACTGCAACTAGCCCACACTAACAGTATGTGCAGTCGTCTGCAAATAAACATTCTTTACATAGTAATCAGCTTCATGCATGCAAGCACGTTTATTACACAATAACAACAACTAGATTGACAAAGAATAGCGACAATGAATGAAATACATTAAGGAAATACAAAATGAAAACCTATTCTAAATGGCAATACTACCTTATTACAAACACCAAAAAGACTTATTTATATTAGGGCTTCATCCTACTCCCATTGAAGTAACCGGGGTAGCCATTTTCCATCAAGTGTCTTTAACTAGAAAGCACCTGATTCAAGTATGTAAGTGATGAAATACGGCCCCAACCAATGTACTTTAAGCTTTCCTAGATGGGACAATAACTTCATTCATAAATAAGTACCATTTTTCCAATCTCAAACTTCTTATCCCTTATGTTTCTGTCATGCCATGCTTTCTGCCTAGCTTTTTCCTATTTCTAACTCCATTGTGTTATGGCTCGTCGCTCATCCAGTTGAATCATCTTGTCAATATGCTCTTTTAAAGCCTGCTCATTAGCTAGACCTCTAGCGTGTGAAATGCATAAAGAAGGTAACATAAATTCTATAGGGAGAATGGCTTCTACGCCAAACACCAACAAGAATGGTGTGGCTTTGTTCAATCTCTTATAATTTGTTTTATATGCCCAAAGAATAGCTGACACTTTTTCGTCCCAATCCTTTCTTCCAACATCACATATTTTTGTCAAATTTTGGCTCAAAATCTTGTTGAAAGCCTCAGTAGTTCCATTTTCTTGAGGATTATAGGGTGTAGTTTTATGGTGTGTAACCATAAACTCATCTAATATAATCTTGATTGTCTCATTTAAAAAGTGTGTACCTCTATCACTTGTCAAGCTTAAAGGACATGTTATCCAAAATAAGCCCCTTGCTTATTTTTTGGCTAACTCTCTTTCAATTATTCCTTCCTTGTGCCTTAGTCAAATTTTTTCACTTTTCAGGAACTCAAAATTTTCTAGAAATGGCTTCATCAGATAGAGAATTTTCTTAGCTTTCCATAAAGGTAAATTTTTCCTTCTAACTCCTTCTTATTTTGCAAGTTATGGCTCAATGGATTTTTGGATGGAAATTTTCCCTAGGAAGTTCCGCGCCTAATCAGAGAGCACCACATGGAGGCGGGAAGGCAAGTCGGTGGAGGTAACTTAGAAATTTTCACCAAGGGGTCGGTGGGGGTGAAAAGAAAAATTTTTGGTTCTGAAGCTCCGCCAACCAATAAGAGGCTGACACGTGTCCATGGGGTCATCAGAGATCGGACCGGTGAGGAGAAGTTAGAAAAAATTCCAAAGTTGGTGCAAAAGAAAATCTCAGCCCAAAGGCTCGCGTAATGAAAGAGGAGCTACCATGTGTCCACAGATTGGCAGAAGGTAGAGGTGCAGGGTATTTTTTCCATTTTTTCTAAGTGTGGCAAATGGCATCAATAAAAATCTACCCTTCAGATGGCCTGCGCCAATCAAAACTGTACCACGTGTCCATGTGGCCGACAAAAATCTTAAGGCGGGGCCCGTAGAGGGAAAAGAGTTGATTTAGGCCCGCACAAATTAGAAGATGACACATGTCCTCGTCTCGGCGGAGGTCAGGGGTGCGAGTGAGAAATTTTAAAATTTCACCAAAGTTTTTCCAAAGGGCACAAAGGAGAATTTTTTCCCACAGTGCCCGCAGAGGGAAGACAACTAGCTAAAGCTCATGCCCAATTAGAGAGTGCCACTTGGCATCAGAACGGCAGGGCGTGGAGCAACAAAGGAAAATTTTCCAAAATCTCAAAAGGTGTAAAATTACTAGCTAAAGCCCGCATATAATCAAGATGTGCCATGTGGCATCGGAGTGGCAAGGGGTGGAAAATTTTGGGGAAAATTTTCCAAAAATTCAAAAATGGGAAAATTTTAAACTTTCATCCCACTAACCCATTTTTTGCCCTATTTTTGCCCTATATCTTTCAGAGAGGCATAATTTTTTTGATCCAAAGCTCAGATGTTTACACGTTCTTGGTGTCATTGGAAATCTGGTAAAATTATCTACACAATGGAGGGTAAAATTTCTGTATTTAGATGGAGAATTATGGATGAAAATGGAGAAACATCCCTGACAAGGAAAAAAACACAGAATTGACTTTCAACCATTAAATTTAATGAAGTATGGTCATTTTTTGGGTTTGCAGAACAATTTAATTCTAAGTATGGGTTCATCCATGAAGCCCATCACTCTGCATGTGAAATTTTATGGATCTAGTTGGTGGTTGAGTTCATAAATTCATTTTTGCTGGCACGTTTTTTGCTTTCTCTCCTTCTGCTTGACCATTAAAAGCCAGATTTGGCTCATTTGTAAAGGGCTGGACATATTTTTTGCTCTTACAAGCTCTCTTTTCTTCCTCAGTAGGGGGATTTGTAGAGTTTCATACCTCTCATACAAACTACAACACATATTTTGCCTCTTGGCCATTGTAATGCATTGCATTGGACTTGGGAATGATAATGTATGATCTCTGATTGATTTTCTCAATCCTCTCATGTTTTTGTCATGGCCTTTTGATATCTCATTACATTATAGCAATCTATTCATATTTTGTGTTGTATTCCTTATGATCTATGTCAATTTTGCAAAGTATATGTTCACCACTCCTTTGGTGTATCACCATTTTCACTTAGTTTTATTTTTTTTGCATCCTTTATCTCTATCTCCTTGGAATTTAGAGTAGGATCTAGTATTAAACCTCTAAAAAGTTCATGCATATACTTGATCAAAGGAGTGAAAGAACTATCCTTTAATATGGAGATTCTTTTCCCAATTCTGCAAGTCCCACACTTGGGGAAAAGATTCAATGTTGTGCAATCACACTGGATGTCCATCATCAAACTAGAAATCTGAGAAAACATCCAGGGGTGTTGCTGATTTGCACTAACAGGAAATCCATATCTTGTAAGAACATTCTCCCGTAGAAACCTAACTGTTGTTAGCCGTTGTATAGTCTTTCATAGGTTCTTCTTATGCCAACCATGTGAGATAATCTATGCAAGTAATGATATAGCGTGACCCAGTCCTGCGCGCGGCTGGTGAAATAGGTCCTATAAATTGAATGGCTTATTTCTCAAACGGCTCGGCACTAGTAATTGGTCTCAAAGTCATCTCATCTCTTTTCCCTGGTTTTCCTAGGTGCTGACAATGATCACATGCCTTATAATATTTTTTATTGTCTTTATACAATGTCTCCCACTATAATCCAACAAGTAGGATCTTTCAGGTAGTTGCATCACCTGTATAATGGCCTCCTGCAATACCACCATGGGCCTCTTCCATAATATCCTTGCACTCAAGCTCTAATACACAACGTCGTAATACTTCATCTCTGCCTAGCTTGTAGAGGTCACCACTGATTAACATTAATGGTGTCGCGTGTATAACAAGTTGTTTCTTTTCTAATGCCTTCATTCCTTCTGGTGTCATACCAGTTCTTAGAAAGACAAAAATGTCTTCTAATTCCATGGGCATGAATTGTAACCTATATAACTATGCATCTGGAATGGTTTCTTCAATTTTTTGTGCTTCTTCTCCTGAGTGAATTCTAGACAAGTGGTCTAGTCTAGAATTACTTTTCCCTGGCTTCACCACAACTGTGAAGTCAAAATCTTGAAATAGGAGTACCCATTTGCATATGCACCCTTGTAAGAATGGTTTTTTTTACAAATACTTTATGCCATGTGATATATATAAAACAAAAATGGTGTTGCTAATAAGTACTTTTGAAACTTGTGTAATGCATAGATCATTGAAAAAGCTTTGCACTTTGTAGTTGTATAATTTTGTTCAGTAGGATTCAACTTCCTACTAGAAAAAAAAATTGGATGATCTATAATACCTTCTCCATGTTGAGCTAACACGGGTGACAATAGCCATGCCAGAAGCATCCACGTGCACATGAAATGGTTTATCCCATGAGGGAAAACACATAATGGGTGTGGTAGTAAGTTTCTCTTTTAATATCTCAAATGAGTGTTGTTGCGGTTCTCCCCAATTAAATATACCTTTCCTTTTTAGTAATTCTTCCAAGTGTGTAAATTTTTTTAGATAACCTTTAATGAAATTTCAATAGTAACCTGTATGACCCAAAAATCCGCACACCTCACTTTGAGTAGTAGGCACCTCTAGGCCTAGAATGAGTGTAACCTTAGCTGGATCAACCAACAAACCTTCCTTGTAGATTATATGTCCTAAAAATTTTCCAAATGGTGTAGCAAATACACAATTCTTAATGTTTAAAGAGATAATTAATTGTATGCACCATTCGGACACTAAGCGCAAGATTGTCACAATGATCTTTCACAAGCCCATATATTGTCCAATCGTCTAGGTAGACCTGTAAGAAGTTGTGAATAAAATATTTGAATTCCTGAACAACTATGCATGAGAATACAACATGTGCATTTTTCAGTCTAAAAGGCATCACAGTATAGGAAAAGATGCCCCATTCAGTAGTAAATGTAGTATTTTCCTAATCCTCCTGAGCAATCCTAACCTGATGATACCCAAAAAACCCATCTGTGAAAGAGTATATTTCATGCCCTACAAATCCCTCTAGTATTTCCTCCATAAATAGCGTAGGGAATGGATCTGTGATGCATGAAACATTTCAGCTCCCTATATTCCACACATATTGTAATTTTTCCATCCTTCTTGATACTGATCACCATTAGACTAACCCATTCTGATTCATCAAGGGGCTCGATAATTCTAGATTTCAACATTTTATCAATTTCTTCTTTTACCTTTTCACGAAAATTGGGGGTTCATTCTATAAGGTCTCTTTCTCACAAGGTGTGCACCTTCCTTAAGCTTAATCTTCATTTCCCAAAGTGATTCATGCACACCTTTAAGCTCATGATACTCCCAAGGGAATAAGTCTTGATAATCCCTAAGTAACTCAATGATCTTTTCTACCTCTGATTCTGACCAATAGTCTCCAATGATGGCCTCCTTGGGCTCAGCCTCTGAACCTATATTCACCTTCTTTTTCTTCATGAGTTCAGTGATAGGCGTACAAGTATCCTTTTCTTCACTATCCAAAACCTTGCAAACCCCCTTGTTAATGCTCAATATCTATGTTCTCAACTTCCTCATCATCCACGCTGTAAACCATCTTTCCTTTCTCTTTCTCAAGGAAAGCATGCATTCAAGTAGTATGGATTCCATTTCTTCTTCCCTTTCAAAATGTGCTCCGAGACTATGTCACACCAAATAATTCCTGAATATTTTCTTCTACTTTTGCACTATCTCCAATAGTTAAGCGCTTGACAAATTTTAATTTCTCTTCTATTAGAGGTTTGGAAGAAAAGTAGTCAAAGGTATGGATCATTCATGCAGTCAAAGTTTTCCAATTCGTAGTCTCTCTATGTAGTTTCTACATATACATACCAGGCACATGCACGTCCTTGTAGCATAGAATACAGTCTATGCACCCAGAGTGAAGGTGGTAATGCTTCCTGTCCTGCTATCCAGAGTCTCTCACACTGTTGAATGTGTTGTTGAACAGGTTGATCACCATGATAAGTGTATACTTGCATAGGTGCATTGTTCCTTACAAACCTAATAGATAGGGTGATCTCAATATCTTCCCATTCTATAATATTATCTCTGTGGACTACTCACCAGTGCACGTTACTGTCCCACGTGCAAGGTATATACTATCATATTTCTTCTCTTAATTTGATATATCCACCATGTTTCCATGGATTTCAAAAATACACGAAGATCTTATGCCCCTATATACCAACGTATTATGCTACCTATTCGACGAACTGAATGAATTCCATTCTTACATGTAACTGCACTTTTCGCCTTACACCTTACTAGTTCATATGTAACATGATCCCAATTGTCACAAGAAATACTCGTAGTAACACTAATAGAATGAGAATCCTCCCACTATAGGATGCCTTCTTTTGATGCCTCATTGACCTCTGGATCTTGAATAACACATACATAAATTCTATTTAAGTCCTCCTCACTTAGAGGCTCAACATATGGCGTAGACTTCCCATTTCTCAAAGGTATCACAACCCTTTCCTCCTTGTTTTCAAATATGAAATACCCCTTATTGAATCTCAAGTCAGCATTATTCGCATAACACCAATGGCAGCCAAGCAAGGATGGAAAATTGTCTGCTTCTACAAGTGATAATACCTCAAAATCCCCAGTGAATTTGGCCCCTAGTATGGTTATAGATGCATCCTTCAAAACTCCTATGGGAGTGGCCTTAGTCTAGTTTGCCATAAATAACACATTAGATGATGGCTATAATGGAGGCCTCCCCATTTGTACCCATCCATCTAATATAAGAACATTTACTTCTGCACCTGTATCAATCAATATGTTACTCAACAACCATCCATCCACAACAACATTTAGAGTAATTTCCTTGTCATAGTCAATGATATCAAGGGGAAGATTTGCATTCAGGATCTGTCATATTGTCTCAACACTTACACGTGGAGTGTTCCCTTTTAACCAACTTCCTAATAGTGGGATGATGTTCTCCTGGCACAACATTTTGACACACTTCTCTCATATCATCAATATCAGTCTGGACTTTCTCTGATGCTTTCTTCTGCTCCTTTAAGTATTGTATCTTTCCCTGAATATTCCTTATCATTTCCATGGTATCCTGGTAAAATTCCTTCTTGATGAGCAGGATCTGGTTACCTTGCATGAAAAACCTCCTCCTTGGTGATCATAGGCTTTTGGTGTAATGCCTCTCTTACACGTGCCACTTCAACTTGTGTAGTAATCTTCACTATCAATGCCTCAGGTCCTTCTGCTATCTTGGGAATCCACTAATCTTCTACTATGCGCTGGATTCTAACCATCCTCGATGCATTTTCTTTCTTTCTTATGCTTCTTAATCAGATGCTCATATAAGTTTGGGAACTCTTCAAAGCTATGGTTCTTTTCCACAAAAATAACATGCAATATTCTGAGGACATTCATGCAACTATAATGGTCATGAGATCTACACGTATAACATGTTCCATGGGGGAACTCACCTCTTCCTCCACTACGGCCTCATTCCTCCATATCCACCTTGATATCCACATCCCCCTTCCATGAATTCCTTCAAATCGCCCCTCATTTCTATAATAACACATTTGATTATGATCCTGATCCTGGTGCTAATTCTTACCCTTATAACTATATGTTAGACTTGACTATCATACTCCAAGATCTATAACATCTTGTATCTAAGTGATCTGTAACGCCCCGTGCTTTCCTTACTGTTGTCAAAGTAATGATAGGAAAAATGGTTTTATCCTATGTTTTTGGCACCCTTGCGTATCAAAAATTAAATGGAAACTTGATGTGAACACGTAATCACAATATCATGAATAAGCTAAGGATGATCTCCTTAGATGAGAACCCTGCTAATCTCGGGGTCTATCTTATTGATGAACTATTTTTGGTAAGGTGATATTACGTCATTTATAATGTTGTATGTCATAAAATCCTTGGTGTAAATTTAAGCCTTGAAAATGATTTGCGATGTTGTTGCTTATCTCTATTAAATTATTAACATTATAGCTTTTATAACTAAGTTATGTTGAGGCTTTGAAAATTTTGATAGTTTGCTTAACAACTTAATTTGAAATGTGATCAAGACTTCCTGTTGGTTTATAATAGGTCTTAAACTGACCATCTGATAGTCTTCCCATTTGATTACTAATGCCATCATGATCGTATTTCCAGGGATAAAGGGGCTATAGTCGTCAGTACAAGGACTTAATTATTAAGAATTAAGGGCATCAACCCCTACAAGTATGCATGAGCAACTTTCTTGATCAACGCTAACATTATAACATCTATATATATACATGTATATATATATATATATATATAGATTGCAAAAAGGAAAGACAATCTAATCCTAGTGGTATAGTTCTAAACCTAACAGGCAAACCTGTTACTTGCGAAGCTAGATGTGAACATAACTTTAGCTATTTGAAAAGGGTGTGTAAAAATATTTAGTTTTGTGAAGCCTTAAGGCATATAATGGAATGGCATCTGTATTTTCTATGGCATAAGATATTATTGGGTATCTTAAAAATATTATAAACTCTATAGTTGTCAAAAATGGATAAAGAGGTGAGTGGCACCCCACTGCCTAAATATATGTACTGGCAATTATTTTATTGTTTTATTCAATATTCCCGCCAACCGTGCACATTCTAAGGAAGGTATGTCAGGTTAACTAGACTTAAAGTGCATTGCATGGTATAAATAGTAACTTCACTAAAATTGAACAGTTGGTTTGATAAACTTGGCGGCCAACTCCAATTACTCCTGCGATTAATGTCATTTATTGTGAATTAAACATCCACCTTCCTTGGGAAGTGCATGAATGGTTTGGGGGAAAACAAGTTTGGTTTTGGTATTGAATCACTTCATTACATGAAACTCGCAGAAGCTCTGCATGTAAAAGTGGAACTATGTGTTTTTTGTGAGTTGCATGGAGAAAACATCAGTTGAGTAGATGGAACAACAAGTTCCCAGACTCATTAAAACATCATGGAAACTTTGTGATCTGTTGAATGAAGGAATTCATTTCAAAGGTTTGGGATTTTCTTGAGTAATCGTGAAAGTTTTGCAAGGAAATAAAACACTAGCGTAACAGGCATGATACGCTCTGAACTTTTCATAATTTCCTGCTCTATTTAGTAATTTCACAAAAGTAACCTTGCCTTGTATGAAATTTTGTGTTTATAATTTCAGAGATGTAGAATCGTTTAATACTTTATCTGTAGAGTACGGATTGCTATGGCTTCATGATGTATGTTGTTAAAAGTGATTAATTAAGTACAGGCTCTAATAAGATCTATTAACGTTAAGGAAAGAATACACTCTTGAGATGTTTGAGGACTGCTGCTATAATGATTAAGGGGTTTGTTCTGATACGCTAGTATTGTTGAAATATTCTTGCAGTTGTGAGTTGATATCTACTGATACTATAGAAAAATTTGTTTAATTCGTTACCCATCTCTTCAAGGATATGAATAAATATAGCAAGATATTGTGGTATTCTGGAAATTGTTCTATGTGAGTTTTTGTTGTAGATGTCTTTCCTTGACCTAGTGTTTGTTGGATTTACGCAACTGGGTTTGATTCTTTAAATAAATCTATACCTGTGGAGATGTGTTGGTCTTGTAGGAGGCATCGTATGTACTTATAATCGACCTGGTTTTTATTTAAAATAATGTATTTGTACTGAATAAAAACAACTGAATTTAATATTATCATTGAGTTGTAGATAATAAGGACAGTTGTGATGATTATAAGGTCTACCTCTTCAGCCCTTGAATAGGTAGTTTAGAATGGCATTATGGTCTACTCCAGAGCCACTATTATGGCTCGACTGAATCAGCTGAGTCTCCTAATAGTTAACTGTTGTATCTTGTTTGCAATTTAAAATTGTATAAGATCCAAATACTTTATTCTATTATTTCATGTTGATCTCCTTGTTGCTTCTTAATAACTCTAGAACTATTCCGACTCCTTCGGGGTTTAAAGCTGGTTGCGGAAAGGTTATATTGAGATTTGATTACTGTGATGGTTAAGTCCAACTTGTTAAAATCTTGTCACTTATGTTCCATCTTAGCCTCTATAACAGAGGATGGACATTCTCCTATAAAACCTTGTATGATACTTAGTGGGCTAATTTATTCACTATTATTACTAAATCTTGGTTCTTCTTGCAATTCTTGTTGAGTTCAAAAGTGATGTCGACTTCGACTAAGAATCTCCTTCCTCTTGTAAGAGACGCAGTTCACTGTTGTCCATTAGGAAACCATCCTAAAAAGTGAGCTGATCTTTTAGAAGTTTATGCATTAGATTTTATGGTTGAAAAGGTGTTAAACAGTTCCTTTTATTGAGCACGCCTCATCTCAACGTATGAGCTGATAATGATAGTAGAGTTTGATTTCTTGACCCTTACGCTCTTATCTGTGCTTGCTGGGTTTATGTTCTAAATGTTGGAAATTGAGTCATCAAGTAGGGTTGGGGATTAAAGTTGTCCCAAAATAGGAAGTCTCTTGGCTTCAGGGTTGTAAATTTTGGTGGTATTACCCCTCTGTAGTAATTAACATGGTACAAGTTTGTTGATCACATTGTCATACTATGTGTTCTATTAAGAAACTAGAGGCATCAATTTTGTATGGTAACCCATTCTGGGACAAAACGGTAAGTTATATACTCCTACTCTTATAATAGATGATAATTAGATTCATCCTTTAACTGATTCCGTGAGATGTGATAGATCCTCTCTGGGTGTAATGATTCTGATTTGAATTATGTGGTATCTCAGCAAACCCGGAAGTGACTCTTCCTCTTATAGCAAACTGTACTCAGTTTCATTAATTAATTATGGGGTTTTCCTTGACATTTTGAAAGTTCCTTATTGACCTTTCCTAGTTGTGTCATGAATTTAGTTCAGTATGATCTAACCTTGTTCAGTAGAATGGGTTAGGAGATCGTTCTTAAATTCATGTGAAGTCTTGACTTACAGGGAAAAAGTGGGTTGCTAGAAGTTGCAATTCGTGTTGAGAAAACTCAGGGGATATTAAATGTTCAGATGAACTTTTTGGGTTAAGTAACAATTATCTTATCTCGTCAACTCATGGTACCTACTCTCTTCCAAAATTTTAAAGACCTTAGTGTTTATTAGGTCTTGATATGATGAAACATATCTGAAGAAGGGAATTGTGTACTCTTTTCTATATCTTGGAATGCTCATATAAGTACTTAAGTTGAGGTAAGTATTAAATATGTAGCCTGTTACTCAAGTTATACCTGATTGCTATATGGCAGGATGCCATGAATGTTCTCACCCTCTTATCCTCGAGGTTAAACTGCTCTAATATCATATTTCGTTAGCCAAGTACTCTTGATGTTTTGGTATTATTGCCTGAACCATTAGCAGTCCTTATGGGTGTATGAAATCCTCATTAGATCTGTTGTGAAGATTTAAGAGATTTCTTGAATGTTTTCTTGATATTTATATGGTTACTTAATTGTTGAGTAAAATGATTTCAGGCATGCAAGTATGGGATTGCATGAGTGAAATCTTGATACTCTTATTCGGTAGTCTTTGAATACTTATAATTCTCATGTATCTTATGAATTGTATGACTGTTTCTGAGTGATTGAAGTAGTTGTATGGAAAATTAAATCTGAAATTGATTTCTTCCATGGTTCATTAAATTGCTTGCTTCTTTCATGTTATTGAAAGAATTGTTTATCTACTTAAGCTTTGCAATATTGATTCATAAAAATAATATGGGTTATTTCTATGAAATAATTAAGTAGAGTATGTCATTATGGTGAGTTGAGTGCTTATCATGCTCAGTTCTTGTGAATTGACTCGTGCTAACAATTTTGCAGATAAACGCAGAGAAGGAAGGGTGAAGTATTTAGTTTTGTATATTATTTTGATCGAGGAAAGTTTGAAGATATGACTGACTTGAATGTTCTTAAATGAAATACTTCTTCTTGGAATGGAGAAAGGTCTTACTACTTAATGTAAAACTATTTTATTCATTTAAAAGAAAGATTTTGGTCATGCTTAAAGGCATGAGTTGTATTTATCTCATAAATGTAATTAAGACAGATTTCCTGTTGCTATATATTGTTTTATAAGTGGTTGATTGTCGATTGATGAGTTATGAGTCGTAAATCTATCAAGTTAAGAAATCAGCATCTACAATACTATTGTATTAATCATTAGTATCAAGCATGTAGTAAGTACTATACACATCTTATGTGTGAGATTCTAAGGATCATATAAGGGACTATTGGAGGAACGTTGCCTAAAAATATCTTGTTCTAAGTAATTATATGTTAAGCATACTTGGAAATAGTTGAGGTTGCTAATGGATAACTGCCTCATTATAAAGTGCAATATATCAACCTACTTGTAAAGTTGTGTTAAGTTCTCCAAAGGTTTTGTATAGAATGTACACAACCAGTAAAAGATATCTAGAAGTAAGATTGTCTAATCTTAATGGCCGCTGCTAAGAAAGTAGTTGGATTATCATGAAACCATGGAAAGGTTATGATAATCAGGTACTTCTGTGTTATGGTTGTTTTATAAACTCAGGTTATACTAACTCTTATCAAAGATATAATAATTTAATATTGATTTCTAAGTGAAATCAACTCTAAGTCCTATACAAGGATGATACACATAAGCAACAAGAGAAAGGGATTATGGTAATCTAACATGAATATATATTGATTATGGTTTCACTTTTTGGGAATTGCATAATTGTGATAAAATGTGTTATGAAATATTTTTCTCAAGGAGATGAAATGTTTTCAATTAGGGTGTTATCCCATGATGCATCATTATGAAGCACCTAAGCATGTCAGATACAATGGAAGTAATATGGGAACATGCTTACTAAGTTAAAAGGAACATAGCATTTGAATCTCATCCCTAGTCAATACTGTAATTATCTCTAAAGAGAATTAGAGAGTGATATTTTAAAAGGACATGATAGGGAAAGATAAATGGGCAAGTGGTTCATCAAATCTATCATATGGGATACCCCAGATATATCTTACTTGTTGGAGATAGTAAAATAAATGAACGCTCTTTACTGAGCTGCAATTAAGAAAAGTGACTGTGCTTAAACTGAAAAGAGGGTTGGCATTGATAGCCTATGGCACTTAATTCAAGGAATGAATCATACATAAATGCTTAGCTTCATATGAGTACATATCCCTAGAATATGAAATAAGGAACATGAGCCTAAATGTTAAGCCGGGACAGTTTTTGAAACTGTAATAATGGTCATAGACATTGATAGTATTATTTCTATCAATGGTTAACATGGGTATGAGATATGGAAAGGTAATTAAAATGTTATAGAGATTGGGGGTCCTGGGATCAACTCAATCCAGACCTTAGGTATGACCCATTTGTGGAGAAGGTGTTGTAAGTCCTAGGGTGTTCTATAATGATTACCTTGAAAACATTAAACACCATGCACCAATATAGGATTCTAGGTGGGTGAACTCACTACATATACTACATAGTCATATCCCTACTACGAAGGTGTTGTAAGTCCTAGGCTGTTCTATAATGATTACCTTGAACACATTAAACAACATGCACCAATATAGGATTCTAGGTGGGTGAACTCACCATTACACAGTCATATCACCATTAGGATACTGCCATTTAGCATCTGTAATGAATTGTCTCATCAAGAGACTGGATTGTAGTATGGTGTTGTCCTAAGTACAAACCTTGATAGAGTTACAAGACAGATTGGACCTCCTAAGTATGCACCCTTATATCAACCTATGATGGCTACGGGAAGATATGTGGGCGAGTAACAAGGTGAATTGTTATGAGAACACTTTCTTTCCCATAGGCATCATAGGATGACATAGAGGTACATCTTCGTGTAGGTTAAACTATTTTATACCTCATTCAAGGCTTGTAGCTATTTACAACATTAACATTTGTGAATCCATATAACTGAACAAGTGAATAAGGTGAGATGACAAGATTCCAATGGCAAGTGTGCCGTCATAGAATTGAGCATGGCATACATGACTTAGAAACTTTGTGCAAAGTGGTGTAAGATGCTGATTACACTGTCGAGATTTCACCATTATCTAAGATGTGAGATGCCTGTGGTTTTCATAGGTGGAATCCAGGTACACACTTAGGGGTTTTCACTTATATATCATATCTTGTTAAAGGGGAACCAAAGGGATACATTTTATGTATGGCTCGTATAGAGCATTGAGGGAGAATGAGTAGGTTCAACATTCTCTCATACAACAACACATGGTTCATGACAGTTGTCGGAAATGGATTCATTTAAGGTTTATGTAGATTTAAATATATGGGTATTTAAATCAGCTACATAAAGTTATTTATTATAAAAAAAATAAATCTAGAGATGAAGTGACAAAAAGTGGATGTTACATTTTGGTATCAAAGCTAAAGGTTGCAACTCTTGGACTTATTGCGTCCTTAAGCTAATTAAAACTTTAAATTTTTTTCAGAGTAAAAATGGAAATGGAAAGGATGCACCGAGAAGAAAGAACCATGTCTGATTTTGTTGTGGTTTCAACGGTGCTAAAGTTAGACAAAATTCTGGCAATCCTTCAATATACCCGAAACCGGATAGATGCCTTGGAGCAGTTGGTGATGGGTGAACTTCCTCTTGATAAGTTGGATTTCAAAGGAAAACTTAGGTTTGTTGCTAATAAACAACAAAAGAGTTATTTAAATAATGAATTGATCATTGATGGTAAGTTTTGGACTTACCAATCCAAAGATGAACTAAACCCAAGATTGGGGGATCTCCTTTACATTGGATAAACATGGTGTTTCACCTTTTTTTTAGATCGTTTCTTTGAAGTGTTGACGAAATAGATAGGGTAACGGGCGTAGGAGGAATACCTGTTCAAATGTTGGTTGATGGGTTGTTGTGCGCGTATGACTTCCAGATCCATAGCTGATCGTGAGAGCTTCCTTTTGGCTAGGAGGAACTACCTGTAATGAAAACAAGACCACCATAAGGAATTAAACAATATGGGCAGTGAACTACCTAGCGTATGCTAGATCCGGGAAGTACGGTACTTCCTAGATGGTTGTCAGTCCACTATTTTAAACAATTTAATGTTGTAAACAAAGTAAATCCTATTGTTATTTTAAAATGATTTAGGTATCTCACTTAAAACACAATAAGAAATAGATCTAATCTAACAGGCTAAGCTAGAATAGAATCCAAAGGTCAAATAATTGGTTCTGGGTCTCTGCAGGTCTGATAAAGGTCTCAGGTAGATCACAGGTGAATGAGGGTGAGGTGAAATTAGGTGGGTAGGTCTCTGTTCTAGGCTATGTGGGAAAACACAGAGACCGGTGTCGGTCAAGGATGACCGATGATGGTTATGTGTAACCGGTGCCAGTTACTGTCAGATCTGGAAATGTCACAGAACAAGTTGGGGTCTCCTTTGTGATTGCACAAAGGACTTGGGTTGGTCAAGACGAGGTATTGGGTGACTGGAGTAGGCTTTTGTGAGATTTTAATGGGTATATGGAGGTGAAAATGTGGAGAAGGTCAATAGGGGGGCAAGGTAAAACAATGGATGATAAAATGATGATGAAATGAAATAACCAGGGAAGTATGATGTTGTACTTACTTGGATTCCATTCCTGAATGTCTGTGTGTGAGGGATGGAGGTGCTGATGATGGGTTTGAAGGTTGCAAGTGATCACCAACTGGAGAAAAGCTTCTGCATGGGCTGCATGTACACTCCTCTTTGCTTGGATAGATCAGATCATGGCTGGGATGGCTGTGCAGGAGAAGATGCTCAATCTCCTTCCTTGGATGTGAGTTTTCGCTGGAATTTTGCTCTCTAAAGATGTGTTATCTCTCTGAGATGTGTTCTTGCTCATCAAATTTCTCCCAATGTTTTCCAACCTTGAGAATAAGGTAGTTTAGGGGTTAAAAGGGGTAACCGATGGCGGTCGGCTTAACCAGCGATGGTTAGGGGTAACCGACGTCGGTCAAGGTGGGATTTCCTAGGTTTACTAAACTAGGGAGATCCTCCTGATTTCCTTGGATCTCATGTCGTTATCCCATGGATTAGACTAGGAGCTTCTTGTGAGCATGCGGGAATGTGGTTAGAGGGAATGTAGGCATTGATTTTTAGGGTTTGGGTAAGTCTTAGTTAGTTATGGGAACTTGCTAAGAATAGGTCTTAGGTTGAGTTGGCTTGGTGAGGTGTCTAAGTGAAGTGTATGTGGGGATATTATTTAAATAAGATATTTAAATAATAAATATAGTGAGGATAATGCATTAATTAATTTAATTAAATTAATATTAGTGGGGGTGAAGGGGGTCATGGCTAGGTAAATGTAATAAAGGGTGCTTATATGTCGAGGGACAAAAGGGGAGTGTGACCTAATTTTAGTGTCTACATTTTTCCCCTTTTTGTTGCGTAGCTTGTATTGGTAAGCGATGCTAACAAAAATAAGATGTGGTTGCCCCATGTGTGGGTGAAGGTGATCCCCCTCAAACCAAGAACTGACGAGGCAGCAGGCTGAAGTGGTGAGTGGTTTGATAAAAGGTAAATGTGAGGAAAAGGCAAGTGGGATAGGGGAAAAGGGTGAAAGGTCTACTCGGGCAATCTAGGTAATGGGTCAGGGTCACAGGTAGCAACAGTCAAACGCACACACACATATAAACTGCAGCACGCTACCAGGTTGAAGAGCAGGCAAAATCTACATCGTCTAAGGTCGATAGGTTTATCTGAACAAGGTTGAAGTGAATCTGGTATCCAAGGTATAGGATATGGTTAGGAAACACAATGTAGGTTAGGTGCAGGAACGTTTAGGTATGTTCCGGTACACCAAAGGTAGGGTCAGGATAAATGGTCATGGCAATAGGCTAGGTAAGGTCATTTGGTCAATCAACACAGGTAACAGTGCCGCAAGGTATAGCGAACACATGAGGTCAAAGGTCACTAGCGATGGTCCAGGTCCAAATATCTAGGTCACAGCATGGGTAAGGCCGAGGTAGGGGTAAAATAATGAGTCCCCAAAGGAGGAAAAATGGAGGTAGTAAATGATGAGGTCAGGAAAGGTAAGGTAATGGGTTGGGTAAAGGTTGGATGGGGTAAAGGGGCAAGGTAAAGGGTGGGGTAAAATGGAAAAGTAGGGGCAATGTGTAGGTTAGGTGACCGATGGTGGTCATGGATAACCAACGTCGGTATAGGAAAACCGATGACGGTGAGGTAGGGCACGAGACCGATGCCGGTCAAGGGGAACTGACGTCGGTTAGGTTAGGTTTGTTATAAAAACAAAAAATCCACATTTTTATTATTCATTTGGTTATTTGTGAAGTGAAGAAAACAAAAAAGAGAAAAAAAGAGAGAAAAGTGTCTTGGAGGAAACGGGACAGTGAGCTGGCAGTCAGATTTGACGAGGGTTGGGTTGGTGAGTAGCGGGTCCATGGGATCAGGGTGAGATAGTTGATTGGTGGGAGGTTGTGGGTAGTTATTTGGTGATGGCAGAGGCTGGAGAGGGATCGGGTGGACCACTGGCACAGTGGCTAGACATGTGCCACCGAGATGGTGGCAGCGTGACGAGGTAAGCACCAAACTCTACATGGTTGATTAAATAGATTAGAAGATTTGGTAGTGGTTAGTTGTAGGGTTTTGTAGTTTGTGGGTGGGAAAAAGTGAAATGTGGGTATGGGGGGAAAAATGGGAAAAAAAGAGGGGGGGAGGGTAGTAAATTGTATAGGTGGGGTGGGTAGGGGTTTTGGGGTAGTGTAGGTCATTGTAGGTGGGGTAAAAGGGATAGGTGGGAGGATTTTTTTTTAAAAAAAAGGGGGGGGGGGTTTGGGAAGTCACATATTTTTCTGCAACAGTGACCGGCATCGGTCAAGCTTGGCCGACGTCAGTTGGTAAGAGCTGGGATCGGTCACAAAATAGGTGACCGATGCCAGTTAAGTGGTAACCATGGTCAGTAAAGATGAACCGGTATCGGTCACCAAACAGGTGACCGACGCCAGTTTAAGGGTGATTGGAGTCAGTTAGGATGAACCGGCACCAGTCAGGATTTTGGGCACAAGGGGGAAAAAATGATGTAGGTTAGGTGGTTGAGATGGGTAGGGTAAAAATAGGGTGGTGGGTAATGATAAGTGATGAATATGGTCATGGTAAAGGTAGATTAATGTTGTGCTTGGATTGGATGCAGGGGAGATCGTAGTTACACATGCGGGATAGGGTTCTGCCTCTACTGGTGACATTGCATGGCTTAGCGACCCCTTTAGAGCTGTAACATGTGGAGGTAGTGGGCTTGAGTGGGATTCGGCACTACCGACATGTTGTCTGGTAGCCCAGTTTGATGGTCACACTCATCGATAGATGGGACTCCGCGACCAACACGTTCCACCTTCCGACGGGTGAGATGACTATCACCCTGGAGGACGTGTTCCGGATTTTGTGGTTACCCATATTGGGGGCCCAGGTTTACTTTATCTCCTCCAAGGCCTCAGAGGAGCTGATCGGGATAGTTTTTGGTGAGGGGGTGGTGGAGCTGAGATTCCATAGTGCCAGTTTGAGCTATGGCAAGATGTACCTAGCCCATCTCGGATGAGATGAGGCTAGTGGTTTTATTGATGGAGGCAGTGTGCTGTTATGCACTGCCAGATACAGAGGGTGGATGCTTTCCCTGATCACTGATGGGGGTGATCCACGATATGATGGTGCATGAGACATGCTTTTCCTAGGCACCAACATTCTTGGTGTAGCTATACAGAGAGCTATGGGCATATGGGTGGTTGCGCAGGTTTAGCCTATGTTGTACATTTATACTGCATTGCTGGGCCTATGAGCACATAGTCTGTGTTCGACCTATAGGGATGCCTGAGTAGATGCATTTCCCACGAGATGTGTGTGGTTGGGATACAGGAGATGGGTTCCGGTTGTAGGAGAGCGGAGGTCGGATAGGCCGACATATGATGTGGCCCATTTTCGGTAGTTGTTGGAGGGGTTTTCCAGAGTGGACATTATCTGGAGGCCATATGTGGGATTCCCCTCATATAGGCACATGCATGAGGAGCTAGCTGAGCTCTAGCTAGAGAGGTGGATACAGGGTTGCCGTGCCGGGGAGGATGAGATGATCCCAGTAGACAGGGTCCGACGGCAGTTTGGGCTTGTACAGGATATTCCTCCGTCCTTCCCACAGTATCAGAGAGATGACGTGGAGAGGCCTCTACCTCTACCATAGCCTACAGTGCCTACAGGGGAGGAGGAGTAGCCAATGGATCAGTGGATTGATGATGCTAGATGCACAGATAGGTATAGGCAGTGGTGGGTGGCTCAGTTACGAGCCATACCACCTAGACTGGGGCAGCCTGACTTAGCTACCATTACAGTGCAGAGAGATGCCCTACAGGGGAAGGTAGTGATGTTGATCATGCAGATAGGTATACTGTAGACATAGCTAGAGGGGTCAGAGGTAGAGGTAGCAGAGCTATGAGTACAGGTGGCCAGTCTACAGGCCCAGATGGCGGAGGGAGAGGGTGGAGGAGATGGAGATAGAGATGGTCAGGTGGCAGCCTTACTGGCTCAGGTGGCAGGTTTACAGGGCCAGTTGGCCACAATCCCAGACACAGATTGGGGCCTTACAGGCCCAGATACAGGCACAGGGGATAGGGGGCACCACCACAGGCACAGGGACAGGGGGCACCACCACAGAGCGGCAGGGAGCTGGTCCTAGTTCGATGGTGCAGGGTAGGTATAGGGGCCGAGACCTATGGGACCACCACAGACCATGCATGTATCTAGGTTACGGGATGCCCTAGGTGAGGTGAGATATTATCAGGACCAGCTCATGGTGCTGGGATAGACTTCCTCTCTTACGAGAGAGTACAGGGCATATCAGGTGTCCAGTGAGAGGATGAGATCCCACACACATAGTGTGGAGAGCACAGGAGGTCAGCGAGCTTTGAGGCCTAATCAGGGAGAGGCCACTAGTGCATGGTAACCAGAGCTAGGTGATGTGCCAGCAGGGCCACAGGAGGCCGAGGGTGCAGGTGACACAGAGATGGAGGACATCCGGTGAGATGCCTGAGATGTGGTCACCTAATTGTATACTAGTTATTTTTTGAAGATATATATTTTTTATCCCATCGGCCTGCGTGTCAAAGACAGTGAGGATGTACGAGTGATTTTTGTATATTGTGAGCATATACCGGCCTACATGCCAAAGATTTTTTGTATTGATTCATTCATTCTTTTTGTATATATGAGACCGGCCTGCATGCCGATGGCATTTTGTATTGTATATCGGCCTATGTGCTGACATTTTGGAGATGATGGTCATGATGAGATAGGCATGTATTTTGAGATACACATTTATTGATTTATATGATGAGATTCATGGTATTTTGTGATGTGTTAATATGTTTATGAGATATTGGATGTATGGCTTGTGTTAGATGAGATATGGATTTGTTACTTTGATATGGATGGAAATTAGGTGAGTTAGGTATGATGGAGTTAGGTTGGTTTAGGCATGGATCGAGTCAGGTCATAGGCATGGATTGAGTTAGGTTATGGTTAGGCATGGATCAGTTCAGGTTGGTTAGGCATGGTTGAGTCAGGTTAGGGTTAGGCATGGATTAGTCATGTTGTCTAGTTTAGGCATGGTTGAGTTAGGTTATAGGCATGGTTGAGTCAGGTTATAGGCATGGATCAGTTAGGTCAGGTTATAGGCAGTTGAAAGTAGGTTTAGTTATGATTCATTATTTTGGCAATGAATGATACTATGGGTCATATGTGAAATGTTCTATAATCTATGCATAGTGATGATAGAGATATGGTAGGTGTAATAAATGTATGTTGTGGTAAGCAACTTGTTATGTATGTGGCTTAATTTCCAATTTTGTTAGAAAAGGGGAACTAAGTGAAATGTGATGTAAATGGTGAGTTAGGCATGGTTGATGAATTTTTTAGGGTAGAAAATGGCTGAGCTAACCTCCAAGGGCCCCATGCCCTCGGAGTGCTGCCTACATAGTCCCAGCAAAAAAGGGACCTCAGGCCGATGTAGTTCTCCCATGAGCTAGGGAAGAATATGAAAATGAGTTGGTAGGTTTTTGGGCATGTTGTGGGTTTAGGTGTAATAGGTGTGGGTAGATTATAGGTAAAATGATGTAGGTGAAGGTGATTATGGTGAAAGGGGAGGACTACCTACAAAGGTAAGCGTCGAGTACCAAGTCCTGTATAAGGTAATCAAAATGTAAACAAAGATGGTTAAAAAATAAGAGGGGGGAAATAAAGCCACCTGATTGGGTAGGATCATACCGAGTAGATCATACCTTGGAGGGGGTGATGAACACAAGACCCAAAAGGCATTACACGATTAATGGTTCTATGAGTGAAAGTAGTCACAGGATCACCAAATGTCGAAATTCCAAGATGTCCCTTGAGGCGATTGAGGAAATGAGAGTGGAAATGGTAAGGTGGGTGAAAGGTAGTTAATTTTATATGTTTTGAAGTGACAAGGCCTTTGGGCAAGGGGTCCTAGGTCACAATGGGCAAGTCCATGACTAAAATGTTTTTTGTTTTGATAGACTGATCGATGTAGGAAGTCTATATGGGATAAATAATATGGTACTCCTTGAGGTCTTTGTGAAGCTGATCAATGCGGGAAGCTTTCAGTTTCTCTTGTTTTTTTTAAAGCTTCACATAGTTGTTTTCCATTTCAGTGATGAGGAGATGAGGAACTACCAAAGTGACAAATGATTTGATGGTTAGATGAACTCACATATCTTCTCGGATTTTGGAGATGAGTGGTATCTTTTATTACCCAGTTTTGTGTAGGTATTCGGTCCCATGTGATGGTCCATTGATGATCATGGGAAGAATGAGGACTGAGGATAGGAAACCCAATTGAGAGAAGGGCCAAAGGTGGAACGACCATAAGGATCATCATCTAAAGGTAGTATGATGAAGTATCCATGAGAATCATGTTATGTGAGCACCGTGTTTGCACATAGTTCAAGAATCACGGATAAGGGTCAGCCAGTGATAGCCTAGGTCACATGAATTCTTGTTTAATCATTAGGGAGGTGTACTAGAGTGACCTCCAGCATATGCCATCAGGGACCTCCTTAAAGAGTACAAAGGGTGATTTCAGGACTTGTGAGGCAACGTAATAGAATGGTCATCAAGATGCAATGTTTATAGGGGCTCAGGTTCCGGGTAGAACCATCAAGTGATGAAGTGATAGGCATTTTTATCCATAGGTATGTTATCTGTGATGTATGAGATCCAAGGTAATTATGGAAAGAGAAAGGTAGTCAGAGTACTAGTTTATACCAAAGGTCACTTAGGTTAGGGGTGTTGATTTTATTTCAAGTACAAGGTCATCGACTTGGAAGGTAAATTCAGGTGAATGGAGGTTTGTCATAAGCAAATATTTTGGAATCGGACGTTGTTGGTAAACTTGTATTTGGTGAATCTAAGCAGGCCATGGTATCGATGAAATTTTTCTAATGAACGTGGGATTGTTTGAAGGGTGTCCTGATCAAAAGTGGTCAAAAGTGTGCCATGTCATGGATGTTTATACTTGTGAAGAGTGATAGTTGGTACATACCATTGTCTTGGTTTACGACCAAATGTGAATCACCAAAAATGTGAATTTATTTGACATCTAGGGCATATGTGGCTTGGAGACCTAGTACGAGTGCTTCGTACTCAGAAATATTTGTTGGTGCATTCAAAGTCTAGTTTGAAAGACAAAGGCATGGGTTCTCCATCAAAGAGGAATGTGGATAATACCAGCCCCAGTATCATGCACTGACACTTAGAACCATGAAGAACAATGTTTTGGTAAGGGGTTTTTTTTAGTGGATTCAGGGCAGTAGTTGACTCATTGGGAAAGTCAAAATTAGAGTGATGGAAACTCCCCTGAAATAGGTGCGTCAGCCAGATTGTTCGGTGATAGCTTGGCCCTTGATGGAATTTTAATGAATGAATTGAGGTCAAGAAGCTAAAAGCATAAGCCATGGTTAATGAACATGCTGATTTTGATAAGGTTTGGCGTACATGAAGTGTAAGGGATCTGTGTTGGTCACGACATAGGTTTTTGTGGTTGAGTAAGTAATGGTGGAGTTTGGTGGCAATGAAAACTAAGGCTAAGAAAAAAAAATTCTGGATGGTTGTATCGGGTTTCATAGTCCAAAAGAGTACGGCTTATGTAATAAAATTCCTGCTCCCTGTGTTGTTCATTAGGTGATGATGAGCATGGCTCCCAAGGAATGATCGGTAGCTGATATGTATAGGTAAAAAGGTTGATCGTCTTTAGGTGGAATGAATCATGGTTGGTCGGAGAAGGTATAGTTTTAGTCCTCAAAATCTTTATGACATCCATCATCCCATTTAAAGGAGACATCCTTCCTAAGCCAGATGATGAAATGGTTGACACCGATCAGATAATTGTGAAATGAAATGGTGAATGGACCATCAATTTACCTTGCTTATAGCTACAGAGTTGTTTAAGGTTAATGGAAACGAGAGGCATTTTTAAGAATGGCCTTGACTTTAGTAGGGTGAACTTCTATACCACAGAGGGAAACAATAAATCCTAGTCGAGCTTTCTGTGAGAGAACCGTGAAGAGGTCACTTTTTAGGCTAAAGGTGTCGACACAATATTTAATGAGAGGTCAAAGATGGTTTCAAGGACATTGAGGTGCTCGGAGTGATATTTAGATTTTGCCAGGAGATCATCCACGTAATCTTCCAATATGTGATGCATGATATCATGGAAAATTTCGGCAAATTCATAGCACGTTGATATGTGGCACTAATGTTTTTAAGGCCAAAAGGCATGACTCGATAGCAAAAGGTTCCCCAAGGGGTGATGAATGCGGTACTTTTGCTGATCTTCTGGGGCAAGAAAAATTTGGTTATAACCCGAGAAGCCATACATGAGTGAGAGCATCTCATGACCAATGGTGAGGTCAACCAGTTGATCAATTCTGGGCAAGGAAATTCATCTTTCGGAGCAGGCTAGGTTGAGGTCACGGAACTCCATGTAAATGTTGGAGTCCCCCTGTTGCTTTAGTAACAGGGACAATGTTAGAAATCCAATGAGGATAATCAATGGGTAAGATGAAGGAAATGGAAAGAAGGCGCTGAAGTTCTTCTTTGACGAGAAGAGCAATGCGAGGGTGCATTTTCCTCATCTTTTGTTTGATAGGTTTGGCATCGGGAACGGTTACGATATTGTGGACCACTATGGTGGGGTCAATATCGGGCATGTCTACGTAAGACCAAGCGAAAGTGTGGTTATGATCTCAGAGAAAAGAAGTGATGGCTTCATGTTCAGTAGTATCTAAAGATTGTATGATCTTTAGGATGTGTGGGTCATCCTGAGTATGAATGTTGATCTCGATAGTTGATTCATTCAACATGGTTGTGTCTCAAAGGGTAACGACCGATGAATATATGAGTCTTCTCCACCAAGGTAGGTTAGTATGGATTCATCATCCTGACATTGAATGATGTTAATTATAGGTGTGTCATCATCGATCATTTTAGGATAAAGGAATGGAAGAGTGGAAGGGGCCTCGCCTTCGCGTTGATAAGTCAAAGGCCCCAAGGAAATGGTGTTTATGAAAAAAAAATGTTAGGGGGGATAGATTCAAGATCCATCAACTCTGTCAGTGAGGGTGGTGATGAAGGTGGAGCGGGTGAAGGTGGTGATGAAGATGAAGGTGGAGAAGGGCTAGGGTCCTCAATGAGTTCAATGTGGGCCTGTTTGGTAGGAGGTTCGAGGAAGCCGATACCACTACAGTCGTTATGTTTGTGGGTGGTACATGGAATAATGGTATGGCGGCCTTGCTCGTAAAAGCCAAAACCAAAACCCTTCCACGCACAATGGTACAGGAAGGTGTGGGTGAAATGAGTGATTGGTAAGTGATTGGAAGTTAGTGGAAAATGGGTGGGGTTGTGATGGTGGTTCAGGTGTGTAAGTGGTAGTATCAAGTCCCCCATAGGTGAGACTAGTACAAAGATGAGAGGACCATAAAGGAGGCATTCTCCTATACGGTGATCATAGCTGAGGGTGTTGGTGAAGGATTCCATACTTGTGCGGAGTAAGGAATGTGTTGACACTATATAGGCGGTACTCCCCCAGAGTGAGGTGTTGAAAAACACCTTCCAAGGGATCAGTGGTTGGTATGTAGGTAGCTAGAATGGATGATGTGTCGGAGGTCGATATGGAGGTGGAGTTAATGGATTGGGAAGCTAATGGGTCAGCCATGGAGGTTATAGCAGTGGTAGGAATGGAGGAGGTATGTGCAGTGAAAGCAGCGGCTATACTGGTAGGTGGAGGTGTAGGTGAAGTGGTATTGGTTGCGGAGGTAGATGGCTTGACAGGTATGAGCACATCATTGGGTTAGTAAAGCATGTTGCATGTTTTGAAAGGTGATGGGTCAGCTAGAATGGTATAAGTGTGTCCTTCATGTTCAAACTTTACACAACGATGCAAAGTGGAAGGAACGTAACCCATGACATGGATCCAGGGTCTATCAAGCAACAAGTTATATTGGAATTCCCCCTCCAAAACATAAAACAATTCTGGAACAGTGCGGGGCCCACGTGAACATGAAGGATGATAGTGCCTAGTGTGGAGGTGATAGCATCGTTGAATGAATGCAACATGACCGGATGTTTATGCATGTAATTGTCAGGTATGCGCATTTGAGAAAATGCATGGGATGAAATGATGTTAATGCTAGAGCCTCCATCAATCATCACACGGTGTACCCGTATGTCATCAATGTGGACAGAGATGAAGAGGGTTGGGTCTGGGTCATCATTTTGGTGTGGCGCGATCTCCTCCTCTGAGAAGCTAAGGGAGGCCACTTGGTGAACAAGGTGAGGTGAGGATGAAGGTGGTAATTTGGTAAGAGAGGCTACATGATGGGGTGTGATAATGGAGGCTACGGGTGTAGGGTCATTGGGTAAAACCTCAATAGATTGAAGAACCTCCATGAGGGCTTGACGATGGGATTCCGAGGTTTGGATGAGGTCATATAAGGACATTTTGAGGGGAGATTGGTGTAGTTGTTTGAGCATGGTGCGATGTGTGATGCCATTAGAAATGGGGTATGTGGGGCCACGGATAGTGATTTTAGGTATGGGTGCAGATGGTATGTTGGGTATAGGATTGGTTGGTGGGTCAGTTACCTTTTCTTTGCCCTTCTGCACACGTTAGTGACGTGTATCATGTTGATTTGAGGGGAGTTGGAAAATGGAGAAGGTGTAGGATGAGTGGTATAACGACATGAAGGGAAAAAACCTACCGGAGGAGAAAAACCCTGTGAGGTCAGTTGGGCACAACGACATTTGGGTGGTGGTGTGGCAAGTTCTCTGATGCAAACCATGTTAATTTCAAATCTTGAGAGTGGCTCTAGGAGTGGTGAGGGTGGAGGTTGTGGTTGTTGAGTGGGAAGTGTGGGAATGGGTGTTGGTGAAGAAGGATCCTCGTCAAGAAGGTCGTCATCATCAAAGTTGGTTTCTGGTGGACATAATTGGATAAGGATGGTTTTCAAGGCCTTGTAGTTCTCCACATCATGCCCTGGCACACGATGGTATGTGTAAATTTTAGTATCATCAAACCCTTTTGGCTTGGGTTTGAGGGGGTCATAAGGTTGGAGTGGCGGTAATGTGATAACAAAAGTCTCGAGGAGGTTGGTTAAAATTTTGGCATAAGACCCTGCTAGTGGATCACAATGGGAAGTGAACGTGGGTTTGGGTGTAGGTGTGGTTGATTGTCGAGGAACTATTTTTGGAAGAGTAGGAATGGGTCGAGTTACAGTTTTAGGTGCCAGTGTGGTTTTAGGTATCGGTCGTGTTTGTTTGGGTAGGGGTACAGTAGATGGACGGGTAGGAGGGTGTGGGTTGTTTTGACTACCTTATTGTGGGGTAGTGGGGTTTTGTTTTTGGGTTGCACCTTCTTGGGTAAAGGTGATGTGGGTGTATGAGGTCTAGAAGGAAAATCAGATGGAGGAAGAGGGTGAGTTACCCATGGGGATAATGGGGGTGCTATGAAGGTAGATGACATGGGTCGTACTTGGGGTGTGAGGGATAATGACTGAAGTGTAGTGGGTAGTGAAGCAATAGCTGAAGGTATTGGAGGTATTGGTGGTAAAAAGATTGCAGGTGCAGGTGTAAGTTGTGTTGTGTGCCTGGGTAGGTTAGAGGTTTGTGAGGAAGGAATGGGTTGTTGTGTTATTGGTTTATGGATGGGTGAAGGTTGCTTGACCATGTTGGGAAGCTGAGGTCTTAAGGAAGATGGGACAAGTGCGGGTGTGATTGGTGCAGTCTGGGGTATGAGGTCGATGAGTTTGTTTCTTTGGTTTGGGTGTCAGAGTAGGTGTGGTATTGACGTTGGAGGATGTAGCTAAATCTAGTTTAATAGGTGGATGAGTAAGGCTGGTGGTCAGGGTGACCCCTAAAGTGGTAATAGGTTTAGTTGAGGCAAATGTTGTAGGTGTGGGTTTGGGTTTAGATGTAGGTTGGGTTATGGGTAAGGGTATGGTTTGAGTGCTAACAGGTATCGTGGAAGGGGTTGTGACAGCAGGTGGTTGTATTTGGTTTGATTGGTCAAAATGTGTTTGGGTAGATAGTGGAGGTATCAGCGAGGGATCTCTGCATCTGTGTTGAGATGGGGAGTAAGAGGCACCCCCATAGTAAAGCCCTATCCACATAATCTAAGTGATCGGCCAAACATGAGAATGGCACATCTGTGGGTGGAGTTGGTGAGGACCTAATGGGAATTCCTGTAAAATGTGTCTTAGAGATGGGGAATTGGCTAGCTTCAGCTTTCCGTGGGTAAGAGAGCTGAAAGTAGGTCTGTTGGATTTTGGGTAGCAGATGGAGAATGCTCGCCAAGAGGACAAAGGTATCTCAACTGGGTCTATGATAGGTGGAGGAGATGATGGGAGCTCCTCTATAAGTGGAGGAACAGATGGGCACTCCTCTATGGGTGGAGGAGGTAATGGGTGCTCCTCTATGGGTGGAGGAGGTATGGGAGCTCCTCTATGGGTGGAGGAGGTACTGTGGGTAAAGGTTCTCTAAGTGGTGAAGCTAGGGGTGAGATGGTCTCAATGTTAGTGGAAGACCCCTCCATAGGTGATGAAGGAGATGAAAGGTGTTCCTCTATTGGTGAAGGAATATGGGAGGTTGGTTCCAATGCAGAAGGAGGATTTTAGGCTAGGATCTCCTCTATGGAAGGGATGTGAGGTAATTGGGAGGCAATAGGTACCTCATTAAAGATAGCGTGAACCTCGGGTATGGGTATCATGAGTTGATGTCTCACGGTTTGATTGGATGAAGGGGCATGGTTGGGAAATGGTTTTTTAAATATTTGTAGATTTTGGTTGGGGGTGGCATTGGGATTATCCACAGTTAACTCACCTTTCTCGAGCATTTCCTGGACAATATTCTTGAAAGTGATGCAGTTGCCTCCATCACTATGACCCTTTACTTGATGATAGTTATAGAAATCATGTTCTTTATACCATGTAGGCATGGGGCGAGCAGGGTCAAAACCAGTGTGTGGTTTTATAGGTGGAAGGGTGATGGATCCAGCTTTGATAAGATTTTCTAAGACAAAAGAGTAAGGTTCCCCAATTGGGGTATATTTTCACTGCTCTCGTCTGAATTGAAAAGTCTAGACAGGTGAGAGATTAGATGAGGTGTAGCCTGATTTGATGGATGAGCTGGGCCAGCCTTGAGTACCACTGCATTAGTGGTGCCCTTAGCTTTTGAATAATTGGTTTGTGGTTTGGAAGAAGAAGAGGTATCATTCAACTTGAATGCCGAATTCTTATTGCGTAACTGGATTTTCTTCTCTTCGATGGCCCGAATCTCTAACTTTTGTGCCATAGTGAATGCCTCATTGAATGTTTGCAAGGTTTGGACCTGCAAGGTCAGGGAGATATGTCTAGTGCAAGCTCATGTGAAGAGCTCGATGAGTTCAGTTTGTGGTAGTTGGAAGGTAAGTTGATTGATCAGGCTACGCCAGCGAGTGACAAAATCTGCGATAGATTTGTCCTCATACTGACGTGTGGAATATAGATCAGTCATGGTAACCTTCTTGACGATATTGATAGAGAAATGATCCAAGAAGGCTTGGGCTACCTGATTGAATGAGAATATAGAGTGTTTAGGTAACCCACTATACCAATCTAATGCAGGTCCGGTGAGGGACATGGGAAAGGTTCTCAAAAGCAAGGCATCATCATGAGCGATCAGATAACACTTGTGTTTGAACAACCACAAATGTTGTTGTGGGTCTTCTTTTCTATTGAAACGATTGAATTTAGGCATTTCCCAATGCACAGGGTATGAATGGATAGGAATGGAGGGGTGAATAGGCTCGTTGCAAATCTCGTCATAGGTGAGAGTGTTGTGGGAGCCAGAAACCAATGCCTCCAATGTCTGCATCTTGTCCAACATCAATTTAATTAGGTCATTGGTGGGTTGTGATGATTGGATGCCTCCTGTAGCATGAGGAGGTTGGTTTTGGGCATATAACAGGGGTGGCACTCCAGTGTATGGGGCTGCCATGTAGGGTGGTGGAGAAGAAGGCAGTGAAATAGGGGGTACGTACCCAGAATGAATAATGGATGAAACAGGAGGTTTTTGGTAGTATGTATATGGGGGTGGAAGGGTCATGGTAACCCTAGTGGCAATAGGGGCTAATGATTGTGGAATGGAAATAACCACATTCTGAAATGGGGTAGGGATCACCGACACTGGAGGTGGTAATGTAGCTACAGGTATGTGTGAGACATTAGGGGTGGATGAGGTTGTGTTTGGGGTAGTCGTCAAGGGTACGGTGGATGTAACGAGGTGCCACAGAGGTAACAAACCGCAGACAGTCATAGTGGGTATAGGACCTAACTACGAAATGGCTGGGGGTAAGGTGGATGTGGGCAGCACGGAGCCAGATGGGGCCAATGCGGAAGTGGGTATGAGAGTCAGGGGGATAGATACGGGCATGTCGTATATCAACTGACCCAAGGCTGTCTCGAGTGGATGAGTGGGAAAGGTAAAACTGCAAGGCAACAGGGTTCTGGTCAAGGAGTCATGTGAACTCCTCATCTCCGGTAGTGATAGTAGTAGGCTAGATGGGATCCATGGCTGGTGATAAAATAGAAGGTGGTGAAGGACTAGGTGGGAGTGGTTGACAACTGGCGTGAAATATGAGGGCACTTGCTTGTCTTCGGGTCAGCACCATGTGAACCAGTATTGATCAGGTAGGGCTGCTTCTCTGTAAATGACATAGAGAACATTAGGAACAGGTGAATCTGGTGATAAAAAGTGGATGAAGTACCAACCGGTGGCTGGAATGTGAAATAGGCTAACCGATGCCAGTTAGGGAAAACTGAATTCGGTCAGGGGTAACCGCTGCCTGGTCACTGTAGAAAATGGACAGTGAGTAAATAGTGAGGTAGAAGGTAAAATCTGACAGGTATGCCAAATCTGAGGATGTTTAAAACGTCAATGGGAATAACAATAGTGAGAGAGGCTGTGAAAAGTGGAAGAAAGTGAAGTAAAATGTCCTTTTGAGTAGGTTAGCAAAAGGACCTAGAACCAACGTCGGTTGGGTATAACCGATGGCGATCAGAGGTAACTGACGATGGTTACTGTGAAATTGAAACAGTGATGAAAGAAAGTGGTTGTGAATTAAAATCTGATGTAGAATCAGACCCAGAATTCTAAGAATGATGATGATATGGCCCAGGCACACTCAGTTGAAGCCGGAATACACCAGCTATGATGAGGAGTGTGCAAGGATGAACAAAAAAAAAGTGATGAACATGATCTCTCACCTCAAAACGCAAGCCAAGCAAAAACACTAAGAAAATGTGATCCTAGGAGTGCCCTTCCTATTATGTTTGTTTAGCTTATGCTATTTAGGGACTGACACATGAATTGTGAAATAGATTTTTTGGTGAGGATGGCTTCCTACAAAGAAGGAGATCTAAAAGGTGAGGTTTCAGGTATGTTATGGTGGGGTGGGCTTCACTCTGAAGTATGACTCGACAGAGCAGTGAGCTGGGTGCCCACTGTGTCGTGATCGTGTGATCACCTATAGCTTCTTCCAGGTAGGATGTTGTTTAAGAATGTATGTATTTTGAATTTTTGTGTGGTTTGGTAAGACTCAAAGAAAGAGAAAAGGATAGAAGTGCTTTTCTATGATTCGTTTGTCAACCATCAGCTAGTCATGACTTCCAGCGTATAGGTTGCCCTCAATTAATGTGAGCTAATGCAATAAATCAGAATGTAATGTAGTTATTTTTAAGCCCAAATCAAAGTGTGAAGTTGGATGACACAAAAAGATGAAGAGGAAGAGGGATGCTCTTTCACTACAATGCAGAAAACATGAAGAAATGGTTCTTTTTAATTACACCAAAAGAAGGGTTTCCTTTAGAGAAAATAGAAAGAAGAGGTGGATTACAAGGGAAGAAAATTAGTGTGTACGATTTTCAGAAGGGAAATAAACACAAACAATTTTTTTCCTAAGAATGAATGAAATGCAAGGAACCCTGGATGGGTCCCACCGGGCGTGCCAAAATGTTTCACCTTTTTCTTAGATTGTTTCTTTGAAGTGTTGATGAAACAGATAGGGTAACGGGGCGTAGGAGGAATACATGTTCAAATGTTGGTTGATGGGTTGTTGCGCGCATGTATGAATTCTGAATCCACAGCTGATCATGAGAGCTTCCTTTTGGCTAAGAGGAACTACCTGTAATGAAAACAAGACCACCAGAAGGAATTAAACAATATGGGCAGTGAACTACCTAGCGTATGCTAGATCCAGGAAGTGTGATACTTCCTAGATGGTTGTCAGTCCACTATTTTAAACAATTTAATGTTGTAAACAAAGTAAATCCTATTGTTATTTTAAATGATTTAGGTATCTCACTTAAAAACACAATAAGAAATAGATCTAATCTAACAGGCTAAGCTAGAATAGAATCCAAAGGTCAAATGATTGGTTCTGGGTCTCTGCAGGTTTGATAAAGGTCTCAAGGTAGATCACAGGTGAATGAGGGTGAGGTGAAATTAGGTGGGTAGGTCTCTGTTCTAGGATGTGTGGGAAAACACAGAGACTGGTGTCAGTCAAGGATGATCACAAGTGAAAGAGGGTAAGATGAAGGCGGTTATGTGTAACCGGTGGTGCCAGTTACTGTCAGATCTGGAAATGTCACAAAACAAGCTTGGGGTCTCCTTTGTGATTGTCACAAAGGACTTGGGTTGGTCGAGATGAGGTATTGGGTGACTGGAGTAGGCTTTGGCGAGGTTTTAATGGGTATATGGAGGTGAAAATTTGGAGAAGGTCAATAGGGAGAAAGATAAAACAATGGATGATAAAATGATGATGAAATGAAATAAACCAGGAAAGTATGATGTTATACTTACTTGGATTCCATTCCTGAATGTCTGTGTGTGAGGGATGGAGGTGCTGATGATGGGTTTGAAGGTTGCAAGTGATCACCAACTAAGAGAAAAGCTTCTACATGGGCTGCATGTACACTCCTCTTTGCTTGGATAGATCATATCATGGCTGGGATGGCTATGTATAGGAGAAGATGCTCAATCTCCTTCCTTGGATGTGAGTTTTTGCTGGAATTTTTCTCTTTGAAGATGTGTTATCTCTCTGAGATGTGTTCTTGCTCGTCAAATTTCTCCCAACATGTTTTCCAACCTTCAACCTTGAGAATAAGGTATTTTAGGGGTTAAAAGGGGTAACCGACGGTGGTCCGGCTTAACCTGGCGACGGTTAGGGGTAACCTACGTCGGTCAAGGCGGGATTTCCTAGGTTTACTAAACTAGGGAGATCCTCCTGATTTCCTTGGATCTCGTGTCGTTATCCCATGGATTAGACTGGGAGCTTCTTGTGAGCATGCAAGAATCTGGGTTAGAGGGAATGTAGGCATTGATTTTTAGGGTTTGGGTAAGTCTTAGTTAGTTATGGGAACTTACTAAGAATAGGTCTTAGGTTGAGTTGGCTTAGTGAGGTGTCTAAGTGAACTATATGTGGGGATATTATTTAAATAAGATATTTAATTAATAAATATAGTGAGGATAATGCATTAATTTAATTAAATTTATTAAATTAATATTAGTGGGGGTGAAGGGGGTCAGGGCTAGGGAAATGTAATAAAGGGTGCTTATATGTTGAGGGACAAAAGGTGAGTGTGACCTAATTTTAGTGTCTACACATGGATCTTCTTCCGATAAGATGATATTTGGAAAAGCTAGTGGGCTAAAAACCAAATCTGCTAGACACTCCCATTCATAAAAATGAAAAGGGACATAAAAATAATGATTCTTCTTCATCTCGGAATGCTAAGAAAATTTTGTGGAAAAAGCATTGCAAGAAAATGTGTTCTGCCAAAAATAAATTTTCCCAAAAACTTGCAGTGATAACTTGCAGGAAAAATCATAATACTGTTTCAAATGGCAAAGTTAAAAGCGGTCAATTAGGACTTGTTGATGGATGTTTTACGTGTGGCAATAGGAATTATGCCAACCAATGTCCTTTAAAGAAGATGGACAAGTATCAAATGATGAAGCATGTTGCAAGGGAGGTTAAAAAAGCAAAGGAACATGTATCCCTAGCAGTAGACAGAGAAAATTGTGAAGAGATCCATAAGTTTAGTATTCTTCAATACTAAAAGAAAGAAAATATGGATTTGTTTTACTTAATAAAAAACTTGGCAACAATTGTGAAGCCTAACTCTTTCTAGTAATATGGAATAAAAATTCTCAATTTTCAACTTATGTCTGGTTAGGTAGCATTGATCTAAGTGATTGTTCTGTATTCTATCAAATATTTGATTTACATAATTAATATTTCATTTCCAAGGAACTAAAAATATTATAATCTATTTGTTGACTTTTAACAGTGGTTGTAATATATATATTTATTTTGGTATATGTTACTTTTGGGTTATGTTACTAAAGTACCCAAAGTTTTGGGGTATCATCACGTTGAAAGGAGGATCTTAGGTTTGAACCTGGGAGCTTGGCAAGCTATCTCTTAAAAATACTCAAAAGACTTGATGGCTCATTCTGGGTTGACTCATCTAAAAGCATAGATTGTATGAGGTTATATTTAGCTTCTGGTAATATCTTGTATCTCACAAGACAAGATTTATTTTATATTACCTATCATGACATGATTCCCTTCTGTTCACCTATTGTGACATGTTGTGACTATGTGGAAATTCTAATTTATGAATTACTGTGAACTTTCATGGGTTTTGTGGTTGATTCCAGTATTTTTATTGAACCCAGATAAGGGAATTCATAATTCACTAATATGAACCGTTGCTATAGAAATGTGCAGGTTCAGGATCAAGGGATGTATTGTGAAATCCCTCTCTTTTGATAGTTCCTATGTAACTCTGCATGGCATCTTCGAGCCCTTAGAGTTTCAGGATTAACTCGTATGCTTTATATTATGTTGGGAAAAAGATACGACGACTTGTAAGTCAGAGGAATGTTTAGAGCTTCTAAGAGAATTTAGTAAGTCGTTAAATAACATAAGGAAGTCATTTACATACTTCTAAATATTAAAGTAGAAATGTTTTACAAACAATAAACTACTTATTTTAAACCCTCGATGTAAACCAAGTGGAATTTGTGCATGACCTTGGTAATATTAGGATTAGTACCGATTTTGTGAATCCACCGAGGAGGTTTAACAATGGAATAAAAATGTTGTGGATGTCAAAGTCTACATCTAATAAGGTAACTTTGTTACTTAACACTTTGAGAGGTTTTTGGCAAATTGGTTTTCTCAAACATCTATAAACTTGAAGACCTCTTGTTTGAGGACAAGAAAATGTGTTGTCAGTACTCATTCATGAGTTAATATTTGTACAAAAAAAAATATTGGTATATCCATAAGCTTGGATAACCACATTGACAACATTCTTTTATTGGACCAGGTATAGGGGATAAAAAGTGTAAGACATGTTGAGTTAGTTGATAACTGAAATAAGAAATATTCAAGTTTAGCTGAATGAATGAATGTTGGTACCTTATCTTTTTGGACCCAATGTTGTAGAGTTTTGGAACCTCAAATCAAAAAGTCTTTAACAGAGCTAAGGAAAGATGATCTGTCTAATTGAACTACCAAATATCCATACAATGTAATCCCAACAGAAAGGAATAGTTCTTCCTTAAAAGGTACCAGGTAAGCTTGTTTTAACTATATCCTCTGTATATCAAATATATATATTGTACAAAAATGATTTACTTTAGTGAAGTAATCATGAAATAATTCAGACTGCTGTGACTATTTACAGTCTAATAAGCTAATGCAACTACTGAATTTAAAGTTTTGAATCTGAAAACCATAAAATTTTGGGGAATAGTAACTATTATGTGGGAATTATTCTTATATCCTGTGTGGAATTGTTTGATTTTATTTAGCAAGGACCACATCATCGGGACGATGATGCTTTTAAGAGGGGAGGTATGTAATGCCCATGCTTTCCTTACTGTTGTCTAAAGTAATGATAGGACAAATGGTTTTATCCTATGTTGTTGGCACCCTTGCGTATCAAAAATTAAATGGAAACTTGATGTGAACACGTAATCACAATATCATGAATAAGCTAAGGATGATCTCCTTAGATGAGAACCCTGCTAATCTAGGGTCTATCTTATTGATGAATTGTTTTCACTAAGGTGACATTACGTCCTTTGTAATGTTGTATGTCATAAAATCCTTGGTGTAAATTTAAGCCTTGAAAATGATTTACGATATTGTTTCTTATCTCTATTAAATTGTTAACATTATAGCTTTTATAACTAAGTTATGTTGAGGCTTTGAAAATTTTGATAGTTCACTTAATAACTTAATTTGAAATGTGATCAAGACTTCTTGTTGGTTTATAATAGGTCTTAAACTAACCATTTGATAGTTTCCCATTTGATGACTAATGCCATCATGATCATATTTCTAGGGATAAAGGGGCTATAGTCATCAGTCAAGGACTTAATTATTAAGAATTAAGGGCATCAACCCCTACGAGTATGCATGAGCAAATTTCTTGATCAGCGCTAACATTATAACATCTACACACACACACACACACACACACACACATATACACACACACACACACATGTATATACATATACATATACATACATACATATATATAGATTGTAAAAAGGAAAGACAATCTAATCCTAGTGGTATAGTTCTAAACCTAACATCCAAACCTGTTACTTGCGAAGCTAGATGTGAACATAACTTTAGCTATTTGAAAAGGGTGTGTAAAAATATTTAGTTTTGTGAAGCCTTAAGGCATATAATGGAATGGCATCTGGGTTGTCTATGGCATAAGATATTATTGGGTCTCTTAAAGATATTATAAACTCTATAGTTGTCAAAAATGGATAAAGAGGTGAGTGGCACCCCACTACCTAAATATATGTACCGGTAATTATTTTATTGTTTTATTCAATATTCCCACCAACTGCACATTCTAAAGAAGGTATGTCGGGTTAACTAGACTTAAAGTGTGTTGCATGGTATAAATAGTAACTTTATTAAAATTGAATAGCTGGTTTGATAAACTTGGCGGCTAACTCCAATTACTCCTGTGATTAATGTCATTTATTGTGCATTAAACATACACCTTCCTCGGGAGGTGCGTGAATGGTTTGGGGGAAAACAAGTTTGGTTTTGGTATTGAATCACTTCATTACATCAAACTCGTAGAAGCTCTGCATGCAAAAGTGGAACTATGTGTTTTTGTGAGTTGCATGGAGAAAACATCAGTTGAGTAGATGGAACAACAATTTCCCATACTCATTAAAACATCACGGAAACTTTGTGATCTGTTGAATGAAGGAATTAATTTCAAAGGTTTGGGGATTTTCCTGAGTAATCATGAAAGTTTTGCAAGGAAATAAAACAGCGGTGTAATAGGCATGATATGCTCTGAACTTTTCATAATTTCCTGCTCTATTTAGTAATTTCACAAAAGTAACCTTGCCTTGTATGAAATTTTGTGTTTATAATTTTAGAGATGTAGAATTGTTTAATAATTTCTCTATAGAGTACGGATTGTTATGGCTTCGTGATGTATGTTTTTAAAAGTAATTAACTAAGTATAGGCTCCAATAAGATCTATTAACATTAAGGAAAGAATACACTCTTGAGATGTTTGAGGACTGCTGCTATAATGATTAATGGGTTTGTTCTTATATGCCAATATTGTTGAAATCTTCTTGCAGTTGTGAGTTGATATCAACCTATACTGTAGAAAAATTTGTTTAATTTGTTACCCATCTCTTCAAGGATATGAATAAATATAACAAGACATTGTGGTATTTTGGAAATTGTTCTGTGTGATTTTTTTGTTATAGATGTCTTTCCTTGACCTAGTGTTTATTAGATTTACGCAACTGGCTTTGATTCTTTAAATAAATCTATGCCTGTGGAGACGTGTTAGTCTTGTAGGAGGCACTGTCAATACTTATAATCGACTTGGTTTTTATTTAAAATATGTATTTGTACTGAAGAAAAAAAACTAGATTTAATATTATCACTGGGTTGTAGATAATAAGGACAGTTGTGATGATTGCAAGGTTTGCCTCTTCAGCCCTTGAATAGGCAGTTTAGAATGGAATTATGGTCTACTCTAGAGCCACTATTATGGCTCGACTAAATCGTTGAGACTCCTAAGAGTTAACTATTGTATCTTGTTTGTAATTTAAAATTGTATAAGATCCAAATACTTTATTCTATTATTTCATGTTGATCTCCTTGTTGCTTCTTAATAACTCTGGAACTAGTCTAGCTCCTTCGGGGTTTAAAGCCGGTTGTGGAAAGGTTATATTGAGATTTTATTTCTGTGATGGTTAAGTCTAACTTGTTAAAATCTCATCCCTTATGTTCCATCTTAGCCTCTATAATGGAGGATGGACATTCTCCTATAAAACCTTGTATGATACTTAGTGGGATAATTTATTCACTATTATTACTAAAGATTGGTTCTTCTTGCAATTCTTGCTGAGTTCCAAAGTGATGTCGACTTCGACTAAGAATCTGATTCCTCTTGTAAGAGACGCAGTTCAATGTTGTCCATTAGGAAACCATCCTAAAAAGTGAGCTGGTATTCTAGAAGTTTTGGCATTAGATTTTACGTTTGAAAAGGTGTTAAACATTTACTTTTATTGAGCACACCTCATCTCAACATATGAACTAATAATGATAGTAGAGTTTGATTTCTTGACCCTTACGCTCTTATATGTGCTTGCTAGGTTTATGTTCTAAATGTTGGAAATTGAGTCATCAAGTAGGGCTGTGGATTAAAGTTGTCCCAAAATAGGAAGTCTCTTGGCTTCAGGGTTGTAAATTTTTGTGGTATTACCCCTATGTAGTAATTAACATAGTACAATTTTTTTGATCACATTGTCATACTATGTGTTCTATTAAGAAACTAGAGGCATCAATTTTGTATGGTAACCCATTCAGGGACAAAATGGTAAGTTATATACTCCTACTCTTATAATAGATGATAACTAGATTCATCCTTTAACTGAGTCCATGAGATGTGATAGATCCTCTCCGGGTGTAATGATTCTGATTTGAATTATGTGGTATCTCAACAAACCCGGAAGTGACTCTTCCTCTTATAGCAAATTGTTCTCAGTTTCATTTATTAATTATGGGGTTTCCTTGACATTTTGAATGTTCCTTATTGACCTTCCTGGTTTTGTCATGAATTTAGTTATGATCTATCCTTGTTTAGTAAAATGGGTTAGGAAATCATTTTTATATTCATGTAAAGTTGTGACTTATCAAGAAAAAGTGGGTTGCTAGAAGTTGTAATTCATGCTGAGAAAACTCAGGGGATATTAAATGTTCAGATGAAATTTTTGGGTTAGCTAACAATTATCTTATCTCATCAACACATGGTACCTACTCCCTTCAAGACTTTTAAATACTTTAGTGTTTATTAGGTTTTGATATGTTGAAACATATCTCAAGAAGGGAATTGTGTACTCTTTCCTAATCTTAGAATGTTCAACAAGTACCTAAGTTGATATAAGTATTAAATAAGTAGCATGTTACTCAAGTTATACCTGATTGCTATATGGCAGGATGCCATGAATGTTCTCATCCTCTTATCCTTGAGGTTAAACGCTCTAATATCATATTTCATTAGCCAAGTACTCTTGATGTTTTGGTATTATTGCCTGAACCATTAGCAGTCCTTGTGGGTGTATGAAATCCTCATTAGATCTGCTGTGAAGATTTAAGAGATTGCTTGAATGTGTGCTTGATATTTATATGGTTACTTAATTGTTGAGTAAATGATTTCAGGCATGCAAGTATGGGATTGCATGAGTGAAATCTTGATACTCTTATTCAGTTGTCTTTGAATACTTATAATTCTCATGTATCTTATGAATTGTATGACTATTTCTGAGCGACTAAAGTAGTTGTATGGAAAATTAAATCTGAAATTGATTTCTTCCATGGTTCATTAATTTTCTTGTTTCTTTCATGTTATTGAAAGAATTGTTTATCTACTTAAGCTTTGCAATATTGATTCATAAAAATAATATGGGTTATTTCTATGAAATAATTAAGTAGAGTATGTCATTATGGTGAGTTGGTGCTTATCATGCTCAGTTCTTGTGAATTGACTCGTGCTATCAATTTTGCAGATAAACGTAGAGAAGGAAGTGTGAAGTATTTAGTTTTGTATATTATTTTAATCGAGGAAAGTTTGAAGATATGACTGACTTGAATGTTCTTAAATGAAATACTTCTTCTTGGAATGGAAAAAGGTCTTACTACTTAATGTAAAAGTTTTATTCATTTAAAAGTAAGATTTTGGTCATGCTTGAAGGCATGAGTTGTATTTATCTCATAAATGTAATTAAGATAGATTTCTTGCTGCTATATATTGTTTTATAAGTGGTTGATTGTCGATTGATGAGTTTTGAGTCGTAAATCTATCAAGTTAAGAAATCAGCATCTACAATACTATTTTATTAATCATTAGTATCAAGCATGTAGTAAGTACTATACACATATTATGTGTGAGATTCTAAGGATCATATAAGGGACTATTGGAGGAACGTTGCCTAAAAATATCTTATTCTAAGTAATTATATGTTAAGCATACTTGGAAATAGTTGAGGTTGCTAATGGATAACTGCCTCATTATAAAGTGCAATGTATCAACCTACTTGTAAAGTTGTGTTAAGTTCTCCAAAGGTTTTGTATAGAATGTACACAACCAGTAAAAGATATCTAGAAGTAAGATTGTCTAATCTTAATAGCCGTTACTAAAAAAGCAGCTGGATTATCATGAAACCATGGAAAGGTTATGATAATCAGGTACTTCTGTGTTATGGTTGTTTTATAAACTTAGGTTATACTAAATCTTATCAAAGATATAATAATTTAATATTGATTTCTAAGTGAAATCAACTCTAAGTCCTGTACAAGGACAATACACATATGCAACAAGAGAAAGGGATTATGGTAATCTAACATGACTATATATTGATTATGGTTTCACTTTTCGGGAATTGCATGATTGTGATAAAATGTGTTATGAAATATTTTTCTCAAGGAGATGAAATGTTTTCAATTAGGGGGCTATCCCATGATGCATCATTATGAACACATAAGCATGTCGGATACAATGGAAGTAAGATGGGAACATGCTTACTAAGTTAAAAAGAACATAGCATTTGAATCTCATCCCTAGTCAATACTGTAAATATCTCTAAAGAGAATTAGAGAGTGATATTTTAAAAGGACATGATAGGGAAAGATAAATGTGCAAGTGGTTCATCAAATCTATCATATGGGATACCCCAGATATATCTTACTTGTTAGAGATAATAAAATAAATGAACGCTCTTTACTGAGCTGCAGTTAAGAAAAGTGATGTGCTTAAACTGAAAAGAGGGTTGGCATTGATAGCCTATGGCACTTAATTCAAGGAATGAATCATACCTAAATTCTTAGCTTCATATGAGTACATATCCCTAGATTATGAAATAAGGAACATGAGCCTAAATGTTAAGCCGAGACAATTTTTAAAACTGTAATAATGGTCATAGACATTGATAGTATTGTTTCTATCAATGGTTAACATGGGTATGATATATATAAAGGTAATTAAAATTTTATAGAGATTGGGGGTCCTGGGATCAACTCAATCCGGACCATAGGTATGACCCATTCATGGAGAAGGTGTTGTAAGTCCTAGGCTATTCTATAATGGTTACCTTGAAAACATTAAACACCATACACCAATATAGGATTCTAGGTGGGTGAACTCACTACATATGATACACAGTCGTATCCCTATGGTGACGATTTTCACCATTAGGATATTGTCGTTTAGCATCTGTAATAAGTTGTCTCATCAAGAGACTGTATTGTAGTATGGTGTTGTCATAAGTAAGAACCTTGATAGAGTTACAAGACAGATTGGACCTCCTGAGTACGCACCCTTATATCAACCTATGATGGCTATGGGAAGAGATGTGGGTGAGTAACAAGGTGAATTATTACGAGAACACTTTCTTTCCCATAGGCATCACAGGATGACATAGAGGTACGTATTTGTGTAGGTTAAACTGGTTTGTACCTTATTCAAGGCTTGTAGTTGTTTACAACATTAAAATTTGTGAATCCATATAACTAAACAAGTGAATAAGGTGAGATGACAAGATTCCAATCGCAAGTGTGCCGTCATAGAATCGAGCATGACATACATGACTCAAAAACTTTGCGCAAAGTGGTGTAAGCTGTTAATTACACTGTCGAGATTTCACCATTATCTAAGCTATGAGATGCCTGTGGTTTTCATAGGTGGAATCCAGGTACACACTTAGGGGTTTTCACTTATATATCATATCCTGTTAAAGGGGAACCAAAGGGATACATTTTATGTATGGCTCATATAGAGCATTGACCGAGAACGAGTAGGTTCAGCATTCTCTCATACAACTACACATGGTTCATGATAGTTATCAAAAATGGATTGCTTTAAGGTTTCTGTAGATTTAAATATATGGGTATTTAAATCAGCTGCATAAATTTATTTATTATAAAAAAAATTCTAGAGACGAAGTGACAAAAAGTGGATGTTACACGATCAGCTGACAATCCTCAATATCATGGGTCGTGGACCTATAAATATTGCAAAAGCAAGATACATTTTTCCTTATCACGCACTATAGAAAAGGACAGTGACTAGCATCAGAATTCAAATGATAGATCTCAGAATCCAACAGTAATGAGTGTACTATTATGTGAGGACAACTATCCTTGGTGTGGCCTTCCACTTCACAATCTGTACACCAAATTCCTGAGCGCATTTCATGAGCTGAATTTGCTGATACCTTCTCTAACTATTTGGCCATAGCTTCAACCTGTACCTCTAAGAATGGTCTAATGCCAGTGGTAATGCTCACAACTACCTCAGCACGTAAAGCTGCTTCAAGTGCTTTGCATGGATCAGTGTATATCTTATGTGATAGTGCCCTTCTAAGTGGTGTAATCAATCCTCCAACGAACCATTGTGTATGCTAGCTTGCATGAATATCATAAGATATCTTAGATAGAAGTGTCTTAACATGGGAATCATACTCACGCACACTCTCAGTGGTGCCTTGCTTAATATCCTTGAGCGCACTTATACTATTTTGCTCAAACTCATGGATATGGAACTATTTTAAGAAATCATCCTTCAACGCTACATAATCCACGCAAGTTTGATCAGGGTAAAACTTCCTATACCATTTGTGTGCTTGTCCCTGTAATGTAGTAGCAAATTGACTTTCCTTGCACTTAACAGCCATGATCCCTTTAGCGTGCCACAAGATCACACACATATGCACATGTTTGACAACATCCTCTATACCTCTATACTTCGGGAGATGAAGAGACATCTCCATATAGATATTCTATGGTTGCTGCAGACCTCGACCACCTGATCAAGAACCTCCTGTGTTCCCTCTGCCTCCAAAACAACCAGATCCACCATGGAACTAGAACCACCTATACCTCATGATCCTCCACCAGTATCTAGAATAGGACATATAGATGTACTCCCCTGTGCTCTGATAGTAGTACTTTACTAAACCCCTATGTTATTTGAGGTAGTTCCACTTCCAGAGGTGAACCCAAAATTCTATGCAGATGATGTGCCTGAAAACACACCTCTGGATAACATTGAAGTCGTCTTTCCTGCCATTGATGTACTTACTCTCTTACTTCCCAAAATTTCTTGTTGGTTACTTGTTGTACTAGCTACTGAAAAACCAAGTACAAGGGCTAGGTCACCAGGTGGATTAAGATGCACGCTCGTAGGTGGATCTAAGTCATGCTTTGCTGGTGCACCTCCCTGTGAGGATGGGGGGTTCTCTATCATGCTTTCCAAGATGGGAGAGTTCCTGATGCTCTAGGCTCCATGTCTTCTATGTGAGCTGTAAATCCTTCACAAGCTATCTCTCTCCTCCATGTCATACTCTCTGCAACAGAACGATACTTCTCTATCTTCCTCTTGCATGTCTCATTATACTTAAGCCACCTCTCCTCTTTCTACGTCTCTATCCACTAGGTCTTCCATCTTTCACCAAAACTGTTCCTACTCCCGTGCGTGGTGAAGCTTAGTTAGCCATCGGTTTACTCTCTAGGTTCAAAGTTACCATTAAGATCTTGATCGCCAGTGTTATAACCTTACAAATATGTTCCTCTAGGATATCAAAAAAACTATGATTTTAGCTACCTCTGGGAAAAGAATATGTTGAAATCGAATATTCCAAAATATAATTGTTTAGAACACCATGAAACCACATATCCACAGCACGAGTCCAGATCAGATCAGCATCATAAAGGGCTTAAAATTATTCTTGTGTCTAGACAAGTGCATGATACCTCTAAGTCCACTGAGATGCATTAAGTATTAAGCCACTCGTATAGTTCTACTGGAAAGATAGCAAAAAATCTCTCGTATAGGCGGTCATAAAGAGTCTATTCTACATAAGTGTGTGTGTTAAACTTAGATCCACTATTGAACCACCGTGCATATTCTTCCTCGAAATTATGTATCCACTCCTCAATACTTTCTATAGTTAATCGGTACGTCTTCATCATGAACCATCCTAAAAACAATTGAAAAAGAGGTCCTCGGCAGTGGAACCAATGATGCAGCCTAGAATTTACTAGATAACACCTTAGTCACGTTGGCACATCACTCATCCTAGACTGAGCACTCACCTAAAGCACACAAAGGTACCAGGTCCCTCTTTAGAGTTGATATAGTAGGATGTTAGCGTGATGGAGGAAGAAACATATATATCCATAACTAATCCATCATTCTGAAATGCATGCCATATTCAAATCTATGAAAGAACAAGCTTCAAATAGTAATCATGATTAAATCGATAACATGCACCACTCAATTACATACAATAATGAAACTTAGATTCATCCATTAACTTCCATCTATTAGTAAATAGAGAATCTTCTTGCAGTAATGTCAATCTAGACCGATGCGTATGGATCTGTTATAGTAATTCCATTGCATATCTATCTATCACGATCACACATCCATCTCTCATATATATAGCCTACTATGTGCTTGACATCATATATATATAGGGTGGGGACTTTCCCTTCACCGCTTATCTATTCTAGAAATAGGCCACATTCTATTAATAGTCATGTGCCGTTTACAAGCATAGCCACACATGCAAGTGTGGTATCTATAGACCTCTTACAGTTAACTGAAGTGACAATCCTATTCCTAGCTCATCTCCATGAAAAATGCTTGATCCGATCCTCTAAATATAGACAATGCATGGTACACACATCTCTACATTGTTGGTGTGTTCCGCATGCCATCTTCTAAAAATAGGTCTTCATGTTCGAAATCAGGCTAAGTCCCAAAATCTGAACTTACCCTCCACACACAAGTTCTTCCTATCCATTTGTGCCCTTGATCCCGACCTTCTCTCTTGCGTAGAATTCTTGAGTGATCTCTAACAAGTATTCTCTAATTAACAACCCCCATAACTTTCAGAAAAAAAAGTCATTTTTTAGTTTTTTAGTGTGTGTAGAATGGAGTTTAGAAAAAACCACTTTTTTTAATTTGGATGGAAAAATCGTAAATTGTGCACCAAAACGTATGCATAGGTTTTTACACAAAAATAAGGCACTAGTAAAAGAAATTATGGATGAAAGCCTTAAAATAATCAGATTTTAGAAAGAATTATATCATCATCAAGGTAAAGATGAGCTTGACATTGTAGTATAATTTATTTTTGAATATTATGTTTTAATGTATGAGATATTGGGGTGCACATGTGAATTTTTTATGTTTTTCTATCAAACACGGTTTTAATCATGCAATACACAGTCCAAACCTTTGGATTGGGTATTCCAAACCCCAACAAGATGAAACACGAGCGTGTTATAACACACTCGTGTTCCTATTTCCAATGTGTAATATGTCCATTTGGGAGGTATAAAGTGGAAAAACACATAGAAAATGATAACTCAAGCACATTATATCGTGAGTGTGTTTCGGCTTGGTAAACCTGAGCCGTAACACGATTGCATTATAACATGACCTATATTTTCCCTTTTTGCATTATAGCGCAACCGAGCCATAACACGAGTGATTTATGTCTAAAATGGCCAAAAAATAGATTTGTGTCCACTTTTTGGCCCCCTATCTTTGTGCATAAGCCCATACCCAACATTCATACAAGTAACCAAGAAATTGGCAATTCCCCTTGGAAATCAAAAAATCATAATGTACCCACAAGGAACCCACAATAATACTGAATGAGAATTTCATCAGATAAATACTTACAAATAATTCTTTTTCTACTCACAATAAAATCCTTAATGTTCAACTCATTCGGTAATTTTCACATTCATTCTCTCCACTATTATAGGAGATATTTGAAACCAACTCAATAATAACCTATCAATGAGGATTATTATAAACATACTATGTAACTAATAATCCCTAATAGCTATTCACATGAATTTTATATTATAACTTACTTAAAATACTCACACGAACTACTAATGTATAATATTCCTTACAAGATATTGGAGTTCATCCAAGATATTTTAGAAGAATAAGATAATGAGTTTCTATAGGATGAAGGGTTGAAAGGATACGAGTGGAATCCAAAAGAAGATGAATGAGTTGAAACTGCACTAAAATCACACTATTGGAGAAAGCAAGACAAAAAGGTGAGCTATTTGAATTTGTAAATGTGTATGAATCTTCCCTATCTCTAGGAAACATGGAGATAATTGTAGCAATTATGGACTATGTCAAAGAAACACTATACTCTATAGATGATATCATGAATGTGTTACCACCTTCAGTGGAAGACTAAATAAGGAATATTATGAGGTATATTATTGAGGTCACACAATTAAAAAAATTATGAACTATCAAAATTGCAAGAGAAATCAAATCTATAACTTGAGGAGGCATAAAAAGTAGAGTTAAAAAATGAAAAATTGTGGAAAAAAAAATGAAATGAAACTTTTAGGAAGAAACTAAAACAATAAGAGGTCATCAAAAATTTGAAAATATCTAAAGAGGAATCTTAGAGGTAAATGAAAATAATGTAAAAATATTTAAGATAACAACAAAATTCCTAATATGATATAGCACATGTTGCATGTTGTCATGTGAATGTGCAACAAGAAAATCCTCAATTTTCAAGCATGACAACCATACCCTACCCCAAGATTTTACTCAAAGGTCATTTTTATCCCTCCTTCCTATCACCCTAATCCCTAAGTCTATGTGTCTATAGGTGATTTAGAGATACCCAATCACTTCAAAAAAATTCAAGGCAAGATCCATCAAAATAGGTTTTTGGCAAGCTTGGGAAAGATCATTTTTTTAATCTTCTCAGAGCTGGCGCACATCCTTTGAAGAGGAACAAAAATTAAAAAATAAGTCATTGAGGCATGTCATAGATCTAAAAACATTGTGTAATCAGTTTTGGAAGTTTTCACAATTTTTGGAGTAGTTTTAGTAAAAGTGGGTCTTGGAGGCCTAGGCAGTGCAAAGTGCGAAAACAACCCCTGAGCTTCAGAAAGTGATTCGGGGAGATCTAAAAGGATTTATGAGTCAAATGAAATATATTCAAAAATTTATTTTAGATCCCTGCATTATGGTGAAATCATATTCTACACAACACCTAGGCGCTGTATGTCCACATCCATGTTTTTTCATGCACAACCTTGAAGCTTGAGAAACAACAAATCTTGAATTTCAGGGGGTAAATGGTGGAATAAACCTCTTGTAACCCCACCATTTGATTTAGAAGGCCATTTTCAATTTAATATCCATTGGAATCTCCAAATATTATCCATGACAAGATGCTCCTCAAGGTAAATCTCTAGCAGTTAGCCAATTTATGAGTTGAAAACTCAACCAATCATAATGTGGCACACTTTTTTACACCAAGTGCACCAAATATTTGATGCAACAGGTGAAAAAATATTTACCCCTACCCAATTTGATCCCTTGGACCTCTATATAACTAATTTTCATCTCCTTGTAAAATAAGCCCCTCAGGCTTCATTCCCCAATCCGTGCTCCATGCAATTGCATGTTGCCAAGTGTCCCAATAAGCATAGAGCACAATATTTTACACCAAAACTATATGCAAGAGGTGCAATAAAATTTTCCCCTCATCCTACTAAGCTCATTGTCCATCATGTGACCTAGGAAGACTAAAAAGGTGCTTTTTCTAAGCCCCCCACTCAAACCCAACATCAAATCACATGTCGACACTTGGCCTAATAGGAATGGGGCAAAATTTTTTGCACCAAGTGCATCAAAACTTTGGTGTAAGAGGTGTAAAAAATTTCAATCCTTCCTATCTATAGAAAATATGTGTAGTCATATTTTATACCCTTAGAACTATAGTCTAATCCCATGCGCATCAGCCTATCACCTAGCGGCATTGGGTGCTCACCCGAGGCACATGCGGGTGTCAAGTATCTCCTTTATAAAATTCTCATAAGAATGCATCATCTTATAAAAAATATTTAAATGGAGATGAGAAGAAATAACCATGCCATATCCTAGAATGAGTTATCTTATTACATCCAAAAAAAAAAGCAAAATAAGGAAATGGATCATACAGAAAGGAAATACATTAGTATACTTCCAACCACATAGATGATTTATAACAATGTATTTTATTCATATTAATATATTCAATAACCACATTACAATCCTTGAGGTTATGAAAGATCCTCATCTAACTTTGTAGAGCCAAGTCATGCATCAGAGCCATATTATGCTCATCATATTACAAATAAAAATGAAAACCCATCAGCTAAGTGTCCCATTATTTACAGAGTTCTTCTAATCCCTAACCCATAACATACATATTCAATTTTTGTAGGGCTTCACCTCTCTTTTTCTTCTTTTTTCTTTTATCGAGCACTTGTATTTATAACCTTAGCAACCACCGTCATGCCTTATTTAAGTTACAGATAGGTTGCCAAGTGTTGAAGTGGTCCTCCATGGGAGCATGCCTTTTTAGATCTGAGCTCTCCAATCTTTGCAATGATTTCTTCTGGAAACTTCCATAACATGCCTGGTATATTCCCTTTTTGATCCCACAGTCGTCAGGCTAGCACCTTAGCCACAAAGGCCATGATTTTCTCATGTGCTGCTTGGGACGACAAATGTGGCTAAGTATAAATCCTATTTTTCCTTACACGTGTGTTTCGTGTATTCTGCAAACCCTGCCAGAACTCTTTCCTGTGAGCCTTAAACCCGTGCGCCCTTTTTCAACTAGGTTCTGTGTGCCCATGTCCCTTTTTGTACTTAGATCATATTTTGGAGCCCAACATCACCCCACACAACGCATTTTCGCTGCCCTTGGAAACACTCTTCAAATAATAAATAATGGTGGATCCTCTCAAATGGGTGGAAATAAAGAATAAGGGAATGAATAAATGGGGACAAGAATGAAATAATAGGAGACTTGTTTAATAATGGAGGAGAGAGAAATCCTTCCCTGGCTCTGTCTCTAATTTTCCCTAAGTGTCAACCTCATTATGCACTTGCTGACAAAGGTCACCCACCAGGGTACTGACTTCTTCAAAACTCAGCTCCTCCCCCTTAGTGCTCATTGTATCTACGATCTCCTCTAGCTACTTTCCCAAATCCTTGAGTGCATCCATCCTCCAAGTGATTTGGGGGTATAATTCCTTTAGCCGGTTTTTGATTGATCCCTGTAAGGCCTCAATGGCCTTTGATTTATTTTCTACTTTGGCTAGGATTTTGTCCCTTTCATCCTTGTTCCCCTTGTTCTTTTCTTGGAACTCCTTGAGTTCCACTTCATGGGTGACAACTAAGATACTTTCCACTCTATCGCTATCTACGTAATTATCATAGGCAACCACAACAACTTGCATGGTGGCTTTTACATTGGTGAGGATCTTTTTGTACTGAGAAAAAATCTCAACAACCTTCATCTTATTTTGTTATTCTTGGCACACCAATGCCTCTTCGATGGTTCCCCCTTAACGCTCATTGTCTCTACGATCTCCTCTAGCTACTTGCCCAAATCCTCAAGCGCATCCATCCTCTGAGTGATTTGGGGGTATAATTCCTTTAGCCGGTTTTTGATTGATCCCTGCAAGGTCTCAATGGCCTTTGATTTATTTCCTAATTCAGCTAGGATTTTTTCCCCCTTAGCCCTTTTCCCCTTTTTCATTTCTTAGAACTCCTTGAGTTCCACTTCATGGATGGCAACTAAGATACTTGCCACTCTATCACTGTCTGCGAAATTATCATAGGTAGCTACAACAACTTGCATGGAAGATTTTAAATTGGCGAGGATCTTGTTGTACTGAGAAACAATCTCAACAAACTTTATCTTATTTTCATATTCTTGGCACGTCAATGCTTCTTTTGCAGATTCTAAGTCTAGTGGCCTCCTCTCCATAATGAGCATGAGGGTCAAGTCCTCTAGGCATTGCAAGGATGATCTATACTTTGCACGGGTGGTGTTAATTCTAGATGCTTAAAGACAATGGCATCCATGATCATCTCTATCTTCTTGTATTCCTTGTGAACTCTTGCCTTCTCATCCTTTATCTTATGCTTTAACTGAGCACTGATTAGTTCCTCTTGCTTCAGGTCCTTATTTTTCTCAAGGAGATCTTCTTCCCTTTTTTCCATTTCTTCCTCTAGGAACTTCACCCTATCATTTCTTATGAAGATCCTGGCTTCAACCTCAACTGAAAATTTGTTTACTGCATTACAAATTTTCTCATCAGATAATCATTGAGCATTCACCAAGGGGTTTATTCTGTTTGTTTATTGCACTTTCATCAATTCTACTTGACTTACCACAAACTCGGGCTCATCGATGTGGGACTCAAATTCCCATGATAGTATTTTCTTTGTCAAGGGGTATGCACCTTCCTCATCAAATGAAGCCATGGATAAATGTTGTTCCGATGTCATGGTGCTCTAGAACCGCGCATGCAACACCTTGTTTGGATAATCGATGTAGCCCATTCCTTGAACTTGTGTTGCTTCTGGGTTCTTCCTCCCCATGCGTGCGGCCCTTGGAAAGTGTTTTCACCCTCAAAATTCCCCCTCATTTTCTAATTCAAATTCCAAAATTTTGATCTCACGCCTTCTAGAAGTGTTCAAGTAAAGTTGGAAGTCTGAAAAGATAGAGAAATTCATGCTTTGAAGTTGTTAAAACTCTCTAGTCTGCACGTTTTGATAAATTTTCTATTTTCCTATCTGGACACGTGAAAATTTTATTGTTGTCCTCATTTGAAAGAAATTTTCAATATTTCTATGGCCTTGGATCACCGAACCTTGTATTTTTTTCAATTCTTTGTATGTGAAAGAAATTTGAAAATCAAGTGCGAAATGGTGGAGTTTTCTTCTTCTCTACATTTTTCCACGGTCGTGAATGATGGGCATTTTCTTTCCCATCATATTTTGGCTCCATTATCGATTGGTACATGGATATATCTAATTGGAGGTGGGCCGATAGAGTAATTTGTGTTTTTGAGACTTTATGTAAAAAGGGCTAAAAGTCATAAAGTGACCTGCAGCCCTGATCATGCTATGAGAGAAAAATTCAAATATTGAGCCCGCATCAAAAGAGTCAAAGCGGGGAGGTGAATCATGAGAGAGATTTGAGAATTTGATCCTTTTTCATTAAAGGGGCTTAAAGTTAAAAAGTGACTAGCAGCCCCGCAAAACACAAAGCAAGAAAGTCAAATCTTGGGCCCACTGTTGGAAAGTCAAAGCATTGAAGTAGTTCGGCGGAGAACTTTGAGGTTTTGAGCCTTTTTTTAAAATGGGCTGAAATTCATAAAGTGACACATAACCTTGATCATGCTATGAGGAGAAAAATTCAAATATTAAGCCCATATCGAAGGTGAAAGTGGGGAGGTGGGCCAGTGGAGCAATTTGTGTTTTTGAGCCTGCATTGAAAAAAGGTAAAATTATAAAAGTGACCGGGGACTCTATCTCCACTCAAGTGAAGCCACGTGTCAGGATTATATCAAAAGTGGAAGGGTGGACCAAAAATCTAAAAAATTCCAAATCTCTATATAGTCACAAAATGCAAAAGGAATCCTCCATGCCCGCTCCAGTAAATTTCTCCCATGTGGACGACTCTAGTTTAAAGTTGCAAAGGCAAGATTAATGGTTCAAATTCAAAGTTACAAAACGAGTGTAATGGCTACATTATGAAAATTCAAGTTTTTTCCACCATTGGCGTTTCTTCATAAATCAAGAATATGAATGGACACAAATGATTGAAAAGAAATTGTAAACCATTTCTTGCTAAAAAAGAAGAAATTATAAACCGTTTCTTGCTAACAAATAATAAGTTGTAACCATTTCTTGGAGGATATTTAATGGATTCTTCACGTCATTGTACAGGGTTGGAAATTGATCTTGTAAACTCACAAGTGCATTATACTTAGAGAAAGCAAAGGAGATAGCCATTTTATTCTACTTTCCTCCATTCTCAAATTTCTTCCATTCCCACATTATGTACAACTTCTGTTTAAGCATCAATACAAGAAGAAGGATTTTGTAGCCTCTTTGATGAGGAGATTTTAGAAACTTTGGGTTCGTAATCTTATCTCATCTTATTGCCATTCGCAGAGTTGTTTCTTCCCATAAATGCATGTGTTGAAGTTTCTAACTAGTGTGTGTTAAGGAATATGATTTTATACCTGTGACATTAGTTCTCCTACATCTTTTCTCACTCCATTTTCCACCTTCATAGAAAATTTCCCACCTTGCAGATAACTAAAAGAATTTTCCACAAGGTTAGTGGAGTGCCCCTATTAGATCCCTGGTTGAAATGCCACCATAGAAATCCACACTTTCTCTTGTATGCATACATGGAAGCTACATCAGTTAAGTAGAGGGACTTAGATTCCTAGAGCGTTGGCAAGGAATTCACAAATTTTTCCACCCAAAAAATTCCCTTTCCAACAGTTTTTGGCACCAACTGTTGGGAAAATTGAGCAACATTTGCACCTGAATGTGACCGCAAGGTCAGAAAATTCAAATTTCAAAAAAGAAAAAAAATTATGGAATTTGAATGGCTATATGAGCCACATGGATTCAAATTATGGCTATTCCGGGAAACCCTCCCATTTGAAAGACCCAAATTTCTCTTCCACATCCAAGAAGACATTGCTTATGATTTGAGGGAAGTTATCTGGCATAATAGACAAAGTGTCAATCACTACTTCATTGCCATGAGAATTCTGGACCTTGAAGAAGAACACGCTACTGAATTAGAGAGGCAAAGACAAATTCCAGCACCGCAAAGAAGAGCATATATTTTCAAGCTGACGGATAGAATATTCACCCAAAAATAGAGACAAGGAGGACAAACTGATCCCATTTTTGAGGAACTTCAAAAGAGGCAAGAGCTACTCAGAATCCAGAGGCTTCCTTTTCAAGAAACCAGTCATGTTTGGAACCTGAGTGTTTCCAATCCTTTGGACGTTGAATTTCCATACATCAACGAGAACCTTGTAGACTTCACTTACGTGAATACCAAATAAGAATCTAGAGAAAGAGAGGTGAGAGCCGATGAAGAAATAAGATCTCAACTTGAAGAAATCAGAGAGACTTTAAGTCAAGGCAGACAAAAGAGTAGCAGCAGAAGCCACAACCTTAGCAAGGTTGGAAGCTAGAAACATAAATAGAATGGGGATCATGAGTTTGAATGTGATTGTGAAGCCCATAGGCCTAATGTACCATGGGGAGGAAACACCGGTCCACTTGCTCTTGCTCAACCACTCCATGAGCTACCGAGAGGCTCGAGGAAAAACTTCCCAAAATTCAGAGGGGATGGTTCTCAACTCCCTGAAGAGCATGTAGCAGCATTTATCACTTCTTGCGGTGTGTTGGGTGTTGATGATGAAGATTTGTCATTTTGAATCTTTGTGGAGTCACTTCAAGAGAAAGATGCCAAATGGTTCTACATGCTACCACCGAGGTCCATCACCTATTGGGAGGATATAAGAAGTGCATTCAAACACAGGTTCAAGAGCACAAAAGATTTTCAGGATCTTTTGGTCCAATTGGTACAAATGAAGAAAGAAACCTCCAAGTTAATGAGGGACTTTGTAGCAAGATATAACATAGTGATAAAAAGAATCCTTGAAGATGTGGTACCTCTTAAAAATAATTTGAAGAGATTCTTCATCAGTGCCTTGCCATCAGAAGTAGGTTTCTTCCTTAGAAGAACCCAACCAAGAACATTAAGGGAAGATCAAGACCATGCAATAGAAACCAATGATGATCTAATCTTGTCTAGAAAGGTGAAAGGCCCCAATGGAAAGAAAAAGGGTCAAAATTCAAACTCTTTCACCACGGATCCAATGTTCCAAAAAATGGCAAATGACTTGGTTTCCTTGAAGAAGTAGCTATCTCAGATCACAATGTGGAATGCTTCAAGAAAACCAAACCCTCCAGATAGGCCAAGGATTACTCCACCTCCTCATCGGCTTGCCCTTGAATCACTACCAGTCAATGCCATCTATGACACCAAAGAGCCAAAAGAGGGAGTAGAAATTGATGAAACTAAAGAATAAAATATGGAAGACTATGAAAACTATCTTGAGGTTGAGGAAGTTGATATGCACAATGACCTAATTGATTATGTTGATGATGAAGATGTGGATGATGAAGAAGCTCCAAGTTTCTCATATGATGTTTTCAATCGTGCATAATCCAGGAAAGGTGCTTCATCCTCAACGGTTGCTGGTAAAGGATAAGAAGAATAAATAATATTCTCCTCTAGAGGTCACACAAAATAAAATCATCAGCAGAGGATCACCATTACCACCTTCTATGGATTCGTCCAAAGAAAAACCAGAATCACTGGTTGTCAGGGATCATGCTACTATGCCAAGTAAGTCATCTAATTCTCCTCCTAGCTCAAAAGTTGCTAAGAATAATTCTCCTTTAAATGTTTTTCTTGCAAAAACATCCAAGGTTCAATCAAAAAGCTACACCCTCACCCCCTTTCAAGCTAATTGCTACACCCAAAAAGGAGAATTCAACACCCAAAGTAGAAAATCCTATACCATGTAAATTTTCCTCCATTTCTAGAACCTCTTCCTCACTCACCATGACCCCATTTGACTTTGTGGAACATGCAAGCAAAACCAAATTCCAGCTCTCAGAAATAGAATACCTACAAACACACACTGCCTAGTTTGACAAGTTCATTAATGTAGTTTGTGGTGGTAACCCTATATCCTCGAGTCCTAACTATAAAGACTTACTACCCACACCATCCACACCACCTTCGTAAAACATGCTAGCCCTCGGTGCCTCCAAAACCAACAAGGTTGAACCTTTCTACCTGTCACTCCTCATTAAAGGCTTCCATCTAAATAATTGTATCATAGATTTCAGAGCCTCACACAATGTGATGCAAGCCAAAGTTACAAATGCTCAAGGCCTCACCTTGACTAGGGTGAATTCCACCTACTACTTAATAGAATCCAAATAAGTGTCATTGGTAAGAAGAATCAAAGATACACAGGTAACACTAGCTGATTTTCTAGACAAGAAGGTACTCCTAACCATACTGGTAGAAGACATCCTAGCATCCTTTGCTATGCTATTGAGTAGGAGTTTCTGCAGAGACTTGGGTGGAGAGATAAACATGGATTGGTCATCTGTAACTATCCTAGTAAAATATGAGATGAAGAAGTTGCTACCAGTAAGAAAGATGAAGTTCACAGTACGAAATTCTAATGATCCGAAAGCAAACATTCTCTTTCAAGATTGTGGGCTAGGAAACTACTTCCTCACATCAAAAAAGAGGAGAACTTGCCACTTCTCATGGAGGAAGAGGAAAGATCAAATTTTGATAATGGGATTTGATGGTAGTCATTCCAGTGTGGGCTTGGGAGCTGGTGTAGTCTTTTAATCTCCATCCAATGAGTTGTACCCATTTGCCTACAAGCTGTAATTTTATAATACAAATAACATTGCAGATTATGAATCACTACTCTTAGGCATGAGTACAACAAAGGACATGGGAATCAAGAAACTAAGATGCCGAGGTGATGCAGATGATTTAGTAAAGAAGGTCCACCAACAATATCAGGTGAAGAATCCAAGACTCCGGCATTACCGAAACAAAGTGTGGGACTGCATTGAATCTTTTGATGCATTTTCCATTGAAGCTATTCCAAGGGAACAGAATGAAAAGGCTAATTCTCTTGCATTGTCAGCTTCCTTATTGGTCAAAGAATACTTATCGAAAATCACACAAGGAGTCCACGTGGGATAGAAGGCACAGAACCAAGGGCGCGGAAGGACATGGAGGACTTGCATGCATGGAAGGCAAGTTTAGATTTCATGACTTAGCCGATCTTTGAGCATGAAGACCTATTTTTAGAAGATAGCATGCGGAACACATCAATGAGTAGAGATGTGCACACCATGCATCTTATATCTTTGGAGAAGTGGTTTGAAGCGTTCATGCATGAAGACAAGCTAAGAATAGAATTCACACTTCAGTTCACTGCAAGAGGACTATAGATAGCACACTTGCATGTGTGGCTATGATTGTAAAATGGCGTGTGGCTATCAATAAGCATGCGGGCTATTTTTGGAATAGACAAGCAGTGAAGGGAAAGTCCCCACCCTATATATATGATGTTAGGTGCATAGTAGAGATTTATATATATTTTTACAGAGATCTAGAAGTATGTAGGCATTATTGAGAACTTCATGTATGTAGGTGTGCAACAGAGAATATACGCATATGATTGAACTATTGTATCAGTTCCATACACGTGTCGGTATAGATTGACAATACTGTAAGGAGCTTCTGTATTTATTAATAGATGGAAGATATTGGCTGAATATAAGTATCATTCTGGGTGTAGTTGAGTAGTGCATGTTAATGGTTAAATCATGATTACTATTTCAAGCTTGTTCATTCGTAGATATGAGTGTAGCATGCATTGTGGAATGATGGATTAGTTATGAATCTATATGTTACTTCCTTCATCATGTTAGCATCTTGTTACAACAACCCTAAAGAGGGACCTGGTACCTTTGCGCACTTCGGGTGAGTGCTCAGTTTAGGCTGAGTGATGTGCCAGTGCGACTAAGGTGTTATCTGGTAAATTCTAGGCTGCATCATTGGTTCTATTACCGGGACCTCTTTTCCATTTGTTTTCAGGATGGTTCACGATGAAGATGTACTGGTTAACTCTAGCAAGTATTGAGGAATGGATACACGACCTGGAGGAAGAATATGCACGACGGTTCAAAAGTGGATCTGATTTTAACACATGCACTTGGGTAGAATAGAACCTGGATGATAACTTATATGAGAGTTTTTTCACTATTTTCCTAGTAGAACTATACGAGTGGCTTACTTATTATGCATCTCAACGGAATTAGAGGTATCGCACACTTGTCTAGACATAGGAAGAATTTTAGGCCCTCTATGATGCTGATCTGATATGGACTCACATGGTGGATACATGGTTTTGCAGTGTTCTAAATAGTTATATCCTGAAATATTCAATTTCAACGTACTCTTGCCCAGAGGTAGCTAAGTTCCAGTTTTTGCAGTATCCAAGAGGAACATATTTGCAAGGTATTCCACTGGCGATCAAGATCTTAATGGTAACTTTGAACCTGGAGAGTAAACCGATGGCTAACTAAGCTTCACCACGCATAGGGGCAGGAACAAGTTTGGTTTAAGATGGTAGACCTAGCAGCAGAGAAGAAGAGAGAGGAAAGGTGGTTTAAGTATAATGAGGCGTGTGAGAGGGAGATAGAGAAGCAGTGTTCCGTTGCAGAGAGTATGGCATGGAGGAGAGAGATGGATCGTGAAGGATTTACAGCTCACGTAGAAGACATGGAGCCAGAGCATCAGGAACTCCCCCATCTTGGAAAGCATGATAGAGATCCCCCCTTGGCCTCACATGGAGGTGTGCCGGTAGAGACGACCTGGACCACAGGCACACATCTTAATCCACCTGGTGACCTAGCCCTTACACTTGGTTTTTTCAGTATCTAGTACAACAAGTAACCAACAAACTAACTTGGGAAGTAGGAGATCAGGAGTAAGTCAGGGATCAAGTACATCAATGGTAGGAAAGATGACTTCAATGTCATTTGGAGGAGCATTCTTAGGCGCATCATCCACACAGAATGTGAGCGCAAAATGTTGGATTCACCTCTAGAAGTTGAACTACCTCACAGACTATAGGGGTTCAGTATAGTACTACTATCGAAGCACATGGGAGTACTTCTACAGGCCCTATTCCAACTACAGGTGGCAGATCAGGAGGTACAGGTGGTTCTAGTTCCGATGGGTGGTTCTGGAGGTAGAGGGAACACAAGAGGTTCTGGATTAGGTGGTCAAGGTCTGCAGCAACCGCAGAATATCTACATGGAGATGTCTCTTCGTCTCATGGAATATAGAGGTATAGAGGATGCTTCTGAACATGTGCATATGTGTGAAATATTGTGGCACGCTAAAGGGATCACAACTACTAAGCGAAAAGTAATTCAATTCACCACTACATTACAGGGGCTCGCACATAGCTGGTATAGGAAATTTGACCCTGATCAAACATGTGTGATTATGAAGCATTGAGAGATGCTTTCTTGAAAGAGTTCCATATACCTGAGTTTGAGAAGAAGAGTATAAGTGCGCTCAAGGATATCAAGAAATTTACTACTGAGAGTGTACGTGAGTATGATGCTCATTTTAAGACACTTTTATCTAAGCTATCTTATGATATTCACGCTAGCCAACATGCATAATGGTTCATTAGAGGATTGATTACACCGTTTAGAAGGGCGTTGTCACATAAGACATACACTGATCCACGTGAAGCACTTGAAGTAGCTTTGCATACTGAGGTAGTTGGGAGCATTGACACTGGCACTAGTCCATTATTAGAGGCACAAATTATACCTATGCCAAAGTAATTAGAGAAGCTATCAACAAATTCAGCCCATGAAACACACTTAGGAATTTGGTGTACAGATTGTGAAGTGGAAGGTCACACCAAGGATAGTTGTCCTCACTGATCTGTACGCTCATTACTATTGGACTATGAATTTGTCATTTGAATCATGATGCTAGTCATTGTCCTTTGTTATAATGCACAATAAGGAAGAATGTATCTTGCTTTTACAATATTTGCAGGTCCACGACCCATGATACTGAGGATTGTCAGATGATCGGTCAGATCCAAGATGTTATAGACCTTGGAGTCTGATAGACAAGTATAATAAATAGTTATAAGGGTAAGAATGAGCACCAGGATCAGGATCATAATCAAATGCATTATGACAGGGATGAGGGGTGCTTTGAAGGAAGTCGTGGAAGGGGACGTGGATATCGTGGTGGATATGGAGGATGAGGCCATGGTAGAGGAAGAGGTGAATTCCCTCGTGGAACGTGTTATACGTGTGGATCTCCTGACCACTATAGGTGTGAATGTCCTTAGAATATTGCATGTTCTTTCTGTGGAAATAACCATAGCTATGAAGAGTTCTCGAACTTATATGAGCATCTGAGTAAGCAGCATAAGAAAGAGAACAAAGGCATCAGGATGGTTAGAATCTAATGTGGTAGAGGATCAGTGGATGCCCAAGATAACTGAAGGACCTGAGGCATTGACAGTAAAGATTACTACACATGCTGAAGTAGCACACATGAGAGAGGCATTACCCAAGAAGCCTACAATCACCAAGGAGGAATTTTTACATGCGAGGTACCAGATCCTACTCATCAAAAGGAAGTTTATCAGGATACCATGGAAGTGCTAAGGAATCTTCACGATGAGATACAGTACCTCAAGGAGAAAAAGAAAGCATTGGAGATCGGTCCAAACTGATATTGATGATCTACGAGAGGTGTGCAAGATGTTGCGCTAGGAGAACATTATTCCACTATTAGGAAGTTTGTTAAAAGGGAACACTCCACGAACAGGTCTTGAGACCGGATGAAAAATTCTATATGCAAATCTTCCCCCTGATAGCATTGACTATGACAAAGAAATTACTCTGAATGCTGTTGTAAATGGGTGGTTGTTGAGCAATATATTGATCAATACAAGTGCAGAGGTAAATGTGCTTACATTAGATGCATGGGTACAAATGGGGAGGCCTCCATTGCAGCCATCATCTAATGTGTTGTTTATGGAAAACTGGACTAAGGCCACTCCCATAGGAGTTTTGAAAGATGCATCTATAACTATACAAGGGGCCAAGTTCACTGAGGATTTTAAGGTATTAGCACTTGCAGAAGTCGACAATTTTCCATCCCTGCTTGGACACCCTTGGTGTTATGCGAATAATGCTGACTTGAGATTCAATAAGGGGTATATCAGATTTGAAAACAAGGAGGAAAGGGTTGTGATACCTTTGACAGAAGGAAATTCTACACCATATGTTGAACCTCTAAGTGAGGAGGATTTAAACAGAGTCTATGTACATGTTATTCAGGACCCCGAGGTCAATTAGCCATCAAAAGAAGGCATCCTACAGTGGGAGGATTCTCATTCTATTAGTGATACTATAAGTATTTCTTGCGACAATTGGGCTCATGGTACATATGAATTAGTAGGACGTGAGGTGAAAATCAAAGTTGCAAGCAAGAATGGAATTTGTTCAATTTGACAGATAGGTAGCACAATACCTTGGTATAAAAAAATAGAAGATCTTCCTACCTTTTTGAGGGCCATGGAAACACAGTGGACAAATCAAGTTAAAAGGAGAGATATGTTAGTATATACACTACGTGGGATAACAGCGCACTGGATGGTGGTCCATAGAGATAATCTTATAAATTGGGAAGAGATTGGAGTCCCTTTGTCTATTAGGTTTATAAGGAATAATGCACCTATGTAAATATGTACTTATCATGGTGATCAACCTATTCAGCATCACATTCAGAAGTGTGAGAGACTCTGGACAGATGGACAGGAAGCATTACCACATTCACTCTAGGTGCATATATTTTATTCTATGCTACAAGGATGTGCACATGGGCCATGGTATGTATATGCAGAACTACATCGAGAAACTACGAAACTGGCAAGATTTGACTAGTAGGAATGATCAAGACTTTTGATTACTTCTTGACTAAACCTCCTATAGCAGAGGCATTAAAATTTGTCAAGCGCTTAACTATGGGAGATAGTATAAAATCTGAGGAGCATATATAATAATTATTCGATGGGATGGATTTCGGAGCATGTTTTGAAAAGGAAGAAGAAATGGAATCCATACTACTTGAATGCGCTTGCCTTGAGAAAGAGAACATAAAGATGGTTTACATCGTGGATGATGAAGAAGTTGAGAACTTGGATATTGAACATTCACATGGGGTGCACGAGGTCTTAGACAGTGTAGACAAGGATACGCATGCCTACCATGAACCCATGAAGACAAAGAAGGTGAATATAGGTTCAGAGGATGAGCCTAAGGAAGCCATAATTTGGGATTACTGGTTAGACTCGGAGGTAACAAAGATCATCAAGTTACTCAGGGATTATCAGGATTTATTCCCTCAAGGATATTATGAACTTAAGGGCGTGCATGAATCACTTGGGGAAATTAAGATCAAACTTAAGAGTGGTGTATGACCAGTTAGAAAGAGACCTTACATAATGAATCCTAATTTGCGTAAAAAGGTAAAAGAAGAAATTGATAAAATGTTGAAATATGGAATTATCAAGCCCCTTGATGAGTCAGAATGGGTTATCCCCAATGGTGATCAGTATCAAGAAGGATGGACAGATTAGGATATGTGTGGACTATAGGGAGATGAATGATGCATGTGTCACAGATCCATTCCCTACACCTTTCACTGAGAAAATATTAGGAGTTGCAGGGCGCGAAATATATTCCTTCACGGATGGATTTTCTGGGTATCATTAGGTTAGGATTTCTCAGGAGGATCAACAAAAGACAACATTTACTACTGAATGGGGTAGTTTTTTATATACTGTGATTCCCTTTGGATTGAAAAATGTGTCTGCTATATTCTCGTGCATAGCTGTTTAGGAATTTAAGGATTTTATTCACAACTTCTTATAGGTATACCTAGATGATTGGACAATATATGGGCTTGCAAAAGATCACTGTGACAATCTGTGCTTAATGTTTGAATGATGTAGACAATTGAGTATCTCTTTGAACATCAAGAAGTGCATATTTTCTTTGCCATTTGGGATAAAGTTAGGACATATAATCTGCAAGGAAGGTTTGCTCGTTGATCCAACCAAGGTTGCAGTCATTTTAGGCCTGGAAGTGCCTACTAGTCAGAGTGAGGTGCATGGATTTTTAGGTCATACAGGGTATTATAGAAAATTCATAAAAGGGTATGCCAAAGTTACCGCATCCTTGGAAGAATTTTTGAAGGGGAAAGGTACATTTTATTGGGGAGAACCACAACAACGCGTGTTTGAGATATTAAAAGAGAAACTTACTACCACGCCCATTCTACACTTTCCCTCATGGGAATAAAACGATTTCATGTGCATGTGGACACTTTTGGTATGGCCATTGGCATTGTGTTAGCTCAACCTGGTGAAGGTATTATAGATCATCCAATCTATTTTGCTAGTAGGAAGTTGACTCCTGTGGAATGGAATTATACAACTACAAAGCGTGAAGCTTTGTCAATGATCTATGCATTGTACAAGTTTTGAAAGCACTTGTTAGCAACCTCATTTTTGTTTTATACAGATCACATGGCATTGAAGTACCTAGTAAACAAGCCTGTCTTACAAGGGGCGCATATGCAGATGGGTGCTCCTATTTCAAGCGTTTGACTTCACAGTTGTGGTGAAGCTAGGGAAAAGCAATTTTGGACTAGATCATTTATCTAGAATCAATTCAGGAGAGGATGTGTCACAAAAATTGAAGAAACAATGCCGAATGCACAGTTATATAGGTTACAATGGGTGCCCATGGAATTAGAAGACATTGTTATCTTTCTACGAACAGGTATGGCATGAGAAGGAATGAAAGCATTAGAAAAGAAGCAAGCTTGCTATATGTGTGGCACCGTTTATGTTAATCAGTGGTGACCTCTACAAGCTAGGTAGAGATGAAGTATTACGACGTTGTGTATTAGAACATGAGCATCAAAATATTATGGAAGAATCTCATGGTGGTATTGCTAGGAGGCCATTATACAAGTGATGCGACTGCGCAGAAGATCCTACTTGCTAGATTATGGTGGGAGACATTGTATAAGGATTATAAATAATATTGTAAGGCGTGTGATCATTGTCAGCACCTAGGAAAACTAGGGCAAAGAGATGAGATGCCTTTGAGACCAATCACTAGTGCTGAACCATTTGAGAAATGGGCCATTGATTTTATAGGACCTATTTTTCCAGTCACGCGTAGGACTGGGTCGCGCTATATTATTACTTGCATAGATTATCTCACATGGTGGGTAGAAGCAACACCTACTAAGGACTTTACGACACCTACAATCAGCTAGATTTCATATGGGAGAATGTACTTACGAGATATGGATGTCCCTTAATCTTGATAAGTGATTGAGGTACACACTTTTTGAATGAGACAATCAGGATCCTATTAGATGAGTTTATGGTTGCACACCATAAAACTACACCTTATCATCCTCAGGAAAACAGAAATGCTAAAGCCTTCAACAAGATTTTGAGCTAGACTTTGACAAAAAATTGTGATGTTGGAAGAAAGGATTGGGATGACAAAGTATTAGCTATTCTTTGGGCATATAGAACAACTTACAAGAGATTGAACAAATCCACAACGTTTCAGTTGGTGTTTGGCGTAGAAGATGTTCTCCCTACAGAATTTATGTTACCTTCTTTATGCATTGCGTGCATTGGAGGTCTAGCTGATGAGCATGCTCTAGAAGAGCGTATCGAAAAGATGATTCAACTGGATGAGCTCCGAGCCATAGCAAGATGGAGTCAGAAGAAGGAAAAGGTCAGGTAGAAGGCATGGCATGACAGAAACATAAGGGATAAGAAATTTGAGATTGGACAAATGGTACTTCTTTATGACTCAAAGTTTTTGTGCCATCCAGGCAAGCTCAAAGTACATTGGTTGGGGCCGTATGTTATCACTTCTATACTTGAATCAAGTGCTTTCCAGTTAGAAGCACTTGATGGAACATGACTACCTGGTTACTTTAATGGGAGTAGGCTGAAGCCCTACTATAAATAAGTCTTCTTGGTGTTTGTAATAAGGCAGTATTTCCATTTAGTTTAGGTTTCCAATTTATGTATTTCCTTATTATATTTCCTTCGATGTCGCTATGCTTTGTCAATTTAGTTGTTGTTCTTGTGTAATAAGTGCGCTTGCGCGCCTGAAGCTAATTACTATATGAATACTGTTTATGCGCAGAGGACTGCACATACTTTTATCGTGGGGTGGTTGTAGTTATCCAAGAAAAAGATTGTGGGAATTGAAAGGTGAAAGGAATAAGCTGCTACAGGTGTGCTTTAATTCAAAAGAAGATTGCTTCCTAAAAGTGACCAAGGATGGAGATGAATGAAAGAATAGTATAACGTGAGGTAAGCAGAGGCCATGTTAGCTACCAGGAGAAGGTACAGTGATGAGGTTACTCAGGCACAGGAGCACGCGCTGAAGAGAAGTCTATGTGACCAAAGGGTAGGAAGGCGCTAGATGGTTAAATACAATGCGGAATGAATGGATTTGGTCAATGAATGAATGGATATTTGGTAGGTGAAGGAGCAATAAATGCATCAAAATTTGAAAAAAATTGAAAAATTTATATAAGGATGGGATGCGGATTCATTTTTACCTTTGCAACTAAGATAATTTGAAGAGGAGAGCCAAGTGTTAAGAGCTGAGTGATCAAGTTAAGGTGCAAAGGGTGTGAAACCACACGTGTGTAACTAGATTTGTGCAACAAGAAGCTTGCTGTCCCCAGTGGTGAAGGGTTTGAGCTAAGTAGGGAGATAGAAAAGGGTTCGGTTACGAAGTTTTCACCTAGGGCATGATTGAATTAAGCTAGGGTTTGATTCACAAAGTTACAGAGTTGAAGAGGAAACATTTGCAACGTAAAAATGGCACCGAAGAAGGCATCTGTAGTAGTAATAAAAGGAAAGAAGAAGTTAGTCGTTGAGGAGGAAGAAATGGCACCTGAAAGCCATTTTTGAGAGATGCAATATCCAGAAGGAGTCATTATCGGGAAAGAATGGGATTCGCCCATCAGAAAGAGAAAATTAAGTGAATATAATCACAGGACTTGGAAAACAACAAGGAGCTTGATTCCTTGCTCACTGCTAGAATGAACAAGTGCACAACGAAGGACATGCTAGTGTATGATGATGTGGGTGAAAATATCTTGAAGAGAATTGGGGTCTATCAATTGTATGAGCTTCCATATTTCAGGAAGTATGAGCCCTTGTATCAGTGGCTCATGAGTAGGGTGCGTGAAGACTTCTTCTACTTTGTAGGACGTAGAGTTATAATATCATCTACACTTGTCTCATCAGTTACAGGTATGAAGGCCACATGGAGAAGATATAAAAGGTGATCTTATAGATAAATCCATGATTGTAAAGACCAAACAAGAGTTGGGATACTTGAAGGGTCCACATGGAATGGACATAGATAAATTGAAGAATTGTCCAGTTGTACAGGCTGTAGCCCACCTTGTTACCAAATTGAATGATCAGGAGTGGTGGTCTCAGGTAAATACTATGTGGTTTCATGTGGCACGTAAGATGTTAGAGGGGACAATCTATAACATTGGAAGCTATATTACAGAGAAAATAGTCGAAGAAGCACACACAGGAGGGAAGATCAGCTTTGGGGTTGTTCTATTATCACTGGTATTTATGGAAATCAGAGTACTAGATGGACTGAAGTAGAACGTATGGGAATATCCCATTGAGAACAAGTCCCTAGCTGAAAGATTCGAGCAAGTACCTATGCAAGAGGGCTATGACAGATGATGTGAAGCAAAGGGTGGAGAAGTGGTATGACTGGCTCCGTGTGACATTTGGGGAAGAGTGACACATCCCAAAGGACCTACCAGCAGTGGTAGGGAAACAAGTTTAGTTTGTCTGTATATCAGCATTTTTGTCCATCGTGTGCTTCCTAATGAAAGGTGGAGTCTAGAGCCCTTGGTGCAAGTTACCTTATGCATTCAATGCATGGTATTTTTCAAACAGTATGTTCATAGATTTACAAAAATCCACTGACTGATCTTCAATGCAGATAAGGTAGATTGCGAGTATCATACATTGAGGAAGAAGTATGTATATCCTAGAAGAATCACTTATATAGAGAGAATCATTTTAGAGGTTCTGAATATCAAACCAATAAGTTTGGTTTTAGCAGATGTGGGGGCAGCATTGATGTATCTCAAGATGAATCCAAAAATGGAGAATAACAAATATGTGGAAGGTGAGTTCGCACTTCCAACACCACCAAAGGGAAAGCATACAGTGGAGAACATCCCAGCACCTAATCCCATAGAACAAGTTGAAGTGCAGGATGAGGAGGAAGAGCGCGAAGATAGTGGTGGTTTGGAGCATAGGGGTAGGAGAAATCCTACAAATAAAGGTGAAGTTGAGCGTGTCATTACCCCACCTCAGCCACAAGAGGGCGATGAAGAGGACGTGAATGCAATCCAAGAGGAGAACATGTTTAAAATGGTATTTAGGAGAACAAGGACCCAAGGTGATACTCCACCCACTGTGCATAAATCACCTCCAAAATCTCTCCACAGAAGGACTCCGACTTCTGCTTAAAAGGAGGAAGTTGAAGTTGAGTGAGGGAGGTGGAAGAGTTAGGAGAGAGTGTGCCTAATTCTCCTATAACTTCCAGAGGACACAGATGAAGTAGGGTGAGGCATCTAAGGAAAATTCAAGAGCAACAGAAAAATATACATAGGAGATAGCTATAGAAGGTGTTCAGGATATGGAGATACAAGTGAGGACAAATTTGGAGGCTAAATTTCCTAAGTAGTAAAGGTATAGAAGAACTCAAGTGGGGATCACATTCCAATGGCCATGGGGTATGCAGAGGATGTGAGAAAAATTATCTGCACCCGCTTCCAGAACCACAATAGTGTAGAAGGATTTATTTGGCTAGGAGTTAATGGATGAAGATATGGAACTACTGGTGTGCACTATGAAATCAAACTATCATGGTTGATACACACCCACATGGATGAGCCTGAATTTGATGCTTGTAAAGATTCATGTGTTTCAAGAAGACAGGAAGAAGGCACCTCAAGCCAGACATATGACAGTAAAGCCTACTGTCATGTCAAATGATCAAGTCATTATCAATGTATTGGTGAAATAATTTCTACAGAGGTGGTTAGAAGAAAACATGGACAAATCTACCATGATCAGAGCGTTGTGCGTGGATTTGAAGACAAATGACATAGAGATAACACACATAACATAGGAGAGGGAATTCTACACACAAAAAAAGAACAAAGTGTTCATAAGAATCATAGAGGAGATTGGGGACAATGTAATCAAAGAAAGGTCACACTTAGAGGCCAAGGTACCAGGATAGAAATTTAATGTCAACGATACACTATGTGAGAAAGTTGGTGGATTTTCCTTAGTAATTGAAGATGGAACTCTATGTATGCAGTGTGCCAAAATATCTCTAAACAAGATTCCAAGTGAGAGAAAGCAATCTTTGATGAGAAAAATTGCATATTATGGAGGCATGTTGCAAGCATTACATGAAGTATTGAAGAAATTAGACCAGGCTTTAAATATATGCACAAATCCAGAGGTTCTTATCAACATGAAGAGCCTCGAAGAGAATAACGAGAGGTCTAGAAAGAGATGGAAGATGAGACATTGGTCCATGTAGAAATATTGTTAATGGTTAAACAGAAGCATTCCACAAGAGCCACACAAGACTACACTGGAAGAGCTTGGAAAGTTGATTACATAGAAGATGGACATTTAAGAAGGAAGAATGACATCAAATGTCCAGTGTTGTGTTGGTTCTACAAAATGAGAAAAGATAAATTGTGAGGGATGAGTTTGAATCCATTGCTGTGGACATTCTATTTTGAAAAAGTAGAGCAAGCACTCACTGATTGTGTAGATATTAAGGGCCGAAATAAAGGAAGAGTATCCAAGAGTTGATACGGTCAAACTAATACAAAAGAGGTTGCCTAATAACCTTATAAAAAATTACTTTATTTATCCACATTATTTTTATTCTTAATCTTTCCATTCTTATATTCTTTCCTTCAATTTTTGGACACACACATTGTTGGGATTGTCCAATGAGATTAGTGCATGGCAATGTTGGTCAAAGAATACTTGTTGAAGATCACATCAAGGAGTCCGTGCCATTCTAGGATAGAAGGCTCGGAACCAAGGGGCGCAGAAGATACAGGGAAGAACCCGCACGTGCGGAAGTCAAGTTCATATTTTTGGCAAGAAAATTTGTCTTGTGGACAAATTTGGATTTCAGGCCAACGCTATGGGAATCAAAGTCCCTCTACATTTGAATGGTGCAGCTACCATTGTTTAGCATGTAAAACCAAAGTGGATTTATGGTGGTTTTTCAACCAGAGATCCACAGGAACACTCCACTGTCCCTATGGCAATAATAGCAACTCCTTGCTATAGCAGAAATCGATCTGAGAAAGGGGAGGGAGTGAGAATGAAGGAGGGGGAAATCAATGTTGTGGGTAGAGTGTCAGATGCCCACACACATCAACTGGAAGTTTCATTACATGCATTAATTAATAGAAGAAAGACAAATTTGCAATTTCTGAGCACAAGACAAAATAAAACATGCTGGTCACAAAGCACCAATTGATTTTTCCATCGGGGGACATAAAATTCCTTCCTTTTTTATTGATCTCAGAGTTGAAACTTGTACAACGAGTGGGAATAGAAGAAAAATGTAGAGGAGGAGAATAGAAGAAGACTAACAATCATTTTTGTCCTCTATTCGCAAAAACGTGCTTCCAGTTTCCAAATTTGATTGTCCAACCCTTCACAAAGACTTTGAAAAACCATTAAAATGTTTGACCCAAAGCCGTTACAAACAAATTTGATCATTTCCCCTCTTCCAGATTCCTCTGCTGCAAAGAAAACGCTTCTGACGAGCCCAAAAAAGAGTTTCTGTGTGCAAAAATGTGTTTCATATTTCAATTTTCTAGTTCACATATGAACCGTTCGATCCTTTGCCCTAATTGCTTTGAAATCAGGCCATCCACGTGGTAGGAGAACATTGGAGCGAAGTCGGGGGAAACTTTTTTGCATTTTTTGCATGCTAGAGATGTTTTCTCGATTTTCTCCCACAAAAACTCCATCAAAATTTAAAATTGAAGTGTCCATCATGTAGAGAATTTCACAGCTTTCCATTGATACCAAAAATGTGAAAATCTGAGCTCTAGATCGAAAGATATGGCCTCTTGAAGATTTAGGGAAAAACTGGTAAAAAACAGAGTCAAAATTAGGGTTGGCGGGGTCAAACTTTAAATTTTTCCCTTTTGGAAAAATTTCCTAAAAATCTCCATGGCCCGCCACTCCGAGACACATGGCACCTTCTGATTCATCCACGGGCTGAAGACCTCCTTTTTTCTTTCTGATTTCATATTGGGAAAAATTTCCCAAAAATGTCCGTGCCCCCCACTCTGAGACACGTGGCGCTCTCTGACTGGTCACGGATATGTGGCTCCATTTTTTCCTTTTAAATTTTAAATTGGGAAAATTTCCCAATTTATCTCCACACCCCACCACTCTTGCCTTGACATGTGGCACATCCTGATTAGTTGCGGGCCTCAAACCATTTATTTTCCTTTGCGGGCTTTGGGCCGAATGTTTCCTTTGAGTTTTTTGCCCAAAAGGGCTAAGTGCCAAGTTTTCCTCTGTGCCTCTGCCAATGCACTTCCTTCCCCTCCATGGGCCTGCGGGCCACTTTGTGACTTTTGCACTTTTTAGCCAAAAGGGCTAAGTGTCAAATTTCTCTCCACGGGCCCATGGGCCAGCCTAGGGAAAATTTCCCCTCCAAACTCCACTGAGCCATAACTTGCAAAATACAAGGAGTTAGGAGGACTTCCTTACCTTTCTGGAAAGGGGAAAGAATTCTCTATCTGATGAAGGTGTTTCTAAGAATCCTTGATCCCTTGGGAAGTGCCAGATTTCAAAATACTCAGACTAGACCATTTTCAAAGGGTAACAACTCAAAAATTTCTAAGTCCAGACTTGGAAAAAGAAGGAAAATTTTGAGGGGACAACAGTGGCTCTAGCTTGGGGACATGGCATGGATTGAACAAGGAGAAAACATGGCATGAGGATCCAGAATCTCAAGTTTTAAAACATATAACGTTGACCAGTGCCTTATCCATTGGGCCTTGCAGAGTCATGTACAATACTGAGGAAGGAAGAAGGAAGGAGGGGAAAACACACAAACCAAAACCACACCAAAATAGAAAACAAACCAAAAACACACAACAGAAAAGGGGAAACAACAAAAACTATGGTACAAGGGTGAGGGACAACTCACTTTCACTGATGGTACAACTTCAAATATTTCCCACTTCTAGGCAATCCCAATGGAGTTCCATCCAAGTATGATAAGAGAAAGGCATTCTCACCACAAGCTTCCTGAATTTGAAATGGACCCAACCACAAAGAATCAAACTTACCATGACTGCCCTTTGGCTCTCTCCTCTTGTCCCAAAGTAGGACCAAATCTCCAGCTCTGAACTCCCTTGCTTTGGCTCTTCTGTCAAAGAGCTTCTTCACTTTCAGCTGATGTTCTTTGATTCTGTCCACTACCTGGGATCTACTCTCTTCTAGCTTCTCAAGGAAAAGGATCCTCTTGTCAATTGAATCTCTGTATTGGTTGTCTTCCACTATTTGAAGCAGCTTGAGAGCTGGCATTTCAATTGTAATAGGAATCTCTGCTTCAACTCCATATAGCAGCTGAAAAGGTGACATGCCTATTGCCTTCTTAGGAGTGATCCTATCAGCCCACAATGCATCATATAATTTTTTGTGCCAATTCTTCTGATTCGAATCAACAAGCTTGTGGATAATGGTCACAATATTTTTGTTGCTTGACTCAGCTTGACCATTCCCTTGAGGATAGTAGTCAGAAGAATGAGCAAGAGAAATCTTGAAGCCATAACAGAATTCTGTCAATTCCTTCGAAGAGAAATAAGTAGCATTGTCCACTACAATCTTTTGAGGCACCCCAAAATGGACAATGATGTATTCTTTGATGAAACTGCAAACTACTTCAGAACTAGCTTGTTTGGTTGGAATGGCTTCCACCCATTTGGTGAAGTAGTCCATGGCAGTGAGCACATAAGTATGCCCAGCACTTGAATGGGGATTCAACATGCCAATGAAGTCCAGCCCCCATTGTTGAAATGGTTCTTCAATAATCACAGGCCTGAGAGGCAATGCAGCTAACTGTGGTTTTCCAACAAATTGCTGGCATGCTTTGCATTTAGAAACCCAGCTCTGAGTATCAGCAAAAAGAGAAGGCCAATAATATCTACCTCTGAGAATTTTGTGGGCAGTCACCATGGCTGAAAAGTGTCCACCACAAGCTTGATCATGATAGGCTTTGAGGAGTTTTTCTTGTTGTTCCTTGTCAACACACTTGAGAAAACAACCATCTATCCCTTTCTTGTAGAGTGCATGATTCCAAATCACATATTTGGTTACTTTCAGCCTGAGAGTTCTTCACTGCTTGTAATCTAAATGAGGGGGTAGTCCCCATAGGTAAGAAAGAAAGTGATGTCTGCATACCATTCCTCTATAGTGTTCACAAAGAGAACTTGTGGGCAATCTTCTGAGCAGGTTGGGCAAGTGTCATCTCTTTCTCCAAGCTGAAATTTGAGAGATTCATCTTCAGCAATCAACTTGCACAAACCATTTCCTCTAACCAGATTAGAGGGCTTAATCTCCAGGTCATACTCTTGGGTCCTTGCAATCCAATTTCCTCTTTTGGCTCTGGGATCTTGTTGTGTCAAAATGGACTTGATTGCACTTCCGGGGACCATCACCATGGTGTGAGAGTTGAGTATGTAAAATCTGAAATTCTTCATGGCCTTGACCACTGCGTATGCATGCTTCTCCAATTGACTGTAATTTAGTTCATGCTTCTTCAAAGGGCAGCTCATGAAAGCAATAGGTGCTTCCAATCCTTCATCATTCTTCTGAACTAGGACAACAGAAAGAGTGTGCTCCGAGGCATAACAGTACATGATGAATTCTTTGCTGAAATCTGGAGATACCAGCGTTGGAGCTTTGGCAATGGCCTTCTTGATTTCTTCAAATGCTGATTTTCCTTCACTACTCCATTTGAAACTTGTTTGAGGCTTCATCATAGAGGTGATATGCTTTGTTAGTTCAGCAAATTCGGGGACAAAGCGGCAAAGAAAATTTACCTTCCCAAAGAATGAGTGCACTCCTTTCTTGCTGGTGGGAAGAGATAGTGCTTGAATAGCACTTACCCTCTCAGGGTCAATATGTGCTCCATGCTTATTCACGATGTGTCCCAACAGCTTGCCTTCTGTGACTCCAAAGATACACTTCTTGGGATTTAGAGAAATGCCATGTTTTCTACATCTTGCAAGAATTTGCTCCAAGTGGAAGATATGCTCACTTCTCTTCTTTGAAAACATGGTTAAGTCATCAAGGTATATGACAATGCAATGCTTGAGATCTTTGAAAGCTAGGTCCATGGCTCTTTGGAAGGTGGCTCCCGCATTGATCAGGCCAAAAGGCATCCTGCTGTAAGCAAAAGTGCCCCAAGGAGTTGTGAAAGTCATCTTGCTACAATCTTCTTTGGCTACTTTAATTTGATTATACCCTGAGAAGCCATCAAGCAAAGAGAGCATCTCAGATCCAGTAACTACTTGTAGGATATGATCCATGATCGGAAGAGGGTAATTGTCCTTGAGAGATGCCTGATTCAGATTTCTGAAATCTACACATATTCTGATCTCCCCATTTTTCTTTCTGACTGGTACAATGTTGGCCACCCATGTTGAGTGGTGAATGGGGAAAATGATTCTGGCATTCAGCATCTTGTTCACTTCTTCCTTGATAACATCAGAAATCTTTGGATTATAGGGTCTTTGCTTCTTCCTGAAGGGCTTAGCATCCTGCTTCAGAGGAATGGAATGATGCATTTCCTTCGGTTGAAAAGATTTGAGCTCATCGTAAGAGTAGGCCAGCACATCAGAGTACTTTTTAAGCAAAGCAACGAACTTCCTTTTCTCTTCAGGTGAGCAGCATTTTCCAATGTTGACCATCCTTGGATCTTTAGAAGTCCCAATGTTTTCCTTGTCAAAATCAGATGGACATGAGAAGATAGATTTTCTTTTTCATGAATAAATCTATCATGCTTGTCAAACAGGTCCTCCAGAGAGACTAGACCTTTGGGGATCTTGTTACCTTTCAATCTGATCATGCCTTCATCATCCACTCTTTCAATTTCATCTGATGCATCTTCAGCCACAACTTCTCTATGTGGATTAACACTTCCCTCAAAGAAGAGATTATTGAAGTTGTCTCTTTGCTCCAAGAAGGCTAAAATCTGATTGTCATCATTGAAAACTTGCCAGTGATCTGCGTTATCAGGAACACTTGGTCTGAAAACCATCTCAATGGTTATTTTTTCCTTGCCAAAAGAAGGATGAGGAGTCAATAGGGATGTTGATACTGCAAGAGAATCAGCTCTTTCATTTTGTTGTCTTGGGATGGCTTCAATAGAGAATGCATCAAAGAATTCAATGCAATCCCACACTCTATTCCTGTAATGCCTGAGCCTTGGGTTCTTCACCTAGTATTGCTGGTGGATTTGCTTCACTATCACTTCTACATCACCAAGGCATCTCAACTTTTTGATTCCCATGTCTTCCGCTACACTTATGCCCAAGAGGAGAGCTTCATATTCTATTGTATTGTTGGTGTTGTCAAACTGTAGTTTGTATGCAAAAGGATGCATCACATTGGAAGGAGAGTACAACACAACACCAGCCCCTGAGCCTACTTTGGAATGGCTTCCATCAAACTCCATAGTCCAGACCTGATCTTTCTCTGATTCTGAGGAAAGTGGCAAGTCTTCTTCTCATTGTGAAGTAAGGAAATAGTTTCCTAATCCACAATCTTGAAAGAGGATATTAGCTCTTGGGTCACTGGAACTTCTTACTGTAAACTTCATTTTTCTTACCGGAAGTAGCTTCTTCATCTCACCCTTCACTGGAATAGTTGTAGAGGTCCAATCCATCTTTATCTCTCCACCAAGGTCTCTACAAAAACTTCTACTCAAGAGCATGCCAAAAGATGTTGGAATGTCTTCCACTAAGATGGTTAGAAGTACTTTCTTATTAGGGTATTCAGCCAAAGCCACTTGTGCATCTTTTATCCTTCCTACTAGTGGTACTTGCTTGGATTCCATTGAGTAACAAGCTCCATTAACTCTGGTTAGTGTCAGGATGAGAGCATTGGCAACTTTGAGTGGCATTACATTATCAGAAGCTATGGAGTCAATGATGTAATTGTTGAGCTCAAAACCATTCATGAGAAGAGACAAGTAGAAGGGTTCCACCTTATCTGTTTTGGAAGCACTTAGGGCCAACATGTTTTGAGCAGGTGGTGTAGATGGTGTTGGGAGAAGACCTTTATAATTTGAACTTGAAGGTATAGAACTACTGCTCCGAACAACATTGATTAGTCTATCAAACTGAGCAGGGTGTGTTTGCAAGTATTCAATCTCTGAGAGCTGCACTTTGGTCTTACTTGCATGTTCCACAAAATCAAATGGGACAATGTTGGATGAGGGGGAAGTTCCTGGAGTGAGGGAAGGTTTACATGGTAAGGGTCTTTGAGGAACTTTGGCTGACTTAGGATAGACTTCATTGGAGGGAGGAGTGTTTTTAATAACTTGTGAGCTAGAAGAAGGAAAAGGTGACTTACTAGATATAACAGCCTGATCTCTAGCAGCCATTTGGCCTGGTTTCATTTTGGTTGAATCCATTGAGGGTGGTAATGGTGAGCCTCTGTTGATGATCTTCTTTTGTGTGGCTGCTGGAGTGGGATCTTCTTTAGTTTTCTTTTCCTCTTGAGCCATGGAGGGTAGAGCATCTTTCTTGGATTGAGCTCGAGTGAAGACAACACATGAGAAGCTTGGGGCTTCCTCTTCTTCTTCCCCATCATCAAACAAACTCAAACAAGCCATTGTGCATATCAACTTCTTCAATTTTGAGGTAGCCTTCATAATCCTCTACTATTTCTCCTTCAAGTTCATCAATTTCAGCATCCTCTCTTGATTCTCTGGTGTCACAGATAGCATTGATAGGAGGTGCTTCAAGGGAAAGTTGATGAGGAGGTGGTGCAATTATTTGTCTATCAGGGAAGTTTGGCCTCCTTGGAGCATTTCTCATTGTCATTTGGGACAACTGTTTCTTCAAGGCAACCAGATCATTTGCCATTTTCTGGAACATAGGATCTGTAGTTACTGAAGCCAAACTCTGACCCTTCTGCTTCCCATTTGGGCCTTTCACCTTTCCAGAGAGGATTAAGTCATCATCAGTTTCAATGGAAAAGTCTTGAGCTTCCCTCAGTGTGTTTGGTTGGGCTCTTCTGAGGAAGAAACCAACTTCTGATGGCAAGGCACTAATGAAGAATCTTCTCAGGTGGTTCTCAGGAGGTAGCACATCTTCAAGGACTCTTCTTGTCAATCTGTCAAACCTTGCTACAAAGTCCCTCATGGATTCAGAGCTTTCTTTCTTTATTTGGACTAATTGCACCAGCAGCTCTTGACCATCTTCAGTGCTCTTGAATCTGTTTTCAAATGCTTTTCTAATATCTTCCCAACCAGTAATAGATCTTGCAGGAAGCATGTAAAACCATTCAACAGCTTTCTCTTGGAGTGACTCCACAAAAATTCTAACCGACACATCTTCATCTTCAACACCTAACACACCACAAGCAGTGATGAAGGCTGCTACATGTTCTTCAGGGAGTTGGAGCCATCTCCTTTGAATTTGGGAAAATTATTTCTCGAACCTCTTGGAAGATCATGGAGTATTCATGGGAGAGCAAGTGGACCAGTATTTCTTCCCCATGGTACATTGGGTGTACGTGCTTCATGTTCATTATCAGCCATTCTGTTTCTATTTCTGGCTTCTTCAGCAGCTAGGGCTGCTTCTCTTTCCTCTACTGCAGCTTGGAGTCTTGTAATTTCTTCAAGTTGAGCTCTAATCTCTTCCTCTCTGTCAAACTGAGCTATAACCTCTTGCTTCTTCTCTCTCCAACTCCTCAAAAGTAGGGTCAATCACTCCTCCTTGCCTCAGCTGGTGAGTATACCTTCTATCAGCTAGCTTGAAAGTTTATTGTCTTCTCTTTCACAACCCAGAATTTTGTAGCAATGGTGAGGTGATTTACACTCTGCCAAATATGCCAAGTAACCTCTTTCAGGTCTGAAATGATTTCCTTTGGATATGACAGAGCAAAGAAGGTTTTCTAGAAGGATTTGCAAGAATTTTGAGTTACATCCATGCAGTTCATATGGCTGCTCAATCTACAGAACTCTTCTATTTGAATCTTTTTGTATTTTTGGATCACAAGGGATTTCAAGACTTCAAAGGAAAACTTAATGATATTATAAAAACCTTGTGGTCATTTTTGGGTGCAGATGCTACAACTCTGCCCCACGGTGGGTGCCAAAAACTATTGGTGAGAAAATTTGTCTTGTGGAAAAATTTGTGGATTTCAGGCCAACGCTATGGGAATCAAAGTCCCTCTACATTTGAATGGTGCAGCTACCATTGTTTAGCATGTAAAACCAAAGTGGATTTATGGTGGTTTTTCAACCAGAGATCCACAGGAACACTCCACTGTCCCTATGGCAATAATAACAACTCCTTGCTATAGCAGAAATCGATCTGAGAAAGGGGAGGGAGTGAGAATGAAGGAGGGGGAAATCAATGTTGTGGGTAGAGTGTCAGATGCCCACACACATCAACTGGAAGTTTCATTACATGCATTAATTAATAGAAGAAAGACAAATTTACAATTTCTGAGCACAAGACAGAATAAAACACGCTGGTCACAAAGCACCAATTGATTTTTCCATCGAGGGGGACATAAAATTCCTTCCTTTTTTATTGATCTCAGAGTTGAAACTTGTACAACGAGTGGGAATAGAAGAAAAATGCAGAGGAGGAGAATAGAAGAAGACTAACAATCATTTTTGTCCTCTGTTTGCAAAAATGTGCTTCCAGTTTCCAAATTTGATTGCCAGCCCTTCACAAAGACTTCAAAAAACCATTAAAATGTTCGACCCAAAGCCGTTACAAACAAATTTGATCATTTCCCCTCTTCCAGATTCCTCTGCCACAAAGAAAATGCTTCTGACAAGCCCAAAAAGAGCTTCTGTGTGTAAAAATGTGTTTTATATTTCAATTTTCCAGTTTGCATATGAACCGTTTGATCCTTTGCCCTAATTGCTTTGAAATCGGGCCATCCACGTGGTAGGAGAACATTGGAGCGAAGTCGGGGGAAACTTTTTTGCATTTTTTGCATGCCAGAGACATTTTCTCGATTTTCTCCCACAAAACTCCATCAAAATTTAAAATTGAAGTGTCCATCATGTGGAGAATTTCACCAACTTTCCATTGATACCAAAAATGTGAAAATCTGAGCTCTAGATCGAAAGATATGGCCTCTTGAAGATTTAGGGCAAAACTGGTAAAAAACAGAGTCAAAATTAGGGTTGGCGGGGTCAAACTTTAAATTTTTCCCTTTTGGAAAAATTTCCTAAAAATCTCCATAGCCCCGCCACTCTGAGACATGTGGCACCTTCTGATTCATCCATGGGCTGAAGACCTACCTTTTTTCTTTCTGATTTCATATTGGGAAAAATTTCCCAAAAATGTCCTGTGCCCCGCCGCTCCGAGACACGTGGCGCTCTCTGACTAGTCGCGGATATGTGGCTCCATTTTTTCCTTTTAATTTTAAATTGGGAAAATTTCCCAATTTATCTTTGTGCCTCACCACTCTGCCTTGACATGTGCCACATCTTGATTAGTTGCGGGCCTCAAACCATTTATTTTCCTCTGCGGGCTTTCGGGCCGAATGTTTCCTTTGAGTTTTTTGCCCAAAAGGGCTAAGTGCCAAGTTTTCCTCCGCGCCTCCGCCAATGTGCTTCCTTCCCCTTGGCGGGCCTTTGGGCCACTTTGTGACTTTTTGCACTTTTTAGCCAAAAGGGCTAAGTGTCAAAATTTCTCTCCGTGGGCCCGCCTAGGGAAAATTTCCCCTCCAAACTCCGCCGAGCCATAACTTGCAAAATACAAGGAGTTAGGAGGACTTCCTTACCTTTCTGGAAAGGGGAAAGAATTATCTATCTGATGAAGGTGTTTCTAAGAATCCTTGATCCCTTAGGAAGTGCCAGATTTCAAAATACTTAGACTGGACCATTTTCAAAGGGTAACAACTCAAAAATTTCTAAGTCCAGACTTGGATGTGTTGGCTTTGTGAAATGAGAAGAGAGAAATTGCGAGGGATGAGTTGGAATCCATTGCTATGGACATTTCGAAAAAAACACAGCAAGCACTCACTGACTAGCAGATATTAGAGGCTGAAATAAAGGAAGAGTATCCAAAGTTGATACTGTAAACTGATACACAAGAGGCTACCTAATAACCTTATAAAAATTCTTTATTTATCCACATTATTTTATTCTTAATCTTTCCATTCTTCTATTCTTTCCTTCAATTTTTGGACATACACATTGTCAGGAGGACAATGAGATTAGTGTGGGGAAATGTTGGTCAAAGAATAATTGTCGAAGATCACACATAGAGTCCGCACAGGATAGAAGGCCTAGAACCAAGGGTGCAGAAGGATAGGGAGGACCCACGTACGGAAGGCAAGTTCATATTTTAGGACTTAGCCAATCTTTGAGCATGAAGACATATTTTTTGGAGATAGCGTGCAGAACACATCGATGATGCAAATACGTGTGTGCCATGCATCGTCTATCTTTGGAGAAGTGGTTTGAATCGTTCATGCATGAAGACAAGCTAAGAATAGAATTGACACGTCAGTTCACTGCAAGAGGACTATAGATAGCACACTTGCATGTGTGGCTATGATTGTAAAATGATGTATGGCTATCAATAGCATGCGTCCTATTTTTTGAATAGACAAGTAGTGAAGTGCAAGTCACCACCCTATATATATATATATATATATATATATATATATGATGTTAGGTGTATAGTAGAGATATATATTTTTACAGAGAGCTGGAAGTATGTAGGCATTACTAAGAACTGCATGTATGTAGATGTGTAACAGATAATATACACATATGATTGAACTATTGTATCAGTTCGATATGCATGTTGGTATAGATTAACAATACTATAAGGAGCTTTTGTATTTATTAATAGATGGAAGATATTGGCTGAATCTAAGTATCATTATGGGTGTAGTTGTGTAGTGCATGTTAATGGTTAAATCATGATTACTATTTAAATCTTGTTCTTTCTTAGATATGAGTGTAGCATGCATTGTGTAATGATGGATTAGTTATGAATCTATATATTACTTCCTTCATCATGTTAGCATCATGTTACAGCAACCCTAAAGAGGGACCTGGTACCTTTGCGCACTTTAGGTGAGTGTTTAGTCTAGGCTGAGTGAGGTGCCAACGTGACTAAGGTGTTATCTGGTAAATTCTAGGCTGCATCACTTCCCTAGTGACACCTCATCATTCTTTTGGTAAAGAAAAAGTGACCGTGGAAATGGTATTTAGGCCTAGTGTACCAGATAATGCAAATCATTGGCAAGTCTTCAATGATGATAACCAAATTCTATCCTTTTTAGAGCAAAGGGATAATTTCAATAATCTCTTCTTCGAAGGAGGTGAAAATCCACATCGAGAAGTAGTCCCCAAAGAAGAGAAAGAAGGAATTAAAGGGATTGATGATGAGGGAATAATCAAATTGAAAGGGAACAAAATTCCCAAAGGACTAGTCTCTTTAGAAGACCTCTTTGAAAAACATGACCAGATTCATTCAAGAGAAAGAAAAGAAATCTTCTCGGTGCCCAGCTGATTTTGATAAACAAAACATTGGTACCCCGAAGGAACCAAGGATGCTCAATATTGGAAAATGTTGCTCACTTGAAGAAAAAACAAGGTTTGTTGCATTACTCAAGAAATACTCAGATGTCTTGGCCTACTCTTATGATGAACTCAAATCCTTCCAGCCAAAGGAAATGCATCACTCAATTCCTTTGAAGCAGGGTGTTAAGCCCTTCAGGTAGAAACAAAGGCCGTACAACCCAAATATTATTGATACCATCAAGGAGGAGGTAACAAAGATGCTTAATGCAAGGATCATCTTTCCCATCCACCATTCAACATGGGTGGCTAACATTGTGCCAGTGTGGAAGAAGAATGGTGAAATAAGGATATGTGTAGATTTTTGCAACCTGAACCAGGCATCACTAAAGGACAATTATCCTCTTCCTATCATGGACCATATCCTGCAAGCAGTCACTGGATCTGAAATTATTTCATTACTTGATGGATTCTAAGGATATAATCAAATCAAAGTGGCAAAGGAGGACCGCACCAAGACAACCTTTACAACACCTTGGGGCACTTTTTCCTACAACATAATGCCTTTTGGCCTAATCAATGTAGAGATACCTTCCAAAGGGTGATGGATTTGGCCTTCAAAGATCTGAAGCATTACATTGTCATATATCTTGATGATCTCACAATATTTTCAAAGAAGAGGGGAGATCATATCTATCACTTGGAATAGGTACTTGTAAGGTGTAGGAAACATGGCATATCACTAAATCCCAAAAAAGTGCATTTTTGGAGTCATAGAAGGCAAGTTATTGGGGCACATTGTGAACAAACATGGAGCACACATTGATCCTGAGAGGATTAGATCCATTCAAGCATTAGCCCTACCCACAAGCAAGAAAGGAGTTCATTCATTCTTTGGAAAGGTGAACTTTCTTCGTCGTTTTGTGCCTGAGTTTGCTGATTTGACAAAGCACATCACTTCCATGATGAAACCACAAGAAAAATTCAAATGGAACAATGAAGGGAAGGTATCATTCGAAGAGATCAAGAAATCCATTGCCAAGGCTCCAACTCTTGTATCTCCTAATTTTAACAAAGAATTCATCATGTATTGTTATGCATCAGAACATACACTCTCTGTCATTCTCATTTAGAAAAATGATGAAGGCATGGAAGCACCTATTGATTTCATGAGTTGTCCTTTGAAAAAGCATGAGCTAAAATACAACCAATTGGAGAAGCATGCCTATGCAGTGTTCAAGGCTATAAAAAACTTTAGGTTTTACATCCTCAATTACCATACGGTGGTGATGGTCCCCGGAAGTGCAATCAAGTCCATCTTGACACAGCAGGATTCCAGAGCTAAAAGAGGAAATTGGATTGCAAAGACTCAAGAATATGACTTGGAGATTTGACCCTCCAATATAGTAAGGGGAAATGGCTTGTGCAAGTTGATTGCTGAAGATGAAACACTCAAAGTTCAACATGGTGAAGAAAACTGTGCTTGCTCAACTTGTTCAGAAGACAACCCACAGGTTCTCTTTATCACCACTACTAATGAGTGGTATGCTGATATTACCTATTACTAGACTTATGGAGAATTCCCTCCCCATCTTGATTACAAGAAAAGGATAACACTCAAGTTGAAGGTAACTAAATTTGTAATTTGGAATCATGCACTTTACAAAAGAGGCCTGGATGGTTCTTTCCTTAGGTGCGTAGATAAAGAGCAATAAGAAAATTTGCTTAAAGCATAACATGACCAAGCATGTGGTGGACATTTTTCAGCAATGGTCACTGCACACAAGATCCTCTAAGGAAGGTATTATTGGCCCACCATATTTGCAAACACTCAAGATTGGGTTTCTAAATGCAAAGCATGCCAATAGTTTGTTGGAAGACCACAACTCATTGCATTACCACTCAGGCCTGTGGTTATTGAAGAACCATTTAAATAGTTGGGGTTGGACTTCATTGGTGTTCTGAACCCTCACTCAAGCCCAAGGCACACCTATGTACTCACAGCAACAGACTACTTCACCAAATGGGTGGAATCCATTCCTAGGTAAACAAGCCAACACTAAAACAATATGCAACTTCATCAAGGAGAATATCATAGTCCATTTTGGAGTGCCACAGAAGATTATAGCAGATAATGCTACCTATTTATCTTTCAAGAGAGCTGACCAATTTTTGCTATAGCTATGAAATCTCCCTATCTCATTCTTCTGACTACTATCCACAAGGAAATGGACATGCCAAATCAAGCAACAAGAACATTGTGACCATTGTCTGCAAACTTGTAAATGAGAATCAAAGGAATTGGCACAAAAGGTTGTATGATGCATTGTGGGTGGATAGGATCACTCCCAAGAAGGCAATAGGTATGTCACCATTCAAACTATTGTATGGAGTCAAAGTAGAAATTCCTCTCACGATCAAGATGCCAGCTCTCAAGCTGCTACAGGTAATAGAAGATGGTCAGTACAAGGATTCCATTGACAAGAGGATCCTCTTTCTTGAGAAGCTGGAATAAAATAGACTCCAAGTGGTGGATCGCATTAAGGAGCACCAATTGAAAGTAAAGAATATTTTTGATAAGAAGGCCAAGGAAAGAGAATTCAAAGTTGGAGACTTCATCCTGCTATGGGATAAGAGAAGAGAACCAAAAGGAAGCTATAGAAAGTTTGATTCATTATGGCTTGGCCCATTCTAGATTCATGAAGCCTGTGGAAAGAACACTTTTCTTCTCTCATATTTGGATGGAACACTGGTGGAATTGCCTCAGAGTGGGAAATACTTGAAATTGTATCATCAGTGAAAGTGGGTTGTCCCCCGCCTTGTACCATAGGTGACTATTAGGTGTGTTTCCCTTTCCGTTGTGTGGTTTTGTTTCCCCTTCTGTTGTGTGTCATGTGTTTCCTTCCCATTGTGTGTTTGTGTGTTTCCTTCTTCTGATATTTCTTTCTTGAATTTAATACATGACTCTGCAAGGCCCAATGGATAAGGCACTAGTCAATGGATTAGGCACTGGTCAAGGAAATGGCTCATACAGAAAGGAAATCCCATTAGTCTTACTATCCAACCACATAGATGATCCCCATAACTAGAGTAGTATTGTATTCATACTAATAGATTCAATAACCACATTACAATCCTTGAGGTTATGACAGATCCTCATCTAACTGTGTAGATCCAAGTCATGCATCAAATCCATATTATGCTCATCATATTACAAAGAAAAGTCTGAAAACCCATCCCCTAAATGTCCCATTGCTTACAGAGTTGTTCTAATCCCTAACCCAGTAACATACATATTCAGTTTTTGATAAGACTTCACCTCTCTTGTTCTTCATTTTTATTTTATTAAACACTTGTATCTATAACCTTAGCAACCACCGTCAATGCATTTTTGAAGTTATAGATTGATAAGACAAGTGTTAAAGTGGTCCTAGATGGGATCATGCCTTCTTAGATCTGAGAACTCAATCTTTGCAATGATATCTTCTTGAAACTTCCATAGCATCCTGATATATTCCCTTTTTGATCCCAGAATTGTTCTGACACCTCTATCCACAAGTCACCATGCTTTTCTCATGTATTTCTTGGGACGTTGAATGCAGCTAAGTACAAATCCTATTTTTCCTTACGTGTGCATGTTGTGTGTTCATTGCAAACCCTACCAAAACTCCTTTGCCTGTGTGCCTTAGACCTCATGGACCCATGTCCCTTCTATGTACTCATACCTTCATATAATTTTGAGCCCAACATCACCCCACACTACGCATGTTCTCCACCCTTGGAAAAACTCTTTAAATAATAAATATTGCTGGATCCACTCAAATGGGTGGAAAGAAAGAATAAGGGAATGAAGAAATGGGGACAAGAATGAAAGAATAAGAGACTTGTTTATTTATGGAGGAGAGGGAAATCCTTCCCTAGCTACATCTCTAATTTTATACAAGCGTCGACCTCATTTTGTGCTTGCTCAACAAAGGTCACCCACCAGGGTGCTCAATTCTTTAAAACTCATCTACCTCCCCCTTAACGGCTCGATTGTGCTCTACGAGAGGTCTAGCTAATTGCCCAAATTCCTCAAGCGCATCCATCCTCCATCAGTCTAATTTGGGGGTATAATTCCTTTAGGTTCATATTTTTCTTTGATCCCTTTCAAGGTCTCAATGGCCTTTGACTATTATTTCGCGTATTCAGCTAGGATTTTTTCCCAAAAGTCAGACCCTTTTCCCCTTTTATAATTTCTTAGAACTCCTTGAGTTCCACTTCATGGATGGCAACTAAGATACTTGCCACTCTATCGCTGAACTGTGAAATTATCATAGGCAGCTACAACAACTTGCATGGTCAGATTTTAAATCAGCTGAAAGGATCTTGTTGTACTGAGAAACAATCTCAACAACCTTTATCTTATTTTCATATTCTTGGCATATCAATGCTTCTCTTTGCAGATTCTAAATCTAGTGGCCTCCTCTCCATAGTGAGTATGTGGGTCAATTCCTCTAGAATGCATAGGCAAAGGGATGATCCATACTTTTGTGTGAACAATGTTAAGTCTGAATGCTTTAAGACAATGACATCTGTGATCATCTCGGGTATCTTCTTATATGCCTAGGATTCACTCTTACCTCTCTCGTCCTTTAGCTCATGCCTTAACCGAGCGCTGCATTAGTTCCTCTTGCTTTAGGTCCTTATTTTGTCTCAAGGAGATATTCTTCCCTTTTCTCCATTTCTTCCTATAGGAAGTTCAACCTAGTCGTTTATTATGAAGATCGATGGCTTCAACCTCAATTGAAACATTGTTGAGCATCATTACTTTATTTTCTCATGTTTTCAATAATCATTGATACATTCCACCAAGGGGTTTATTCCTTTTGTCTTTTGTACTTTGATCAATGAAATTCCTAATGGCTTACCTCAAACACTATGCTAATCAATGTGGGACTCAAATGCCCATGATAGCATTTTCCTTGCCCATGGGTATGCACCTAACTCATCAAATGAAAGCATGGAGTAAAATTTGTTTCAACAAATTTTGAGCTCATGCCCTCCAGAAGTGTTCAAGTAAAGTTAAAAGTCTGAAAAGATAGAGAAATTCATGCTTTGAAGTTGTATAAACTCTCACAGTCTACATGTTTTGATAAATTTTCCATTTTCCTATCTAGACATGCATGAAAATTTTATTGTTTTCCTCATTTGAATGAAATTGTCAATATTTCTATGGCCATGGATCACCGAACCTTGTATTGTTTTCAATTCCTTGGTTCGCGAAAGAAATTTGAAAATCAGGCACGAAATGGTGGAGTTTTCTTCTTCTCTAATTTTTTTTCCACAGTCGTGAATGATGGGCATTTTCTTCCCCATCAAATTTTTGCCCCATTATCCATGGGTACGTGGACATATCTAATTGGAGGCGGGCCGACAGAGCAATTTGTGTTTCCGAGCCTTTATGTAAAAAGGGCTAAAATTCATAAAGTGACCCGCAGCCTTGATCATGCTATGAGGGAAAAAGTCAAATGTTGAGCCCGCATCAAAAGAGTCAAATCGGGGAGGTGGATCATCAGGGAGATTTGAGAATTTGAGCCTCTTTTCATTAAAGGGGCTTAAAGTTAAAAAGTGACCTGCAGCCCTGCCAAACACAAAGGAAAAAGTCAAATCTTGGGCCCGCTCGTTGGAAAGTCAAAGCATGGAAGCGGGTTGGCAGAGAACTTTGAGGGTTTGAGCCTTTTTGTAAAATGGGATAAAATTCATAAAGTGACACACAGCCCTGATCATGCTATGAGGGAAAAATTCAAATATTAAGCCTGCATCAAAGGTCAAAGTAGGGGAGGTGGGCCGGCGAAGCAATTTGTGTTTTTGAGCCCGCATTGAAAAAAGGTAAAATTATAAAAGTGACCCTCGACTCTGTCTCCACTCAAGTGAAACCATGTGTCAGGCTTATATCAAAAGTGGAAGGGCAGACCAAAAATGTAAAAAATGCCAAATCTCTATAAAGTCACAAAATGCAAAAGGCATCCTCCATGCCCGCTACAGTAAATTTCTCCCACGTGGATGACTCTGGTTAAAAGTTTCAAAGGCAAGATGAATGGTTCAAATTCAAAGTTACAAAATGAGTGTAACAACTGCATTATGAAAAGTCTGGTTTTTTCTGCCATTGGTGTTTCTTTGTGAATCAAGAATCTGAACAGATGTGAATGATTGAAAAGAAATTGTAAACCGTTTCTTGCTAAAAAAGAAGAAGTTGTAAACCATTTCTTGCTAAAAAGAAGAAGTTATAACCATTTCTTGGAGATATTTAATGGCTTCTTCACACCATTGTACAGGGTTGGCAATTGATCTTGTAAACTCATGAGTGCATTGTACTTAGAGAAAGCAAAGGAGATAGCCATTTTCTTCTACTTTCCTCCATTCTCAAATTTCTTCCATTCCCACATTATGTACAACTTCTATTTAAGCATCAATACAAGAAGAAGGATTTTGTAGCCTATTTGATGAGGATATTTTTAGAAACTTTGGGTTCACAATCTTATCTCATCTTGTTTCCATTTGCAGAGTTGTTTCTTCTCATAAATGCATGTGTTGAAGTTTCTAACTAGTGTGTGTGTAGGAATTAATTTTCTACCTGTGACATTAGTTATCCTATCTCTTTTCTCACTCCCTTTCCCACCTTCATAGAAAATTCCCCCCCTTACAGATAACTGCAAGCATTTTCCGCAGGGTCAATAGAGTGCCCCTATTATATCCCGGCCGAAAGGCCACCACATAAATCCACACTTTCTCACGCATGTATACACAGTAGCTGCACCATTTAAGTAGAGGTACTTAGATTCCAAGAGTGTTGGCAAGGAATTCACAAATTTGTCCACCCGAAAAATTCCCTCGCCAATAGAAAGATTACCGAAAAACTAGGATCTCCCCACATGCTACCATATTCTTTTCTTACGCTCTCTTCTTCAGCTTCCTTCATCACCACATCCGTGTTACATTCAACCTCTTGTTCTACCAGGTCCTTGATGATCTTTGCACTTATTTCTCCATAGCCTCATCTATCTTTTCCTTTATGAGGCTTGGGGTCATTTGGTCCTTTGTATCTTCTTCTCCACTTACCCCTTTGCCTTGAGTCTCAACCTCTTCTTCGTCCTCCTTCTCCTCACCTCCTTCTTTATACTCCTCATTTTCCTCTTCCTCAGAGTCATATATCTCATAGACATGATGGTCTTCACCTCCTTCTGGCTCATCATCACCATCCCTGTCACTGATGTAGGTGTCTAGATTCTCTATTTCTTCTGAATCTACCTCATCAGCCACCTTCTTCGTCTTCCTTACTAGGGATTCTAGTACAGGGGATTATTATCTTTCTTTTTCTTTGGTAGGTGAGGTCTTCACTGAAAATTCCTCTAGGTGAGGGGTTCTTCATGCTCTGGAACCTCTTCTTTTGGGGTCTTTTCCTTGATAGGATACTTCTTCCTCCGTGTGTAAGTACTAGGATTTGTGCTTGTCTCCGATGCGCTTACCACTTGTGTGGTTTGAACACTTGGTGCCTTCTACACCTCTTCTCTTTTTCTCTTCCTAGGCATGGCCTTCTTCCTTTTGGTAGGGTCTTCAAGGATGGAGACATAATTCTCTAAGTAAGCACCTTTTTCAAATTTTTGCCTTATGCATAGATAAACCGTTGCTACAGTCCTTCCTACAATCGGCATCGTTAAAGGCTTCATCATCTGTATCTTGTGGGAGACATATCTCTCCATGTACGTGCACTTCTTTGGATAGAATAGCTTCCGGCACAGCTCGCGGTGGTCTATATCTACCTCACTAAGGTCAAACCTTAGTATCTTAGCCTCCTTAAACCAATTAACTCTAGCTTAGAAGTAGTGTGTAGTGAATGGAGAAGGGTAGCTTGCACCATGGGCTCATATTCCCATTTGTCAACATAAATATGCCAATACAGAAGTGTTGGTATACTAAAAATTATTCCTCTCCACTCATGAGCATGGGAAAATACTATGGGATCCTCCACTCGGCCTCGAATTCATCACTTATTCACTTATACCACTTCTCCAGGCACGCCTTGTGAGCGGCCATCATGGTTTCACAAATATATTTAGCAAACCTCTTTGTAGGTGAGGGATCCTCTTCTAGATATTCCCAAATAATTTTTTTTTGCCCATATAGCACTCCAATATCTAAAAACACAATGGTGAGGATGTTACTTATGAGTATCTTCTCTCCCTCCTACACGCTACTTATAATTTCATCCACGATGAAAGTGAACAAGTTGTAGATGGTTCCTTTTGATATCTTTCAACATACATTCAGCCATGCCTTGTTCACTCGTGTCCATCGTTCCTAGTCATTAAGCTTGGTGACCAAGCATGCGACCATCCTCATCACTAGGTCTGGTATCTCAATGATGTTAAAGTATCACAACCCCTTCTTGTAGTCGTACATAGCTACAATCTCCTTGATAGACTCCTTGTCACTTACACCATCATAAATGTTATCTCCTTCACAATTAAGGCTTGTGAACTTGGATATCAGTTGTGGCATGATGTGCATATTGTACCCCACAAAATAAAAATGATCCTCATCCATGCGCGACATCAACCACTAATAAAGGTGCTCAGGCTTGCCAAAGTATGACAACTCATATAATTGAAATAATCCATCCTTTTCCAATTTGACCTTCACCTCATTATTGTAAATGGGAATTCCATTTGACGTCTTACTATTAGTTGGTCGGACCAACTCCAACCCCATTTCCTTCTCAGTTTTTCTCATGGGATGATTATAATTGCTTACGGCCATCTTTCGTCGGTGTAAATCCCATTATTTTCCTAGCAATACCCCACCTGGGTACTGCATTTCCACGTACCATTCTTTGTTGGTGCTCATGACGGCAGCGATTTTATTTCCCTTACCCTTGCCCTTTGTTTTCTTTGGTGAAATAGTTTGTTTCCTTGGTGACATTCTTCTGGTTGGGATGAACTTAAAAATCTTTCCTCTTGCTCTTATCTATTACTCTCCTTGATCCCAAAGCTCACTCCAAAGCTTAAATTCCTGAAATAAATCCTCCTTTCTCTGTGCCCTAGTTGTCAAACCCTAACCAGAAAATCCTTCCACAAGACGATGCTCTTCACACAACCTTCCTCACACCCGTGTACTCCTTCCTTTGAGTTCGCAGATCTACTCTAGATGCTTACTCAAATTTCAGATTCTCCTTTCTTCACACAAATTTCTCTTTGGATGCCCTAGTTTGCAAGAGCTTCTTTTACTTCGAAATCGCAAGGTAACAAATGAATTTCTCGACCGTGTATTTATAGTTTTAGCTTCCCTCTAGCATTAAATGTTATACTACCTACCACCGTACTTTAATATTAAATGAAAAATTTTCCACTGAGCTGAATTCAAGTGCCATTATACACATGCCACATCCTATGCGAAAAACCCTTTACAACCTTCTGGCGTGAAAAAATCCAGCCCAACCGAAGAATCTTACACGTGCGTCCACAGTGCCAAAGGAACTTCTTCTAGCCTTTACCCGATTTTTTCCCTCACCACCTCATGTTGTTCCTACACTTTTCATCCTTTTTGTACATGGTTTCTGCAAGGCCTTCTTGGCACCAACCATTTTCATCTACCTCCTCTTCTATGTGCTTCTTAACATTACGCACTTTTTATCCTTTAACCGGGCCATTTACCACAACTTCTACTACTAGCTCAACTTTGTCTTAAAGGCCTATACTTTGCATCACTCCACCTCACACTAAAACAGATGTGTGGTCCTCTGCACATACACAACCTTGGAAAAAATAATGTGGTTACCAGTGCACAAGGCGCAAAACAAAACAAAACAGAGGAACAAGAAACGAGAAATGGAAACACAAGAAAATAAAATGCATAAAGGGAAATTCTAAACTAATTGGCAACACTACCTTATTAAAAACACCAAGAAGACTTATTTATAGTAGGGCTTCAACCTACTCCCATTGAAGTGACCTGGTAACCTCATCCCATCCAATGCTTGTAACTTACAGGCACTTGAATTCAAAATGTATGAGATGATGTAAGGTCCCACCAATGGATTTTCAACTTCCTAGGATGGCACATATACTTGGAATCATACAACAATACCATTTTCCCAACTTCAAAATTCTTGTTCTTGATATGACAATCATGTCATGCCTTTTGTCTTTCTTTTTATTCTAACTCCATCTAACAAGTGATCTCCTTTCGTCGAACTGCATCAACTTATCAATTCTTTCTTCCATCACTTGTTCATCAACTAACCCTCTTGCACGTGCTATACACAATGATGGTAACATGAATTCAACTGGTAAAACAACCTTTACACCAAACACAAATTTTGTTAAACCTTTTGTAGGTTGTCATGTATGCCCAAAGAACAGTTGATACTTTTTCATCCTAATCATTTCTTCCAACATCACAAAAATTAGTTAACGTGTGATGTAGTATCTTGTTAAATGCCTTAGCAATTCCATTTGCTTGAGGGTGATATGGGGTAGTCTTATCATGGACCACCATAACTTCTCCTAACATAATCTTGACTATTTCATTGAGAAAGTGTGTACCCCTCTCACTTCTTAAACTTAAAGGGACAACCATACCTATTAAATATGTTCTCCCATAAAAATAAAGCAGTTATCGATGTGGTGCAATCCATTATAGGATTTACCTCTGCTCACCATGTCAAGTAATTAGTGCAAGTGATGATATATTGCAAACCAATCCTTGGTGTGGCTGGTGTACTTGGCCCTACAAAGTTGATTTCCCATTTTTTAAATGGTTCATCACTGGCTATTGGTTACAAATGAATTTCATTTCTCTTTCCATGTTTGCTAAGGAATTGGCAATGGTCACAGGGCTTACAAAAATCAATACAATCTTTGTAGATGGTTTCCCACCAAATCCCTGCTAATAAAATCTTCTACGTGGCAGCATTTCCTGCATAGTGTCCTCCTACAATCCCACCATGCACTTCTTCCATAATGGCTATTCACTAATGTTCCAATACTCATCAGCATGCAGATCCTCATCACGACTTAACGAATACAGGTCTCCACTAACCAACATGTAAGTTGTGGCGCGTATTACTAATTGCATTCTCTCCAAATCGTTCATCCCTTCTGGTGCCAAACCTGTTTTTAAGAACAATGTGATATCTTCTAATTCTAAGGGCATGTGCCATAACCTAAATAGTTGTGCATATGGCATGGTATCCTCAATGCTTTGCACGCATCCTCTCCCGAGTCAATCCTTGATAAGTGGTTTAGTCCCGAATTGCTTTTTCCTAGCTTCACCACCACTGTGAACTCAAATTCTTGAAATAACTGGACCCAACCGCATATGTGCCCTTACAGAATGGGATTGTTGACTAAGTATTTAAATATCATATGGTCCATGTAGAATATAAATGGTGTTGCCAATAGATATTTTCTAAACTTGTGCAGTGCGTAGATCATAGAAAATTCTTCACACTCAGTAGTTTTGTAATTATGTTCTGCTGGTGTCAATTTTCTACTTACAAAGCACAAGGGATGATCAACAATTCCCTCACTAAGTTGTGTTAGCACTGCTCACATAGCTGTCCTTGAGGCATAAACATGCACATGGAAAGGCTTATCCCAAAAAGGAAAACATAATATGGGCATCGTGACAAGCCTATCCTTCAAACTGTCAAATGCCTTCTAATGCGCCTCTCCCTAATGAATGGACACTTTTATGCTTTAACAATTCCTCTAAGGGCACAGTGATCTTCGCATTACCCTGGATGAACTTGTTGTAATACTCCGTATGCCCAAGGAATCCATGCACTACAGCTTTGATAAGTAGGCTTCCCTAATCCCACAATAACTACAACTTTAGTGGGATCCATTAATAAGCCTTCTTAGCATATAATGTGTCCTAACAAGTGTCCCAAACAGAGTAGCAAAGACACATTTCTTAATGTTGAGGGATATCCTCAATTTCTTGACATCTCTCAAACATCAACCTTAAGTTTTCACAATGGTCCTTCACCAATCCATACACAGTCCAGTCATCCAGGAAAACTTGAAGAAACTTATGGATGAAGTCCTAAAATTCTTGTACCACAATGCACAAGAACATAGACAGGTGCATTATTTAATCCAAAAGGCATAACCATGTAGGAAAAAATTCTCCACTCGGTGGTGAAATTTTTCTTTTTCTAGTCTTCCTTTGTAATTTAGACTTGGTGATACCTTGAGAACCCATATGTGAAAGAGTAGAATTTGCGCTAGGCTACTCCCTCCAGAATTTATTCAGCAAAGGCGGGTTGGAAAAGGATCAATGATACACACTAAATTCATATCCCTGTGGTCAACATAGATTCTTATCCTACCATCCTTCTTAATATTAATCACCATTAGGCTTATCCATTCTGACTCTTCTACTACCTTAATGATACCAGATGATATCATTTTGTCTATTTCTTCCTTAACCCGTATGCATAAATTTGGATTCATCTAATAAGGCCTCTTCTAAATTGGGCATGCACCTTCCTTAAACTTGATCTTCATCTCACCCAAGGAATGGTGGATTCCTTTAAGTTCATGGTACTCACGAGGGAACAAATATTAGAACTCACGCAACAAATAAATGATCTTTGAAACTTATTTTTTCCAACCAATAGTTACCAATGATAGCTTCCTTAGGTTCTTCCTCCATCCCAATGTTAACCTTATTTGTTTTCAAGGGATCTTGGTAGGCATGTGGTCGTTCATCAGTGCTGTTTATGACTTCGCGCATACCCTTTAAATGGTTAGCATCCAAATACTCCATCTCTTCTCCTGTTTATCACCATAGACCATTTTTCCTTTTTATTTTTCCATGCACGCACACTCAAATTTACTTCCTATTATTCTTCTTCATTGAGGCGTGTCTCCAAATAAGGCTCACCTAGTAATTACTAGTACCCTATCCTCTTCCATAGCCCTATCTCCCATCGTAAGGAACTTGATCACTTATAATGCCTTATCCACTGATGGTTTAGTACTCCTATACTCGAAAGCTTGAATGAAATAAATCACCAACTCTTAACAATTACCTGTCTAACGACGCATCTCTAAATGAATGTACCAAGCATGTGCGTACATCCTTATAAGGTGTAATACAACTTATGTACCCATAACGAAGGTGGCAATGCTTTTTTGCTTCCCTTTCAGGTCTCCTTACATGTTTGGATATGAAATGAATTGGTCTCTTTTCCATGGAATTCTTGTATGACCATGGGTGTGTTGTTCCTAGAAAACCTTATAGAAAATGTGATTCTTACCTCGTGCCACTCTGAGGAGGTTCTCTTAATGTGTAGCCCACCAGTGTGCTGTAATTCTAAGTAGGTTATAACTGAGCATTCCTCTTCTCTTATCCTTATTTTTCCACTGAGCTTCGATATCCCAAAATAACATTTTAAGGTATGCCCCTCAAGAGTAACTTGGTAACTTCTTTCCTCCTAGGTTCTTGAATAAGCATGCCTTTGTTACCCTTGTTACAGATCCTCTTAACTATCAACTAATTAAATCATAAGTCCTATGCACCCATTTTTTACATGCCACAGTAGTGGCATCACTCAAGGACTGAGCATTTTCAAACTGGATAACTCCTTTCGTGGGGTGAATTATCTCAAGATATATAATAGAGAACACGTAGATTCTATTAAGGAATTCTTTTCCTAAGGGCTCAGTATAGGGCACTGAATTCCCATCTGTCAAAGGAATAATCACCCATTTCTTCCTTATTCTCAAAGATGATATACCCTTTGTTAAACCGCAGGTCAACATTGTTCTTATAACACCATGGGTGCCCAAGAAACATTGGAAATTTTCCTTCCTTAGGCGAGCAGCCAATACTTCAAAGTTTCCAATGAACTTGGCCCCTTGAATGGTAATAACTGCATCCTTCAGGACTCCAATGAGCATTGCCTTAGTCTTTTTTGCCATATACAATACATTCAAAGATGGCTATAACTGTGAGTCATTCCATATGATGTTAAGCATCTAAGGTAATAACATTTACCTCTGCTCTTGTGTTCATGAGAATATTGCTTAGAAGTCACCCATCAACAACCGCATTCAGAGTAATCTCCTTGTCATATTCAATGTTATGAGGAGGAAGGTTTGCATGTAAAACCTGTCTTTCAAACTCTACTTTCGGCGCATGGCACCTTCTCTCTCATCCATTCTCCCATCAAGGGAATAATATTCTCTTGCCTTAACATTTTACATACTTCCTTGACCTCATCCAGGTTATTCCTTGGAACCTCTTTATCCTTTTATTGCTCCACTTGCCTTAATAGCTCCTTGAGACATTGGATCTCCCCTTGTAAACTCTGAATCACATCCATAGTCTCTTGATACACTTCTTTCTGATGGGCAGGGTCTGGATGCTTTCCATGTACTACTTCCTCTCTTGACACTAGTTTCCTTTGTCTTGATATTTCCCTAGCACACACGGCCTCTGCTCACATCATCACCAGTATAGGTTCTATCCTTGACTCATGCGCCACTCTTGGCATCCATTGTGAATCTTCCTTCTTGATGCTCACCATCCCATCACCCTTGTCCTTTCGGTGTTGTTGGTTTATATGCTCATAAATTTATTGACACTCTTTGTACTTGTGTTTTTTTCCACACTGTGAGCATTGTAACATATCAGAACACTCGTGTTTGTAAAGCTCTATCGATCCACAATTATAAGAAGTTCATTGTGGGAAATCACTCATCCTCCACTATAATTACTTCGACCATGAAATCCTTCACAAAAACCTCTTCCACGTGCCCCTCCATCTACGTGACCTTCATAAAAATGGTCATCATCCTTATAACTACTTACAAGGCTAGTCTGGCGCACACCCAAATCAATAGCATCATGGATCTAATCAATCAGTCTGCAATCCTTGGTATCATGCATTGTAGAGGTACAAATATTTTAGTAGCAAGAAACATTCTTGTAGATTGTGCGTTGTAGTAGAGGGCACCTACTTGCATCATGATCCCCATGGCAAATCTCAAGGTCTACCGCCATAGCGCGTACCGACTTCCAAGGGAATCTATCCTTTATATGCCCTTCCATCTCACAATCTATACACCAAATCCCACTACAAACCTCATGCGCTGAATTTGCAAATAGCTGCTCAAACTGCTTGGCCATTGTAGCAATTTGAGCCTCCAGAAAAGGACTAACCCCAGTATTGATACTCCCTACAGTTTCAGCATGTAGGGTAGCTTTCAATACATCACGGGGGTAAGTGAAAGTCTTGTGTAACATGGCCCTTCTAAATGGTGTTATCAATCCTCTAAAAAACCATTTAGCTTGTTAAGAAGGATGAATGTCATAGGATATATTTGACAAGAGAGTCTTGAACCGTGCATCATACTCCCACACACTCTCTACCATTCCCTGCTGGATCTCCTTCAGAGCATTGATGCTCTTCTATTCAAACTCAGGGATATAAAACTTTATTAGGAAGGTGTTCTTCAATGCGGTGTAATCTACCACCATCTTATGGGGGTAATACTTCCTATACCAACTATGTGCACGCCCTTCCAAAGTTATTGCAAACTGAATTGCCTTCCGCTCTGGGGTAGTGATCCCTTTCGCGCGCCATAGTAGTTCACACTTGTACACATGCTCTGCAACATCTTTAATACCCCTATAGTCTAGTAAGTGCAAAGAAATATCAAAAAACACTTGGGAGGGTGGCTAGGGTCCTTTTCCTCCCAATATAAAGCCTTGGTTTCCTCTAGTGTTTTCTCTTCCACTAGATTCACTAGGTTTTGTTCCTCCTGACCCATCAGATCCACCTCCTGTAGTCGATAAAGGACCAGAATTGGTTGCACCAAGGATTCCCAATGTCCCACTAAATTTCTCATTAATGGTCTATGATATTATCCCACCACCAGTTGTATGTCCTGCGCCACTCATAGATGCAATACCCAAACCTTGTGCACTTGCACCTTATCCAAAGATTCCTCCAAATACAGGAATGGATTGTGTAGCCATGGATGTTCCAAATGAGAAACTATATCTCCTGGGCACAGATTGGTTACTCCACTTGATACCAACTGGGTTAACAACACTCCTCCTTTGATATGGAAAACCAAGTACCAGGGGTTGGTCACTAGGTGGTTTTACATGTGTACCGACAACTCTTCTTTCTCCATGCAATGACCTCTCATCAGAAGCTGAAGGGGATTCTCTCCCACACTTGAAAAGATGGGGGTAACATAGAATTATTAGGTTCCACATCCTCTACATAAACCTCAACTCCTTCTCATAACGTCTACCTCCATAGATCCATCACACTTGCAACCTCATGTTGTCTAATCATCATCCTTTCATGATATTTTCCATGCTTGATTCGTCTCTCCTTCCTTTCCTTCTCAGCCACAATGTTCTGCCATATTCCTCCACCCTTGCTTCCTGTCCCAACACTCAGAGAAGCTCAGTTAGGCCATGGGAAATGCTTCTAAACTTAAAGTAATGACAAATATCTTCATAGCCAAAGGAATAGCATGCAAAAATGATCTTTTAAGTTCCCTCATAAACTCAAAATCAATAACTTCTGGGAAAGATTATGTAGAAATGGTGCATATGCTAAAGTGTAACTAGTCAGTAGTCTCTTCCACCAGTGATTAATTACACATTTCTAAGTCAAATCTACATCATGTAACCTTTGATATTCATTTTGGGTCCACATGTGCAATATATAGTATCAGATTGATATAGATGCATATGCTGAAAACCACTCATTTAGTTCTACTAGAAAGAAATTAAAAGAATGTCTCATATAGCTCATGTTATAGGTTCTCTTCTACCCATCTATGTGCATTGAACATAGGTCCAGTGTCGAATCTTTGAGAAAACTCGTCCTCTGTGCTCTTGAACCATGTTTCAAGACTTTCTAAGGTCAGTCTCTTTTTCATCACACATCACAAGGACAAAGATGCATGCCGTTTATCACAACAAATTTGAAAAGAAGTCCCAGTAACGAGAACCAAGATGTAGTCATATTTTATACCCTTACAGCAATAGTTTAATCCGATGCACATCAGCTTATCACCTAACGGTGTTGGGCGCTCGCCTGAGGCACATGTGGGTGCCAAGTTTCTCCTTTATGTGAGTCTCACGAGAATGCATCATCTTATAACAAATATTTAAATAGAGATGAGAAGAAATACCCATGCCATATCCTAGAACGAGTTATCTTATTACATCCATAAAAGACAAATAACAAGCAACATAAGAAAATGGCTCATACAGAAAGGAAATACATTAGTATACTTCCAACTACATAGATTATTTATTACAGTGTATTGTATTCATATTAATAGATTCAATAACCACATTACAATCCTTGAGGTTATGATATATCCTCATCTAACTATGCAAAGCAAAGTCATGCATTAGAGCCATATTATGCTCATCATATTACAAATAAAAATGAAAACCCATCCCCTAAGTGTGTCATTACTTACAATGTTCTTCTAATCCCTAACCCATAACATCCCTATTCAGTTTTTACAGGGCTTCGCCTCTCTTTTTCTTCTTTTTTCTTCTATCGGGCACTTGTATTTATAACCTTGGTAACCAACACCATGCCTTTCTAAAGTTATAGATTTGTTGCCAAGTGTCGAAGTGGTCCTCTATGGGAGCATGCCTTCTTAGATCCCAGATCTCTCCACTATTTGCAATGATGTCTTCTATAAAATTCCATCGCATGCCTGGTATATTCCCTTTTTAATCCCATAGTCGCAAAACTAGCACCTTATCCAAAAGGGTCATGCTTTTCTCATGTGCTTCCTAGGATGCCGAATGTGGCCAAGTACAAATCTTGTTTTGCCTTGCATGCGCATCATATGTTCTGTAAACCTTGATAGAACCCTTCTTTGCATGCATTAAACCCATGCACCCTTTTTAAACTAGATCATGCATGCCCATGCACCTTTTTTACTTATCTGATATTTTGGAGCCCAACAATATGTGAAGGACTACCACTTGCTACTTCCATTATTCATGCACGCACACGTACATGTTTTTTTAAAACTATTGGGATCTCTTCCTCTCCTCCATTACTATTACTTCCAAAACATTTCCATCACCTCAAACATAATTTCTACACCACTCCATGCTTCTGCAATTTGAAGAAGGAAGTTTTTCAAGAAAAATCTATGATCAAGAGTTGTTAGAAACCTAGGGCATGAAAATCACAATTTACTCATATCTTCTAAACCATGCATCCGATCCCTACAAAATTTTGAAAAAATATCCCTTATCTAAACACATTAGGGGAGCAAAAAACAAAAAATTATCTCATACTGCATGGATTTTATCTAGCAACCATTTAAATAATTTATTCACCGGATCACTTTTCCTTTAGTTGTCGTCAAATAGTGTAGTGGATTGACCTAAAAAATTGAACAAAACATCTAAAAAGAAAACCCAAAAAGTATGTAATTTTCTCATTAATCTGATACCATGATTTTTAGAATCTAATAATAACAAGTACCACTGGTTCGTACTTTATATTTTTCATAAATTTCTAGAAATGAAAAACTCTTCCAAAAGAAGAGACATTGAAAATCATACAGAACAAAAAACTAGGGCACGCAGGTGAAAAAGAAAAAGGAAAAAAAATCAAATTTACAAAAATAAAAAGTGCTTCGAGTTAATCACGATACACTTTTGTAAAATGTATAACATGAAAGAAACATTACAGCAAAATCAATAACATCAAAAAAGCACACTACCCAAAATAGCAGCCCCTGGGTCTTGATTTCCAAAAACAGCATTTTTTGACTCCTAGTTGCAAAAAGTGCTACCATCTTCACAATGGCTCACATTTCTAATTTTTTCTACCCATGAAGGTAAAATTCACTAGCCCAAATCCTATTTTGAATATCACATCTGAGTACCTGAGTGTGGGTGATAGCAATATCGCATACATGGACTTGGAAGATCTCAAACATAGAATGTCCGGTGATCTAAGGGGAAAAATGGACAAAAAGATAATTTCCAGCGGCTAGTATATAGCTTGTGGTAATACTCATTCCCTAAAAAAACATTGATCTAGTGTTATCTTGTGCCCAACACTATGAACATGACGCTAGAACAATCGAGGGTCGATGAAAATTCCATCATAGCAGTACTCAACACGAAGGCTATATCACAAATTTTGTGCATTCCAATTGAGAAAGATATGGTCATGATCATGAAGGATTTCACAACCTCGGAATGGCTAAAGAAATATTCATACATCCAAGGCTTCACACTAGGTTAATGGCTGAAACACAAGGGGAATCCTTCTTGTGTCCCAAAATTCCTCTCCCATAGCGAGTTTCACAACACCTTCTCTGATATGATAATCTTGCTAAGTCGAGTCATGGGTGAAGAAACTATGAAGTAATTTTAGAATTGGATGGAAATCTTCATCGACACAATCATCGAGGGAAAGAAAATGATTAATTGGGGAAAACTCATTAGCGATAGCTTCTACTTATAGTTGCTTTAGGTTCATGCTTCCAAGATATTTTTCATGACTTTATATCTTGTGTACATCCTGACAAGCACAAGATCATTAATAAGTTTGAAACCTGCATAGAATGTTCTTCAGAAGGCCCCTGCGTTTGAAATATATCCTCAAATGACCTTAAAGGAGAAAAATCAACACTATGTCAGGGTGAAAAACACATTCACAATGTTCATAATGAAACTTTCGGAAGGGAGTCAACACATGAGAATGTCATGTCAAGCCAGTGCCTTAATAAAAAAGTACGGGTAAAGACTTATCTAATTCTCCACATTCTCCTCCCTCAGGGTAGCTGGTTTTGAGCTCAATTTGTGGAGATTTCTGTGATACCTGAGTGAAAAAATGGTACTGATGGAGCTGTACTAAAAATTACTACATATGAATACAAAATTGAAGAACCATAAGAAGAAACAAATCTTCATCCCCCTCTCACTGGGGATTTTCACATGTAAGAGCTCTCACATTTCCGTGAACATCAAAGAAGCCCTCGCCCTAATCAACATGCACTCATTTATTTCCAAGGTGGATTTTGATCACAAGAAGAATCTAGAATCCTTCCACTTTCCAGACTTATGCCACGTACCTCATATTGAAGAATTATGGGCCAACTACATCAATGAGTATGAGATTCGTGAGCATGACTATATGAGGATGACAATAGAGTAGATGAAAATATTTAGGTTCAAGTGGTACGAGGATGGTGTTGCTAAAGATGGTTTTAAATTATTGGATCCCTAATACCCTATGGTTAAATCTTCTCCTCTCCGTCAAGTACAAGTGGATTGTGCCTGAATCATGGTGATATCAAGGGACACACAATGGACATCATCAAGAGATCAAAATAATGGTTCAAGAGGAAGAGAGATAATCTCCTCGCATCATGTAAATTTCCATATCCTTAAAGGAAAGCATCATACCACTCGAATTGCAAGAACAAGGAACAAGCTATGAGCTCAATCCACCCAGAAGAGAGCTCAAGGAGAGAAATATATGAACCTAACCCCCCTTGCTACAAGAGGTTTTGAAAGAGATCAATAACGGGTTAGATACTTTTGGTGGAACTCAAATTAGGGAAATCGAGTCAAATGAAGCGTCTACCTTGCAACAACCTCTTGATCTTCCATACCCTATTACTACACAGGCATCACATGTAAAAATCCCACCTCCTCAACTGGAGCCAGAGGTTGTGATCATGCCCAGTACTAAGCCAGAGTCCAATGAGATCTTCCCCTAGATTCAAGAAATTATCACAATGGAAACTTACATGATAAAACATGAAACTTTCCCTGACTTCTCATCCATTTCTTTGATGATAAATTTAAGAATGGAAATGTATCTTAGGAGGCCTCTAGATTCTACATCGATGCTTCAGGGAATTAGTATGTCAAGATAGTTAAGCTAAAGGTTATCAAACCTATTGAAGAAATGACTCTAGCCAACTACAAGATGAGCACCATCTCCTTGGGACCAAAAACATATGAGGGTGACCTACACCTATATCAGGAATCTTATAATCACCTAGTCACAAGGATTAAAGAGTATAAGGAAAAGTTATATCAAGAAGATGATCACATTCACACTCTCAATTCCTACATCTATGTGCTTCTTGATCATAGCACTGCTAATGTTCTCCATGTGTTAGAAATCACTCCAATCAGAAGCATTGATCCTGATTCCATAAAAAAGACCCAAAAATTCACCGAGCAGGGGAAATCCAATGACAAATGGGTGAATATTATCCTTGAAAAAGTAAATACATTACTTCTAGAGGTGATAACCTTGTACAAATACATAGAGAGCATAATGATGAAATTTTTCACAACCAGAGAGTCCATTGAGGCCAAGAAAAATCACCAGGACCAAGTGTATTTCTTGGTCATGGACATGGGTAGAGTTAATTCACCCCTCCTAGTAATTAAAGTTATGGTCTTCAATAGCGGAAGAAAATTTGTCTCTTTTTTTGGACCAGGTGTTATTCACACAGTATGAACTGATCAAGTGTGTCATCAATGAGTTGGATACATATGAAGAAGATTGCCAAAATATGTAGAAAGAAGTAAATTATTAGATCCCAAAACTTGACGTACTAGCATTGAACCCAAATACATCAACAGAGGATTTGTTGAAATCATTCTAAGACCAAGTTAAGAGTGACGCTTGAGATCCCTTTTCATTCTTAGAAAACACTTTGGAATATCTAGCCGAGATACAGGAAATCATCTCCACCACTACAGAGAAGTATCAAACATGGTACTTAAAATGCAAGCACATAAAATCCATTATAGGTAATTACATCAAGTCCCTTAGCCTCATCCTAATCCCTCGGGAGTGTCAGGTAATTCTAACATCAACAATATTTAACAAGGAGTTCAAGGGTACTCAAATTTTTTCAGCAACACTTCCCAAGAGTTCTTCAGTAGCATGGTTATCTTTAGAATAACTCTCTCTCTTTCTTTGTCTTTCTTTCTTCCTGTCACATTTCTCCTCTCCCTCTTCTATTTCTTCATTATGTGTAATCATGATATTTTTTATTATTCATTAAATTGACTTTATAATGTTGAATTGTAAAAATTCCTTTATTTTATAAAAATGGAGCTTAATCCCAAAGTCCTAGGAAGATGAAAAGTCATGAGATGAATAAGGAAATGAAGATTCATGTGGGGGGAGTCAAAATTTTATATTTGATTCTATATAATGTAATGACACATTTATTCTTAAGTTTTTTCAATTTTTTTCACTCAAGAGAGATATCTATTGAGCAATACAAGAGAGATAATATTCTTCCACTTTCCTTTACCATTTTTCTTTCATTTCCTCCATTGTACAACTTTATGAAAATGGCAATAAATAAAGGTATTATTTATTTCCATGGCTTATGAATGTGTGTAAATTTGTGTGCATGGTTTCCTCTAGCCATTGGCATAGTAATCATGTTGCTTCTTTCTAACAAATTGTGGATGTGAAATTTCTAATTGGATTAGGTGAGATCTGATTTTCTACTTGAAGGGTTAATTTTCCTTTTCTAAATTCTCTAACTTCCCTCACCCTATCTTCAATTAAATTCTTCCCTTACAATTCATTGTAAGAATTTTCCATGGGTGTGCAGTGGAGTGTGATCGTTGGATCCCTGGCCTTTTGGCCAACAATATTTTTTTTGCTTTTGTTCATTGAAAATAAAGTAGATTTGTACCACCCAAGTAAAGGGACCTAGATTCCCAAAGTGTTGGCTAGACACCCACCAATTTGTCCCCTGAAAAATTTTATCACAAAATTTTTTTGGCGCCCACCATGGGGCCAACGTAGTAGCAATCTGCACCCAAAAAATGACCATAAAAATATTAAAAAATATGATATCCAAAAAATAAAAATTTCTGGAGTTTGAGAAAATTAAGAGCCTTATGCCTTCCATCAATGGCTATACCCAGAAACCCTCTTGTTGAAAGACCAAATTTCTATTTTATATCCAAGAAGAAATCATTTCTGGCTTGAGGGAATCCATTTTTCATAATAGAAAAAGTTGCACACAATACTTCATTGCCACGAGAATCCTGGACCTTGAAGAAGATCGTGTTGCTAAACTAGAGAGACAAAGACAAGTCCAAGAATCTCAAAGAAGAGCTGAAAATAATTTTTGAATTTTCAGCTTGATGGATAGAAGGTACACTCAGAAACAAAGGCAAGGAGGAAAAATTGATCCTATCTTTGAAGAACTACAAGGAAGACAAGAGCTTCTCAGAAATCCAAGGTTTTCCCTTCATCAAGCAACTGGTTCCATTGGAATTCCAAGAGTCATCACCCCATTGGTCGTGGAGTTTCAAAATATCAATGATAATATTGAATACTTCACTGACGTGAAGATAGAAGAATAAGATCAAGAAAGAGAAGAAAAATTTGAAGCAGAGATAAGAGCTCAAATTGAAGAGATCAAAAGAGCTCAAGATGAAGCAGACACAAGAGCAACATCCAAAGTAGTAGCCTTAGAAAGGTTGGAAGCAAGAATAAGGAATGTGATGTCAGGATATGAAGAATGTAGGTAAAATGTACCATGGGGTGTAAATACTGGCCCACTTGCGCTTGCACAACCACTCCATGAACTACCACGAGGTTCGAGGAAGAATTTATTGAAGTTCAGAGGAGATGGTTTCTAACTCCCCAAGGAACATGTAACAACATTCATCACCACTTGTGGTGTACTGGGCATATAACATGAGGATGTGTCTATCCAACTCTTTTTGGAATCACTGCAGGAGAAAGTTTCTGAATGGTTCTACATGCTACCCCCAAGGTCTATCACTTGCTGGGAAGACATAAGAAGCATATTTGAGCACATGTTAAAAACCACAAAGAACTATTAGAATCTCTTAGACTAGTTGGTGTAAATGAAGAAAGAAGCTTTTGAATCAATGAAATATTTTATTACAAAATATAACAAGATAATCAAAAGGATCCCTTAAGATTTTGTGCCTCATGCAAATAATCTGAAAAGATTATTCATCAGCTCCTTACCACCAGAAGTTGGTTTCTTCCTCAAAAGATCCCAACCCAAGGATTTGACAGAAGCACAAGAATAGGTGATCAAGACTGGGGATGATTTAATATTTTTCATAAAGGTGAAGGGTCCTAATGGAAAAAAAAAATTCCAGAGCTCAATATAATCTCTCAATGATCCTATGATCAAGAAGATGGCTAATGACATGATTACCTTGAAGAAACAACTATCTCAAATCACCATGTGGAATGCTCCAAGTAAGTCGAATCCTCTGAACCAGACAAGAATCACTCTACCTCCTCACAAGCTTGCCCTTGAAGCTCCTCTAGTCAATGCTACCTATGAAACTAAAGAGCTAGAAGAGGAAGATGAAATGGAAGAACTAGAAGAAAAATAAGATGGTGATGATGTAAACTACCTTGAAGTTGAAGAAGTTGATGGTGACACCCAAAATGATCTTATTGAATATTTTTTAACAAGCAAAGATGATGACGATGTAGAATCACCAAGCTTATTATGTGCATTTTTCACTCATTTTAAAAAACCGCTGCAAAGAAGAAGAAGTAATATCCTCCTAAAATCCCACAAAACAATATCATCAACAAAGGAACGCCACTCTCACCATCTATGGATTCAGCCAAAGAGAAACCAGGCCCATTAGTATGCAATAAGCCTATTAGGAAAATCAATTAAGTCCTCTAGATCCTCTCCTAGTGATAAAATTTCTAAGAGTAATTCTTCTTCAAATGATAATCCTACAAAATCATCCAAAACCTCAACAAATCTTTCTTCCCCACCCCCTTCCAAACTTGCTACCACATCTACCAAAGGGATTCAAAATCCTAAAGTAAAATCATCCACACCATGTAAAACCTCTAGTGTCTTTACAACTTGACCTTCACCCTCCACACATTCATTTGATTATGTTGAACATGTAAATAGAAGCCAAAGTTTAGATCACGGAGATGGAGTATCTACAAATACAACCAGGTCAATTTGAGAGGTTTGTTAATATCGTCCAAAATGGTACCCAAAATCCTAATGTTGCAAACCCTAGCGCTAAAATGTCTTCTCCATATGCCATCTACACCTTCCTCACAAAACATGTTAGCCCTTAGCATGTCAAAGACCTAAAAATGTATAACCTTTCTACCTATCCCTTCTTGTCAAATGTTATCAACTCAACAATTGTATCATAAATTTTAGAGCCCCTGACAACGTTATGTATGTCAAGGTAGCAAATGCGCTAGGTCTTACCTTGAACCATGCCAATGGCTCTTGCTACTTCATGGAATCAAAGGAAGTGCCATTGGTAGGGAGAATAAAAGATGCTCAAATGGCCCTAGCTGATTTTCTTGAGAAGAAAATATTACTCACCATTCTAGTAGCATACATTCCAGCATCTTCTGGGATGCTTTTGAGTAGAATTTTTTGTAGAGAATTGGGTTGTGAAATCAAGATGGATTGGTCCTCTCTGGCTCATCCTAGTGAAGGGAGAGATGAACAAGTTATTTCCATGACAGAAGATGAAATGCATAGTTCAGAAATTAGAAGACCCACGAGCAAACATCTTGTTCCAAGATAGTGGGCTAGGCAGTTACTTTTTCAATTTAGAGAGAGATGAGAATTTTACACTTTTCACATAGGATAAAGAAAACCAATTATGGAAAATGGATTTTAATGGTATCCATTCTAGTATTATATTTGATGTAGGTGTTGGTCAGGTGTAGTATATCCATCTTCCTATAAGATGCAATTTGATAATACAAGTAACACAACGGAGTAGGAAGCCCTCCTCTTGGGGATGGTTATTGTTGAAGAAATGAGAATCAAGTAGCTGAGATGTCTAGGTGATGCCAAGGTAATAGTCAAATAGGTAAGGAAGCAATATTAAGTAAAAAATCCAAGGCTTAAAGATTATAGAAACAAGGTATGGGATTGCATTGAATTATTTGATGTTTTTCTATCCAATTAATCCCTCGAGAATAGAATGAGAGGGAAAAATATTTTCTAGTAGTAGCTTCTTTAGTTACACCCCATCCTTCCTTCGAGAAAAGATAAAGTGACCATAGAGATAGTTTTCAAGCCCAATTTTATTGATAATGTGAACCAATGGTAAGTTTTCAATGATGACAACTAGCTCTTGGCCTTCTTAGAACAAAGAGATAATTTTAGCAACCTCTTCTTCAAGGGAATCGAAAACCCACACTAGGGAGTAATTGCCTTAGCAAGTAAAATAAGGAATCGAAGGAATTGATGAATAGGGTGTAATCACCCTTAAAGGAAATAAAATCCCAAAAGTTCTATTCATTCTAGAAGACGTGTTCAATAAGAACGATAGATTCATTCAAAAGAAAGCAAAGCAGTCTTCCAGGTGTTGTTGGGCCTCAGAGTATTCGCTAAGTACAAGAAAGTGTGTGGGTGGTCAGGACCTATATGAAGAAGGGCACATGGGGTGAAAGTGTGTAGGACAGGGTTTTAATAAGGTTTAGCAAAACCCAAGGTGCCTGCACAAGGCAAGACAGGTTTTGGCACTTAGCCATATTTGGCATCCTAGGAAGCACATGAGAAAAGTGTGACCCATCTAGCATGCAGAGTGGATAAGGTGCCAACCTGGTAGCTGTATGGCCAAGAAAGGAATATTCCATGCATGCGATAGAAGGATCCAAAAATACATCATTGCAAAGAGTGGAGAGCTCAGATCAAAGGAAGCATGCTCCATTAGAGGACCACATGGACACTTGGAAACCAATCTGGTATCTCAGGAAGGCATGGCGGTGGAGACTAAAGCTATACATAGAGATGCTCGAGTAAAATAAAAGGGACACCAAGAGCGGCATCATATAGCCTTGGATAGGTGAAGCTCTTTAGGAATAATGAAGGATCCTTTGGGTTAGGATTAGGAGAACCATATGAGTGATGGCATATTTAGAGGGATGGATCTGTAACCAATTTTGTAGTGTGCATAGTTCATGCTCCTAATGCATGACTCTGATCTACATTTTTATATTGGCCTATTATGGCCTTAATGAATGTAATGTGGTTATTGAACTTGTTAACATGAATATAAGGTTTTGTTCTCAACTATATATGTTGTTCATGGGCAAAAACCCTAGTGCATTTCCTTTATGTTATGAATCATTTATGTATTATGTTTGATACCTCTATTTTGTTATCTGAATGGATGCATTGATATGATAACTCATCCTTAGCTCTTAGAATGAATGCATGGTTCTTTCCCTTCTTACATCTAATATTTTTTCAGTAGGGTATGTATTCTCACAAGACTCAAATAAAGGAGGGGCTTGGTGCCTGCATGTTCCTTGGGTGAGAACCCAGTGCCTGCTGGGTGAAAAGCTTGCAGCACATGGGATTAGATTGTTGTTCTAAGGGTGTAAAAATGACTACATCTTTTCAAGAGTAGTGCAAAGTGAAGCATAAGTTGGTAGTAAAAGTTGAATGGCCCAGTAGAAGGAAGCATGTAAGGTTGAGAAAGCACGTGGGGAAACAGTGAATAATGAATTGTGGTGTCAACAAGGTTTTAACAAAGACCATGTACAAAGAATGAAGAGCGCAGGAAGAACATGAGGTAGGCGAGGGAAAAAATAGGTAAATGATAGAAGAATTTCCTTCAGCGTTGCAGACACGCGCGTAAGAGTCTTTGGTTAGATTGGAGTTTTGCACACCAGAAGGTTGTAGAAGGCACGTGGGTAAGGGCGCTTAAGATCAAATTTAGTGGAAAAATCCACATTTAATGCTAATTATGTCAGTAGGTGGTATAGCATTTATTGCTGGAGAGGAGAAAAAACTATAAGTATGAAGTCAGGAACATTATTATTTACCTTGCTTTTGCAAAGTTAGAGCTCTTATGAGCTAGGCCATCCAGAGAAATTTGTGCAAAAGAAGAAGAATCATAAAGATATAAGTGTGTGACTAGGCTTGATCTACAAACCAGAGTGGAAGGAGTACATGGGCATGGGGAGAGTTCTTTTCATAATACAGTGTCTTGTGGAAGAAGTTGTTCCTAGTTAGGGTTTGGCAGCTAGGTCATGGAGGAAGAAGGATTCTTTGTGGAGTGGAGCCTTAGAGTTAAGCAGAGTAGTAGATCAAATCAATGAGGGATTTATGTTGTATCTCGACAAAAAAACATGGCACTAAAGAAGGCCACCATTTCACCAAAGAAACAAAAGGGAAAGGACAAAGGAAAGAAAACCATTATCTTCGTTAGCTCCAATGAAGAATGGTATGAAAAAATATAGTACCCAGATGGAGTATTGTTGGGGAAAGAGTGGGTGTCACACTTAAGACAAATGGCCATGAGCAATTACAACCATCACATGAGCACTACTGAGAAATAAATGGCATTGGAACTGGTTTGTCCAACTAACAAGAGGACACCAGATGGAATGCCAATATATAGCGACAAAGTAAAGGTAAAGTTGGAGAAGGAAGGGTTGCTGCAACTATATGAGTTGCCTTATTTTGGCAAGCCTGAGAGGCTATATTAGTGGTTTATGTCACACGTACATGAATACCACTTTTATTTTGTCAGGGCGCAAGATGTGCATAACCCCTCAACTTATATCAAAGTTCACTAGCCTAAATTATGAAGGAGACTCCATAGATGACAACTTAGATGATAAGGAGGCCATCAAGGAAACTATGGAGGCTTATGACTAAAAAAGGGTTCACAATAATTTGACATCGTAGAAATCCTTGACCTTGTTATGAGGATGGCCGCATGCTTAGTCACCAACCTTAATGATCAAGAAATATGGACATAAGTAAGCAATGCATGGTTAAATGTATGCTAGAAGATCTCAAAAGGGACAGTCTATAACTTTTCCACCTTTATTTCGGATGAGATCATAAGCAGTGTGCAGGAAGGAGAAAAGATATTATTCAGCAACATTCTCCTCACCATCATCTTCTCAGAGATTGGATTGCTTAATGGGCTAGAGGAGTTTCACTTGGCAGTATCCAAAAGACAATCCCTCACCCGCGAAAAGTTCAAAAAATATACTTTTGAAAAAATTATGGCCACTCACAAGGTGTGCCTAGAAAAGTGGTACAAGTGAATGTGCGACGCATTCAAGGTAGAGTGGAGGATCCCTTAGTAGTTACCCACACTCGGGGATGGAGAGGAAGAGTTTGCAGTATATCAACATTTATGCATTGGCAAGTTTACATTGATAGATGGGACTAAGAGTCCATGGTGCAAACTACATTTTTCCTTCACTGCGTAATTCTTCCAAACAGGGGTCAAAAGGGTCAAGGAGGCAAAAAGGCTAAGGTTTGACCTTAGTGAGGTAGACCAAGACCACCGTGAGCTAAACCGAAATCTTTTCTACCCTAAGAAGTGCACATATGTGGAGAAATATGTTTCCGACGAAGTATAGATGATGAATTCGATAACATTTTCGATCACTGGAAGGGATGTAGCAAGGGTATATCTCCGCATAAGGCCTAAGTTTGAGAAAGGTGCCTATCTAGAGAGTGATATCTCCATTCTAGAAGACCCCACATGGAGGAAAAATTCATGCATCAAAGAAGAGGGAAAGAGAAGAGGTGTAGGAGAATAAGGCACCAAGTGTGTAAACAACATAATCTGTGCGCACGCTAGAAACAAGCGCTAAGAGGAAAAGACCCCAGAAGAAGAGGCACCAGAGCATGAAGGGCCCCTCACACATGAAGAATCACCAAGGAAGATGTTTCCTATTAAGGAGAAAGAGAAGGAAGAATCTCCTATACTGAAATCACTAATTAGGAAGAATCAAAAGGTGGCAGAAAAGGTAGACTCAGAGGAAACAAAGAGCCTAGAGGCCTACATTGGTGACAGAGATGATGACAAGCTCAAGGGAGCTCAAGACCATCTAGTATATAATGTACATGAATTTGAAGAGGAGTAAGATGAAGAAAATTATTACGAGAAGGAAGCAGAAGATCAAGGCAAGGGGGTGAGCGAAGAGGTAAGCACCAATAAGTAGACAACCCCAAGCCTCACCAAGGAACAAGTGGAAGAATTCATAGAAAGATAAGTAGAGGGCATTATCAAGGACTTGGTGGAGCAGGAGTTAGAGTGGAGAGTAGATGAAATTTTTAAGGAAAGGAAGAAGAGAGAGTTGGGAAAGAATATGGCAGCATGGGTGGGAATCCCAATTTGGTGGTAAGATTCCCAAGGGTTGCACAAACAAGTGGGAAGGTTGTAATAACAGCACAAGGGAAAGGGATAGGCTACATTAATGATCCAAGCAAATTGTTACGTGTGCACTTCCAAAGCACTGTACCAATAGAATAACTCTTGGTTACGACTTCATTTAATCAAGAAGGTGCATATCCACAAACCAAAAAGATGCTATCTTGGGCATTTGAGTCCCATGTGGATGAACCTGAGTTTGAATTAATTCATATAGCATTGATGAAGGTACCAAATACGAAAGGAGTAAATCCCTTTGTGAATTCTCAACAATTGTTAGATGATCAAGTCTATAATGCACTCAATAAATTTTTAGTTGAGTTTAAGGCCACACTGTTCGGAAGGAATGATAGAGTGAAATTCCTAGAGGAGGAATTGAAGAATAAAAAGGAGAAGCTTGTTGAGAAGAGAAAATAATTGAATCAAGAAGATCTTATCAGTGCTCAGTTAAGGTGTAAAGTAAAGGAAGAGAAAGAAAAGGTGCATGAAGTCTCTAAGAAGGTGGATATGATTACAGATGCCATAGTCTTAAAGCATCCTAACCTAGCACCACCTGAGAAAAAATATGAATCAGCCTTGTAGTGTCTGTAGGATTTGACTCGCATCCTCACGATGGAAAGATGACCACTTTCCTTAGAGACCGCAGAGGAAATGATGTCACTCCAAGAGATAGAAAAGAAGCTGAATGTTGTTGATATCATTGCTTGATATACCAAACTCCTTGTATAGGTAAAGGCCACTACGCAAGTTGTTAAAGCTACATATGACAATTGTGCTGATAGAGATAGAGTGGCAAGCATCCTGGTTGCTACACATGAGACAGAACTTAATGAGTTTCAATAGAAGAATAAAGGGAATAGAAAAGAAAGGGATAAAATCCTAGCTAAGGTAGAAAAGAAGTCAGAAGCTATCAAGACCTTGCAAGGATCAATCAAAAGCTAGCTAAAGGAATTATACCCCCAAATCACCCATAGGATGGATGCACTTGATGACCTAGGAAAACAATTAGAGAATATTGTTGAGATAATGAGTGCCAAAGGGGAGGAACTAGGTTTTGAGGAGGTGATCACCCTATTCGGAGACCTCTATTAACAAGCACTGAGCAAGGTTGACACCTGGGAAAAGCTAGAGGAAGAAATAGGGAAGGATTTCCCTCTCCTCCTTCAAAAATAAGCTTTATTCTCTTTCATTTCCCCATTATTTCTCAAAATTATTCATTCCTTCATTATTTTTTCCACTATTCATAACCCACCATTCTTTATTCATTGAAGAGAAGTGTTTCCAAGAATGAAGAACAGGCGTAGTGTGGGGTGATGTTGGGCCTCATAATATTGGCTAAGTACAAGAAGGTGTGTGGGGTGCGCGGGACCTCTATGAAGAAGGGTGTGTGGGGGTGAAAGTGTTTAGGACATGGTTTTAGTAGGGTTTTATAGAACCCAAGGTGCACACGCAAGGAAAGATAGGTTTTGGGACTTAGCCATATTTAGTGTCCCAAGAAGCACACGAGAAAAGTGTGACCCATCTAGTATGCAGAGTGGATAAGGTATCATCTTGGCAGTTGTATGGCCAAGAAAGGAATATTACATGCATGTAATGGAAGGATCTAGAAATACATAATTGAAAAGAGTGGAGAGCTCAGATTAAAGGAAGCATGCTCCATTGGAGGACCACGTGGACACTTGGTAACTAATCTGGTATCTCAGGAAGGTATGGTGGTGGAAACTAAAGCTATGTATAGAGATGCTCAAGTAAAAGAAAAGGGAAACCAAGAGTGGCTGCATATAACATTGGATAGGTGAAGCTCTGTAGGAATAATGAAGGATCCTTTGGGTTGGGATTAGGAGAACCATATGAGTGATGGCATATTTAGAGGGATGGGTCTGTGATCAGTTTTGTAATGTGCGTAGTTCAGGCTTCTAATACATGAATTTGATTTGCATTGTTATATTGGCATGTTATGGCCTTAATGAATGTAATGTGGTTATTAAACTTGTTAACATGAATATAAGGTTTTGTTCTCAAGTATATATGTTGTTCATGGGCACAAACCCTAGTGCATTTCCTTTTTTTTTATGAATCAGTTCCATATTTTGTTTGATACCTCTCTTTTGTTATCTAAATGGATGCATTGATATGATAGCTCATCCTAAGCTCTTAGAATGAACGCATGTTTCTTTCCCTTCTTGCATCTAAGATTATATCAGTACAGGGTGTATTCTCATAAGACTCAAATAAAGGAGGGGCTCAGTGCCCGTGTGTGCCTCGGGTGAGCACAAATGCCCACTGCGTGATAGGTCAGCGCACATGGGATAAAAATTTTATTCCAAGGGTATAAAAATGACTACAGGTGCCCAACTGATTTTGAAAAGGAAAATATTTGCACCATAGAGCAGCCAAGGATTGTCAATATCAGAAAGTGTTGTTCACTTGAGGAAAAGAAAAGGTATGTTTCTTTGTTGAAAAAGTATTTACATGTTTTTTTCTTATTCTTATGATGAGCTTCAGTCTTTCCAACCAAATGAAATGTATCACTCAATCCCTTTGAATCTGAATGCCAAACCTTTTAGGAAAAAGAAAATTTTGTATAATCTAAAAATTATTGACACCATAAAAGAGGAGGTTTTAAAGATGCTTAATGCAAGAATAATATTCCCTATCCACAACTCCACATAGGAAGAAGAGTGGAGAGATAAGAATTTGTGTGGACTTTTGCAATTTGAACCAGGCTTCCCTTAAGGAAAATTACCCACTCCTAATCATGGACCATATTCTGCAAGAAATCACTAAATCAGAGATTCTTTCACTACTCGATGGTTTCTCAAGATATAATCACATCGAGGTGGCAGAAGAGGATAGGAGCAAGACAACCTTCACTACTCCATGGGGCACATTTGCATACAAAAAAAATTGTTTGGTCTGATCAATGTCGAGGAAACATTCTAGAGAGAAATGGACTTAGCATTTAAATATCTAAAACATTACATCATCATCTATCTTGATGACTTGACGATATTCTCAAAGAGGAAAATGGATCATTTCGAGCATTTGGAATAGATTCTCATGAGGTGCAAAAAGAATGAAATATATCTTAATCTCAAAAATTTAATCTTTGGAGTGACTGAAGGCAAGTGACTAGGGCACATTCTGAACAAGCAAGAAGCTCACATTTACCCTGAAAGGGTGAGGGCCATTCAAGCCTTATCCTTTCCCACGAGTAAAATGGGATCACATTCCTTATTTAGAAAAATTTAATTTTCTTTAATGCTTCATTCCAAAGTTTGCAAAATTTATTAAGCACATCACAACCATGATCAAACCTCAATCCAACTTCAAGTGGAATGATAATGGAAAGGTCACTTTTGAATAAATAAAGAAAGCCATGGCTAAATCCCCAACTATAGTATCTCCAGAATCTAGTACATAATTCATCATGTATTGATATGTTTTGGAGCATACCTTCTTCGTTTTTCTTGTACAAAAAAATGATGAGGCATGGAAGCACCTATTTCCTTCATGAGTTGCTCATTGAAGAAGCATGAGATAAACTATAGCCAACTAGAAAAACATGCATATGTATTAGTCAAATCCGTGAAGAATTTCAGATTCTACATACTCAATTCTCACACCATAGTGATGGTTCCAGGTATAGCAATCAAGTCTATCCTAACTCAGCAAGACCCTAGTGCTAAGAGAGGAAATTGGGTTTCAAAAATTCAAGAGTATGATCTAGACATCCGACCTTCCAACTTGGTCAGGGGGGATGGTTTGTGCAAATTGATTGCTAAAGATGAGGCTCTCAAAGCACAACATGGTGGCAAGGATTATATTTGTACCAAGTGTTTTGAAGATAGGTTGCAAGTTCTCTTTGTAAATATGACTGATGAATTATATGTGGGTATTTCTTATTACTTGACCTATGGTGAGTGCCCTACACACCTTGACTAAAAGTAGAGGAGAACACTAAAGATAAGGGTAGAAAAATTCATAATTTGGAACCATGCACTCTACAAGAGAGGTCTTGATGGATGCTTTCTCAAGTGTGTGGATAAAGAAAAACAAGTGAAACTTCTGAAAGCATATCATGATCAAACTTGTAGTGGGAAATTTTCAAAAATGTTCACCACTCACAAGATCCTATGAGGAAGATACTATTGAAATAATTTCTTTGTAGATAATCAAGAATGTGTTTCAAAATATGAGGTGTGCTAGCAGTTTGTGGGGAGACCACAGCTCGTAGAACTTCCTCTTAGGCCGGTTTTCACCAAAGAACCATTTCAGCATTGGGGACTAGAGTTCATTATTGTGTTGAACCCCTAGTCAAGTGAAGATCACATGTACGTACTCACAGAAACAAAATACTTCACAAAGTGGGTGGAATCTATCCCTATCAAGAAATCTAACACCGAAGTGATATGAAATTTCATCAAGGATAACATCATATTACAGTTCGGAGTTCCGCAGAAGATCGTGATAAATAATGCCACCTATTTTTCTTCAAGAGAATTTACTGAGTTCTAATATGGCTATGGTATCTCCCTATCTCATTCATAATACTATTAATCGTAAGGAAATGGTTAGTATGAGTCAAGAAACAAGAACCTTGTGACCATTGTTTGGAAGCTTGAGGATGAAAATAAGAGGAATTAGCACAAGAAGCTTTATGATGTTCTATGGGTAGATAGGATAACACCAAAGAAAGTAATTGACATGTCACCATTTCAATTTCTCTACGGGATCAAAGTTGAAATACCCACCATGGTTGAGATGTCAGCTCTCAAGTTACTCCAGGGAATAGAAGATGAACAATACAATGATTCAATTGATAAAAGAATCTTTTTCCTTGAAAAGTTGGAAGAAAACAAACTTTGAGTGGTCAATCAGATCAAGGAACATCAAGTGAAGGTGAAGAATATTTTTGACAAGAAGGCCATAGCCAAGGAGTTCAAAATTGGATACCTTGTTCTGCTATGAGACAAGAGGAGGGAACCAAAAGGTAGCCATTGAAATTTTGACTCATTTTGGATCAAACCATTCCAGATCTGTGAAACTTGCAGTGACAATGCATTCCTACTCTCATATTTGGATGGGACACCGTTGGATTTTCCCTATAGTAGGAAATATATAAATAAATATCATCATTGAAAGTGGGTTTTACCCCACCTTCTATTATTGGTGATTTAGGTTTGTTTCCCCTTTCTCCTTTTTTGTGTGTTTTTCTCTTTGTTGTGTGTTGTGTTTCTTTTCAGTTGTGTTTGTGTGTGTTTGTCCCTTTCTGTCTATCTCTTGCAAGTTATGCATGTCATACAAGGCCCAATGGATAAGGAACTGGTCAACATTATGGGTTGTATTGAGATTCTATAGTTCTCATGTGATGTCCTCGCTGCACTTGATCCATGACATGTCCCAAAGCTAGAGCCAGTTGTTGTCATGTGAATATGCAACAAGAAAACCCTCAATTTTCAAGCATGAAAACCATACCCTACCCAAATATTTTACTCAAAGGTAATTTTGAGACCTTCTTATCAACCTAATCCTTGATTTTGTAATTCTATATGTGATTTAGGGATACCCAGTCACTCCAAATGTTTTGAAGGAAAAATATATCAAAACAGGTTTTTGGCAAGCTTGGGAAAGATCATTTTTTGATCTTCTTGGAGCTAACGCACATCCTCTGAAGCAGAAAAAAATAAAAAATACATCATGGTGGCATATTTTATATGTAAAAACATTGTGCAATAATTTTTGGAAGGTTTCACAAGTTTTGAAGCAGTTTCAGCAAAAGAGGGTCTTGGAGGCCTAGGTAGTGCATAGTGTAAAAATAACCCCTGAGCTTTAGGAAGTGATTCTGAGAGCTTCAGAAGGAATTATGAGTAAAAAAAATATCATCATAAATGTATTTCATATCTCTATATTATGGTGAAATCATATTCTAAACAACACCTAGGCGCACTATTTCCACATCCATGTTTTTACATGCACAACCTTGAATCCTAAGAAAAAATCCTAAATTTTAGGGGGTAAATTATGGAATAAAGATATGTGAACCCCACCATTAGATTAAAAATTCCATTTTCAGTTAATTTAATATAAAATTTAATAAAAAAAACTCCACCAAGAGCTCCAGACATGATCTCAACAAGATGCTCCCCAAGGTAAATCTCCAGCAATTAGCCAATTTCTGAGTTGAAAACCCAGCCAATCAGAACATGGCTCAATTTTTTGCACAAAGTGCACAAAATATTTGGTGTAACAAGTGTAATAAAATTCACCCCTACCAAATTTGATCCCCTAGACCTCCAGACGAACAAGTTTCAACTCCTCCTTGTTAAATATGCCCCCAGGCTTCATTTCCCAACACCTGTTCCATGTAATTGTGTGCTACCAAGTGGCCCAATGAGCATAGGGATTTTTTTTTGTAAAAAATGCACCAAACCTTGGTGCAAGAGGTGAAATTAAATTCACCCGTAATCCCCTAATCCATCGTATGACCTAGGCAGACTAAAAAGGTGTTTTTTATAAGCCCCCCTCTCAAACCCAACAATAAATCACATGTCGACGCTTAGGCCAATAGTAATTTGGGAAAAAAAAAATTCACCTAATGCACTAAACCTTTGGTGTGAGAGGTGAAAAAAAAATTCTCCCCTTCCCATTTATCAAAAATATGTGAATTTTCCTAATTGTCGGGTTGTCACTTGTTGTTTCTGTTCTTCTTACACGCACGCACATGTTTTCTATAACTTCTAGGATATCTTCCTCTCCTCCATTGTTGTTGCTTCCAAAACATTTCCATCACCTCCAAAATCATTTTTCCACCACTCCATGCTAGTTCATCATGAATAATGAAGGAATTCGAGAAAATTCCATGATCAAGAGATGTCAGAAACCCTAGGGCATAAAAATCACAATTTGCTCATATCTTCCAAACCGTGCATCCGATCCCTGCAAAAATTTGAGAAAATATCCCTTATTCAAATACATTGGGGGAGCACAAAACAAAAAATATGATACAACCTAGATTTTTTCAGAAACCATTCAAATAATTTCTTCCATGGAGCGCTTTTCCTTCAGTTGCTGTCAAACCATGCAGCGGACTAACCTAAAAATTTGAACAGAACATCAGAAGAGAAAATATAGAAATAATCTGTAATTTTCTCATCAATCCAACAAAAATATTTTTAGATTCTAAAAATAGAAAGTTTTTTTGGTTAGTACGTTCCATTTTTAGTAAGTTTCTTGAAATGGTAAACTCCTCCAGAAGAACAGACATTGAAAATCATACAAAGCAAAAAACTAGGGCACACGGGAAAAAAAGCAAAAGGAAAAAAATCAACTTTCCAAAAATGGAAATTTATTTTAATTGACCCTGAGACACCTATGGAAAATCCAGAATGTGAAAGAAACAAGATCAAAAAAGCACACTGCCCAAAATAATAGCCCCTCGGTCCTGATTTCCAAAAATAGCAATTTTTTACTCCAATTGCAAAAAGTGCTACCATCTCCATAGTGACTCACATCACTACTTTATGCTACCATGAATATCAAATTCACTAGCCCAAATCCTATTTCATCTCTCACATCAGAGTACCTTAGTATGGGTGATAGCGATATCACCCACATAGACCTGGAAGAACTCAAGCACAAAATGTTCGGTGGGATAAGTGAATGAATGGAAGAAAAGATATTTACCAACAGATTGTATGTATCTGGTGGTTATCCTCACTCCCTATAAAACATTGAACTAGTGTTGGCCTATGCCTAAAACTATGAACCAAACACCAAGACAATTAGGGCGGATGACAATTCCATCATGGTAGTACTCAACCCGAGGGTTATATCACAAAGTTTGCACATTCCAATTGAGAAAGAGATGGTCGTGATCACGAAGGATTTCAAACCTCCGAATGGCTCAAGAAATATTCACACCTCCAAGTCTTTACACTAGGCTCATGGCTAAAACACGAGAGGAAGCCTTCTCATGTCCTAAAATTCCTCTCCTTTAACGAGTTTTACAACACCTTCTCCGATATGATCATCCTACCGAGTCGAGTCACGGGTGAAGAAAATATAAAGTATTTTCAGTATTGGATGGTGATTTTCATCACCATAATCATCGAGGGAAAGTAAATGATTGATTGGGGATAGCCCATTAGTGATAGCTTGCATTTCCAGTTGCTTCAGGTTCACGCCTCCAAGATATTTTTCATGACTTCATATCTTGTGTATGTCATGGCAAGCATAAGATTATTCAGAGGTTTGACACCTATACATAATGTTCCTCAAAAATCCCTTATGTTCAAAAAATATCCTCAATTAGCCCTAAAGGAGAACAATCAACACTACGCCAGGGTGAACGAAATGTTCACAATGTTCATAATCAAACTATTGGAAGTGAATCAACACATGATAATGTCATGTCAAGCCACTACCTCAATCAAAATGTGCAGGTCAAGATTTATCCAATTCTCCACATTCTCCTACCTCAAGGTGGCTGGTTTTCAACTCACTTCATAGAGATTTCCGTGATACCCGAGTTAAAAAATAGTACTGATGGCAGGGATAATTTTAGCAGCGAATATTAGTAATATGGCGAAAATTTCATTTTATGAAAATTTGAAAAGGTGAATTATTCGGAGTGGGTTGGTGTCCTGTTCGCCTAAAATATATAGTATATTTTTTCTGGGGGGTCGGCTTCCCCTTCATTTGAAAACATCTCCTATAAAAACCTAGCTGATTCGCCGGGTAGTATACCTCAAGTAGCTTAACAAATTACCAATACTGTGAAATTTGAACTCACATACCCTTAAGCACCAAAGATTCAGATTACTGTTAGCATGTGATTGTTGACATGCGACAATAGTTGTACTGACGCGCAACAGAGGAAGTGTTGACGCGCAACTTGGGCAGTGTTAACGCGTGACAGAGGAAGTGTTGACGCGCGACAGAGGAAGTGTTGACACGTGACTTGGGTAGTGGTGATGCGTGACAGAGGAAGTGGAGACGCGTGACAGAGGAAGTGTTGATGCGTGACTTGGGTAGTGGTGACGCGCGACAGAGGAGGTGTTAATGCGCGACAGAGCAAGTGTTGACGCGTGACTTGGGCAGTGGTGACGCATGAAAGAGGAAGTGGTGACGCGTGACAGAGGAAGTGTTGACGCACGACTTGGGAAGTGGTGACACGAGACAAAGGAGGTATTGACGCGCTACAGAGGAAGTGTTGATGTGCGACTTGGACAGTGGTGATGCACGACAGAGGAAGTGGTGACGCATGACAGAGGAGGTGTTGACGCACGACAGAGGAAGTGTTGACGCGTGACTTGGGCAGTGGTGACGCGTGACAGAGGAAGTGGTGACGCGTGACAGAGGAAGTGTTGACGCGTGACTTGGGCAATGGTGACGCACGACAGAGGAGGTGTTGACACGTGACAGAGGAAGTGTTGACGCGTGACAAGGGCAGTGTTGACGCGCGACATGGATATTTTTTGATGAGAAAGCAGAGGTCTGAGGCTGTAGACGCACGAGAGGAGATTTTTTTGTCGCGCGTCAAGAAAATACAGTGACGCGCGTTAACAGACCTTAGTGACGCGCGTCAACAACCTTGTTAACGCACGTCACTGAGGTCTGTTGACGCGCGTCAATAGACCTCAGTGACGCACGTCAACAAGGTTGTTGACGCACGTCACTAAAGTCTGTTGACGCGCGTCACTGCATTTTCTTGATGCGCGACAGAAAAATCTCCTCTCGCGCATCTGCAGCCTTCTGTCGCACCACTTGACAATCAGGTGAAATTTTTTCATACAACCCCCAAAAAATTTGCCTTCCCACGAAACCGGTTCTGGGGATATTCGCCAGGTATTCTCCACCTCCGATTTCCAAGAGGTCTCTTAAAATGAACCCTAACTGATGGATTTGTGTTGATAATTGCTACACGTGAATAAGAAACTAAAGAACCGTAAAAAGAAACAAATATCCTTCCCTGTCTCACTGGGGATTTTCATGTGTAAGAGATCTCACAATGCTAAAAATATCAAGGCTACTCTTGTCTGAATCAACATGCACTCATATATTTTTAGGGAGGATTTTGATCTCAGGGAGAATCCAGAATCCTTCCACTTTCCAGAATTATTCCATGTACCTCAGATTGAAGACTTCTAGGCCAACTTCATCAATGAGTATGAGGTTCGTGAGCATGACTATATGAGGATGACTGTGGAGTAGATGAAAATATGTAGGTTCGAGTGCTACAATGATGGTGTTCCTGAAGATGGTTCTAAAATGTTTGATCTTGAATACCCTGATGTCAAAGCTTCCCCTTTCCCTCAGTTACAATGGAGTGTGCAAAAATCTATTGATATCAAGGAATGCACCGCAACCATTGTCAAGAGGTTAAAAGAATGGTTTAAGAGGAAGAGATCTAATCTCCTCGCATCAAGTAACTTTCCATCTCTTCAGAGGAAATCATCACACCACTTGATTTCCAAGACCAAGGAATAAGCCACGAGAAAATTCCATTCAGGAGAGAGCTCAAGGAGAGAAGAAAACGAACCTGACCCCCTCATTATAGGAGATTGTGCAAGAGAGGAATAATGAGTGGGATACTTGTGGTGGACATCAAATAGGGGGAAATTGATCCAAATGAAGCATCTACCTCACAACAACCTCTTGATCTTCCATCCCCTACTATTATATAGGCTCACCTATACAAATCTCACCTCCTCAGGTGGATCCAAAGGTTGTGATCATGTCCACTACTGATCCAGAGTCCAATGAGATCTTCCCCTGAATGCAAGAAATGATCACAATGGAGACTCACATAGTATAATAGAAACCCGTCTCTAACTTCTCAGTCATTACTTTTATGGTCAAATTTAAAAAGGGAAAGTTAGCTCAGGCGGCCTCCAGATTTTACAGTAGTGTAATGAGTGCATTATTTGACTTGTTTTTATCATCTATGTGATTATTGATTTTTCATTAAAACAAGATTAATTAGTGCATGGGGATGCTTTATATAGTTATATCCTAGTAAGTTTAATGCATTTCTCTTGTTTTATTTCATGTAACCTATTCACCATAGAACTTCCCACAAATCACCTCTGTGATTGAAATGTGGTGACATGTGTAGGATAATAGTGGAAATTTACTACCAATGTTGGGAATTGTAATCAAGGAGTCCAAGTCTAGAGCCATCGTACAGTCATTGAAGAATTTTTCCATTGACAACCTATAAGCATGGATCTTGTTTTTAGCAGTTCCATAGGATTTAATGAAATATAATAGGGTTTTTATTGAAAGAACTCAGTGCCTACAATTTTGGCATGATGTGTAACCGACTATTTCTATATAGAAATCTCCTTGAAGAACAATTTAGTAGTTAGTTGATGTTAGTAATTTGCAATATAGTTCATAACAATTAGTATCTACTTTCTAGTTATGTACTGAGTATGTTATGGAAATATTTTCAATAAATATATTAGAGGTTGTTTTTTAGTATCCTGTGGTGTTTATATTACCTCCATCCCAAGGAAGAGTAAGTGCCTACTCGACCAAGGAGACTAGAAGCTTTTACGTTTATGCATGCTCGTGGTTTCTGATAAGTTACAAGTTGAATGCAATTACTTATTTCCTTTACTACAATTTCTATTTAGTGTATGTTATTTCCTTTCATGTAATTTCAATTTAGAGTGTGTGTTATTTGAATTTTTCTATATTTATTTGGTGTGTGAATTTCAATTCCAGCAAATCATTTCATTTAAAGCACATTTCATTATAGTAATGATGTTTCAGTAGTTTAGCCTTACATTTCCATATATTAGTAGAGACAGAAGGAAACATAACAACCAAAACTCCCCAAAAGGAACCACCGAAAAAATGAGTTCATAAAGCTTCATTGCATATAGCCTTGGACACATAGCCCTAGTTTTATAATGACACTAGTAGAAGAATCTGTTAGTTAAATGATTGGAGAATACAATGACCCATAATTTTTGGTGTCATTGCTAGGGAACACCATAAGTAAAACACGCCATCTTATTCACTTTACATGTTATGGGTGTTAATGAAGTTAATTGATGCAACATGTAGAAGTCCTAGGCCTTATTTACATAACAACCTTCATGCACAAGCCACGTGACATTCGAGGGAGATTTATACCTCGTAATATCCAAATAATATCTCCAAATAGATTACAAGTAAGCAACACTAAAATTGACACTGAATCTAATACAACGCCTAGAATCCCTTCTGAACATTTTACATCATCCTATTTACAACCAAAACACCCTTCAGAAATGGGAGAAAATGGGGATAATGAGAACCGACCCTTGGGTAGAACATTTACCTATCCCATTGTCTTAGATGAAGATGATGATGCACCTATGAAAATAATCTCACCATCCATCCTCCCTATCTTCTGAGGAATGTCTACAGAGGACCCAAATCAATTCTTGTTTGAATTCAAAGTTATTTGAAAGACATACGACTATAGAATAGACAATCAAAAACTCAAACTATTCCCTTCTACCCTCAAAGACTTTACTATGAGGTGGTTCATGGGATTTTCCCCTAACATCATTCATTCTTTGGAGAACATGGAGACAACCTTTTTGGAAAAATATCAAGACTACTGTAGGGGAAGAGATAGGAAAGAAGATTTCTTCCAGTTAAAGAAAAAGGAAGATGAAAATCTAGAAGATTATCTGGATAGATTTCTCTTTCTACATCAGAGGAGTGGTTATGAGTTACATGCAGAAATCACTAAGACAAATTTCATTAAAGGAATTGATGAGGAAACCAAGGAATCCCTCCATCTTATGGGAGGAGGTGATGTTCAAAAACTTAGCATGGAAGAAATCACTGAGTTATACAAAAGTTACTCTAGAACATGAGGAGGTATAAGGAAAAGAAAAACATCCAAGATTTCCCTAGGTAGCTCAGACTTTATAGAGGAAATGGCTATCAAAAAAGCAAAAATATTTTCGTAATTAACATCAACCATAGATGGGCTGAAAGCCAAGACCAGTGCTACAAAAGAACCTCTAGATATATACTGACCTAAATGCAGGAAGAGACATCCTTTGAGAGAGTGTCCTTTAGATGTCATAAATATGTGTTTGATATATGATGTCACTGATCATGATACTAACCATTGCACTTTCTTACCTTAGTTGAAATAAAGATTGAATGATGTCTCAAGAAAATGTAGAGGTAAACTTCATTCAAAGGCCAAATAATCAGGTTGTGTATGCCCCTAGACCTACTCAAAACCCCTGGCTGATGTCATGGCCCAGTCAGGATCCTCATACTACTTGGGGACAACTTGAGTGGACACCACCAAACTGGATTGTTTACCCACATCTACCACCATGGATGAATCCATACAATCGGCATGGTTGGACACCACCAGCCAATGTAAATCCATGGAAAAAGTAACAATGGGCACTTCAATAGAATTCTAATCAATAGAGGAGGTTCTTGTAGCCACAACAAGCTTTAATGGCCCCACCAAAAAACTACCAACAACACGGGAAATCAGCAAAAACTTAACTTCCAACCCATCCTATAGCAAACCCTAAAAATCATCAGACAACTTCAATTAATGAAGTAGGATAGAGTGATACAATGCATGTTAATATTATCAATAATATGTTATTAAGGTCTGGGAGAACAGTGAATAATCCTCCTATTGTTATCATAGAAATACCTTAGGAAAATGAGAAAGAAGAGACACCTAAGGAAAATGAAGAAACTAAACATGTTCCAAAAACACAAGCCACTATGAATGGTTAAGGAAAATATAAGAATGCACATGCATCTCCTTTTCCAGAACAATTACAAGAAACTCAAACTATGGAGGAACCAACACTAGTTCAAGAGTTGAAAAAGAAGAACATTGAGGTCCCACTTATGAGAGCAATAAGGGGCATTCCTGAGTTAAACTAGACCATTAGGGACCAGTGCATAAAGACACCAGGAAGAAAGAAGAAATACCCAAAACTAGTCAAAGTGGAAGTGAATCTAGCTGATCTTGTTGTTGGAAAGCTTATTTCACCAAAATATGGGGATCCTGGGAGTCCATTCATTACTATTTTTGTAAATGGTCAGTAAATATCTAATGTTTTGATGGATTTTGGTACTTCCATCAATGTTATAACAACAAATATGTTCAATTTGTCATCTTTAACAGGATTGCAACCAACCAATACCATTATTCAATTGGTAGATCAATTTATTGATGTACCAAATGGATTGATTGTGGATTTAATGGTCACAGTTGAATCTTGGGAGTATCTTGTCGATTATATGGTCTTACAGCCTAAATCTCGGAAGTTGGGATATCCAGTCATCTTAGGAAGGCCTTGGTTAACTACTGTTGTTGCGTATATTTACCGTAGGTTGGGAAAAATAACCATTTTAAATGGGAAAAAATCAAATAATAATTCATTTTATCCTCCTTCCCAATGATATATGGATGTTTTTGAATATGTATGGGTAGATTATTCAGATACTCACCATCTAATTTCTTATTATCTAGCCACCATTGTAGTGAAAAATCACATGGAAGAAATTGTTTAGTCATATGCAATGTCTGATGAAGAGGACACCATGGCTATGGAAATCAAAATTAAGGCTACGAAAATTGGAACTGATGCTATAGAACCATATGTTCTAAATAAAAAAGATAATATTACCTTGGTAAGTGACATTTCCAATGAAAATTGTAAAGAAACATATGCTTATCATGAGGAATGTGTAGTCACTAATTTCTATTGTCCTTTAACCAAGGTTATGTCTCTTGAAAATACGACTATTTTGCACATGCTTTAGCTTCATGTTTGTCCTTTGAATTCTTTAATTGTTGATTTAGAGCTCTCTATTTTGAAATATACCAAGAAAGTGATTGTTGACATAGCAAAAGATCTTACCATTGGTAATAACTTAGAGGCCAGCCAAAACACTAGGGTTGTAGAAATATTGAGGAAGAATTTCGAAGATTTTTCTTAGGATTATACTAATATGGAAGGGATCCATCCAAGAATCTACACTCACCATATCTACATCAAGGATGTTAAACTTGTGAGACAACCATAACAAAGAATTAATTCAGCACTTAGAGACATAGTAAAAAATGAGATAGAAAATTTTATGAAGGTAGGATTCATCTATCCTATATCTGATAGTCAGTGGGTATCACCAGTAGTAATAGTTCCCAAGAAAAATGGTAAATGGAGAATTTTTTTTGACTATAGGGAACTTAATAAAGCCAACAAGAAGGCTACTTTCCCCTACCCTTTACTGATCAGGTTCTAGACAATCTTCTAGGTAAGAAATATTTCTCCTTCTTATATGGGTTTAGTGGGTATAACCAAATTAGTATTACACTTGATGATCAGGATAAAACCACCTTCACTTTTACCTAGGGTACATTTGAACATAGATTCCTACCATTTAGGCTTTGTAATGCACCTGCTACTTTCCAAAGAGTAGTTTTGGCTATTTTTTCAGATCTTACAAATAACTGTGTTGAAGTTTACATGGACAACTTCACTATCCACGGTTCCAATTTTGATGAATCTCTAAACAATATTGAAAAAGTATTAACAAGATGTGAGAAGTACCAACTTTCTATGAGTCATGAAAAATGTCTGATTATGGTTGATCAAGGAATTATCTTAGGTCATCATATTTTTGCCAAAGGAATACATGTCGACCCCAAAAATATTGAAGTAATAACTCAGCTACCTATGCCAACAAATCAGACTGACATCAAAAGTTTCCTTGGACATGTAAGGTATTATAGGTGGTTCATCAAAGACTTTAGTAAAAATTTTGCACGTATGTTTTCTTTGCTGACAAAAGATTGTGTTTTTGAATGGTCTCCTCAATGTCAGCAGGATTTTGAGACTATCAAAGAGAAGCTAACCACTACTCTAGTCTTGAGAGGACCTGATTAGGGGCATCTTTTCCATATTCACACTGATGCATCTAATACAAAAATAGGATCTGTTGTAGGAAACAATGATGAAGAGGATCATATATATGTCATTTATTTTATCAACAAGAATTTGACCACTACAAAGAGAAACTACACCACTATGGAAGAATAATTTTTAGTTTTTGTTTACTCTTTGAATAAATTCAGACATTATATTACTAGATACAAAATCTTTGTTTATAGTGACCATTCAGCCATAAGGTATTTGATGAATAAAATATTAGTGGGGGGTAGAATTATTAGGTGGTTACTCTTGTTGTAATAATTTAACTTAACTATTATTGATAAGCCTGGAAAGACTAACATTTTTGTTGATTTCATTTCAAGATTGAATGTTATAGGAGAAGATGAAGCATTCCATGAATATTTTCTAGATGAACACTTGTTTGCAATATCAACTCAGCCTCCATGGTTTGCTGATCTTGTGAACTACCTAAGTAAAGGGAAGTTTCTAGCTTACTTTACCAATAAGGAATGAAAGATATTAGTTAAAAATAGCTCAACATATAAATGGTGTAATAGTATTTTATTTAAATCTTGTCCTAATATGGTTCTTCCCAGGTGTGTTCATGAGGATGAAATATATGAAAAACTGAGAGGTTGTCATGATGAGCCTAGAGGAGTACATTACTCAGTGAGGAGGACAATTCACAAGGTCCTTAGAGCTGGGAATTACTGGCCTTCTCTTCACAAGTCTGTCAAGAATTACGTGTGGCAGTGTGATGCATGTTAAAGAATGGAAAATCCTACATTGTCCATGGAAATGCCTCTCAATCCTAAGTTTGTCTTAGGAACATTTGAGAAGTGGGGTATTGATTTTGTTCTACCTTTTGATCCCCCATCCTTTGGGAAAGAGTTCTTGTTAGTGTTCACTGATTATGTCAAAAATTGGGCTAAGGTTCAAGCATTGGCATCTGCCGATGAATATATTGTAGCCAAATTTTTATACAACAGGAATATGATGAGATTTGGCACCCCTAGAGCTAATGTATGTTATCAAGGACCTCAATTTGTGACTAACATGATTGATTCTTTCCTAGATATATACCAAATCAAGCATCAGAATTCATCACCATATCACCCCCAATCCAATGGGTGGGTAGAAGTTACAAACAGAGAGCTAGAGAATATTTTAACTAAATTTGTCATTGCAGACAAAAAAACTAGGTACCAAAACTCCTAGAAGTGGTTTGGGCCTATACTACAACTTGGAAGACCACTATTGGTTACTCCCCATATGAACTGGTGTATGGGAAGAAGCCATTTTTACCCATAGAGTTTGAATTATAGACTTGGAGGAAAACAATGGAATTTGACATTGATTTTGACGAAGCACAACATGAGAGAGTAATGCAATTGAACAAGCTAGATGAAATGAGGATGGAGGCATAACAACAAACTAAGATTATTCAACACCAAAGAAAATATTGGCATGATACTCGTATCAAATACAGGAAGTTTAATGAGGGATATTTGGTATTACTTTTTTGACTCAAATTATCAACAGTTCAAAGGTAAACTGAGGACAAGATGGTTGGGACCATACCAGATTGAAAAAGTGTTTGATAATGGCTCTGTGAGATTGTTTCCGATTGATGGAGATAGAAGAACTCTTTTGGTGAATGGACATAGATTAAGGATGTATCAGTGTCCTCTAGATAAAGAAACCTTTAGCAAAGATATGTTGTTATGTGAGGGAATGGATTCAGTGGAGGAGCATGGTTCTTCCCATCATGAGTAGTCATTTTAAAATTTGAATAAAGAAATATGATCATGCTTTCAATCTTCTTTCCCTTAGCTTTTAGTTTTTTTGTTTGTTTCATGCTTTCAATAAAGGTGGGCATGTATATTGTTATAACGTAAACTAATCACATTTTCTCTATGAGGGAAGGATGTGGAAATCTACGGATATTGGGAAGCTGAGATAGTAGGGGTAAGTGCATTTTACTTCGCTGTGGATATTAACTTTTGAATCACTCCCCTATTACATTTACTTAGCATAATTAAATAAATACAAAAATTTTAATGCATTTATTGAGAATGTCATTCAAAATCTTGTGATGCAGAGTGGGGTGTAATGAATCATAATTAGCAATGATACCGCGTGTTTAAAATTTCTAAGAAAAGGACATGGTGATTTATAAGAAGAACATGTGGCATTATTGTTCAATATGATGGGGTGTGTATCATACCATGCATTAAAAATTCACATGCATACTTGGTCCTGTCAAATTTTCAAGTCATTAATTTTGCATTGACCTAAGGCAATTAAAAGATTGTGGTATATTTCAAATTGTTACTCACTAAACACTTCATGTCATTGCTCTGTGAGTTCAAAAAAAATATCATTCTTTTGTACAACTATATAAAATAATTTATAATATGGGGTAGAAGAAGAAATATGAACCAAACTCTCCAGAACTACTACTCTAAAATGTTTTAATTTCCCATGTATTTTATGATGTTGGCTGGCTAGAATTTATTAAGAAATTGAGGGCTTCGATGAAAATTTAGTTGATGATTTTTTGATAAATTTTGAAGCCACCTTCTCACGAATTGGGGTAAAAAGAGTATAAATAAGTAGTCAAGTTGTTTATGACCTACTTGTTTTACCAGACTTCAATCTCAAGGTTATGACAAATGCTCCTCTTATGACCTAATTCCCCTTTTTCCTGAGGATGGTGAAGCTCTTCCAGAAGTAATCCTCACTTCATATGGTACTCAAAATGGGATTAAGTGGGAAATTTTACTTGGTATTTGGAAGGAAGTTGCTAAATGGGTCAACAGGTACTTTATCTGTGATGGACAACCATACATCCTTGGAGGAGATTTGCTGAAGATTTTAATACATTTGAAAAAATCCCGCATAAACCCTACACTCAGGGTAAATTTACCTGAATATTTAGTTGATACAATCATTAAAGTGGGATAGAAATATAAAAATGGAGGTGTTAGGGCTGCATTGAAACAACCACGGCTTATTCAATTGATTTATTCACATCAGGTTTTCTATAGACCGAAGATAGGGATCGAACAAATAAGTGCAAGGTTGAGTTCCAAACAAAAGAAAATTAAGAACGGACCATCTCCCATTATTTGAACTAAGCTCGAATCAGTTATTTTCCTTTCACATGAGACTATGGAAGAACCTGGTAGTTAGGATAGTCCATCTTCTATGCCACAAAATTCTAAGGGTAAAAGAACTTTACCATTTCCTTCTTCTATTTCGGTGAGGACAAGAATGATTTGTACTTTATAGAGACCTAAAGTTTTTCATGAAGATTCTACTCCCATTTTGGAGGAGAAAGAATAGGTTGTTACCTCAATTTTCCCTATTGAACAATTTAAGGATGATATATTCAAAACAACTATCGTTGTAACACAGAGTCATGATTTTTCTACATCATCAAAAACCAAGGCAGAAGCTCTGGAAATGCCTTCAGCATCAGATATACAGACCCCAGCTCTAGAATCTATTGAAATGGATATTGGCAGCCAGGAATCACATGGAGATGATGTATTAAAGTAGTATCTAGACAAAATTACAACCCTAAAGGAAAATTTAAAAGGTATGCAAGAAACTAACTTGTCTTTGCAAACTACATTTACACAGAGAATTGTAGAAAAAGTGAGGAAAATTATTGCTTTGAAGGTAGAGGTTAGTAGTCTTAAGAGACAAAGAGATATAAGCCTTAAAGTATGGGATGATTTAAATATGTTATCTCTTCAGGATAAAGCATTAAAAAAGGAAAATAAAAATTTTAAAAAATATTGAAGTCAATACGAATGAGAAGAATAAGTTAGAATTTATTTTATACCTTGTTTGTCTATTGGCTTGTAAGATTCTGGCTTGTAGGAAACCTTCCTCTGTCTATAGCATGTTTTTCTAATAGCAATTTTATGCTTATAAATTAATGAGAATGTGCAGTCAATAACCTCATGAAGCTCCTGATGGGAAAACCTTTTTGTCAATTTATCAAAATTGTACTCCTGAGATACAAAATCAACTATGTTAATTTTACCTCTGCAACATGTTGGTCACTAATGTTCCTGATTTCTTTATTAATCTGTTTGTGGGAGATTTTCATTTGAAGGTATTTTAGTCATTTCTTAGGAACCAAATCACATGGGGCAAACAAAAAAAAAATCAATTAAACAACTCACACCATAGGTTTCTACATTAGGCCTACCCATCACAATCATATGGCCATGAAGAAAAATTTCTGATATCTTTATTATCAGGTTGGAGTTTGGGGAAATACTTCAAATATTCTACTGAAATGTGTGTAGGATTTTGAGTCCTATAGTAAATAGCATTTTTGGTGAAGCAAGACAAGCTTGTGATATAATATGGGATACCTTAAGCTATCCATTGAAAAGGAGGGAAGTTATCCGCCCTCAAAATCTCACTTGGTGTATGCAAAGGGGTGATGCATTAGTTACAATAATTCAGAAGTTGTCTGAGAAAAATGATAAGGAATACAGTGATGAGTGGGTAGGAACACAAGTGAGGCCACCTCTTTTCCTAAATTTGATTACTACCTGGAAGAATAACACTGCCTAGTCACACGATAGTTTCATAACTTGGGTGGAAGTTATTTCAAACAATCATGGATGCAAATGAACCAAGAAATAATATACAAACCAATTTGAAGAATATGAAATGGCACATCATCTTGGCCTTAGGGTAGGGAAAAGATGAATTTCATAGGGACATGCAACAAGTCAAGTGCAGGGGAGATGATGAGTGCATTATTTAACTTATTTATATCATCTATGTGATTATTTATTTTGTTAGTGCAAAATCACAGCACCCCTGAATTTCTAACACTAGATGGGTTGAGACTCTCAGTGTGATTGCATAACATGGAGCATCTCTCAAAGTGTGGGACCTTGTGAGTTGAGAGAGCTCTCTAGATTAAGGTCGGTTCCTATTCCTCTGTCTAAGTGCATACAAATATATTGTAGAGGTCCTATTTTTAATCTACTTTATCTTTCCAAGGAGACAGAGTTAAAGAGATGCAAGGGAATAAACCTAAGCTAATGAGGTGATGCACCAAAGGAATGTTAGACACTCATTTTGCAATTTAACACAGACCACAAAATGTAATACAAACATTATACACATATGACCAAAATGCAATAAGAGATCAGGGAGACAACAACGAATAGATGAGAGGGTCGAGAAACATCCACAAACATATATATTATTGCTCAGGATTTGATATAGTATATTGCAATGGCCAAGAAGAAAAAATTGCATTACAACCCAAAGGAGAGTTTAGAAAAGATCCACAAATCCTTCTGTGAACAAAAGAAGAAGGGAGGGCATAAAATAGAAACGTCCAACATTTTACAATGAGCCCCAACACTTCCTTTATAGATTTGGCATAAAGGGAAGAAGGAGAGAGAGAGAAAGGTGGGAAAAATAGATTAAAGCTCAACCACTGGCCATAAATGCCTCCTAAAAATTTGCCCCAAATCTATCGTGTCTACATCAATTACTTGTTCGGTGCCTCGAAGGAGGAAGAATGGCGGATCAGATTGAATCTCATCTGGTTGTTGGGCCAAATGGATCCTATATTAATGACATGAAGATGTTTCTTATTTTTTTCTGACCTAACCTCTCCAAAATTAAATTTTTAGATATTCATAGCGTAGAAAAGGCTGAGATCTTTCTAATGGTGGCAAATTCTTCATATTTTGAGCACCGAGTCAAAAGATACACCCATTTGAAATTTGAATATGGTTCGTACATAAAGGGCGACAACCAGTTGTCAAAATGGGTCTTTGGAAATTAGACACATGGAGGGCTAGCACATGTTTGGGGACCACTTTTGGATTTTGCTTTTGAAGTTGCAACAGGCTGACAAGTGGTATCTTATGCGGCTTTCTTAGTTTCTTCATGTTTTGGCTAAGTCTTTTTACTTGGCAGGGCCATACATCTTACTAGGGACACATGGAGGCTTGGCACTTGTCTGAAAACCTTCCACAAATCTTACTTTTGAAATAGCATTATGCTAACACTTCACACCCTTCGCTGGTCTGTCTCTTCTTTGACTATTCGACCCCGGCCTTGTCCCTTTTTTGGACCTGGGACATGTGGAGGTTCCACGCTCATTTGGAAACCCACTTAGAATTTTACCTCTGAAGGAGCGTCGGGTTGACATGTGGAAGCCTCTACAGGCTCTTGGAATTTTCAATGGCCCCTCTTACTTTTTCAAGCCCTGAATACGTGGTGATCTGGCACTTGTTTGGGGATCACCTTTTGGGCCATGCTTTGAAGATGCATTGAGCTGACGCATGGTAGTTTCCACTAGCACCTTTATACTTAGTGTTTTTTAGGCCCGCCCGGTCCGCCCTTTTGACTTTTAACGGCTGACTCTGCCCCTCTTTGGGCCTGGGATACGTGGGGGTCTAGTGCTTGTTTGAGTCTTCCCTTTTGGATTCAATATTTGGAGGTGCGTCATTTAGAAATTTGGCAACGTCCGTTGTCTCCTCCATAGTCAGTTTTGGGGCTCATTTTGAACAATTTGCAGATCCCAAAGACTTCAAACCTTTGTCGTTCCTTTTTCTTTGAGGCTTTGGTTTATTTGACACTGTCTTCTCCTTCCCCAACCTTACTATTCCATTTTAGAGCCTGCCTATAAGCTTTTTGCTAGATATAAAGCATGGGTTTGTTTAACGAAGCCATTTCTTGAATTTCTTCTTACACAGGGTCGTTTGATATTTCGTGGGCCCTACCACTCCATTGTAGAGTCCCTCTATTGCCTAATTGTAGGATTTGAACATGATTTCTCTGGTTTCTTTTGTGTGGGGTCATGGTTGACCAATTTTATCTGGGGGAAAAATTGGGATAGAAAAATTATCATTAAAACATTATTAATTAGTGCATGAGGATGTTTTATATAGTTATATCCTAGTAAGTTCAATGCATTTCTCTTATTTTGTTTCATGCAACCTATTAACCATAGAACTTACCATTAACCACCTTTATGAGTGAAATGTGGTGACATGTGTAGGATAATAGTGGACATTTACTACCAATGCTGGGAATTGTAATCAAGGAGTCCAAGTTTAGATCCGTCGTGAAATCATGGAATACTTTTTCCATTGACAGCCTATAAACATGGATCTTATTTTTAGCAGTTTTGTAGGATTTAATGAACTTTAATAAGGTTTTTAGTGGAAGAACTCATTACCTACAATTTTGGCATGATGTGTAACTGACTATGTCTATATGGACATCTCGTTGAAGAAAAATTTACTAGTTAGTTGATCTTAGTAATTTGTAATACAGTTCATAACAATTAGTATCTACTTTCTAGTTATGTATTGAGTATGTTATGGAATTTTTTTAAATCAATATATTAGATGTTTTGAATATCCTGTGCTGTTGATATTACCTCCATCCCAAGGAAGAGAAAGGGACAACTTGACCAAGGTGACTTGAGGCTTTTAAGTTTATACATGCTCGTGGTTTTTGATAAGTTACAGGGTGAATGCAATTACTTATTTCCTTTACTGCAATTTATATTCAATGTGTGTTGTTTGCTTTCATGCAATTTCAATTCAAAGTGTGTATTATTTGAATTATGTTATATTGATTTTTTGTGTGCATTTCAATTCCAAAAAAGTATTTCCTTTAAAGCACATTTCATTACAATAATTTTGTTTTAGTAGTTTATCATTACAATTCCGTAGATTAGTAAAGACAGAAAGAAACATAACAACCAAAACTCCTCAAAAGTAACCATTGAACAACTAAGTTGCATAAAGATTCATTATATATAACCCTAGACACACATCCCTTATTTTATAATGACACTAGCAGAAGAATCGGTTAGTTAAATGATTATAGAATAAAACGACCCATCACAAGGCTTCAGTGAACTAGTATGTCGAGATAGTGAAGCCAAAGATTATCAATCCTGTTAAAGAAATGAATCTAGTTGACTAAAAGATGAGCACCATCTCCTTGGGACCATAAACATATGAGGTTTACCTATACCTATATAAGGAATATTCCACTCACCTAGTCACAAGGATTAAAGAGTACAAGGAAAAGTTGGATCAAGTAGATAATCACATTCACACTCTCACTTCCTATGTCCAGGTGCTTATTGATCCTAGCTCCACCAATGTTCTCCCTATGGAAGAAATCACTTTGGTTAGTAACATTGATCCTAAGTCCATTAGGAAGACCCAATAATTCACCATGAAAGGCAAATCCAATGAAAAATTAGTGAATATGATCCTTGAGAAAGGAAAGACACTGCTTCCAGAGGTGATAACCTTGTACAAATACATGGAGGGAAATACAATGAAAGTGATCACAACCATAAATTCAATCGAGGCTGAGAAATATTAGTTGGACCAAGTGTATTCCTTGGTCATGGACATGGGTAGAGTTCATTCATCCCTCTTGGTGATTAAAGGTGTGTTCTCAACGGTGGAAGAATATTTGTCTCAATTTTTGGCCTAGGTGTTATTCACACAGTATTAACTGATCAAGCATGACATCAATAAGATGGCTACATGTGAAGAAGATTTCTAGAAGATGCAGAAAGAGGTAGATTTCCAAATCCAAAAACTCAGAGTACCAATAGTGAACTAAGAGACCTCAACATAGGATCTGTTGAAATCATTCAAAGACTGAGTTAAGATCAAGGCTGGAGATCCCTTTTTTATTCACAGAAAAACACTTTAGAATCTCTGGCTGAGATATGGGAAATAATCTCCACAACTGTAGAGAAGTATCAAACATGGTTCTCAAAATGCAAGCACATAAAATTCCTTGTGGGCAATTACATCAATTCCCTCAACCTCATCCCAATCCATTAGGAGTGCCAAGTATTTCTAGTAGCTGCAAGAGTTGGCAAGGATTTCAAGGGTAATGAAATTTCACCAGCAACACTTCCCAAGAGTTCTTCAGTAATAAGGTAATCTTCAAAATAGCTCTCTCTCTCTCTCTTATTCTTCTTCTTTCTTTCTCCCTCTCACCTTTCTTCTCTCCCTCTTCTAATTCTTCATTATGTGTAATAATGAAAACCCAAAAAGTATGTAATTTTCTCATCAATCTGACAACATGATTTTTAGATTCTAAAAATAGCAAGTACCACTGGTTCGTACTTGATATTTTTCATAAATTTCTAGAAACGAAAAACTCTTCCAAAAGAAGACGCATTGAAAATCATACAGAACAAAAAACTAGGGCACATGGGTGAAAAAGAAAAAGGAAAAAATCAAATTTCCAAAAATGGAAAGTGCTTCGAGTTGATCTCGAGACACTTGTGGAAAATATAGAACATGAAAGAAACATTACAACATAATCAATAAGATCAAAAAATCACACTGCCCAAAATAGCAACCCCTGGGTCTTGATTTCCACAAATAGCAGTTTTTGACTCCTCGTTGCAGAAAGTGCTACCATATTCACAGTGGCTCACATCGCTATTTTTTTCTACTCATGAAGATCAAATTCACAAACCAAAATGATATTTTAGATCTCACATCTGATTACCTAAGTGTGGGTGATAGCGATATCACATACATGGACCTAGAAGAGCTCAAACAAATAATGTTCAGTGGGCCAAGGGGAAAAATGGACGAAAAGATATTTGTAAGTGGCTTGTACGTAGCTGGTGGTTATACTCATTCCCTGAAAAACATTGATCTAGTGTTATCTTGTGCCCAACACTATGAACGTGACACTAGAACAATCAGGGTTGATGAAAATTCCATCATAGTAGTACTCAACATGAGGGCTATATCACAAAGTTTGTGCATTCCAATTGAGAAAGATATGGTCATGATCGCAAAGGAGTTCACAACCCTGGAATGGCTCAAGAAATATTCATACATCCAAGGCTTCACACTAGGTTAATAACTGAAACACAAGGGGAATCCTTCTTGTGTCCCAAAATTCCTCTCTCATAGTGAGTTTCACAACACCTCCTCTGATATGATCATCTTGCTAAGTTGAGTCATGTGTGAAGAAACTATGAAGTATTTTTAGGATTGGATGGAAATATTCATCGCCATAATCATCGAGGGAAAGAAAATGATCGATTGGGGACAACTCATTAGCGATAGCTTCCACTTACAGTTGCTTTAGGTTCATGCTTCCAAGATATTTTTCATGACTTCACATCTTTTGTATGTCCTGGCGAGCACAAGATCATTAATAAGTTTTACACCTGCATAGAATGTTCTTCAGAAGGCCCCTGCACTTGAAATATATCCTCAAATGACCTTAAAGGAGAAAAATCAACACTATGTTAGGGTGAAAAACACATTCACAATGTTCATAATCAAACTTTCGGAAGGGAGTCAACACATGAGAATGTCATGTTGCCTTAATCAAAAAGTACGGGTAAAGATTTATTTAATTCTCCACATTCTCCTACCTCAAGGTAGCTGGTTTTGAGCTCAATCTGTGGAGATTTCTATGATACCTAAGTGAAAAAATGGTACTGATGGAGTTGTACTAGAAATTACTACATATGACTACAAAACTGAAGAACCATAAGAAGAAACAAATCTTCGTCCCCCTCTCACTAGGGATTTTCACATGTAAGAGATCTCATGTTTCCGTGAACATGAAGGATGCCCTCACCCCAATCCACATGCACTCATATATTTCCAAGGTGGATTTCGATCTCAAGAAGAATCTAGAATCCTTCCACTTTCTAGACTTATGCCACGTACCTCAAATTGAAGAATTTTGGGCCAATTGCATCAATGAGTATGAGGTTCGTGAGCATGACTATATGAGGATGACTGTAGAGTAGATGAAAAAAATCAGGTTCAAGTGGTACGAGGATGGTGTTCCTAAATATGGTTTCAAATTGTTAGATCCCTAATACCCTATGGTTAAATCTTCCCCTCTCCCTCAGGTAAAGTGGATTGTGCATGAATCTGGTGATATCAAGGAACACACAATGGACATTGTCAAGAGGTCAAAATAATGGTTCAAGAGGAAGAGAGATAATCTCCTTGCATTATGTAACTTTCCATATCATTAAAGGCAATCATCATACCACTCAACTTGCAAGACCAAGGAATAGGCCATGAGCGCAGTCCACTCAGAAGAGAGCTCAAGGAGAGAAATATATGAACTTGACCCCCCTCCCTACAAGATATTTTGAAAGAGAGCAATAACAAGTGAGATGCTTGTGTGGAACTCAAAAGGGTAAATCGAGTCAAATGAAGCATCTACCTTACAGAAACCTCTTTATATTCCATACCCTACTGCTGCACAGGCCTCATCTGTATAAATCACACCTCCTCAAGTGGAACCAGAGGTTGTGATCATGCCCACTACTAAGCCAGAGTCCAATAATATCTTCCCCTGGATGCAAGAAACAATCACAATGGAGACTTACATGATAAAACATTAAACCGTCCTTAATTTCTCATCCATTTATTTGACGGTCAAATCTAAGAAGGGAAATTTATCTCAGGTAGCCTCTAGATTCTACATCGATGCTTCACGGAATCAGTATGTCGAGATAGTTAAGATGAAGGTTATCAAACCTGATGAAGAAATGACTCTAGCCAACTACAAGATGAGCACCATCTCCTTGGGACCAGAAACATATGAGGGTGACCTACACCTATATCAGGAATCTTCCAATCACCTAGTCACAAGGATTAAAGAGTACAAGGAAACGTTAGATCAAGAAGATGATCACATTCACACTCTCACTTCCTACGTCCAGGTGCTTCTTGATCTTAGCACTGCCAATGTTCTCCATGTGGAAGAAATCACTCTGATTAGAAGCATTGATCCCGATTCCATTAAAAAGACCCAAAAATTCACCATGCAGGGAAAATTCAATGACAAATGGGTGAATATGATCCTTGAAAAAGGAAATACGTTGCTTCCAAAGGTGATAACCTTGTACAAATACATGGAGGGAAATACGATAAAAGTGCTCACAACCAGAAATTAAATTGAGGCCAAGAAATATCACTTAGATCAAGTGTATTCGTTAGTCATGGACATGGGTAGAGTTTGGTCACCCCTCTTGGTGATTAAATGTGTATTCTCAATGGCCGAAGAATATTTGTCTCAAGTTTTGGCCTAGGTGTTATTCGCATGGTATTAACTAATCAAGCATGACATCAATAAGATGGATACATACGAAGAATATTTCTAGAAGATGAAAAAATAAGTAGATTCCCAAATCCAAAAACTTAGAGTACCAATAGTGAACCCAGATACCTCAACATAGGATCTATTGAAATCATTCAAAGACTGAGTTAAGATCAAGGCTAGAGATCCCTTTTTTATTCACAGAAAAACACTTTGGAATCTCTGGCCGAGATATGGAAAATCATCTCCACCACTGTAGAGAATTATCAAACATGGTACTCAAAAGGCAAGCACATAAAAGTCCTTGTGGGTAATTACATCAATTCCCTTAGCCTCATCCCGATCCCTCAAGAGAGCCAAGTATTTCCAGTAGCTGCAAGAGTTGGCAAGGAGTTTAAGGGTATTGAAATTTCACCAACAACACTTCCCAAATTTCTTCAGTAGTAGGGTCATCTTTGATATAGCTCTCTCTCTCTCTCTCTCTCTCTCTCTCTCTTCTTCTTCTTCTTCTTTCTTTCTCACTCTCACCTTTCTTCTCTCCCTCTTCTAATTCTTCATTATGTGTAATCATGATATTTTTTCTTATTCATTAAAGTGACTTTATAAAGTTTAGTTGTAAAAATACCTTTATTTTATAAATAAAGAACTTAATCCCTAAGTCCTAGGAAGATGAAAATGTTGGGAATTAGGGACTGTGGAATAGTGCTATGATTCAATAACAAACCAAATCATACAAATACTAAATCTATAAAATTCCCCAAAATCTACAGCAGTGGAAGTATAAATAGAAAAATCCAAATCAAAACAAATGTACACACACATAACACAACATGTACCGTGGTTCACCCAATGTAGGATACGTCCACCAAATATAGAGATCTCAATATATAATAAACAAGAGTACAAACCAACTCTTCCCATACAAGAGTACAATGCATCTCTCCAAGAGTATATCCTCCTCCTAACAGATCTCTAAATGGATCTACATGAGTGCACTACAACCGTGCCTCCAAAACACCACCATAGATATCACATAACTAGGAACTACTACATCTCCCACTATGTAACCAAGCTCTCCTGTGAATCTACAAACAAGACCTCTCACATGGGTCTACTAATGTGCAACCATATACTCTGCACCAAGAAGTAAGTCTCTCCTCCATCTCTGCATCTACCACTTGTGCAAACAAGAAGACAACCTCCTCTACAATATTTGGATACTATCTGTACCCACAAGATCTCCATTTGAGATACAATAATAGGACATATAACCAATACAACATGATCTCATGGATCTACAATACAAGATCTCATAACAACCTGTGGATCTACAAGATGAAAGACTATGTGCTTTGCATACTATGCAAGCCATTACATTGAGACAAGACAATACAAAGGAAATACAATAGAAGACATAACACTCTTCTCACCATTCAGATGTACCTGCTATTTCCTTCTGTCCATCTTCTCTCCATTGAAGCTTTGTCTTCATGCAACCTTTTTCTTCTTTTTCTTTTTCTTCATCTTCAACCAAGGAGAATTAACATTCTTCCTCATCCTTATGTTTTAACCCTAGTTTTCTAGCTTATATAAGCTTATACAAACTTAGGGCACCTTTGCATGCAATTACAACCTTTAGATCACCTTTACAATCAAATGTTCAGATCAAATCCATCACGCGTCTAAAATAAAAACATAAACGCACAGGTAACCAGTGTTAGTGACTGGTTGCTTCCAGGTGACTGTGTGTCAACTACCCAACTAGATGTCGGTTACTTCCAGGTGATGTTGGTGCCAGTTATCCAACCGGTTTAGTTACTATGTAAACCAGTAAATTTCAAATACATGCCTTTGTGAAGCAATTCAGCTCCATAACCTAACAATCTCCCACTTGGAGATAAATTGTTGAACTTGTACCTATACCTGTACATCACCATCCTCTACATACCGTGAAGACCATCTATTCTTTACTTCAACAATTCTCTCAAATAAAATTAGGAAGATTAAACCATCTTCTAAAACAAGAAGATAAAAAACCTTGACTTACCATATACCTGCACGAAGCTACTACTGATCCATGATACATTGAGTTATCCATACATCAAGCTCCCACTGAATCATAACACTAAGCCTCTCATGCAACCAAGCCACCATGACTAACACACCTGTAAGATCTCCCACTCAAACTGAAGTACTAAGCTTTAATCACAACCATAGCCATACCTATAAAACCAACCATGTTCTCCAACCATCTATCCATGTCTCCATGCAACCACCAATGCAACTGACCAAAGACAAGTCAAACTAGAATATGTGTAAGCAAAACAAGATCCTGGGCAAAGATAACCCAAAAATGAGTTCTACATGCATCTAGTGGGTAATTACTCCACAACACCTACATAACTCAAAGAATCCAACACTGCATTCTACAAATCCAACCCTGCATAAACAACTTGCATGTCCAAGATAACCATCTATAGAAAACATATCTATCATGGAGTAACATAGTAACAAGAGGAAATTCAAACATCCCCTACTCATGCTCAAGGGAATCTAAACCATGCTCATAGGCATCCATGTGCAAAACAAATATCTGCATCATCATAGACTCACAAAATAGAATCTATCCACATGTACAAAACTCACCATGTACATCCATCCATATCTCCAGGCTCTCCAGAAGCTCCAAGTCTACCACCAACTAACTCCAAAGCCACTCATGAATCCTGTGCTAATCAATGTCAACAACAAAAACCTATGCTAACCATGCTACTAATAATTAGTGCAAATACCAACAAAAAATGTCATCAACCATACTGCACAATTATCCAAGATGAAAACAAACAAGGGAAACATCAATAAACTATAAATACACACTGTTGTCACACCTGTAACCTGACAAACCATGGCAAATCCTACCAATCACTTGTCAATTGTAACCAAATAGATTTTCCTTCTTTCACCCTTCAAACTCTAAAACATTGCTCTCTCTCTCTCTTAACCCAGCTGAACAACCATCAACTACCATCCCATAAGGATATCCAGGCACCAAAAAATAAAACTAGAAGTGACGTCAACATGCACTAAACACAAAATACCTGTAAAACTGTGACTGTCCTCCAAAACAACTTGTGCCTCATGCCACTCTGAATAGTAGCATCCTCCTCTCACTCCACACGTGCATATGTGTCCAACCTACTAATGCCAATAACCATGGCTTGCTCCCACTCAACGTGAACTCCCCTGCACTTCCTCTAATGATCAAGCTCAAAATATCTATATGTGTATCAATGAGTGTCTAATATATATATATATATATATATATATAAAATATATGAAATATATATATATATATATATATATATATATATATATATCAGTGAGAAATAAAACAGATGAAAGAAAATATAAAAATGATTCCCTTCTTATCAAAGAATACTTCTACATCACAGAAGTTTTGGACTTCTTGTGAAGTAGGCTGAACCACCTTCTTTTCATCCATATGTACTCAACATCTCCCGTTACCTACAACTATGTCTAAACATGAATTTTCATTGAGGATCTCATCCTTAGACTAGATACCCTTGTCCTCAAGATTCCAACACATCCTAGAAATAAAATTCAAACACACCAAATATCCATGGTGCATATTTTACTTGTGCACACAATCCAAACATAATACCAGTTGCTTCAAACGAAAAGAAATAAAACATGAACTGAATAGAGATACCTAAATTTGACCCAAGTCTCACTAGACTCCTGAGCCAACTTTATCCTCTTTCTGATTCAAACATTGAAGTGATCTACTCTATTTTCTTCCTGTACACTCTATGTGCAAGAAACCTGATCCTCCAAACTGGACACTAAAACCATCCATGCCCTCTTCTGTTGCAAAAAAACCCAGTACAAATTCACTGTCACAGAGACCGACCACGATCAGCTGATTGGTACCAGTTCTCTGACTGATGTTGGTTCACTGACCGACGTCAGTGCTGACTGGAATGATCACAACGCCAAAAATTGGCATAGTACACCAAACCAGGTGCCTACTCTGACCAAATCCGATAGCTGTGTTGAGCCAATCATTTCAAGAAGCACCCAAATCTTGTACAAAAACTTAACAACAACAATACATGCAAATAAATTACACCAAGATGAAACAAATCACCTTACCAACACCAAGACACTCACCCACATCTTCAACCGAAGTACTTTCCTCTTTGATGGATCCCCATCTTTGTTTTTTGCTATTATATTCAGCCTCTCTAGCAAATCCCATGCATCTAACTACACCAAGGATGCATAACTGCTCCTCTATCTCATACTCATGTCTGCAATCCCAAACCATGCATGTGCAACCAAAATATACAAGAACTGTACAATACCAAGATAACAAAACCATACCTCTATACTCTGGATCTGCAATCTGACCAACATGCATGTGCCTCCAAGAACTAGGGACACCTCAAGCAAACAAGACACATTCACTGCATCTTCTCAATTTCTTCAGATCTGTGATTTTCTATTTAAACAGGTCACCACAGGTCACCGACACCTAGTTTCTCACTAACTGACCACAGTCACCCTCTAACTGACCACAATCACCTTACCGACATCGGTTAAGGAAGTGATGAAACATCGGTATACCATACTGACGTAGGTCACTATCTTTTTCTAGCAACCTTATATTTCTAGCTCCCACTTGATTTTAAATCTCTTCCCTGTGATTTTCACATCAGGATAAAACAAACCCTGCTCTCATACATACCTATCAGTAAACCACTAACAAAACCATGAAGCAAACCATTGCTCTAACAACTAAAGCCATCGCTCTGATACCAGTTGTTGGGAATTAGGGAACTAGCTCACCGAATAAGTGATATGATTCAATAACAAACCAAATCATGCAAATACAGATCTATACAATTCCCCAAAATATACAATAGTGGAAGTATAAACTAGAAAATCCAAATCAAAACAAAGTACACACACATAACACAACATGTACCATGGTTCACCCAATGTGGGCTACGTCCACCAAAGATAGAGATCTCAATATATAATAAACAAGAGTACAAACAACTCTTCATACAAGAGTATAATGCATCTCTCCAAGAGTATATCTCTCCTCCAGATCTCTAAATGGATCTACATGAGTACACTACAACCGTGCCTCCAAAACACCACCAGAGATATCACAAAACCAGGAACCTACTACATCTCCCACTATGCAACAAAGCTCTCATGTGAATATGCAAACAAGACATCTCACATTGGGTCTACTAATGTACAACCATAACTCTGCACCAAGAAGTAAGTCTCTCCTCCATCTCTTCATCTGCCATTTTACAAACAAAAACACAACCTCCTCTACAATATTTGAATAATTTTTGTACCCACAAGCTCTCTAACGAGCTACAATACTAGATCTCCTATAAACCAACAATACAACATGATCTCATGGATCTACAATACAATATCTCACAACAACCTCTAAATCTACAAGATTAAATACTATGTATTTTACATACTATGTAAGACATTACATTGAGACAAGACAATACAAAGGAAATACATTATAAGACAAAAAATTCTTCTCACTATTCAGATGTACATGTTATTTCCTTTTATCCATCTTCTCTCCATTGAAGCTCTATCTTCATGTAACCTTTTTCTTCTTTTTATTATTTTTCATCTTCAACCAAGGAGAATTAACATTATTCCTCTATCCTTATGTTTTAACCCTAGTTTTCTAGCTTATATAAGCTTATGCAAAAGTAGGGCACCTTTGCATGCAATTACAACCTTTAGATCATCTTTAAAATCAGTCGTCAAATCAAAATCCAATGTCTAAAATAAAAACATAAATGCATAGGTGTTAACCGATGTTAGTTACTTCTAGGTAACCAGTGTCGGTTGCTTCCAAGTGACCGTTTTCAGTTACTGCATAAACTAGCAAATTTTAAATGCATGCCTTTGTGAAGCAATTCAGTTCCACAACCTAATAAAAAATTCATGAGATGAATAAGGCAATGAAGATTCATGTCGAGGGGATTCAAAAGGTCATTTATGATTTTCTATAATGTAATGACACCCTCATTCTTAAGGGTTGTAAATTTTGTGCACTCAAGAGAGAGATCTATTGAGCAATACAAGAGAGATAACATTCTTTCACTTTCCTTCACCATTTTTCTTCCATTTCCTGCATTGTACAACTTGATGAAAATGTCAATAAATAAAGGGATTGTTTCTTTTCATGGCTTATTTATGTGTGCAACTTTTTTTGCATGGTTTCCTCTAGCCATTGGCATAATAATCTTATTGTTTTTTTTCTAACAAATTGTGGATGTGAAATTTCTAATTGGATCTTGTGAGAATCTGATTTTCTACTTGCAGGGTTAATTTTCCTTATCTAAATTCTCTAACACCCCTCCCCTATCTTCAAGAAAAATCTTCCCTTACAATTCATTGTAAGCATTTGTCATGGGTGCAGTGGAGTGTGCTTGTTGGATCCATGGCCTTCTGGCCAACAAATTTTTTTTTTTGTTCATTCACAATAAAGTGGAGTTGCACCAGATAAGTAGAGGGGCATAGATTCCCATAGAGTTAGCTAGAAACCCACCAATTTTTCCCCCAAAAAAATTTCTTACCAATATTGCATTATAGGCACAACAACAAATACAAAATATAGGAAGATGAAAGAGGAAAAAAAACAATATAGATACATGAAGAATGAAAATAAAATAAAATAAACAAGGAGGCAAGAGGAGGAGAAAATAAGAAATAGAAAAAAGAGGCAATAAACTACATTAAGTGGGACTCAACTAAGATGATATAACAAATTAGACATTTGACCACTAATAATCATGTCCACTCAAATTTTTAGCATTAGATCTCTTGTCATGCACACATAGATCATATGTACATGAATCCTACAATAGGTTGTACGCATTTTGATGAATATATAAGGTACACATATGGAAATATAACTGTTGAATGATATAGTTGAAATATCCTCCAAATTGAGGTGTTCCAATTGCAAAAAAAAAAAAAAAAATTTGTCTTATTTAAGTTTCGAAACCTCTAAAAATAGTCGGAGAGACACACATGTATATTGATAACGTTATCCATTAAAATTTTATGGAAAAGGTACAAAAAAAATTTCAGATATTATTACCAATAAATAGGATAAAACCTTTACATAAAAAAACAACTTCATCCCCCTGACACATGAGCTTAATTAGTTATGTTTTTAACCCAATTTATTCTCGTTCCAAGTTTCATATTGTATGTGATATTTATTGGGTATATTTTCAAACTCATTTGTTTCACTTCACACGCCAAAATTATTATAATTTGAATATAATAAACCTATAAATACATTTATTATAATTACACAAAAATCATTTGAAACTTTTAAAAAATCATTTATTTCTACTTGTATTGATAACTGCATTGAAAAGATAAGGTTTGGAGTAAATGTATTATACTTGTGGATTCTAAGTAAGGTAGTTAAGGAGAAGAATGAACATTGCAAGAAAGTACAACAAAAATAAGGAAACTTTGTTTTTTCATGGTGATAGTGTGCTTTTCATTAATAATTTTTAGTTTGACATCTTTCCTTTAAGAATTAGTGACTTTTATCTTATGTGGACTTGCAGGAGTTAATTGGAGTTTACTTCAAGAAGTTTTAAATGATGTCTTATTAGTGAGTCAATCAACAACCAATGCAAAATTATGACAAATTATTCACTTCCTTAATAATCCAACATATTTTATTTCAACCCAAAATACTATAAACAACCATTCAAACTTTTCTTTTATACTCCTTTTGGTCTTTGGCCAATTATCTCTTTAGTTTCTTCGAATGAGGCTAAACCAAAATAGCTAAGCATTTTCTCCTTATTAAATGGTTTATTATACTACGAAATCTTCTTCAAGGGTTCATTTACACTCTTAGTAGTCCCTCCAAATTTTTTGAAGCTTATCTATCGCATAAATATGCTTTACAAGATCATGACACCCTATCTACGCATGACTATACAATATTGAATTGATGACTGTAATTTTCCTTGGTTGGTAATCCATAATCTTGAGTTCTATCTTAATATTCTTAAACCTTCACAACTCAACTTATTCTCTTATCTTAGGCCTTAAGTACCTGGAAAAATTCTCTATAGCTTGGTCATTTGGTTTTTTTTACAAACTCTTTCTCCTAAAACCCTCAAGACATGTTATTACTAGTCCAGTTGATTGATTTATTGCTCTTTGGCCCTCTAAACTCTTTCAATCACCTTGATATTTCATGAGCATATATTTAACAACAATATGAAACAATATACAAGATTTGAGTCCTTTAAAATGGTTAAATTTTGAGATCCTCACAATTTTATCCTCACTCAAAACCCTACACAGGGTATAGCCTAAGAACACTTATTTTTGGTTTATATCACTTGTTGATTATCACAAATTTAATAAAGTGTTAGGATGCATCTGCATACCCCCATTTTTATATTTCAACCTCGCTAAAACATGAAATTCCTTTATATTAACACAAAACCTTCAATTTGTAGAGATGATTGTCCTCATAGGCTTAAACACATAGTTTTTCCAACTTCTATTAAACATTCCTTTCACAATGAAGTAATATCAACTTATGAGAATCACATTTAGATAATATTTCCATAAATTTAAGAATGATTCAAGATGTAAACCAAACATTAAATGTGAATAAACTCATTCATGTATAAAATTCCTAAAATACTTATCGTGTCATGTCATTTTGTCAATTCCCTATGTATGGTAGTCTCATTGGCTAATCTAATCACTTCTTCTTGAAATTTCACACTAATCTATTATACCACTTCCTATGTATCTTCCTGTTAGTGCAAATCTGCAGCACCCCCTAGATTTTTTCTCATATTTCTAGTTTGATAATGGGCATCCAGTGTGATTGGACAACATTGAATATTTTCCCCAAGTGTGGGACTTTACAAAAAAAAACTGGGAAAAGAATCTCCAGATTAAAGGTCGGGTCCTTCAACTCCTCTGATTTGATGTATGCTTGAAAATTGTAGAGGTTTAATACTCAAAACCCTACTCTAATTTTTCCAAGGAGACATGAGATAGAAGGATGCAAAAGAAATAAAAATAAGACTAACAGTGGTGATACACCAAAGGAGTGGTGAACATTTACTTTTACAAAATTGACACAGATCATAAGATAATACAACACAATATCATGCAAAAATTGCTAAAATGTAATGAAAGATCAGGATGGAGTGAAACAACACAAGAAAGGATTGAAAACTCATTCACAGAGCTTGCATTGCCATTTCCATCTTTTAAATACAGTGCATTACAACAGCAAGGAATCAAAACATATTGTTATAGTCTTCATGAAAAATGTCTAATATTCCACAAATTCACTTTCTGAGGAAGAAAAGGGAGCTTGCAAGACATAAAAATGTCCAACCCTTTACAAATGAGCCAAATTTGGCTTTTAACAATGGCTCAAGCAGAAGGAGAGAAAGCAAAAAAACGTGCGGGCAAAATGGATTTATGAATTCAACCACCAACCAAATCCCTCAAAACCAGCAGAGTGATGGGCTTCATGGTTCAAACCCATACTTAGAAGTACATTTTCTGCAGATCCAAAAAATGGACCATACTTCATTAAATTTGGTGGTTGAAAGTCAATTCTGCTGTTTTTTCCATGCCAGGGACGTTTCTCATTTTTTCTCCCATAATTCTCCATCAAAACACAAAATTGGACCCTCCATCATGTAGATAACTTTACCAGCTTTCCAATGACACCAAGAACGTGAAAATTCTAAGCTTTGGATCAAAATTTATAACCTCTGAAGATTTAGGAAAAAACCAGGGTAAAAAATGGGTTGGCGGGCCGAAAGTTTAAAATTTTCCCTCTTTTTGAATTTTTGGGAAAATTTCCCCAAAAAGTTCCACCCCCACCACTCTGATGCCACGTGGCACATTCTGATTGGATGCGGGCTTCACAAAACCATTTTACGCCTTTTTGAATTTTTGGAAAATTTTCCATTATCACTTTGCGCCCCGCCGCTCTGATATGCACGTGGCGCTCTTCAATTGGGTGCGGGACTTAGCCATAGCTTTCTTCCCCCCACGGGCCCGTGGGAAAAAATTCTCCTTTGCACCCTTTGGAAACACTTTGGAAAAATTTTAAAAGTTCTCATGTGCGCCCCGACCGCTGCCGACATGTGGACATAGGACTTCTGATTTGCATGGGCCTGAATTGATTCCCGCGTGGGCCTGAATCAGATTCTTTTCAGCCTCATCGACACATGGCACATTTTGATTGGCGCGGACCATCGGAGGGTGGATTTTCCTTCTCACCATTTACAACACTTTGGAAAAATGGAAAAAATCCCCCATGCGCCTCCGCCTCCCACCGGTCTATGGACACGTGGCATCTTCCTCATTCGTTGTGGGCCTTCGGGCCAGATTTTCCTTTTTTGCGCCAACTTTGGAAATTTTTCTAACTTCTTGGTCAAATCTCCGAAAGCCCCATGGACAATGTCACTCTTATTCACCAGTTGGCAGAGCTTGCCCAAAATTTTTCTTTTCACCCCCACCGGCTTCTTGGTGAAAATTTCTAACTTACCTCTGCCGACCCGCCATTCCGCCACCATGTGGCACTCTCTGATTGGTTGTGGACCTTCCTAGGGAAAATTTCCCTCCAAAACTCCGTCGAGCCATAACTTGCAAAATACAAGGAGTTAGAGGGAAAAATTTACCTTTCTGGAAAGGTGAGAAGATTCTCTATCTGATGAAGCCATTTCTATAAAAATTTTGATTTCCTGAAAAAGTGAAAAAAAATTGATTGAGGCACAAGGAAGGAAGGAATGAAGGAAGTTAGCCAAAAAATAAGCCAGGGGCTTATTTTGGATAACAATTTTGGTGACTCGGAACGGGTCATCTGCCTACTAGATGAATGATCAGTGGCCTTTGAAGCATCCATTGGGCATGGAGTCAAGCCTGATGAACTGATTCTGATTTGAACTATGAAAATATGGGACCTCTGAGCTACTTGGAAACCCACTGAACTTGGAGTTGATCTTCACCAAAATGCCACTGAAATGGACTGTGCAAGAGCAATACAACAGCACCAAAAACTATGTACAAAACTGAAAATCATACATGCTCCAAATGGAACATGTAGAGTGTGCACAAGCACTTTCTTCTGCTGAAAGCAAACCTACCTACTCTACTCTAACTAGAAGCAAAGGTGAGCTAAACAAACCCTACAACTGGTTGTGCAAAATAGCTTCCTTTCTTCAAAATTGGCAGCCATGCAAATGATTTGGAGCTGAGTATGGCTGCTAGGATGAGTGGAAAATCAACAAGAAGTTGGTCTTCTACCCAAATTAGCAAGGTGTCAACTGAAAACAAATCCAATACCTCTTTTAGTTGCTCTACATTTGGATTGAAGAGGTATGTCAGCTGATCCTTGGAACTTTGCATATCATCCTCATGCTTAGAGGCAAGCATGACATGGTGGTGGCTTCTCCTTTGGCTCCAATGAAGCCAAATACCTGATTGGGCAAGGTTTGATCCATTTGATATGCCCATAACTCTGATTTTCCATTCCAAAAATGGAATCTTCTTGCAGACCTTCTTGAATGGATGGTGTGGAAGCAATGGTAGAATTTTCTACCCTTTCTCTTCCTCCAATGAAGAACATGGAAGATTTAAATCTTCCAATATTTATTCCAAAGAGCTGCTATAAGATGCAGGCTCTACAAATGAAAGTTCTCCTCCATGACAGTAGGTTCTTGTGTTTGGAAGATGGATGATGAAGGAGAAGATGGTGTGATTTCAACTGGTTCTTCTTCATCAAAACAGTCCTCCAAATCAGACAGGTAAACTACCTCATTGTTGTCCTACTGCAAATATTCAACCTCTCCCATGGTGTTCTCTTGATCTGCAACTTGATCACCATGGTTTCTTTCATCCTCCAACATTTAGTTTGAGAGATCAAACTCTTCTTCAACACTAGAACTCGAGAGAGATGAAGTAGAAATAAGAACTGAAGGTTCTTCTATAGCCTGCTTTGTGCTCAAAGCCTTTAGATCTGCACTTTTCTCCCCCACAGCTGGAATGTGCTGCTCTTCTTTTGGATTTAGAGCAGCTTCTCCTTCCTCTATTGTTTGAAGACAATCTTGCTCTTGATTGAACTCTTCCTCTAGCATGAAGTTTTTCAAGTCAAACTCTTCAATCTGTTGCTCTAGAGGACAAGTTGGGACTACAAGATCTTCTTCAGAGCTTCTTTCCATGGATGATTGTGCAACTTGAATTGGACCATCATTTCCTTCAAGTAGAGTGCCAACATGGACACTACATTATGAGAAAACTGATTGTTGATCTGCTTCTTCTTTTTGCTCTTCTTCGGCTGCAACAAAATCAGCCTTGGCCACCACTCATTCTTCAACTCTAACCTCCTCTATTGGTTTCACCATCAAGGGGATTTTTTTAATCCCGAATTTAAAGAGCCAAATTTAAAAAAATTTTAATCTTTTCATGCTTGTTTGGCTCTTCTTGTTGTTGTTGTTTTCCTTGACTGGCATTCTGATTTTTATCTTCCCAACATGGATTTGGTAATGCAAGAGGAGGGATGGGTTGTAACTCAATTGATTTTGCAATTTTTTGTGGTGTTGGAGGAGATATAAACTTTTTTTTGTTTGTAGGGAGTGGCTGTTTGGAAGGGAAAAGGATAGAAGAATTGAGATGGGGTGGAAGACTAGGGGATGGAGAAATGGAATCAACACTTGGGGACAGCATGGGATGGATTTGGAATTTGGCATTCAAAATGAGATGGTCTTGCTTGAGGAATGGAAAGAGAAAACCTAGATGATGGTGTAGAACTTACCCATTGACAAGGTTGCTCAACACCAAGTTTATAGGTCTCTATCTCCAATGTCCATTGTGCAAGTTGGGGCAGCATCTCAATCATGAATTCTAGCTTCTCCTAAGGGATGTAATGTCTTGGAAAAGGACCTCCCCATGGACAGGGTGCTCTGAAACCAATCTAAAAATCCTTCATTTGTGCTTGAGCCCTTGATTACACCATGCCAACCTCTATTTTTTGAATTTTCTCCAACAAATCTGCACTTTCTTCTTGACTTGCCCTCATCATGTGTATCCTTGTGCTTAATGTGCTTCATAGCAAAACCGATTTTGGCATTGCTCATATGGATATGCATACTAATTTTGAATTTGATCAAAATGTTGATCTGGGGGATTTGAAAAACATGTTGGAGGTGGAATATATTGTTTTTGTTGTAAATGTGAATTCCATTATGGAAATGAAGTCATGATTACACAACTTCATGGAATGAAAGAAGATGGAAGAGATGGAAATAAGAATGAATGGAAAATGAATGAAAATGAATGGAAAGAGGGTCTGTAACTCAGAGAATGAGTTATTTACCAGATGGAGTCGTCAAATGTGCTTTTAAATATGACTCCAAAGGTTAAATCCTTAACAGGAACACACCAACCTGTCAAAAATAAAGTGGAAGACCTCTAAGATCCCACCGAGTGTGCCAAAACTGTTAGTGTAAATTAGCAGCACCCCCTGGATGTTTTCTAAGATTTCTAGTTTGATAATGGACATCCAATGTGATTGCACAACATTGAATCTTTTCCCCAAGTGTGGGACTTATAGAATTGGGAAAATAATCTCTAGATTAAAGGTTGGTTCCTTCACTCCTCTAATCAGGTATATGCATGAACTTTGCAGAGGTTTAATACTAGATCCTAACCTAAAATCCAAGGAGACAGAGATAAAGGATGCAGAAGAAATAAAACTAATTAAAAGTGGTGATACACCAAAGGAGTGGTGAACATCTACTTTGCAAAATTGACACAGATCATAAGAAATACAACACAAAATATGCACATATTTCTAGAATGTAATGAGAGATCAAAAGATAATGATAAGCACATGAGAGGATTGAGAAAATCAATCACAGAACATACATTATCATTCCCAAGTCCAATACAATGCATTACAATGGCCTAGAGGCAAAAATACGTGTTGTAGTCTGTATGAGAGGTATGAAACTCTACAAATCTTCTGTTGAGGAAGAAAAGAGAGCTTGTAAGAGTAAAATATGTCCAACCCTTTACAAATGAGCCAAATCTAGCTTTTATGGTCAAGCAGAAGGAGAGAAAGCAAAAAAACGCAGGAAAAATGGATTTATGAACTCAACCACCAACCAGATCCCTCAAATTTTCACCTACAAAGTGATGGGCTTCATGGAAGAACCCATACTTAGAAGTACATTGTTCTGCAGATCCAAAAAAAAACCATACTTCATTAAATTTGGTGGTTGAAAGTCAATTCTGTGTTTTTTCCTTGCCAGGGAAATTTCTCCATTTTTCTCCCACAATTCTCCATCAAAATAAAAAATTGGACCCTCCATCATGTAGAGAATTTCACCAGCCTTCTAATGACACCAAAAATGCAAAAATATGAGCTCTGGATCAAACGTTATGCCCCTCTGAAGATTTAGGGCAAAAATAGGGAAAAAATGGGTTGGCGGGATGAAAGTTTAAAATTTTCCCTTTTTTGAATTTTTCTGGAAAATTTCCCCAAAAATCTCTGCCCCCCACCACTCTGATGCCATGTGGCACGTCCTGATTGGATGCGGCTTCACACGATCATTTTACGCATTTGGAGATTTTTGAAAAAAATTCCTCTATCGCTCCATGCCTTGCCGCTCTGATACCACGTGGCGCTCTCTGATTGGGTGCAGGCCTTAGCTAGCTTGCTTCCCCCTGCGGGCTCGTGGGCAAAAAATCTCCTTTGCACCCTTTGGAAACACTTTGGTGAAATTTTAAAATTTCTCCCTCACCCCCGACCTCCACCGAGACAAGGACACATGTCATCTTCTGATTTGTGTGGGCCTGAATCAACTCTTTTCCCTCTTTGGGCCCGCCTTAAGATTTTTGTTGGCCACATGGACACATGGCACGTTTTGATTGGCACAGGCCATCAAAGGGCAGAGTCTTATTTCACCATTTTCCACACTTAGCAAAAATGGAAAAAATCCCCCGCGCCTCCGCCTCCCACCAGTCTGTGGACACGTGGCGGCTCCTCATTCACTGTGGGCCTTCGGGCCGAGATTTTTCTTTTGCACCAACTTTGGAAATTTTTCTAACTTCTCCCCGCCGGTCCGATCTCTGACAGCCCCATGGACATGCGTCAGCCTCTTATTGGTTGGCGGAGCTTTGGACCAAAAATTTTCTTTCCGCCCCCGCCAACCCCTTGGTGAAAATTTCTAACTTACCTCCACTGACCCGCCATTCCACCACCACGTGGCGCTCTCTGATTGAGCGTGGACCTTCCTAGGGAAAATTTCCCTCCAAAACTCCGTCGAGCCATAACTTGCAAAATACAAGGAGTTAGAGGGAAAAATTTACCTTTCTGGAAAGCTGAGAAGATTCTCTATCTGATGAAGCCATTTCCAGAAAAAATTGAGTTCCTGAAAAGTGAAAAAAAATAAATTGAGGCACAAGGAAGGAAGGAATGAAGGCAAGTTATCCAAAATAAGCAGGGGGCTCATTTTGGATAACACTTCCTCTCTTAACTTTTTTTTCTACTTTTGAAGAAGAAAGGCCATTAATTGAAAATTAATGTTGTAAGACTATTTGGTATACACTGTGAATACAATGTGGTTTTGAGGGTCAAGTTAGACCTATAGAAGGAATTAGTAGAGTGAAGAACCCCAATCTAGTTCCCATAAAGGAAAGGTATAATGACAAGCATGAGCTTGTGGTGGTTTATGTGTATATGTAGAATGGTAGTTTTTATAAGTGGTTGTTTTCTAGAGGGGTTTTTTCAAGGCTAAGAGAATACAAGGTGGCAAAGGATGTTGTTAAGAAAATACGCTTCTTACATGATGGATGGGAGAAGAATTTGGTGCATAAAAATATCAATATCAGTAATGTGTTACTTACCATTACATTCAGGGATAGGCTCGGATATTGGAATTGAAGCTTGAATATTAGATTCCCCCTAAACTCCTACATGTCCTAAAACCTAATGAAAATATGGATGTCTATAACTTTGGGGTCATGGTGCTTCAAATTGTATCAAGGAGGAGGTATATAGATCATGACTCCAATCCAAAGGATGTGGACTTGATGGAATTTTCTAGAAGCCTTCTTGAGAAAGAGAAGATCATGCAACTGGTGGATAAGAGGTTTTCAATGAGATACAATCTAGAGCAATGTTTGGTCAAAAATGGGGCTCTTGGCAACTCAAGGTGACCTCAGTTCTAGGACTACAATGTCAAAAATTATTGAGTACATCACTGGAGAAGTGCCATTTCATTCTCTTCCTGCTTGAAAACCAATTGCGTAATTTTAATATCCATGTGCCCCTGAGCAATGTATAAATTTTTTCTAAGTAGATGAATAGAATTTTCACCCAAAAATCCCAATTTACACTTAAACACCCCAACTTTATGCTTTGATCATGTTTATGCTTAAATAATATACTAATACCAAATTTAACATGGAATTATATGGAAAAACTTATGAGCTCATTTTGTGAAGCCAAATGACATGGATAAATGTGTAGACATATACTCATAAATTTTAGAGTCATAGCCATAAAACTCATAGATAAAATTACCTCTATACAATGGGATTAACACAAATGATCTTACAAATTTTGATACGAAGATCAAATTTTTTGATCATGTAGAACCAAATAAAGCTTAGATTTAATAAATTGACAACAATGTATGAGATGCCCCTACAACAGGGTTATACAAAGCTTCAAGACTTTGGTACACCCCTCTATAGTATAAGATGCAAAAAAAACCAGATACCACCATTATCATATACAAGTTAAAAATAAAATACCACATATTACACAAAAAAACTAGATTGTGTAAAACAACAAATACGCAAAAAACAACACTAAGCAATATATGTCACAAACACAATAAAACTTGACTATGTAAACCACATAACACACAAAAAAAACTCATTAAGCATTATTTTTCATACACATAATAAAACCAGACTTTGTATACCACATAACATACTGAAAACAACATGAAGCATTAATTGTCATATATACACTAAAACTGGACTGTGTAAACCACATAACACACATAAAGATAGAAATACCTTCAAGATGCATTCAAAGTTCCAAAAGATAGCCGAAGACATGGAAATTGAATTTCAATTGATGGGGTTGTCCCTATGATTCATAAAACACAAAATTAAGTTTTTTTAAGTCTAATGAATTCATCCTATAATCACATAATAGTGATACTCACCCAAACTCTCTATTATATCTTCACAACTATATCTTATTTCTATACCAAACCATTTCCATGTTTTCTTGTGTATTTTTCTTCCATGAGTTGTGTCAAGAAATGTGTACTCCTCATAGATATGAGCATCATTTTTTAAATCCTCCACCACAACCTCCTTTTTCTTCATCTTTCAAGGTTCCTTACTTGCATTGAACCATGACTGCTATCGGGTGGTAGAAATGGCATTTCCACAATTTGGAATGAACTCAAATGGACAACAAACCTGAATGTGTAAAATATTTTCAAATTGATGCACATAATCTCCAAAAGCAAATATATTTTTCATCAGTTTCTAGCACAACATCCAACAATTATTTTAAAAATTCTTTTGATTGGTTGAGCACTTGAAATGCATGCCCATGGTTTCTATCATGGTTGTTAGGGCTGAAGTATTATGTTGTCTATTGTATTCTATCATCACCCTTAACTATCACAAAAAATAAAATTGTATTAGTAATTACAAAATATTTGACATAACAAACACTATTTAGTAATAAGAAAATATGTAATGCCAATGAAAATGTGGGGATGCTCTGATACAGCTTATTTAGGTGCATTGCATTCAACTACTTCTGTAACATGTACATCAGGGTCACCTAAAATGACAACAATACTTTTATTAATGTACAATGAATTATTTTCAAGATAAAAATGATACAAAATAGTTGAAATAATGAAATGAAAAAATCCACCCTCACCACTGAAATTTGGATCCCTTGTAGATGGACTACCCTCGTGTGTCCTCTAAAGTTGCAACACCTTCAAAACATGTTTGTAGGTGTTTCCTTAGGTAGCCCAAAGATAGTTACAAACATGAAAATGTAGGCTGAATCTCTTAACCAAATACCATTGGTCCCTAGATGTTTGACTTCTAACCATATAAGAACCAGGAATTTTATTGTTTGTGCAAAAGTCACTATCAGGTATTGTTTTGGCCCTCTCACTGGCGGCCAAAATTTTCTTCTCCTTCTTGTAATGTTTCAAGAAACTTGATACTTGCAAATTCCTCTTATTTTTATAATGTGTTTCAACTTAAAACACCAATGTGTATAACAACCAATCCATTCTCATTGTGCATGTTTTTCTACGATCACACAAGTATAAGGTCTTCAAGAAATAATTATATGATTCTATAGATGCATTCATATCTTGATTGACATGGATGAAGTCACAAAAAAAATTGACCACATAGCTGCATGCAGAAATAATAAAACCATTAGAAACAACCAAAAAAATAGTAACTCTACACATAGATACAAATATAATCATAAGTACTTAACACTTACCAATGTGTCCCTCTTGCAGCCATGTCTTTCTGAAATACTCCATAAACATTATCTCCTCCTTAAAATCCTCCATGAATTTTTTGATGAGGAAAAAGGCCATGTGATCATTTTTGGTGATGGCACACATGATGTTGCCTAGTCTCTAAAACATAACCATCCCCACCTCCTTCGTATATTTGTAAATAAAAAATTTGTAGATAATAAGTAATGAAGAAAAACATAAACCAACCCAAGCCTATAAATATTGTATCAAAAAATGAAGAAAAACAAACCTATAAATATTATTTATCCAAGACCTATGAACATGCTAAATTCATAACAAAACATGACAACCAAATACATCCCTAACACACAGATAATGTTATTAGGGTTATTAAATTGTGTGCATTAAATTTATACAAAAAATTTTAGTAGATTTGTACCTTATAGCTTGTATTTCAGAATCCGCATCATCTATAATGAATGCATTGACATGTCAATCCATCTTTTTCCTTTCCCCCCTCACGTATACTTCAGTAAGCTATACATATATGTCGTCAACTTTATTACGGGATGAAACTACCCATGCAACGGAAAGCCTAGCCTCTTGATCGTCAAAAACAAGATGGGTGTATAGTTGGTAATGAGGAAAATGTGTACACAAAAATATGGTTAGAATGAGAATGACATAAAAAAGTATATCCAAATATCAAATATGCTTGGAAATGAGATAACAATGACCTTACCCCATATTTATTAGTTGAGAATGTTGAATCCATTACAATGATGGAGTTTTGGGAATGATAAACCATCATTTCAAGAATCCATGGTTTTTGAAGACCCATAATGAAAGGCATGTCACTCCCACATGGCCTCTGATAATAGAAAAATGTATCCCTCTCTGCAACATGCCACAAGTTGATACTAGTGTTATCGTGTTGGTATTTTTGGTGGATCTAATGTACTTCACTATCCTCTATGCATTTAACACATCTTTCTTGGTTATGCACTCATCCCTTTTGTTGATAATCCTTGGCAACTCTAGATCTATGTAGTGCCTTTCGATACTGGTGTCAATAAATATACCAGCAAGAAAAATAGATTCAATGTATTGCTTACATTCAGCTGATAAATTAGGAGTGAAACCACTTCGTGCATCCAAGATTGTGTCTTTTGCACCATGGAAAAACTCATCATTCATATCATAATGATACATATCATTGTATATGATATGTGCCACATCTGGTCTACCAAACATAACCCTCACATTGAAATGGCATTGATATCCACATTTTTTTGAAAACTCCTTATTCTTTCACTAATAGGTGGTTTGTTCCCCTTGTCATTAGGGTCATAAGCACACCAACAACTAAAATAAAAGGAAATACAAACTGATATTAGGTATGGAATATAAAAAATGTATCACTAACATATGTGAACACTATTTCTAAGGTGTACTAAACATAAATTCAATAAAAAAAACCTATAGTACATAATGGGAGCTTGTGGCGCTCTAGATTCCACTGTATCCCATGGATATCCTTTTCTGTTTTCATATGAATGTCGTCTCAGTGCTATATAGAAGGCCTTACCCTTTTAATAAAGGCATCAATTAGTGTTAAAGGGATTGCCACACAAAGATCCATATGATCATTATCTTCACTTATCAGCGTCCATTCAAGATTGTCTTGTCAAAAAAGAGATTTCCCATTTCCCACATCTTGAACATCTAGGGAAAGTAATTGTTCATACTTTGTTCTTTCAAGGCATCTTAAACAAAATCATAAAAAAACATATAAATAATAAGCATGGTATTGAACATATCAATATATGATTAAATATGACCCAAAAAAAACATAAGTATTATGCTCTTAAGATATTTGTAAAAAAACGTGCGTGGAATGATATGTAGACTATGTTTTTTGTAAACAAACAACACCCTAATATGATACTAGTAGTGAAAATGTTCTAAAGACGTATTCTATGGTATACATATTTTGTTTGTAGTGTGTATATGAGATAATGCAGCTGTGTATGCAGCTAGGAATGAATGTTTTTTTAAATGTACTATATGGTATACAAAATTATCTTTTACTATCTACATGCACCAAACAAAATAAATGGGTTGAAACTAGTAACGATTATGTTGTTATGTGTATTATGTGGTATACACACTGTCATTTTAAGCATGTATATGCCAAACAAAACAGTGGGTTGATAGTAGTAATGACAATTTATTTCTATAAAAATATGTAGTATGCACAGGATGTGTTTTTGTGTGTATATGAAAAACAATGCCAACACCCTAATATGATACTAGTAGTTAAATTATGTGGTATACACAAGTTGTTGTTTTTGTACATATGTCACAAATGATGCCAACACCCTAATATGATACTAGTAGTGAAAATGTTTTGGACACATATTATGTAGTATAAACATTTTTTTTATATTATGTATATGAAAAAATGGAGTTGTGTATGAAACTCATAACAATTATGTTGTTATGTATATTCTTTGGTATACACATTGTCATTTTAAGTGTGTATATGCCAAACAAAACTATGGGTTGATAGTAGTAATGACAATGCATTTCTATAAAAATATTTAGTATATGTGGGCTATGCTTTTGTGTGTATGTGACAAATGATGCCAACACCTTAATATGATACTAGTAGTGAAAGTATGTGGTATACACATGTTTTGTTTTTTGTGCATATGTGACAAACGACGCCAACACGCTAATATGATACTAGTAGTGAAAATGTCTTGGATCTGTATTATGTGGTATACACAGTTTGTTTATATTGTGTATATAAAAAAAATGTAGTTGTGTATGTGTACTAGTAATGATTATGTTGTTATGTGTATTCTATAGTATACATAATGTTATTTTAAGTGTGTATATACTGCACAAAACAATTCATAGGATTACCATTCAAGAGATAAAGAGTCACCTCATGGTTCATAAATAAATTTCCTAGGGAACTCATGGAAGGTGCAAAAGCAAACTACCAATATGATGATTCTAGTAACCCTCCTCAAAGTCTACAATAAATTTTCAAGATCTTTAAAGTGGAAAAAACAACCCCTCTATAGCAGAAGATTGTTGATCTTTTCTTATGTGAGGAGGATGATGATGATGATGAAGATGAATTTGCACCAAGGATTGAACAAGAGCTAGAGGGAAGTGGAGAATATGATGAATGTTATTATGATCCCAATTATGATCATCCAAAACACTATGAGGATCCCAAGAACTATGAAGATTCTAATTACAATGACCCCAAATAAAGTTTTTTAAATTCAAATAGAGTATTGGATTGTATAAGCTTATTTCCCTTTTTAGGACTTGGAAGTCTTGATTTACCTAATAACTGCAATCATAAATCCTCTTTTTGAGGTGTTTTATCCAAGTTTTTTTATTTTTCAATAACTTAGTAAAGGTTTGAAGGGAGCAAACATGTTGTCTTACATAATCTAGAAATGATTGTTTGTAGAATATAATGCTTCTTGGCTAGGGAAAATGTCAACCAAAATAGGGGTGTGTGAGTGTCATTTCTCACATGAATTTTTCCATATTACATATGGTATGATTTACGTAGTTGTGGATAGAAGACAATATGTACTATAAAAAATAAGTTCTTTGTCACTTCACTCATTGGAAAATGCTAACTAGAAAAGGGGGTGTGTGAGTTCCATTTCACACATTAATTGTTCGATATTGCATATGATATGATTTACTTGGTTGTGAATAGAATAAAATATGTACTATAAAAAAAATTTCTTTATAACTTTACTCATTCATAGAGCTTATATATGTTGATGTATTTAGATTTTGTGTTTATGTACTTATCAGATAGGCTCCATCAAAAACTACTTTGAATAAATACTTTTTCACCTCTACAACTCCTCTCCCTCCCAATTATCTTGTATTCACTGGCTACAGGGACCTTGCTTTGGCAAAAAATGGCATACGGAGCTTCACAACATAATTGGAAGTGTTTTGGCGCTTAACATTATTAAGCTTGGACTAAATAATAAAAATGGTGAGTCTGGTAGTTTCATAAGGAAACAAAAACCAAAGTGATGCATTACATCTCTTAAATGCACACCACCTTTTATCATCCTTTATCTACCTAGGGATCTATCATGTCTTGGTAGGCAAGTCACTGACTGGGCTATGACTAGCTTGTGTTGACTTGGTGCCACATCTGTAGAACAGGGTACCACACATTCGTGTTGCATGTATAACATCTTATGGTCTTTATTATGGGGGTCATGTGATCTTGTCGTGAGGATAGATGGCTACCTATGATCATACATCAGGTATTTTATATCCACACTGGAGTCAGTGGTGAGTAGGGGATAAATATGATGCCCATTTAGACATTTTCCATAATTTTAGTCATAAAATACTTGCAAATATTTAAAAGAACCGTCACATGTGACTTGCATATTTTAGGTATGACTATCATTTTTCAGGTATGGATTTATATGTAAACTATACTAATATATATTAAAAATAATTAACTATATACATTAATAAGTTTTAATATATTTTATTAAGAGTGTAAAAAGAACATTATTTTCCATTTTTGAAGGGAAATATTTGAAAATGAAAATCACATAAATATTATTTGACAGGCATAGGTGGCCATCAAATTTAACCCCTAGTGGTGAGAAATCAAGCACTTAGTGGTCATATATTTAAGAGATTAGTTTAGAGAGGCCTTTATATTTCTGTTTGCATGAAGACCAAATCTTTGACCAACGATCAGATGCACCAAAACTTGTTGAAACCGTGGTAGGGAGTATGCTAAAATTTGATGTTAGGAGTGGTGGGGACGTGTCTAAACTAAGACCTACTCATAATTTGGAACTTCAAACAATAAGTGGGTGGTAAAACTAGCAATCGCATGTGTCTAGTGCAATGTGAACACTGAATGGTTTAAGTTTTTTGATTTGGAAGGAAATGGTAAGTACTTGCACATTTGATGTGGAATACATTTTATGTAGGAGAAATAATCGTAGTGATGAAACATGTTTGAGATGGTGGATGAATTGGGTACAAATAATGTTTTAGATGAAAATGGTAAAAAATGTAATGTTGAAAACAATTGCGAGTGATAGTGGAAGAGCTGGATTAGATATGAAACATTACAGTGCAATGTTTTATATGTATATTTGAAATTAGTTACACATTATGACATATACAGCTGCAATTTTTTTTACCATAATTAGTTTCCTTTTCTTACACTAATATTTCCATTAAAAAAGAATACATTTTTCCCCCTTGAACGAATCTACCACTTTGGATACAAGTAGTTGTGAGTAAAGTAGTAGTGGATGAGGTATTAAATTGTAGACTGGTACTTATGATGGGTCGATTTGGCTAATTGAAATTAGTCTTGACTCCTCATTTCTCTGTGTTGAAAATGTACAAGTGCACAAAAAAATTTAGTACCTTTTAAATGAAAAAGGAGGGGAAATGTGCATATTGTCAAGTGAGGGAACTTTGGAGAAAGATGTGAATGTTAGACCTTGTCTTTCAGTGTTTCCAATATTGATAGTTGCTTTATGCAAAGTAAGCCCCTGGGACTTGTGAATAGTTAATCCCCAAACCATTTTAATTGAAAATTGTCTTTGATTCCCTCTTGAAATAGTGGTTATTGGAATATGTAACAGGTTGGAGGGATCCCAACATGGGTCATTGTATATGTCAAATTTGAAAACAAAAAATAAAGGTATTGTTAATTGTGGCAATGATTTTTCATAAACAATGTTGATGATTGTCCCTATACCATAATTTACAAGGCCTGTGTCAACTCATAAATTAGCAATAAGAATGAATTTTGATTGTTTTCATAGAATAACTTTGTGTTGTAATGGATCATCATCAGGTTCTCCTATAACAACTCATATGTTACCTTGAGCAATGGATTGAGCTATTGGAACATTCAATGTTTTTAACATTTAAAGGTTGTGGGAGTCCACCTGGTCATTTTTTGCAAACATATGTAGTGCATCATTAAAAATGTTGAGCTCCTATTGAGTTATGTGTGAGTTGGTGTGAGACATAAGGAGTTCCCAATCCTTAATAAGAGGAATTGAATCTTACATGTGAAGCAGTAATTTTCGAAATGAACCTTGTGTAGTGGTGGTTCCTTGTTGCTGAAATATTGTTTACAAGGTGTTGGTTGGATATTTTTTAAAAACCAAAATATGAGGTTCAACCACAGTATATGAGATTAAATCCCATCCTCAAAGACAGGTGAGGCTTCCTGCTTATTACTAATCTAAAACACAGTAAAATCGATATATACAGTATTCACACTAATCTAACCATTGGGGGTCTGGGATGGAATCCCGAAATCCACATTCACACGATTCAAGGGTATTTCTTTTGTAAATGAACTGGGTTAGAAACTGTTACAATGAAAGAAGCACAATAGAAAGGAAATGGGAGAAACGTATTTTCTTTCGAGTAAACACAGAGCACGAAATAATCATACGAGTTTTAGATCACAAATATAATGTCTGAAATAATCAGAAACACTAAGATGCTATGCAAAGAATAGCTTAAGATCATGAACATAAGAACACTGTCTTAAGTAAGATATATTCCACAACACAAAGTATGTAAAATAATATCAACTCCTATTCTTCAAAATGATTGAACGAAAACACAAAGTTTTTCTTCTTTCCAATAGCCCCCAAATATTCCAAAAAATCTCGACCCTTTGGAATGCATAAGCATTCCTTATTTATAACAAAAGAAGTAGAGATAAAATAGGGCAGATCCTAAAAAATAGCATTTTAACAAGAGTTCTGTTTTGCTTGATTCTCACGCAGGAGATCAAGTCAAAATATGATTCAAAAATGTGACGAAACAGAAATGAAAAAGACATGTCGATTTCAAGATTGAAATGACATGAAACGTTTGAGACTTAATCTGAATCATCATCCTTTACTCCTTCCTCTTTTTCTTCCTCCAGCTGAGACTGTTTGCTCTGAAATTCCTGGAACTTCCGAATTATGCCTTGCATTTCGTTTTCATCAGGCGCAGTGGAATGATCATTCCAAATTTCACAAGTTTCATGAGTATCGCTGGTATTGCCGGGAAGCTTTTTCAATCCTTTGCTGAGCTTTCTTAAGGCCTCCAAAGAATGTTCAACCCTTACCAACCGATCCATGATCTCAAGGTCAAATCCGCTTATTGGTTCATGCTGAACAGACTCTTGGATTTTCTTGAAGAGATCATCTGTTGATAGGATACCTGAGTTCCCAACTGACACCTTTGGACAAATCTTCAGCAATTCTTCTTCCAGATCACTTTTCCCATCAATCAATTTATCCCTTGATTCTCTCAACTTACTGCAGGCTTCATTGAGAATCTTTATTCTGAACCTGATGGCCTTGGTCAGCTGGAAATGCTTATCTATATGTGGGAGAATACCTTCTTCTACCAAGAGATGTGCTGGTATTTGCTTTAACACCTGGAGAGCTTCAAAAGTCAAATCAAGATGTCCAATTTCCTGAGAGAATTCTTCATCCATCTTCTCTCCATCCTTCTGAATGTCTCCCAAGGACTGATGAACTTGCACCACGTCTTGAATTACTTCCTTCCCCTGTTGGAGCAACCTTTGGATCCATTCATCAACCACCCTTCCTTTTTTAGCAATCTTCTCAATTGTAGGTACTGATGAGAAATCGAATCCGACAGAAACAGAAGAAGGTGGTATGGATTCAAGGGGTTTTGAGAGTTTAATCAAAACCTCTGTCAACTGCTCCACTTTTTCCTTAAGCTCATCTCTGCTGTCCTTTGTTTCTTTCAACTTTTGGCACAACACGTTTATGGAATCCCGTGCATCTTGTTGCGCCCCTTCTGCTGTCACTTTCCCTAGAGCCACCCTGGTTACCTGATAATCAGAGGCTGTTATATCCTCTCTAGTTTTGTCAGCTGAGGGAGTGGCAATCTTTGCGAACTTATCTCCTGAAGCATCCACCAAAACCCTTGAAACTGTTTTGGGTTTCTTGGCTGATTTCGCAGTAGGAGCCTTGAGTGAGCTGAAATCAAAGGCTGGTAGGGGCACAATCACCTTCCTCTTCCTCGGAGTTTTCTCGAGTAGCCATTGCGGCGTATCAGAGGGAGTTGCCATGGTTGCAGAAGCTGGTATCATACCCTCAAGGGGAGAAGATTCTACTAGTGGAGGAGGAATAGTTACCAACGTGGTAGTAGATCCGAATAAAAAGAGGCACAGGAGGGGGCGTGTTGGTGATCACTTGGGTACCAGCAGAGAGGGGTGAAAGTCCAGAGAAAATACTGGCCATTACTAAAGAAGTTGATGGAGAATAAGGAGGTAGGAGTGGTTGTGAGGAAAGAGGCACAGATCCAGACTCCAAAGCCTTGGATGCAAGAGATAAGGTCTCTTTAGTTGAGCAATCAGAAAATGGTGAAGACCAGAAGTTGGCTTCCTCCTTCTTCCAAATTAATTTCTCCTATTTCTGGTGGTGTTGGTGATTCTGGCACATTCACCGTTTCTACTGGAGAAACAATTGAAGAGATTTCTCTTTCTTTCCTCTTTTTGACAATCTTGACCTTTATAGGCTCCCTAGAAGATTTTCTGTCCTTTTCCTTTTTGGAGGGCCCCGCCTCTGAAGCAGCCAACTTTGAAAACTTATCATCTTTAAAATTCATTCCCCAAGAGGAGAGCCATGCTTTGGTGTGAGCAAGGATTAGAGCCGACCTATCTGTAATAGAGGCTTTTTCGCTGGCTGACCAATCAATAGGTGGGAAAACATATTGATCCTCCTTTAGTCCATCATAGGAAAGATCCAAAACACTTTCATTGTCACCCGTACCCTCTGGTAAATCAGCAAGCTCCAGTGTTTGAATCTCAGCAATAGTCAATCTACTATTATCCTTTCTGTGAACAGCAACCTCATTACGCAGATCCACCCAAATATCCTCTATGTTTGGCCTGTGCAGATGCTGGGTTCCATATGCTCTGAGCACTCCTCGGATATCAAAACCGTCTCGAGGCTTCATATGCTTTTTCAATTTGTCCTGAAGTTCGTGGACAACATTTTTGGCTTTCACTACTATTGAGCAAGTATATCTCCCAATAGAAATTGGGAAGGATACAGCAGCCTTATGTTTGCTTTGTTGGAATTTATGGAAATCCAACAGCTGCCTAACCAACTCCATCAATATCAGTCTATCCCCTGGATATCGGGGCAGGTGAAAAAGGATCTCCGAGTACATGACCACCCGAAGATATGTAAACTTCTTGAATTGTAAGAAGATACATCCCCATTTAGAAACTTCAGCCCAAGCCTCATCTGAGACTCTTGTCTTCCTCAGCTCAGGGTTTATCCTGCAGATATTTTCATAGAAGAAGGCATCATTCACCCTCCTGAAATGGTCTTTGGACCCCTTCTTTGTCAATTGAGGGAAGTATTGATACACCTGGTTCGCCGTTCTGCTTCCCTTGGTATCCAGCCCGGGATAGTTCCTCATCCCAGCTGCTGCGTATGTGACATATGAAGACATATAAAATTTCCCAGTTGACAAGACCGTTGTCATTTGGGAATCAATCTCATTGCTGATGAGAGTACCCCAGTCGATCCCTTGCTGATTCTTCTTGATGGTGATCATAAATTGATACATCCATCCTTGAAATACATTCGATTCGGGAAAACCAAAAACCCGACTCAGTAGGGTGATGATGTCATTGATTTCTTGGATGAAATCACTCCTGGGGATAATCCTTGGAAATCTGGAGACAGCTGGTTTGGGCTTGATCAGGAACTTCTTGTTCACATGTTTGATGTAGTCTTCCTGATCGTTGTCCCAGGATTTCTGAGCTGACTTGATGTCCAACTCTCCATACTCGTCAAAATTGGGTAGTTTTAGGAGATCATCAAAATAACCTCCATCCAATTTGATCACTACTTCACCTGATTGACTTCTCACAGAACGAGACGCCTGAGTCATAACTAGATGCACAAGCCAAGATGAATTCTGGACACTGAGCAGACATGGGAAGACCCGCTGCGAGAGGCAAGCCACTATCGGCTATAGTTTTCATCCATGGAGTTTGGGAGGAACTCCTCACCCTACTCCAGAAATCTTCAATGTCTATATTTCCGAGTTTGGTGTCTCGGATGTCGTAGTTGCAATCAATATACGATGGAGATTCCAGCTTTTTAAACTTGTATTTCATTCTGCCTGACTTCTCGGTCTTTTCCTGAGATGGACCAGGGTCTGACATGAAGGACGTCGAAGGAAGAAAGTTTCGAAGCTCAGAAGATGCTGCTCACTGTGAGAATTCTGACCTGTTGGATATGCCAGAAGAACAGAAGAGTCCGACACTGGCGAAGATGATGTAGGAAAATCCTAAAAACCCGATGCGCTGAAAATGTCGGAACTTCTGGAAAAACCTGATACGTTTGATAATGTCAGAACTTTGGGAAAGCCCGACACTGCCGATGATGTCAGAAACGGAAGAAAGCCCGACACTTGTGTTGATGCCGGGAACTCTGGAAAGTCTGACACGCCAAGCCTTCAATATACTTCGGGTCTTCGACACTGCATAAACAGCCTTCAAACCCGAGAAGAGAAAAACAGGGTTTTTCGTTGAATTTCAAACATGCAATCTCCTTTTAACCATTCATGTACCAGGCACATAATAAAACTTTGAGGAAATAGCACCAAATGGTAATTTAGAAGAGATAAACCCTAAAACCTAAACCCCTTTTTTCAAAAGAACTCCAGAAAGAAGAAGAATAAAAATCTTTCAAAACCCAGCAAGAAAATGGGAAGAATTCATGCGAAATCAATCCATAAAAACTAGGAACAAAGAGTGGAGAGAGAAATACCTTCAACCAGAGAAAGGGAAGATCGAAAAATGGTGATTCAATCGGGCACAGGCGAGCTTTCGGGTTTCGCGGTTGGAAGAAGCATGTACGAAAAATCCACGAGTTTAAAATACGTCTGGTAAAAATGACGTGGAAATCCACGTATTTATAAGAAAATTGTAATTAATACACTTCAGCTTGGCACGTGCCAACTCACTGACAACTCGGCATGAATGCCATGTCCAGCATGTTAGAGAGGTCCGAAAACCCGACACAAGGAGGCTTAGTGCAATTCGGGTTTCGGGTTTCGGGAAACACAAGACATAAAGCATGAGATGTTTAGATGCTTCACAGCTCCGAAAACCCGCTACAAAGGACTAAATCGGACTTCGGGTATCGGGGAACAGGTGACACAAAACATGTTTTGAATAAGGCATGTTCCGATGCGCCGGAGGTCCGAAAACCCGATTTACTCAATATGAAGCGGGTTTCAGGTTTCAGAAAACAGGCACGACACAAAGCATGTTAAAACCTCATGTCGAACTGTCGGACAAACCCGAAAACCCAAATTTCTCAAAAAGAGGCCATAATGCAAAATCAACTTCAAAAATTTCGTAGGGGTTATCTAATCATTTTGTCGTGAACTCAAAACGGAGATAACAGCTGGCTCCAGCTGGGGACTTTCTTTGTAATACCAAAGGAAGAGAACTCAGAATCTCTGGTCTCGCGGACCAGAGCCTTATCCATTGGGCTACGGAGTCAAGAAGAAAACCAAAACAAAGCAAAATGAAGAAAGAAAGAAAACCAAAAGCAAACACACAACAAAACAAAGTAAAATATGTACAATGCAAGAGAGCATCTTGCATTAATGGTGGAACAGCTTTAGATGTTGTCCACTGAAAGGCAACGGGAGTAGTCCTCCATCCAGATATGATAGCAGGAAACTATTTTTGCCATTCAGCTCATGGATTTTGAAAGGTCCTTTCCACAAAGAATCAAACTTCCCGTGCATTCCTTTTTGTTCTCTTCTCTTATCCCAAAGCAACACCAAATCTCCAATCTGGAAGTTACGCTGCTTTGATTTTTTGTCAAAAATTTTCTTCACTCTGCTCTGATGATCTGCGATGCGATCAACCACCTTCATTCGTTCCTCTTCTAGCCTGGCTAGGTACATAACCCTCTTCTCGATAGAATTCTGAAAAGCCGCATCTTCAACCGCTTTTGCCAACTGCAAGGCCGACAATTCTACTGAGATAGGAATTTCAGCATCAATCCCGTATAGCAATTGGAAAGGAGACATCCCTATGGCTCACTTTGGAGTGATTCGATCAGCCCACAATGCATCATACAATGCTTTGTGCCATGTCCTCTGGTTTTCATCCACTAGTTTTCTAATTATGGTAACCAGGTTCTTATTGCTGGACTCAGCTTGCCCATTACCCTGGGGATAATAATCAGATGAGTGAGCCAGAGTGATGCCAAATCCATAGCAAAATTCTGTCAACTCATGTGACGAGAAATTAGAGGCATTATCAGCTACAATCTTATGAGGCACACCGAATCTGACAATTATATTTTCTTTAAGGAACTTGCAAACAGCTTCAGAAGTTGCTTGCTTGATTGGTGCGGCTTCTACCCACTTGGTAAAATAGTCTGTAGCAGTCAGCACGTAGTTATGTCTGGCACTGGAAGCAGGATTCAATGTTCCAATGAAATCAATCCCCCATTGGTGAAAAGGTTCTTCAATCACTACAGGCTTCAGAGGAAGAGCTGCTAACTTGGGGCGACCAACAAAATGTTGACAAGCTTCACACTTGGACACCCATTCTGCTGAATCCCGGAAGAGAGTAGGCCAATAGTACCTAGCCCGTAGGATCTTATACGCTGTTACAGAGGATGAAAAATGTCCTCCGCAAGCTAGGCTATGGAAGGATTCTAATAACTTTTCCTGTTGTGATTTATCAACACAACGCAGGAAAACACCATCAATACCTTTCTTATATATTGCATTATTCCACAAAAGGTATTTTGCAGATCTCAACTTGACGGTCCTCTTCTCCTTTTGATTTAAATGCGGGGGGAATTCACCATAAGTTAGGAAGAAAGCAATGTCCGTGTACCATTCATCAGTCGTACTCACGAAAAGCACCATGGGCAGCTCTGAAGAAGTGTCTTGAGTCTTTTCATACTCTGCTTCGGCATGATTTTCTGCAATTAATTGGCACAGGCCCCTTCCTCGTACCAACTTGGTAGGCCTGATGTCTAAATCGTACTCCTGAACCTTAGCTATCCAAGTACCTCGTTGACTTCCCAGCTCTTGTTGAGTCAGAATGGATTTAACAGCAGTATCAGGAACGAGAACGAGAGTATGGGAATTCAGCACATAGTACCTGAAATGTTTTACTGCTCGTACCACTGCGTAAGCATGCTTTTCAATCTGTGACATCTTCAATTCATGCTCCTTCAATGGACAGCTCATGAACGTGATGGGAGCTTCAATGCTTTCCCTGTTTTCCTATGCATCGGGATGGCTGGACACTGTATGAGTAGAGGCGTAACTATACATGATGAATTCTTTCTTGAAATCTGGACATACTAAGATAGGAGCACAAACAACTACCCTTTTGATTTCTTGGAATGCAAGATTCCCTTCTGTACTCCATCTAAATGGAACTTTGCCTTTCATCATTCCAAGGATATCCTTGGTTTTGTCAACGAAATCAGGTACAAATCTTCTCAAGAAATTAAACCTTTCCGAAGAAAGAATGAACTCCGGTTTTACTCATGGGTAAGGTAAGGCTCTGAATAGCCTTTACCCTTTCTGGGTCAATTTTGGTTCCTTCTTTAGTCACAATATGACCCAGCAGCTTTCCTTCGGTCACCCCGAACATGGACTTCTTGGGATTCAATGAAATCCCGTGACGTCTGCATCTCAAAAGTACTTGTTCTAAATGATCATAATGATCACTCCATTTTTTAGAGAAAACAGTCAAGTCATCCAAATACACAACTATGACCTTGCCCATCAAATCTCTGAATGCCAAGTCCATAGCTCTCTGAAAAGTGGCTCCGACGTTGATCAAGCCGAAAGGCATCCTTCTGTAAGCAAAGGTACCCCTCTTAACTATGGATATGGGAGGTTCCTTATTCTTCTCCTTAGTGTTTTCAAGAGGTTTTCTGGGATTCTGAGATTGGGACCGAGTGAAGACAGCAAATGACTGACCATCTGGCACACATTCATCTTCATCATATTCTAAATACCCAATGCTGGAGTCGTCAGCTGACTCGTCATAAGACTCATCAGCATATCCTGAAGCTTCGAAAGCCTCACGGGAATCTTGTTCTTCTCCTTCATCGTCTTCTTCAATTATTTCTACTGCTGCATTGACTGGAGGAGCTTCAATTGCTAGTCTCGGTTGAGCAGGAGTTAATTGTGGCCTATCTCTGACAGGTGCACCATTGTTGTTATTGAAATTCCATCTAGGGATATCCCGATACGGAACATTGCTCACCTGCTGGGACATTTGCTTTTTTAAAGAAATCAAATCATTAGCCATTTTTTGAAACATAGGATCAGTGTTACCTTGAGAAGAACCTTGATTTTTGAGTTTAGGTACGTCTTTCTTGATCCTTCCCGCCAAGATGAGATCATCCTCTATTTCAGTAGTTGTTGACTGAGCAGTAGCCAAATCTGGGATAACCGACCTTCTTAATAAAAAGCTTATATCAGGAGGTTGAGCATTGATAAAGAAGCATTTTTGGTTTTCCAGAGTAGGTACAGCTATTTCTGGAATCTTCCGGACCAGCTTGTTGAACTTTGCCACGAATTCCCGCATAGGTTCATGCGATTCCTTCTTCATATGCGTGAGCTAAGCTAACAAAGCATGGGAATCTTCGGCTGGTTTGAAACGTGCTTCAAACTTAGTCCGCATGGTAGCCCAGTTTGCGATGCATTCATTCGGGAGGTGATAAAACCATTCAGATGCTACACCCTGCAACATTTCAATGAAGAGTCGGACGGAGACATCTTTGTGGGTTACTCCGAGGACACCGCATGCAACAAAGAAATATGCAATGTGCTCGTCAGGATGTTGCTTCCCATCCCCATTGAACTTGGGAATGTTTTTACGCAATCCACGTGGTAACTCGTGCAAAGGAGGAGTCAAAGAAAGAGGACCAATAACTGCGCCCCAAGGCACAGGTTGAACCGCCATCCTTCTGAAAAGAGTGCGTACAGGGATTTGAGTATTAGACAAGAGTAGTGCATGACAAGTTGCAGATGCTTCCCGCTCCACGGGGATCTGGTTTCTCCGAACAGGTGAAGAACTTCTGGTTCAGTTAGAGACAATGCTGTCGGGAGAAAGACTGAAATTGTGCTGTTGCAGTAACTCAAAGAGCGGATCAATTTCACCTTGAGCTCGGCAGGACCGAGTAAAGATCTTCCTGGCCAGCTTGAACTAAAAGGAGATCTTGCTGAAAATAAGGCAAATACGAAGTCGCCAGGCACCAAGAGGATAAGCTTTATACTATAGATCCGTATTCCCCAGTGGAGTTGCCAAAAACTGTTGGTTGGATATTTTGTCAAACCAAAATATGAGGTTCAACCACAGTATATGAGATTAAATCCCTCCTCAAAGACAGGTGAGGCTGCCTACTTATTGCTAATCTAAAACACGGTAAACAATATATACAGTATTCACACTAATCTAACCATTGGGGGTTGGGATGAAATCCCAAAATCCACATTCACACGATTCAAGGATATTTCTTCCGTAAATGAACTGGGTTAGAAACTGTTACAATGAAAGAAGCACAATAGAAAGGAAATGGGAGAAACGTATTTTCTTTCGAGTAAACACAGAGCACGAAATAATCATACGAGTTTTAGATCACAAATATAATGTCCGAAACAATCAGAAACACTAAGATGCTATGCAAAGAATAGCTTAAGATCATGAACATAAGAACACTGTCTTAAGTAAGATATATTCCACAACACAAAGTCTGTAAAATAATATCAACTCCTATTCTTCAAAATAATTGAATGAAAACACAAAGTTTTTCTTCTTTCCAATAGCCCCCAAATATTCCAAAAAATCTCGACCCTTTGGAATGCATAAGCATTCCTTATTTATAACAAAAGAAGTAGAGATAAAATAGGGCAGATCCTAAAAAATAGCGTTTTAACAAGAGTTCTGTTTTGCTTGATTCTCACGCAGGAGATCAAGTCAAAATATGATTCAAAAAATGTGACGAAACAGAAATGAAAAAGACATGTCAATTTCAAGATTGAAATGACATGAAACCTTGAGACTTAATCTGAATCATCATCCTTTGCTCCTTCCTCTTTTTCTTCCTCCAGCTGAGACTGTTTGCTCTGAAATTCCTGGAACTTCCAAATTATGCCTTGCATTTCGTTTTCATCAGGCGCAGTGGAATGATCATTCCAAATTTCGCAGGTTTCATGAACATCGCTGGCAGTGCCGGGAAGCTTTTTCAATCCTTTGCTGAGCTTTCTTAAGGCCTCCAAAGAATGTTCAACCCTTACCAACCGATCCATGATCTCAAGGTCAAATCCACTTATTGGTTCATGCTGAACAGACTCTTGGATTTGCTTAAAGAGATCATCTGCTGATAGGATACCTGAGTTCCCAACTGACACCTTTGGATAAATCTTTAGCAATTCTTCTTCCAGATCACTTTTCCCATCAATCAATTTATCCCTTGATTCTCTCAACTTACTGCAGGCTTCATTGAGAATATTTATTCTGAACCTGATGGCCTTGGTTAGCTGGAAATGCTTATCTGTATGTGGGAGAATACCTTCTTCTACCAAGAGATGTGCTGGTATTTGCTTTAACACCTGGAGAGCTTCATAAGTCAAATCAAGATGTCCAATTTCTTGAGAAATCTCCTCATCCATCTTTTCTCCATCCTTCTGAATGTCCCCCAAAGACTGATGAACTTGCACCACGTCTTGAATTACTTCCTTCCCCTGTTAGAGCAACATTTAGATCCATTCATCAACCACCCTTCCTTTTTTAGCAATCTTCTCAATCGTAGGTACTGATGAAAAATCGAATCCGACAGAAATAGAAGAAGGTGGTATGGATTCAAGGGGTTTTGAGAGTTTAATCAAAACCTCTGTCAACTGCTCCACTTTTCCCTTAAGCTCATCTCTGCTGTCCTTTGTTTCTTTCAACTTTTGGCACAACACGTTTATGGAATCCTGTGCATCTTGTTGCGCCCCTTCTGCTGTCACTTTCCCTAGAGCCACCCTGGTTACCTAATAATACAAGGTTGTTATATCCTCTCTAGTTTTGTTAGCCGAGGGAGTGGCAATCTCTACGAACTTATCTCCTGAAGCATCCACCAAAACCCTTGAAACTGTTTTGGGTTTCTTGGCTGACTTCGCAGTAGGAGCCTTAAGTGAGCTGAAATCAAAGGCTGGTAGGGGCACAATCACCTTCCTCTTCCTTGGAGTTTGCTCAAGTAGCCATTGTGGCGTACCAGAGGAAGTTTCCCATGTGGTAGAAATTGGTATTCTACTCTCAAGAGGAGAAGATTCTACTATTGGAGGGGGAATAGTTGCCAATGTGGTAATAGATTCAATAAAGAGAGGCACAGGAGGGGGCGTGTTGGTGATCACTTGGGTACCAGCAGAGAGGGGTGAAAGTCCAGAGAAAATACTGGCCATTACTGAAGAAGTTGATGGAGAATAAGGAGGTAGGAGTGGTTGTGAGGAAAGAGGCACAGATCCAGACTCCAAAGCCTTGGATGCAAGAGATAAGGTCTCTTCAGTTGAGCAATCAGCAAATGGTGAAGACAGAAGCTGGCTTCCTCCTTCTTCCAAATTAATTTCTCCTATTTCTGGTGGTGTTGGTGATTCTGGCACATTCACCATTTCTACTGGAGAAACAATTGAAGAGATTTCTCTTTCTTTCCTCTTTTTGACAATCTTGACCTTTATAGGCTCCCTAGAAGATTTTCTGTCCTTTTCCTTTTTGGAGGGCCCCGCCTCTGAAGCAGCCAACTTTGAAAACTTATCATCTTTAAAATTCATTCCCCAAGAGGACATCCATGCTTTGGTGCGAGCAAGGATTAGAGCCGACCTATCTGTAATAGAGGCTTTTTCACTGGCTGAACAATCAATAGGTGGGAAAACATATTGATCCTCCTTTAGTCCATCATAGGAAAGATCCAAAACACTTTCATTGTCACCTGTACCCTCTGGTAAATCAGCAAGCTCCAGTGTTTGAATCTCAGCAATAGTCAATCTGCTATTATCCTTTCTGCGAATAGCAACCTCATTACGCAGATCCACCCAAATATCGTCTATGTTTGCCCTGTGCAGATGTTGGGTTCCATATGCTCTGAGCACTCCTCGGATGTCAAAACCGTCTCGAGGCTTCATATGCTTCTTCAATTTGTCCTGATGTTCGTGGACAACATTTTTGGCTTTCACTACTATTGAGCAAGTATATCTCCCAATAGAAATTGGGAAGGATATAGCAGCCTCATGTTTGCTTTGTTGGAATTTATGGAAATCCAACAGCTGCCTAACCAACTCCATCAATATCATTCTATCCCCCGGATATCCGGGCAGGTGAAAAGGATCTCCTGTGTACATGACCACCCGAAGATATGTAAAATTCTTGAATTGTAAGAAGATACATCCCCATTTAGAAACTTCAGTCCAAGCCTCATCTGAGACTCTTGTCTTCCTCAGCTCAGGGTTTATCCTGCAGATATTTTCATAGAAGAAGGCATCATTCACCCTCCAGAAATGGTCTTTGGACCCCTTCTTTGTCAATTGAGGGAAGTATTGATACACGTGGTTCGTCGTTCTGCTTCCCTTGGTATCCAACCCGGGATAGTTCCTCATCCCGGCTGCTGCGTATGGGACATATGTATACATATAAAATTTCCCAGTTGACAAGATAGTTGTCATTTGGGAATCAACCTCATTGCTGATGAGAGTACCCCAGTCGATCCCCTGCTGATTCTTCTTGATGGTGATCATAAATTGATACATCCATCCTTGAAATACATTCGATTCGGGCAAACCAAAAACCTGACTCAGCAGGGTAATGATGTCACTGATTTCTTGGATGAAATCACTCCTGGGGATAATCCTTGGAAATCTGGAGACAGCTGGTTTGGGCTTGATCAGGAACTTCTTGTTCACATGTTTGATGCAGTCTTCCTGATCGTTGTCCAAGGCTTTCTGAGCTGACTTGATGTTCAACCCTCCATACTCGTCAAAATAGGGCAGTTTTAGGAGATCATCAAAGTAACCTCCATCCAATTTGATCACTACTTCACCTGATTGACTTCTCACAGAACGAGACGCCGAGTCGTAACTGGATGCACAAGCCAAGATGAATTCTGGACACTGAGCGGACATGGGAAAACCCGCTGCGAGAGGCAAGCCACTATCGGCTATAGTTTTCATCCATGGAGTTTTGGAGGAACTCCTCACCCTACTCCAGAAATCTTCAATGTCTATATTTCCGAGTTCGGTGTCTCAGATGTTGTAGTTACAATCAATATACGATCGAGATTCCATCTTTTTAAACTTGTATTTCCATCTGCCTGACTTCTCGGTCTTTTCCTGAGATGGACCAGGGTCCGACATGAAGGACGTCGAAGGAAGAAAGTTTCGAAGCTCAGGAGATGTCGCTCACTGTGAGAATTCTGACCTGCTGGATATGCCGGAAGAATGGAAGAGTCCGAAACTGGTGAAGATGATGTAGGAAAATCTTAAAAACCTGATGCGCTTGACAATGTCGGAACTTTGGGAAAGCCCGATACATTTGATAATGTCGGAACTTTGGGAAAGCCCGGCACTGCCAGTGATGTTGGAAACGGAAGAAATCCCGACAGTTGTGTTGATGCCGGGAACTCTGGAAAGTCCGACACGCCAAGCCTTCAATATACTTCGGGTCTTCGACACTGCATAACAGCCTTCAAAACCCGAGAAGAGAAAAACAGGGTTTTTTTCGTTGAATTTCAAACATGCAATCTCCTTTTAACCATTCATGTACCAGGCACATAATAAAAATTTGATGAAATAGCACCAAATGGTAATTTAGAAGAGATAAACCCTACAACCTAAACCCCTTTTTTCAAAAGAACTCTAGAAAGAAGAAGAATAAAAATATTTCAAAACCCAGCAAGAAAATGGGAAGAATTCTCGCGCAATCAATCCATAAAAACTAGGAACAAAGAGTGGAGAGAGAAATACCTTCAGCCAGAGAAAGGGAAGATTGAAAAATGGTGATTCAATCGGGCACAGGCGAGCTTTCGGGTTTCGCGGTTGGAAAAGAATGTACAAAAAATCCACGAGTTTAAAATACGTCCGGTAAAAATGACGTGGAAATCCACGTATTTATAAGAAAATTGTAATTAATACACTTCAGCTCAGCACATGCCAACTCACCGACAACTCGGCATGAATGTCATGTCAGCATGTTAGAGAGTTCCGAAAACCCGACACAAGGGGGCTTAGTGCAATTCGGGTTTCGGGTTTCGGGATACACAAGACATAAAGCATGAGATGTTTAGATGCTTCACAGCTCCGAAAACCTGACACAAAGGACTAAATCAGACTTCGGGTATTGGGGAACAGGTGACACAAAACATGTTTTGAATAAGTCATGTTCCGATGCGCCAGAGGTCCGAAAACCTGATTTACTCAATATGAAGCGGGTTTCGGGTTTCGGAAAACAGGCGACACAAAGCATGTTAAAACTCATGTCGAACTGTTGGACAAACCCGAAAACCCGAATTTCTCAATATGAGGCCAAAATGCAAAATCAACTTCAAAAATTTCGTAGGGGTTATCTAATCGTTTTGTCGTGAACTCAAAACGGAGATAACACAAGGTAATGGAAGAATGGAATCCATTCCAAAGGCTAGCTCCATATGAATTTCTTGTGTAAAGAGTAATGTCCATGGCTGGTGGTAATTGGCCAAGGTCACCTAGGAGTATGACAGATCTGTTCCCTAATTTAGCAGTTTTAGAATGTGGGAAAGCCTCGTGAAGCTTGTAGTCAATTTTTCTTAGCAACTTTAGGTTGATGAAACTCATTTCATCAATAAGAATATATTCAATATGTTTTAGTGACTCTTGAAAATATGACAATGTATGACCATTAAGGGGTTTTAGTTCTTTGATTGGAATACAAATGCATGCATGGATTATGGATGTGGAAATTTTGAATGCTAAAACATTAGTAGGGACAAGTAGAAGGAGAGGTGAGGCAGATGTGGTTGATGTTGATGTGAATGAAGTTTTGATTTTATTTATTAGATATTATTTTCCTATGACATTTGTTCCTTGAATTATTAATTTTAGTGCAGCTAGATGGGATTTGTTTATTAAATTGTATAGTATGGTATCAAGAGATAGTTGTTGTTCTTAAGACAAAGGAAATGTGAAAGATGTTGGTGTGGCCTTCATGTTGTTTTTATTAGTGTCTACAATTTTTTCTTCAATGAATGATGGACCATTTATCTACAAATGAGGTGGAACATCATGAATGTTCCAATTATTGTGTATGTCAAATTCTCAAATGCCCAACATTTCAAGACTATTAGAACCCGTGTTGTTTCCCAGATGAATTTGTGCCAAAACCTATCATTCATGCGATGTATCTTGTTGAATATTTCATTCACATTCAAAGTCAGAAATACTATTTATAGAATGTCTGGTGGTATTGCACGAAACATGCCACAGTTTCTAGTTGTTTTTGAACAAGTCCCAAGTACAACTGATTTCAAGTGGCATTGAGCCAATTCCAAAAACATTATTTCTAAAAAATTTGTATAAAAGGAGTTCTGACTAGTAGAAAAGGTCATAAGACACTAAATCTTGAGTTGGAACATCTAAAAATATTGGGTGGATGCGAACAACTGTTGGTCTTGAGCGCAATTTCCATTTATCACCTTTACGGTACTTATTATAGCTCCAATCTTAAGCAACTTGAATAAGAGGCAAGAGTTCCATGTTTTCCAGATGGACCTTATATGCATCCAAAAAATGGTTGTTTCTTGTACTTGCGTATCATTTTTAGTGACCCCTCTCAAAATTTTATTTCCAACATTTAATGAAACAAATGAACGGTTGCACATAAAAAAAGGCAAATTTTGGAGCATGTGACATGTGTCTTGTGCACTTATGTCATGTTCAAACAATTTTTTTAATCATTTTGTAAATTACAATATCTACTAGAGAATCAACTTCAACATCTCTTGAAAATATGGATAGTGTTTCGTAACAAGTTTCTGAACGTTACTCATCCTTTAAAGCATATTTTCCAATATACCTAAGAACTGCATGGTGAGAAACTGTTTGTTGGTAATCTACATTTTCTCTCCATGTGGATATCATTTTTTTGGTTGTGGATTCTCAATCTATGATCATTTCTATAAGGAAGTACTTAATTTTTTCATCTCTTTTAATGAATGGAGATGAAATAGCTTACGTAGCCCAAGGGATGTCTTACCGACACTACAGCTGTGATTTCTTTCTATGCAAACATGTTTTCTCATAAAATTTAGTGTGGCGTTGAACACGATTTATAAATTATTCAAGGTCTACAAGTGAGGAGGAAAATATAATTTTTTTTGTATCTAACAAATAAGGGTCATCTAGTAGTGACCTCCGAAAAAATCCAATCGGTTATAAGTGGGGTGGAGGTTCCACAAAGACACGAAATTATCAAAGTATTGTTTAGTTTAATCAATAGCTTCAGTATCCTCCCATTCTATCTCATTAAATTTAGGAGAATTTTCAAGCCATAATAAACCATGGACAAGTGCAAAGCCTCTATGTTTCCATTAATACCTATGAAATGAGGGAGTGTAAATACAAGCTATGTAGTTTGAAACAAACTTGAAAATAAGTAGATTGTAATACATATACCAAAAGTCTACTGCTCTAAGTTCCTTCTATAATATTTCTTCATGAAATATTGTGAATATGTGATGCAGGTAAACTAATACACGGTGAGGTTTGGAGACAATGTTAAGGGTTCTCCAACGTTGTGTGGATCAAGGATCAGTAGGGCATATACCAGATATAATATTGCGGATATCTAACCATTTGGTTTCTGCAGCACTTAGAGTGAAGAATAAAGTTGGTGTTCCCAATTATTCTACCATATCAGAAACCTCACTTCTACTTTTAGTCCAAAATGATCGTATCCCTCCAAGGCTTGAAAAAAACCCCATTAAATTGTTCGGGAGGTTGTCTTTGGGGCATTCCAGTAGTTATTTCCATAGATCTCCAATTTTTGGATGGATTCCAGATTCAATGTTTTGTTTCATAAAAAATGTTTTGTAAACTAAATTTTATGGCGCATTATGAGGTTTAGAAGGAAGTACAAAAAGTGTGGGTGGGAACCAGAGTGACCATCATGGTAGTGTATCAAATGTAGAGTGTATTCGCTCATTATAAATTCTCTCAAGTGAGGTTTTTTGAAACATTTATTTTCCTACTGGAAACAAATTTGGGAAAGCCATAGAGAAAAGGCCCTTTGATTTAGATTCATTTATTAGAGAAAGCCCAAGCTAGGGCCATGACATAGTAAATGGATTTTTACCACCATGGGTAAGAAATAATTGTTCAATTACCTCTTCTTTTGTTCCTATATTGTGAATTGTTGGTACAAAAGACTATGAGTGTGCAAACGTTTCACCAAAGCCAATGGAAGAATTGACACAATGATCTGTAAAATATTTTTGCATTTGGGTGAATTCCATTGTGGCCATGTTAAGAGAGGAAGCAACATTTGATTATTTATATGGTAGAGAGGAAAGGACATCATTTTCAGTTAATACATCTTTGTAATATGGATCGTTGGAGATTTTATATTTCAAGACTGTACAAACACGAGATCTACTAATGTAGAAATCGTACTTTGTTAAATTATCTCTTTCCCTTTGTCCAATTACTATGTCCAAATATCCAAGGTGGTATGGTAGGTATTTTTCTATTGAATAATTTTTTTGTGGGAAAATTATGGTGTGTCTTGAGTATTCGTATTATCTGCCACATGCTTGGGTGATGTGCAAGAGTTGTTTAACTTGTGTGATTAGCATATCCTCGATTTGGGTAAAATAAGTAATAACAGAAGAGAAGTGATGGCCATGTTTTTCATATCTGCATCTATTGCAAGAAGGTAATCCTTCAAACAAACTTGTTTTAATTCCAGGGTAATTTTCCAACAGATTGAACAAATTTGGATGTTCTCCAAAAAATCTATTTTTTTAACAGGCATTGGGCTTCAATATTTTTGAAAAGGGTGGGAATATAGGAAATTTTTGTGTATGGGAAGGGTGGGGTGTTCTATTTGAGTGCATGGTTTATGGAAAAGTGGAAAGAAATTATAAGGAGAGGAGGAACAGGTTGTACATGTATGAGGAACCCAATCAAGGTTAGTAGTTGGGAGAAATTCATGTGGGATTTCAAATAAATGGGAAGATGTGGAAGTAGTAAACAAATATGAATTCACACTTGGTTTGACGGATATGGGTGGAAGGTTTCCTTTTTAAGGGTTGGATTTTAAGAGGAGGTGTGGAAAGAATGGGTGTGGTCATGAAAATTATTTTACATGCAAGTTACATGTGTAATGGTTACTGGTAAGCCTTTATTGGTTAAAATTTATGGAAATAAAGGAAAGGTGGGAAATGGTAGGTTATTTTTTGTTGTAATTTGACAGACATTAGAGATCACCTTTTTTATGGTTTAGGTGATGATGACGTTGTTCAGTAGAAACATGGACTTTATTTGCTGCGTAGTTCTCTCTCCTTCATACTCATTGTGCAGGAGTTGACATAATTGAGAAGCCATTGACTTATGGAGAACCACATGTTTAAACAATTCCATGCAAGTGAGTGAGAAAAGATGCATTGTTTGAGGACACAAATGCATAAATATCCAAAATCAATAAACTATATACATTTTCTGACATTTATGTTTAAGAAATATTGGTAATCTTTTTTGCATAAGGAAAAAAATCTATATGTAATCGACATACATGTTGACTTTTAATGGAAGTTACTCTTAAGAGATAAAATGGTGAGAAACACAAATTGGATATGTTGTAGAAGGAAATGAGTGTTTGTAATATGAAAAAAATATAGTACTTACACATAGTCGACATGGATGCAAATAAGTATAAAAAAAAAAGAGAAGGTAATATACATGTATATAGTTTATAGTAATTTTAGTTCTTGTACTCCTAGAGGATTATATATGATGTCATTATAAAAGGAAACACAACAACTGACTTTAGTAGTAGAAAAAAAGAGCCAAACATTTCACTAGTGCTAATGGAAAACCATGGAAGAGGTTAAAGGAAATGAAGATATGAAATAACTAACATAGCGTAGATGTGTAAAGTTTGAAAGGATGGGTGCCAAATAAAATTCCATGTGTAAAAAATGTTATAGAGGAGATGCACAACTATCAATTTTCTTTGAATTGAGGATGACACATATCAATTTTTTGTTATTGCGGTATGTATCCTTTTTCAGGGAAAGTGTGAAAAAGTACTAATTATTAATGACCTTTCTTGTAATTTCACTAGTCACATCTTCATCTATAGACAGTAAGTGGAGGTTGCTAGCTGCAACACCCATGATTGAATTAGTTGTCTCATCAAAATATATAACTAATTTAGGTTCCCATGTTGGGTCCTTTAGATCAATTCTGAGCACATATCTATAATCATAGTTGTCAACATCCGCATTGTAACTTGAAAATAAGAATACACCATTTTCTTGCTCTCGCACTTTCTTTCTTCATTGTTTTTCACCTTTTTAAAAATTACATGCCATGTAAAAAAAAATCGATGTTGATATTTGTGATTTCAATTGTAACCATGGCCCATTCATTGATTTTCAGTGTTTCCCATTTGTAAGACCTGTGAAATTGTTGTTGTGGAATCCAATTTTTGGAGGGCCCATAAATTTTCTTGTGATAGAGGACGTTGAATGTGAATAATTAATAGAAGCAACCCAACCTTGAAGTGTAGTAGTTTCTAAAATTGGAGGGTTGACATAACATTTAGTACTTGAAATAGTGTCAATAGATGCCCCATATAAATTGGTGACGTGTGCGGATTTTAAGGCAAGGACTGGAAGATGTGGAATAGAAAGAATGTCTTTAAGTTCTTTTCTCAGCTCATCTAAATTTTGTCCCCACAAAGTGACACAAATAATGAATCCTAGCATGTCCTTTAATTTTAGATTTATTTTCTAACTCTCATACTGGTCATGCCTACGAATAGTTGAGCATGGTGACATAGAAAAAAAAGGCAATAAAATCAATAGAAGATCTGGTAGCACTTCTAGTTATGTCCTTAATTTTTTTGAAGTGAAAGTGATGTGAAGGTATTGTATTCTCATTTTCTATGAGAGGAGTTATGGTTAAGGATGATGGCAAAAAAATCCAAATCACTATTCAAGTGGTTATAACATGGTTTTGCATCACCAAACCTCCCATTGGAAATTGTATATTATTCCCATTTTAATATGACCATAGAATGTTTCGGCAACCTCATTAAAACTAGTGATATGGATTTCCCCTCCTTCATAGTCCATAAAATCAAGCCCAAAGAAGGAAATAGACTCCCTTTAAATTGTGATATTTGTAGAGGGTGGTTTTTGCTAGGGCACGACCCTCTATAGACCACGTGCACATAGATGTATTCAATCCACTTATTTGAGTTGGCGTACTTGATAAATTTTCATGAACAATCAAACATGAAATGAAGGATGTTTGCATTTGTGGAATGATTTTGCACATACCCAAATGAATGGTGCACATCATAGAAAAGGCTATGTATTTTTAATTGAATCAAACACATGTATAATTTAAAAAGAAACTATTTTGGATTTTATTTTGTTGATTTGAATGACAACAACCCAAAAAAAAATTCCAAACAAAACTTCATAAGATATAGAAACAAAAATCTATACATCCAAAAAAAAAAGATTACTTTTTGGCAACACCAAAATAATTGCGAAACTTTTTTTTTTAAGTAGTTACATTTTTGTGTTATCTTAAAAAATAGAATGAAAAATAATAAGAATAAAATGTAGACTTGAACCAACAAAACTTCCATTTTGATATCTCTATACATATCTATTTCCACAATAAAAGTAAGGATCTAAAAGAAAAGAGTTACATACCACGAATTAGAGACAACATAAAATGTGACCTTGTATATAATGTAAGTAAATATAAAAGCATTTGTAAAGAATGTGAAGCTGTAAATTTGTTTCGTTCTTCATTTATATATTTTTTAAAGTGCAAACATAAAATAAAACCCCTAAAACAATTATATATGCAAAAATGAGATTTTATGTTTAACAATTTGGCTGAAAACATATATAAATTCAATATTTTTTTGACATTGTAAAGCTAGAGTTATTTGTAAAAGCAACGATAACCAGATCGTACCAAGCCAAGAACTTAGATGTTAATCAAACACCATGATCAATAAGATGAAAGCAATTCACCATAATAACTTTACATAAAACCTTTGCAAACAAATGAGAAACAATATCATATATTATTATGGAACTCAATGAAATACAATGAGAATGAGCCTTGCTTATATAGGTAAGGAATAACAATCTAAGAACCAATCAAGGTCACAGATCAAGCCATAAATCAAGGAAAAAACTAGTCATCAAAGAAATAGTCAAGACCATAGATTTAGGAAAGAACCAGACATCAAGGATCTAGTCAATATCATAGATCAAGGAAAGAACTATACCTACCTAGATAATATCCCCCTAATATCTAAATAAAATAAAATAAATATCCACACACATAAGTGGGTGAGGATAAATATAATAAAGGTAAATAAAGTACCTAGGTGAACATGAGCTAAGGTAAATACCTACTCTAACAATTTGTATGCAAATATACTGAAAAAAGGTAATTAGAAATGTGTTTTTGTTGGCTCACATATAGAAGCATGCAATAGTAAAAAAAAATGAACATGTATTTACAAAAAATTGATTTCTTGTCCCATACTTCTTGTTATAATATATACATGAATTTATTTAAACCAAGTTACAAATTCCAATCAAAAAACAAGTTACAACATGACAAGTACAAGCTATTTTTTTTGTATCAAATTTATTTTTTCCCAAGTGCACTTTTTCGCGTTTCTTGTTTTTCCCAGTTGTAGGTGTCTTGATCATTTTTCCCATTTTTTTAAATTTGTGGTGAGGATCATATTTCAATGTATCTTCATTAGAATTGTAATCCAAGAAAAATACTTATGAATGTAATATAATTGTGCAGAATTTGGAGAGATAAAGTGGGGATGTTGGCAATAACTCCAGGCGATCTCAAGCCAGCTCAACAACCAAGGTTTTAGGTGGTTTTGGTTGCCTGTAATGCAAAAAATTCAAAACAAATTGAATACGATTAAACTCTTCCTCCCTTTGCAAGTGTGGTGTAGTTAGTGTCAAGCTCACCAAAGGGAGGGGAATAGTGTTTTTAATATGCATTATATAAAATTGGAGAGGGAAACAAAAAAGTGTGTTAGTCTAAGAATATATTCTCATCTATGATGGGTAGTTTTAAAATCATTGTTATTAATCAGTCTAATGCCCAACTTGGGGTGTTTCAAAATGGCCTCATAGGGGAACCAGCCCCTCAGCACATAATGAATCATGTCATTGAAAAATTCACTTTGAAAAAGGGATTGGAGAAAACTATAAATCTAGTGTATTTTTAGTGGCTTCAAAAGAAAAAATTAAAAGAAAAAATTGAAATGAAATCATAAGTGAATGTGTGATAAGGATGACGGATAAGTAAAACAAACACACAATTATTGTAAAAAATATATTTACATGCAAAACAATGAATCAATGTACATTAATTTCTTAGTTCATAACATGCATAAAAAAAATTGTAATCTTTAAAAAAAAACAAATTAGTTTATTTTAAGCAAAACATAACATAGTAGTTTTCATGTCAAAATAACATGTAAATAATACAATTTGGAAATGCAAAGAAAAATGTAGTTATGAACTGCAAGCACACTATACATTTAAAACTATCTGTAAGATTCAAAATAGCAAATGAAAAAAAAATACCCAAGCTAAAAAAATTTAATTATCTGGTGAAAAATAGATCATGGGTAATGGAGAGTTCTTTTGGTTTTCCAAATCCCTTCTCTCTTGTATAGAAACTAAAAATATACATCAGATAAGAATTATGCAGCATGATTGGTAAATTCACAGTTTAAATCATTAGTACAATCAAATCAAAAAAATACCGATATCATACCAAGAAATATAGTTGTGCACAAAAATAGTCAAATTATAGAGATTTAAAAACATAAAAAATGCATATTCAGCTGAAGGTATGTTACCTGTACAGAGGCTCTAAAAAACTTTGTTGTCCAAGGAACAATATCTACAAAAAATAGCGGCTTCCGCAACATAATTAGAAAAGTATTCCATATGCAAAAAAATGTATTTGTCATCCATATACACTTCAAATAAAAATTATGAAAGAGTACATGTTGAAATTCCCCGAGCATTTTAATAGGAACACATAGAAAGTTGTTTGCATATGTTTTTCAAAAAATGTAGAAAAATAATTAAAATTAAAGGGTTTATAGGGTGATGTCACCATGAAACTCTTGTTAACAATGCTTTCAAATACGGCGTTGGATATGGTCATACCAAAAATTAAAAAATATATAAAATTTAGCCCAATAAATAAGATTTAACCACGTATGTAACAAAATAAGGTAAATAACCATAACAAAGTAGGCCTGCAAAGCAGTTCACCTGACAAATAATTCAACATGAAAAGATGCAATAATACATCCCACCCAAATAATAAGTACAAACCTTGGTCTATATATATATATATATATATATATATATATATATATATATATATATATAATGTGTGTGTGTGAGAGAGAGCAAGGTGGAAAAAACTATTTGTAAAAAATATATTAGTTGCTACTACAGTAGACAAAACAACCCTACACAACGATGTAGCTTATAAATAATTCAACATGTCAAGATGCAATAATACATCTTGCACAAATGGCAAGTACGAACCTTAGTACATGAATGTATATGGGGGGTCCTAGCAGCTCTCGAGCATGTTTTCGGGATGCCATAAAAAAATTAAACAATAAATAAATTCCAACCTAATAAATGAATTAACCACATATGCAACAAAATAAGGTCAATAACCACAAAAAGTTAAGAAAAACTCATAATATGATTAATCCAAGGTTCCCCGCAGTACCATAATGTATTTCAATGTGTCAACAATATCATTACAACTAGAAATTGCACCTTGAGGTGCAATGGAGACGCTGACATGGTAACAAGTGGGAAACTTAAGGAACACTCAACGAAAAACACATGTAGACACATATAGAGGCATGGAAATTTTGACGCACACAAATGCCTCAAATAATATGTATTTAGTAACTCATTCTTGTAAGGAAACAATGTTCAATAATTTCTAGTTTCCAGACATGTAAAGCTCTAATAGCTTTCCAATATTGTGGTGAGGGTTGTTAAGAAGGCTATGGATTTTTCATTTTAACACTATCATGGTCAAAGCTACACATCTTTGATTTTCACCACATCAATAACATTTACTTCATAAATAACATTCATTTCATTTAAAGAGGATGAATTCAAAAATACCCATTTGATCTTCACATAAAAAATGGAAAATACAAAAGTTAGACATATTTTTTGAAGTAAAAAAATAGTGTGAATGTGAAAAATTAATTGACAAATTCAAAAAATATTTTTTAACGAATTCAAAATGTCGCACTGCAGCCTTGGGACATCGGGTCTATGACTATATTCAAAACACTGAAGGCAAACTACACTGGAAATATCTTGAGGCTATTATCCCTAACCACAAGGAGCTTCTTGGGGAACCTCAAACCACCCTAAGTCACATTCCCATTAGTCAAATCCATAATCACGATGAATTCAATTGGGTTTCATCTTTTGATGGTAATTATTCAGTGAGATCATGGTATCAACTGTATGCCAATGAACCTATCAGTAACTTCCCTTGGAACAAGATCTGGTTCAAAGAGCTTACTCTGAAAATAAACCAATTCCTTTGGTTTGTGCTAAATAAAGGCATACTCACCATTGACAATCTCATTAAAATATGATTTTCCATGTCGAATAGATTTTATCATTGCAAAAAGGATAATGAAACTATCCAGCGTCTTCTATTGCATTGTCCGATTACTAGCTCTCTATGGAAGCATATTTTCAATAGGTTTGAAGTTAAATGGTCTTTTCCAGAGGATATTATACAAGCTTGGTTACAATGGAAGCCATCTTTTAAGCATGCTCTTCTTCGTAGGCTTTGGAAAATTATCTTCCTTCGCACAATCTGGAGAATATGGAAATCTCGTAACTCAATCATCTTTAGAGATACTAACAGGACCATCAACAGTATCCTAAATGAAATCATTATGGTTGTTAAGGAAACATTCTAAAATTTAAACCTCCCAAAAAAGTCATGTATCCTGAAGAGGAGGTTAGATATCTCAAGGCCTATAATATTAATATAAATCAATTTACTACCCCCATTCAAAGCATTGATAGGTCTCTTGTGCAGTGGATTCCCCCTTCTGAAGGCTGGTATAAGTTGAACTTTGACATAGTGCCTCCAAAGGTAACCCTGGTCTAACTGGTGGTGGTGATCTAATCAAAAACCAAAAGGGTCATCTAATTGCAGTGTATGATGGTCCCATGGGTAAGCAAACCAATCACTATTATAAGGCCCTAACTACTCTATGGGGAATCATACTTGCTAGGAACCTCAACATGGGTAAAATCAATGTCGAAGGTGACTCAATGAACATTGTCAATAATCTTTCCAAGTCCCTAACACCTAGTTTGACCATTAGACATTTAATAAATGAAGTCCATACCTTATGAAATGGTCTAAACATCATTTTCCAACATGTTTATAGGGAGGGGAACAATTTAACAGATTCGCTAGAAAATATGGGGGTTTGTATTAATGATTACAAGGAATGGCATGATTTCCATGACACAACCTCTAAAGTTAGACACATCATCACAAATGAAGTGAACACTCTCATCAGTACTTCTTAGCCAGCGGATCCTACACATGTGTAATCCACTATATAGATCTCTAAGGAAGATCGTGTACACCCAAAATTATCCCCCCCTAAATTCAAAAATTGAATGCTTTCTCCATTGTGAACAAGTGTGGGAGAAGGAAACAGTTTTTATCTCTACAACTCATAGGAATACAAGTTGTCAAAGGGCTATTGGAGGGACTACAAGTTGTTGTTTTCTGATTAACTCTTCGCAATCACGGGTGGTAATCTAAATGGGAGGAACCCCGTGCAGGGTAGAACCTATCTTTGACCCTTAGTGGCAGGATCAAATAGAGCTATGGGAAACCCTCAATATTGGGGGTTTCACATATTTCATCCAAAGAATTAAAGGGCATGACCAGTAAATTTCATTAGAATTTGTGGAGAATTGGAAAGACTAAACCATTACTTTCAAATGAAGAGATTTTAATATCACTGAGGATTTCATCTCATTTATCATTGGCTTAATCTTGGATGGAAACAGATTCTTTAGGAATAAAATCAATAACGAAGTAGAGGAAAAGGTCTTTCTGGATGAAGAAAAAATTATTGATATAAAAAACAAAGGCATTTTAGTTTCCTCTATCGTGCAACCTTTTGATGAGGTCACCTAAATAATAGTTTGTTATGTCACACTTGAGGGCAAATTATCCACCATTCCACTACATCACTTAGTCCTGCTAAATCATTTCAGGCGCAAGGTGAAGGTGAGTTTATCACGCTATATTTTGCACTCTATGGAAAAATCTATTTTGGAAGTTCAAATTCGCAAGAGGACTTGTCCCTCTTCACTGGGGATTCATTTACCTCATTAATCAATAATATTTAGATGTTAAGGCCCATGACCCCTTGCCCCACTTTGGCCTCTCTTCTTCCCCATAATTCTCAGCATGCACTCCAAAAACCCCATGTACAGTGACTCTGCCTCTCATATACCTCCTAAAAGGATCTATCATAGTAGCAAGAAAGATAAGGAAATTCTTTACATTGGAAAAAAGGGTAAAGAAAATTTCATGGAGGATAGCCCCCCCCCCCCCCCCCCCCCCCCCCCCCCCCCCCCCCCACTATTCTTTTTCCCATGTAACAAGGCATCTCCTCGTTTTTGGAAAATAAATTTATCATACAAGCTGGGACTATGAAAACCCTTGAGAACAATTCGTAATTTCTTCTTAAGTCTTCTGTTAAGGAACAATCTCCTAATCCTATCCCCAACTTCAAAGGGGAAATTGCCACTCTAGAATATAAACTTAAAAACCTTAAGGAAACACACATAAACTATTTGGCCATGCGCAATGCTATTCTAGACCTCATGTAACTCCACATACACCAGATTTGTGACCCTGACGACATTCCGGCCTCTACATGGAAGAACGACAAGATTACCAAAAAGTTTAAAGCTTCAAACTGGGACCCCACTATTTGTATTGCAATGAATCTCCATCAAGCCCTCAAAGTTGCTTTAAATTTTTTTAACAAATATATTAGTTAGTGATGGCATCTCCTTGTTCTTGGTGGAGTTGTTTTGTTGTTGTTTAGCTATGGTTTTGTTGTTGATGGTTCATAGTAGGGATCTTTCTAGGAAGATTTCCCCTACCTTTTATTTTTCTTGTTTCTTATCTTTTGGTTGGGGTGTGGCCCCCACGGATAAAAAAACCACATTGTTATACTCTGATTATCTTGGCTCCGGAGCATTTGGTTGTACTTTTTGGTAAGGTCCCTCCAAAACCTTTTACCTTTAATGAAAAAAATGTCTACATTTTTTTAAAAGCAACCCAAGTTTCTAGTTTGTGCAAGTCTTTTATTAATTTTTATATGATGGCACAAAAGACAAAAAATAATAATTAGTTGTGTGGAGATTGAGAACTCAATCAAAACTAAATCATATTTTTACACAATTTTTTTCCCAATGTGAAGAATAATTCTTTTTTCTTCTTGTAGAGGGAATAGAGTTCTCTTTCTATTCAAGGAGTTCCAAATTAGTTTAGCTTATTTCCCGTATGTTTTCTTTGAAAATCTTATGATATTAAAACCATTAAAGAAATGAACTGTTTTCTGATGCTTCCCAACTCTGATCCATTGGATAATTTTACAAGTGTGCCCAGGTTTTTTATTACCATTTAAATGAATGGAGGTAATGAATTATTTTGTGATTTTTTTTTCATCTGAAGGAATAAACCTTACCATTGTCAAAATTAATAAATTATGCACCCATGTAAGCTACCTGCATATAAAAGCAAAAATCAAGTATAAATACAACTTTGGGCAGGTATAATAGGCCATTCCATCGCAAACAAAGCAGCAGGATGAAGGATTAATATTTTGGTCCTCTATAAATTTCTTGATATACCCAATCAACAAAATATAAGTGTAAATATATAAATATTCAGATTGAAGAGGTTTTGAAATAGAGAGAAGAAAACCCAAAAGTGATTTACCTTAATCAATGGGTGGTGTTGGCAATTTGTCTTTTCAAAATGAAATGTTTGGATTACAAAAATCCAACTGAAAAGAAATTTTAGTAGCGAGAAAATTAATTAAAATAGAAGGTAGCGTTCTTATGTCTAAGAAACAAATCAAAAACTACACGATCACATTTCAAGGGGAGTTCCAGAAAAATAACTTGGAGGGGAAAACATATGAGTTAATGAATTGAGTGTATATTCTATTAGATCAACAATCCATGCAAAAACTTTCCATACCTTTTGAACCCCTTATTTTCTCAATTTGTTAGCTTGAATTCCTTATGAATCTAAGCATGCTAGAAATATATTGGGATGATGTTCACAACCCAATCCACAACATACATACTAAAATAGAAAAAATTAAGGAAAGCCATAAAAATAGACCTTGACTTAAACGCCTTCATATTAGCCTATATGGTAAACTGTGACCTATATATGTTAGTGGTAATTAGGCCTTTTCCAACCAGTAGGACACCAGGATTTGTTTGTGAGAACAACAACACAATTATTTTAGTGAAATATACTTTGGAAATGACACTAAAATTCAAAAAAAATAGTATACAAACTTAGCAATGAGAAAACCATTTTATGCACTAAAGAAAAAGAAGATTTCAAGTCGGTTTTGAATCTATCTTGCATTAGCTAGAATGTGTTAATATTGCAAAGGAAAAATGACTGAAAACCAATAGACTAGTAAGTGGCACTGGTAACTGATAACTATACAAACCATGGAGATGACATCACTGATACCTAGTTATGAAGAATAATCTGTGTTAATTTCATCAACAACTATTATGAATTTCTTCAATGTAAAACTTTGAATAGCAATGACCATGTGAACCCATTTCAAGGACGGGTTAAGTAAAATAAATCGAAGGGTAAAATAGTTGACTTGTAGCACCAAGTTTGTAATGCCCACATATTTGTCACACAAATACAATAGTAAAAAAACATAATTTTTTTTGGCTTGCGTTGTTATATACTTGGCACTACATGAGATCACTTAGGATGCACAACACATGATATGTTTGCACAAAAATTAATCAACATAGATAACATGAATAAACATGATACACATGATGGCCACTTTTTTTCCAAATGATCAGGCACAACATAATGATTCAAATACAATATAAAATCCTGTATAGGCACCATCCATAACTCAATATTTTCTTGTTTTACACATTTATTTCAGTCATATTTCGTTATTGACCTTAATTACTTGAAAATCACTTATCATGCAGTCCTTCATTCTTATTTAAACTAGACTACATTATCTTTATATTTCTTAACATTTTACTTCTAATGGTTCTATCTGGCGTTTCTCTTATCACAATAGAAAGATGTAGCATGATATTTGATAGGAATATATGTACATACATGAGGCTACTAGTGTTTTTTCTAAGGGTTTGTTTACTAAGTTTTATGGTTGTTTGGTTTTGTAATTTATCTCTATTGCAACAAGGGAGGTTCACTAGAAACAAAGAAGTTTATTATTTCAAGAGTAAACAAATTACATGTCCTTTTCATATTAGCATGTAATTACTAGGGTTACTTTATTTTTTATTTAAGTTATTACAACTAATCACATATTCTAACTACTTCACTTAAATACTAAGTCATCAAGATCCTAAGGGTATGATTTCACACTCTACCAGTTTTGGATTCTTGGGAAATTAAGTATTAGATGTGTGTTACAAGGAGACATTAGATTATAATTTTACACACCTTACTAAGGCCACAACAAGAGTGATTGAACACCCTTATCTCTAACAATCATCGTATAACTCTAGGTAAATTGGATACTTCTTATCAACCTGACACTCTTGTTTCAGAGGGTTGAAGGGGTTCACACTCAATATTCTCATGTGTAGGTAACTAAAAATAGGAACCACTCGAATCATTTACATTCATCTTAAAATGGTTTCAATTAATTTGATTTAAATAACTTTTTGAAGTTAGTTGTGTAACTCATTTTCTAATAAGAACATTTGCATGCTTGTGAGACTACTAGCTCTCATCCTTGGCAATTGCCTCAAGAACATGATTACATGGTTCACATTCTACATTCATTACGCAATAGGAAAAGTTGGAGAGCAAGAGGGAATTGTCCATATTTTAAAAGGTTAAGATTCACATTGAAGGTTACATGACTTGGAGTCTATTTCTCACCACTATATGGTTTAAACATGTTACATGAAGATCTAAATTTCTCTTTCCTCCTAGCATATCATCTCATGGTTACATTTTCACAACTAAAAATAAATTAAAATGTTATTAAGTATACCAGCTATGTCGATAAACTCAAACTTGGGGCTCTTATTTCCTTAAGCTAAAAGGTGTCATTGAGTGTAATGATTCAAGATCATCCTAAGGTTTTAGTTTTCTATGCTAAAAAGGATTCCATGAGAAGGGTAGTTATGCACAAGTTTTTATAATAGGGATGACTGTTTTGTTTAGATTTATTTTCTACATTTTCAAGATAAATAACACAACACACCAGAGATTTCATCGTCAATTTCACGCTAAAAATGCACTATAACATGTCAAATTTCAATTTCATTTAACAACTATACCAGAATTTTAAAATACATAATTCTAAATCAAAATGATGCCCTAAGGTTAGATGCACATTTCCCAAAAAAAAAACTAAACACTAGCATCTCATAAATATTACAAATTTTCAATGACAAACCTTTTAATACATCAAAAAAATGTTGATTTAGCCTTTACAATTTCATTGTTTCAAATAACATGCAAAAATGATATTTCAAGTGACACTTAACTTCCTCCAAGTCTAGATACCTACAATCACTACATGGTTAACAAAATGTTGACATGACATCCTCCTAAATCTATCATAATTAACGTTATTATTTCTTCCTTTGCATAATCAAAATAATTCACATGCAATCAGAGGTGGTTAGAGATATATATAATCATTTCATTGCACTTTTTTTAACTACGGAAGGAGAGAGAAACAATATTTTTCCAAAATTTGAATTTCACACAATAAGCCACAAGCTAAAGTTTCATACCATTATTTATAAGTGTCAAGAAGTTTTTATGACTATTTTCTAACTTTATTAAGGTCCTACGGTCTCCTTCTAACATTTTCCTATTAGTTGAAAAACGTCCAATTTTGGCTCGGAGGTTAAGAAACTGCATTTTAAAACTATCTCAATATGGGCAGATGCACAACAGGTAAATTCCTATGTGTCCTATATACCAAGAATTCACAGGAACTAGCTAATGGTTTACGAATGGCAGCTAGTTCTCCGAGGCCATCAGTTGTAACTGTGCTAGTTGTAAAAGCAACCAATTTTAGCTTAAGGGCTAAGAAACCAGGTCTAAAAACCAATTTCTGATGGATGAATGGTCAACAAGAAAATTCTTAAATAATCTCACATATATTTTGGTTTCATTGGAGTTGACGGGACTTATAACTAGAAACCGGGTAACAAGCAACCACTGGTTTTCAAGAGCCACCAATCATAGTTGTTCCAGTTTGACCTAGTCAAACAGTAACCAAAGGCCTACAAAACCCTTTTTCTGAACTAGCTAGAAATGTATTTTATTCCAAACTAAAGGTTACACAAAATTTCCTACTAGAGGTTTTCAAAGACGGAAAAGTGTTCCTTCGCTAAGGGTTCAAACAGTGGGCCGAAACAATAACCAACTTTTCACTTTTAATAGCCCCCTAAAAATGATAAAATGGGGTGACAATGCTCCTAGAAGGATGGAGAAGAGAGCACAAATGATCAATCGAGGTCAATCTAAATCATGATATGACTCCCCACATAACAAGGGACACAGAAAAAACTTAACATCTCATTTTCAGTTTTTAGTGTCTTGTAGGTATCCGAATATTGCATTTTTCTAACCTTTTAAGGTATAAAAAATGGTTATTTCAGTTGAAGACTCATCTAAACTCTTACTGGTACCAGCGACACAATCACCTAATTATGATACTTTGGGTTAGAACCTTATAAGGTCGCGGTAGAAACTACGGTTGATGGTCAAAGTTCAAATCGGTTACGTAAATCACAAAGTGGAGTTTTATTATTTTGCACTAAAATTTTGGTTAGTATATTCAAATTTATAATTAGCTAGGGGTTTAATATTTCTATTATATTACAAATGAAGAACCAAAGATATGATAATTATTAAATATGAAGATAAGGGATACCATTCCTATAAATACTAGCATATGTAGTGCAAGAGGTGCTCTAGGTAGGTTCACCCACATTCCACAAGGCTCCAACTCCCTTTTAAAATTCTATCGAACAGTTCGAGTGCATTTGCGAACTCCCCAATTTGCATTTATCCCCGTTTTCAAACACTTCTACCAAGGTATGGACCATTACTACAACTCAGGATCCCACTTTCTGTTGTGTTGTTATCGTTACATATCCATTTTAAAGATCTTATCTTGGCACAATGAGGAAATGGTGCCATAGATTTAGGATCTCTTACTTACCATGATCATTTCCTTAAAGTTCCCAAACCTTTTTAACACCTCCATACACTCCTATGTATTTGTGAATGTTATGAAACCTCTGACGCAACTTACTTATTCCCATACCCACCTATTACTGGATACCATTTCCTCAAAAATTACAAGTTTTCCCACACACATTTATTTCAATATGTAGCCTCTTTTAATTGATTGTTTCCTAAATAAAAGGGTTTTGTTTCTTCTGAGAAGGTTTGATCATCTATGTTGCAAGAATTAAAAATAATTATAACTCCTTAAACTAACCCTCACTAGAAAGATGTGAACGAACTTGGCATTTCCTTTGCATAATTACACTAGGAGCATGGAAACGAGCATTATTATTCAAACTAACTTCCTTCCAAAAGAGTCTAACTTGCATGAAGCTCCCATTTGGCGCAGGGGATGGTGAAAGAGACAAATCTATCTTAAACATACGTGGGATAGTAGGAAAGGTATTTTCACTATCTTAATCAATAAAAAAACTACTCACAATAAAAGATAAATGGTAGGAAAGTTAAGTGGCCACCGTTTTCTACCACGAGAATAGTGCACATTACATAGATCAAAAATAGAATCAGCCGAAATCAATACATATAGAAATTATGCCCCCCAAGTAGCGCCTCCTAATCTTCAATCTTTTTTATCTTCTTTCTCATATAACAAAAGTACAGAGGCATGCTCTAGTTTCCTATCCCAGAGACCATTGAACCCGCTTCAGCACAGATACAGATCCAAATAAGTCAATTTATATATAGTAATATTAGGATACAGATTTATCTCCATGCGTCGGGCTATTTTAATCCAAAAAGAGGTTGATTTTAGGATGGCTATTGTGAGATCTCCATTCCACACTGCCCCCTCACCCTTCTATGTTCTACATTTACTACAATTATCCAATTATTTATATATTTACAACGTTAACATGGGTTTCCATGTGGCTGACACCTCTGGCAAGAAAATAAATTGCATGTATTATTATGCAAGAGGGCGCCCATACCCTACCAAAACCCCTTCTACATGCTTCCATCAAAAAAATTTACTTTCCAACTCACACATTTACTTTTATTTATATTTTAATTTTCTACTTTGTCAAAAAAAAATTAGGAATTTATTTATTTATTCATCCATTTATTTTATTAGATCAATTTAATTGATATTTTATTAGCTGGTCTATCTTATTTAAATTTGTTTATTAATCTATTTATTATTATTATTGTGTTTTTTAAAAAACAATATCTTATTATCTATAATTTTTTATTAATATATATATACAAGTACAAGGGTGTTGATAATAATCAACTTAAACCCTCAATTAAGGGTATTTGTATCGTTTATTAATAATATTAGATGATAATGCTAAAATGTGAATTTTCTTTTATTATAACAATTTCTGCAATTTAGGATACAAGTATCACGTAATTTTGAATTTGGAAGCATAAGATGTAACCAGGGTAGAAGTTGGTATCCAACAAGGTGTTCGGAGCTTCACATAAGATATTACAACTAGGATCTGATACCTCCCCCAAACACCCAAGAAACTCGCAGAATATGCTTTTGTATTGATAGCCAGGTGTGAAGGTGAAATCCAAACTTCACCAGTTAAGGGAATGTAGTGGGACATTACATTCTCTTCCCCTTATAAAAGCATCATCCTTGATGCCACATAACGCCAAGGGTAGAAAAGTGATAAGCAATTAAGGAAAGCTAATGATGCCATGTAGGGATAAGATCTCTTTCGTTAGAACACGACCAAAGGGAAGTCAAGAAAGTTTAACAATTTCTTAAACTTTTAATGTTAGGTAAAGATTGGCAGTTCCAGTTTACATTATTACCTATTTAGTCTTCTCCCTTACCAATGTGTATTAATCTCAAGCTCTTATTATTTCATTGTTTAAGATTTTAGTTTATTTATTTTTGTGGGTGCCCACCATAAACTGGGATCACCATACCACACCAGGCCCAAACACAACACTAATAGTTCACAAGACATATGACTACATACCTACACAATTGTATCACATAAAAAGAAATCAACCAAACCACGAAAAGGAACATATAAGGTCCACATAACATAGTGGTTGTCACACACATATGCCTGACACAATAGTACTCATAACATAAGCATACAATAACAACATGGAATTCCCAACAGTGCACATATAAAGGTTTCACACAACTCGAAACCATAACTGAAACTACATCGATTCGAAATGGGATCAGCATCAAACCAACAATGAGGAGCATTAAGCCTCAACAACACAATAAATAACCAGACTCACATGAGTACTCATAAATCATAAACACAACTCCATATGCTTCCCAATCTCCATAAGTATCCCAAACCAACTCCATATGCCTCCCAAATCATCACAAAACAACTCTATATACCTCCCAAAGCATCACAAAACAACTACATATACCTCTTAAACATTATAAAAAACTCCATATACCTCCCAAAGCATCACAGAACAACTCCATATACCTCCTAAAGGATCAAAAAACAAATTCATATACCTCCAAAGCATCACAAACAACTCCATATACCTCCTAAAGTATCACAAAACAACTACATCTACCTCCCAAGCATCACAAAACAACTCCATATACCTCCTAAAACATCACAAAACAACTCCATATACCTCCTAAGCATCACAAAACAACTCCATATACCTCCCAAGAAATAAAAGAAAGATAAATTTTCCTTTTAGCTCCACCAAAGAGGTCAGTCACCCTATTTCCCTAGGGACATAGAGTCCAGACACCTCTAACCAAAGTGGAATAATAACTCGTGGTTCAACAACCCACTAGTTATTTGTAACTCCTTGGGGCGTACCCCCATACAATGAAGCGGGCTCATAGGTATAACCAATCCTTGGTAAACCCATGTCCCTATTACAACAAATAACAACATTCGAACCAGCATACCAAAAAAATAAACAAAATTGCTGAGTGGCATCAAATTCAATCACTTTGGGCCAAGCGAGAAAATATTTTGAAGCTCAAGGAAGAAATTTTAACTTAAATTCAACTTTTAATCAAGTAATATAAATGGATAATTAGTCACAGTTAGTGCGAAAAACATCATGTTAGTGCAACAACCAAATAAAATTCCCAAAATTGCAACTATAACTCAACCAAAAGTTAAATAGAATCATTTGTTGGTTTCAAAAATGGAAAAGAAAATAAAATTCAAATTTACGAATAAACTACATATAGGGAAATTTCACATCACAATCACTATGTGGTCATATACAGCTACCAAATGGGTACTCATCAACTTGTTTGTACCAAGATATCGAGCCTTAGCTCACAAAAATATATAACAAAATCAACAACACAAATATTGCAAATCTCGTCTGACATCGAGTGTTCATCTCAAAATATAAATAATAACTACCATAATATTTTTCCGAATCATCATCCATACTCCCACAAGGCTCAACATAGTCTCAACATAATCTGAGAGGGAAGGGTACATATCACTATCTACGGAGCCTAAGGTGTTCACAATACACAATATATATGGTTCTCATTGGGAAAGTGTCATGCATACCAAATGAATGGGATTGGGTTTTCAATTTATGTAAGACGTCACTCCCTATGTGATTGGTCAACGATACACCAATGCAAAGGTACACATAGGTCATCTATACAAAAACCATATAGGTAGAGAGAAAGGTATAGGTCACCATCCATCTACTGAGCCTAAGGTGTTTGTGAAACACAATATATATGACATCCATTTGGCAATGTGCCATATATACCAAATGAACAAAATTGGATTTTCAGTTTATGTAAGACTCCACTCCCTATCTCATACTCGGATCGAGTGACTGGTCAATGGTACTCATTTCCTCTCTCCAAACATACACTTCTTACCGATTTCTTCCCTTATGTTTGGTTAATGTAAGGTTCACAACATAACGCATAACTACATTACTAACACAATGGTGATTCACACACATTAACTATAGTGTCTTACGCATGGTATATATATAGGGTATAACAAAATCATTAATTTCACAGGTTACAATACGTCATGTTTCCACATAATGCACCCAAAGTGCAAGTACTATATAATATGAGTCATACCATCACCATATGCCCCTAATTCAAGACATGAACGATCACATAGTGCATGAATTATACGTATGATGAACACAGTGACTAACATTACAACATACATTCAATTTCAATACAACATGGTGACACACACGATTCATCACAACACGGTAGAAACATCACAATACGATCTAATTCACTATATACTAATTTTTTCATAAACCACATCAGCACACATACATATCACAAAATAAAAAGACACTCCAACACTCTGCAATCCACAATAACATCCTTTTCACACACAACAAGGCATAACATCACATGTGAAATCCTCATTGAATCCACAAAATGGAGAGTGTATACTTTGATCACAAGCACATTGACACGATAACAAATATGCACTAAGTGGCATGCACAACATGTGCATTCATAATGTTAAAAGTTCAACATTGGTCACATCACAACATCTATCAAATTATTCTTCCCAACACCACCACCACCATGCACAACCATCACAGCTCCAATTTGTCCTAGAGGTTCGAGAGTATGAACCTTCACTCTAATACCAAATGTAACGCTCACATATTTGTCACACAAATACATTACTAAAAACACTAGGATAATATTTTTAATTATATTATAGTATACATGACACTATATGAGATCACTTAGGACAATGCACAACACATTATATGTTTGTACAAAAATATTAACCCACATAGATAACATGAAAACACGTGATGCACATAAAGGCCACTTTTTTCTCAAATGACAAGGCACGACATAATGATTACACTACATTATAAACTCTGGTATAGGCACCATCCATAACATAATAATTTACCGGTTTATATATTTATTACAGTCATATTTCATTATTGACCTTAATTACTTGAAAATCACTTATCATGTAGTCCTTCATTCTTCTTTAAACTAGACTACACTATCTTTATTTTGCTTAACATTTTACTTGTAATGGTTCCATCTCACTTTTCAATTTATCTTATCGCAATGGAAAGATGTAACCTAATTGTTGATAGTAACATATGTACATACATGAGGCTACTAGTGTTTGTTCTAAGGATATGTTTTCTAAGTTGTGTGGTTGTTTGGTTTTACAATTTATCTTAGTTGCAACAAGGGAGGTTCACTAGAAATAAAGGATGTTTATTAGTTCAAGAGTAAATATATTACGTGTCCTTTTCATAATAGCATGTAATTGCTATGGTTACTCTATTTTGTTTTTAAGTTATTACAACTAACTGTATATTCTAACTACTTCACTTAAATACTTAGTCATCAAGATCCTAAGGGTATGATTTCACACTCAACCAAGTATGGATTCCTGGGAAATTAAGTATTAGATGTGTGTTACAAGGAGACATTTGATTATGATTTTACACACCTTACTAAGGTCACAACTAGATTGATTGAACACCCTTATCTCCAACAATCATCATATAAATCCATGTAAATTTGATACTTCTTGTCAAGCTAACACTCTTGTTTAAGAGGGTTGAAGGGGTTCGCACCCAATATTCTCATCTATAGGTACCTAAACATAGGATCCACTCAAATCATTTACATTCATCTTAAAATGGTTTCACTTAATTTGATTTAAATATCTTTTTGAAGTTAGTTGTGTAATCCATTTTCTCATAAGAACATTTGCATGCTCATGAGACTACGAGCTCTCATCCTAGGGAGTTGCCTCAAAAACATGATTACCTAGTTTCACATTGTACAATCATTACATAATAGGAAAAGTGGGAGAGCAAGAGGGAGTAGTCCATATTTTAAAAGGTTAAGATTCACATTGAATTTTACATGATGTGGATTCTATTTCTCACCACTAGATGGTTTAAACACGTTACATGAAGATCTAAATTTTGCTTTCTTCCTAGCACATCATCTCATGGTTAAATTTTCAGAACTAAACATAAATTAAAATGTTGTTAAGTATACCAGCTATGTCAATAAACTCAAACTCAGGCTATTATTTCCTTAAGCTATAAGGTTTCATCAAGTTTAATGATTCAAGATTATCCTAAGGTTTTAGTTTTCTACGCTAAAAAGGATCACACGAGAAGGATAGTTATGCACAAGTTTTATACTAGGGTTTAATGTTTTGTTTATATTTCTTTTCTAAATTTTCAAGTTAAATAACACAACACACCAAAGATTTCATCATCAATTTCACACCGAAAATGCACTATAAATGCACTATAACATGTCAAATTTCAATTTCATTTAACAACTATACCCAACTTTTACAATACATAACTCTGAATCAAAATGATGCCCAAGGTTAGATGCACATTTCCCAAAACACCCCTAAACACTAGCATCTCATAAATATTACAAAGTTTCAACAATAAACCTTTTTTAATACATCAAAAAATGTTGATTTAGCCTTTACAATTTCGTTGTTTCAAATAACATGCAAAAATGATATTTTAAGTGACACTTAACTTCCTCCAAGTCTCAATACCTACAACCACTGCATGGTCAGAAAAATGTTGGCATGACATCCTCCTACATCTATCATAATTAACATTATTATTTTTTCCTTTGCATAATTAAAATAATTCACATGCAATCAGAAAGGCTTAGATATATATATATATATATATATATATATATATATATATATATATATATATATATATATATATATATAAGCATTTCATGGCAGATTTTTTAAATACTGGAGGAGATAGAAAGAGAGAGAGGAGAGAGAAACAATATTTTTCCAAAATTCAAATTTCACACAATAAGCCACAAGCTACAGTTTCATACAATTATTTATAAGTGTCAAGAAGTTTTCATGACTGTTTTCTAAATTGATTAGGGTCCTACGATCTCCTTTTAACATTTTCGTACTAGTTGTAAAACATCCAATTTTGGCTCAGAGGTCAAGAAATTGCGTTCAAAAATTGTCTCCCGATGGGAAGATGCACAATGGCTAAATTCTTATGTGTCCTTATATATACCAAGAATTCATAGGAACTGACGGAATTTTTAATTGGTGAATGGTTTATGAATGACAGCTAGTTCTCTGGGATCATCAGTCATAATTGGGTGAGTAGTATAAGCAACCAATTTTAGCTAGGGGCTAAGAAACTAGGTCTAAAATAGACTTCTGATGGATGAATGCTCACCTAGAAAATTCCTACATGCTCTCATATATATGGGGGATTCACCAGAGTTGACGGGAATGAGAACTGGCAACCAGGTTACAAACGGTGACTAGTTTTTAGGAGCCATCGGTCGTAGTTGGTCCAGTTTGACCTAGTCAAAGAACAATTGTATGCCTACAAAACTGTTTTGCCAAACTAGCTAGAATTGTTTTTTTTCCAAACTGAAGGTTACACGTAATTTCCCACTAGAAATACTAGATGTTTGTGAAGGTGGAAAAGTGTTCCTTCGTATAGGGTTCAAACAGTGGGCAGAAATGAAAACCAACTATTCATTTTTAGCAGCCCCAAAAACTGCAAAATGTGATGACAGGGCTCTTAGACGGGCGGAGAAGAGAGCACAAACGGTCAATTGGGGTCAATCTAAAGCTTGATGCAACTCTCCACATAACAAGGGACACAGAAAAAAATTAGGATCCCTTTTTTGGTTTTCAGAAGGTTGTCTTGCAGGTATCCAAATATTATGTTTTTTTAACCTTGTGAGGTAGACAAAATGGTTGTTTTAGTTAATGACTCATCTAAACTCTTACCAGTACCAGTGACACGAGAACCTAATTATGATACTTTAGGTTAGCAACGTATAAGGTCACGATAGAAACCACGGTTGAATACTTGTCTAAAATCACACAAGGAGTCCGCACGGGATAGAAGGCCAAGAACAAAGGTATGGAAGGACAGGAGGGACCCACGTGCTGAAGGCAAGTTCAGATCAGGACTTAGCCGATTTTGAGCATGAAGATCTATTTTTAGAAGATGGCGTGCAGAACACATCAATGATGTAGAGATGTACGTGCCATGCATTGTCTATATTTGGAGAAGTGGTTTAAAGCATCTATGCATGAGACAAGCTAAGAATAGACATTGAAACTTTAGTTAAACTACAAGAGAACTATAGATAGCACACATGTGTGGCTATAATTGTAAACGACATGTGGCTATCAATAGCATGCGACCTATTTCTAGAATAGTTAAGTGGTGAAGGGAAAGTCCCCACCCTATATATATGATGTTAGGTGCATAGTAATAGATAGAGAGATCATAGAGAGTGGTGTATGTATGATTCTGGACGTATGAATGTGTGTATCAGATCCATATGCACCTTGATATAAATTGACAGTACTGTAAGGAGCTTCTATATTTATTAATAGATGGAAGATATTGGCTGAATATAAGTGTCATTCTATGTAATTGAGTAGTGCATGTTATTAATTCAATAATGATTACTATTTAAGTTTTTTCTTTCATAAATCTATGGGTATATTTCACTGTAGAATGATGGATTAATTATGAATCTATATGTTTCTGTCTTCATCATGTTAACATCATATTATAACAACCCTAAAGAGGGACCTAGTACCTTTGTGTGCTTCGGGTGAGCACTCATTCTAGGCTGAGTGATGTGTCGACACGACTAGGGTGTTATCTTGTAAATTCTAGGCTGCATCATTGGTTCCATTTCCAAGACCTCTTTTTAAGTTGTTTTTCAGGATGGTTCGCGATGAAGACTTACCCGTTAACTCTAGCAAGTATTGAGGAATGGATACATGATCTAGAAGAAGAAAATGCACGATGGTTCAACAGTGGATATGAGTTTAACACACACACTTGGGTATAACAAGAACCTGTATAACAACTTATATGAGATATTTTTCACTATCTTTCCAGTAGAACTATACGAGTGGCTTACTACTTATGCATCTCAGTGGAATTGGAGGTATCGTGCACTTGTCTAGACACAGGAATAATTTCAGGCCCTTTATGATGTTGATCTGATCTAGACTCGCACGGTGGATACATGGTTTCATGGTGTTCTAAATAGTTATATTCTAGAATATTCAATTTCAATGTATTTTGCCCAGAGGTAGCTGAAGTTTAAGTTTTTGGTATCCAAGAGGAACATATTTGCACGGTATTCCACTGACGATCAAAATCTTAATGGTAACTTTGAACCTAGAGAGTAAACCAATGGCTAGCTAAAATTCACCATGCACGAAGGTAGGAACAGGTTTGGTATTAAGATTATAGACTTAGCGGGTAGAAAAGTAGAGAGAAGAAAGGCGGCTTAAGTATAATGAGGCACGCGAGAGGGAAATAGAGAAGCAATGTTCCATTGCAGAAAGTATGGCATTGAGGAGAGAGTCTGGCTCGTGAAGGATTTATGGCTCATGTAGAAGATGTGGAGCCAGAGCATCAGGAACTCCCCCATCTTGGAAAGCATGATAGAGATCCCTTCTCGGCCTCACATGGAAGTGTGCCAGCAGAGACTACTTGGGCCGAAGGCATGCATCTTAATCCACCTAGTGACCTAGCCTTTGTGCTTGGTTTTTCAGTATCTAGTACGAAAAGTAACCAACAAACTAACTTGGGAAGTAGGAAAGTAGGAGTAAGTCAGGGGTCAAGTACATCAATGGTAGGATAGATGGATTCAATGTCATTTGGAGGAGCATTCTTAGGCACATCATCCACACAGAATGTAAGCACATAGAATACTGGACTCACCTCTGGAAGTGGAACTGCTTCATAGACTGTAGGGGTTCTATATAGTACTATTATCAGAACACAGGGGAGTACATCTACAGGCCCTATTCCAACTATAGGTGGTGGATCAAGAGGTATAGGTGGTTCTAGTTCTAGTGGATCTGGTGGTTCTGGAGGTAGAGGGAACAGGAGGTTCTGGATCAGGTGGTCAAGGTCCGCAACAACCACAGAATATCTATATGGAGATGTCTCTTTGTCTCCCAGAGTATAGAGGTATAGAGGATGTTACCAAGCATGTGCATATGTGTGAAATCTTGTGGTGTGCTAAAGGGATTACAGCTACTGAGTGAAAGGAAAGTCAATTCACTACTACATTACAGGGGCACACACATAGCTGGTATAGGAAGTTTGACCCTGATCAAACTTGCGTGGATTATGCAGCACTAAGGGATGCTTTCTTGAAAGAGTTCCATATCCCTGAGTTTGAGCAGAAGAGTATAAGTGTGCTCAAAGATATCAAGCAAGGCACTACTGAGAGTGTACGTGAGTATGATGCTCATTTTAAGACACTTCTATCTAAGTTGTCATATGATATCCATGCTAGCCAGCATGCACAATGGTTCGTTGGAGGATTGATTACACCTTTTAGGAGGGCACTGTCACATAAGACATACACATGGATCTATGAAGCACTGGAAGCATATTTGCATGTTGAGGTAGTTGGGAGCATTGACACTGGCATTAGCCCATTTCTAGAGGCACAGATCATAGCTATGGCTAAGCAGTTAGAGAAGCTATCAGCAAATTCAGCCCATGAAACATGCTCAGGAATTTGGTGTACAGATTGTGAAGTGGAAGGTCACACCAAGGATAGTTTCCCTCGCAGATCTGTACGTTCATTATTACTAGACTGTGAGATTTTTCATTTGAACCATGATGTGAGTCACTGTCCTTTGTTACAGCGCGCAATAAGGAAGAATGTATCTTGCTTTTGCAAGATTTACAGGTCCACGACCCATGATACTGAGGATTTTCGGTTGATTGGTTAGATCCAGGATGCTATAGACATTGGAATATGACAGACAAGTATAACAGATAGTTCTAAGGGTAAGAATGAGCACCAGGATCAGGATCATAATCAAATGTGCTATGATAGGAATGAGGGGCATTTTGAAGGAGGTCGTGGAAGGGGACGTGGATATCATGGTGGATATGGAGGATGAGGCCGAGGTGGAGGAAGAGGAGAATTCCCTCATGGAACGTGTTATACATGTGGATCTCCTAACCACTATAGGCATGAATGTCCTCAGAATAATGCATGTTCTTTCTGCGGGAAGAACCATAGCTATGAAGAGTGCTCGGACTTATATGAGCATCTGAGTAAGCAGCATAAGCAAGAAAACAAAGGCGTCAGGATGGTTAGAATCCAACATGTGGTAGAAGACCAATGGATGCCCAAAATAATAGAAGGACATGAGGCATTGACAGTAAAGATTACTACACGTGTTGAAGTTGCGTGAGAGAGGCATTGCACCAGAAGCCTATGATTACCAAGGAGGAGGTTTTGCATGTGAGGTACCCAGATCCTTCTCATCAGAAGGAAGTTTACCAGGATACCATGGAAGTGCTAAGGAATCTTCAGGGTGAGATACAAGTACCTAAAGGAGAAGAAGAAAGCCTTGGAGACAGTTCAAACTGATATTGATGATCTGTGGGAGGTGTGCAAGATGTTGCGCCAAGAGAACATTATTCCACTGTTAGGAAGTTGGTTGAAAGGGAAACACTCTGCGTAAGTCTTGAGACCGGATGACAGATTCTGCATGCAAATCTTCCCCCTGATAGCATTGACTATGACAAAGAGATTACTCTGAATGTTGTTGTGGATGGGTGGCTTTTGAGCAACATATTGATCGATACAGGTGTGGAAGTCAATGTGCTGACATTAGATGCATGGGTACAAATGGGGAGGCCTCCATTGCAGCCATCATCTAATGTGTTATTCATGGAAAACCAGACTAAGGCCACTCCCATAGGAGTATTGAAGGATGCATCTATAACTATACAAGGGGCCAAGTTCACTGGGGATTTTGAGGTATTAGCACTTGCAGAAGTAGACAATTTTCCTAGCCTTGCTTGGATGCCCTTGGTGTTATGCAAATAATGCTGACTTAAGATTCAATAAGGGATATATCAGTTTTGAAAACAAGGAGGAAAGGGTTGTGATACCCTTAACAGATGGGAAGTCTATGCCATATGTTGAGCCTCTAAGTGAGGAGGACTTAAACAGAGTCTATGTACGCACTATTCAGGACCTGGAGGTCAATGAGCCATCAAAGGAAGGCATCCTACAGTGGGAGGATTCCCATTCTATTAGTGATACTATGAGTATTGCTTGTGACAATTGGGCTCATGGTACATATGAATTGTAGGGCGTGAGGTGAAAAGCATGATTATGTGACAAGAATAGAGTTCACTCAATTCGATGGATAGGAAGCACAGTATCGTGGTATACAGGGCAGAAGATCTTCCTACCTTTCTGAAGGCCATGGAAACACAATGGGAAGATCCAGTTACAAGGAGGGATATGTTAGTATACACACTGTGCGGGACAACAGCGCATTGGTGGATAGTCCACAGAGATAATCTTATAAACTAGGAAGAGATTGGAATAGCTTTATCTACCAGGTTTATAAGAAACAATGCACCTATGCAAATCTGCACTTATCATGGTGATCAACCTGTTCAGCATCACATTCAGCAGTGTGAGAGACTCTAGACAGTAGGACAAGAAGCATTACCACCTTCACTCTGGGTGCATAGATTGTATTCCACGCTCCAAGGATGTGCACGTGCTTGGTATGTATATGCAGAACTACATAGAGAAACTGGGAACTGACAAGATTTGACTGCAGGTATGATCCAAGACATTTGACTACTTCTCGAATAAACCTCCTGTAGCAGAGGCATTAAAATTTGTCAAGTGCTTAACTATGGGAGATAGTGCAAAAGTAGAAGAGCATATTCAGGAATTATTCAGGGAGACAGAGTTCAGAGCATGTTTTGAAAAGGATGAAGAAATAGACTCCTGAACTACTTGAGTGCTTGCCTTGAGAAAGAGAAAGGAAAGATGGTCTACATCATGGATGATGAGGAAGTTGAGAACCTGGATATTGAACATTCACATGGGGTGTGCGAGGTCTTGGACAGTGCAGAAAATGATGCACGTACCTACCATGAACCCATGAAGACAAAGAAGGTGAATATAGGTTTGGAGGCTGAGCCTAAGGAGGCCATAATTGGAGACTACTGGTCAGACTCAGAGGTAGCAAAGATCATCGAGTTACTCAGGGATTATCAGGACTTATTCCCTCGAGGATATCATGAACTGAAAGGTGTGCATGAATCACTTGGGGAAATGAAGATCAAACTTAAGGATGGTGCACGACCAGTTAGGAAGAGACCTTACAGAATGAATCCTAATTTACATGAAAAGGTGAAAGAAGAAATTGATAAAATGCTGAAATCTGGAATTATCAAGCCCCTTGATGAGTCAGAGTGGGTTAGCCCAATGGTGATCAGTATCAAGAAGGATGGATGGATTAGGATATGTGTGGACTACAGGGAGCTGAATGTTGCATGCATCACAGATCCTTTCCCTATGCCATTCACTGAGGAAATACTAGAAGGAGTTGCAGGGCACGAAATATATTCTTTCACAGATGGATTTTTTGGGTATCATCAGGTTAGGATCGCTCAGGAGGATCAAGAAAAGACAACATTCACTACCGAATGGGGTAGCTTTACCTATACTGTGATGCCCTTTGGATTGAAAAATGTGCCTGTTGTATTCTCGCGCATAGTTGTTTAGGCGTTCAAAGATTTTATTCACAACTTCTTACAGGTTTATCTAGATGATTGGATAGTATATGGGCTTGTGAAAGATCATTGTGACAATCTGCGCTTAATGTTTGAATGATGCAGACAATTGAGTATCTCTTTGAACATCAAGAAATGCATATTTGCTATGCCATTTGGGATACTGTTAGGACATATAATCTGCAAGGAAGGTTTGCTAGTTGATCCAGCCAAGGTTGCAGTCATTTTAGGCCTGGAAGTGCCTACCAGTCAAAGTGGGGTGTGTGGATTTTTAGGTCATATGGGATATTATAGAAAATTCATAAAAGGGTATGCCAAAATTGTTGCACCCTTGGAAGAATTACTGAAGGGGAAAGGTACATTTTATTGGGGAGAACCACAGCAGCGCACGTTTGAGGTATTAAAAGAGAAACTTACTACCACACCCATTCTGTGCTTTCCCTCATGGGATAGACCATTTCATGTGCATGTGGATGCTTCTGGTATGGCCATTGGCATTGTGTTAGCTCAACCTAGTGAAGGTATTGTTGATCATCCAATCTGTTTTGCTAGTAGGAAGCTGACTCATGCTGAAAGGAATTATACAACTACGGAGCGCGAAGCTTTGTCAATGATCTATGCCTTGTACAAGTTTTGACAGTACTTGTTAGCAACACCCTTTGTGTTTTATACAGATCATATGGCATTGAAGTACTTGGTAAACAAGCCCGTCTTATAGGGGCACATATGCAGATGGGTGCTCCTATTTCAAGAGTTTGACTTCACAGTTGTAGTGAAGCCAGGGAAAAGTAATTCTGGACCAGACCATTTATCTAGAATCGATTCAGGAGAGGATGCACAGACAATTGAAGAGACAATTTCGGATGTACAATTATACAGGTTACAACGTGCACCCATGGAATTAGAAGACATTGTTGTCTTTCTACGAACAGGTATGGCACCAGAAGGAATGAAAGCATTAGAAAATAAGCAGCTTGTTATACACGTGGCACCATTTATGTTAATCAGTGGTGACCTGTACAAGCTAGGCAGAGATGAAGTATTACGTCGTTGTGTGTTAGAGCATGAGTGCAAGGATATCATGGAAGAAGCTCATGGTGGTATTGCAGGAGGCCATTATGCAGGTGATGCGACTACCTGGAAGATCTTAATTGCTAGATTATGGTGGGAGACACTTGTATAAAGACTGTAAAGATTATTGTAAGGCATGTGATCATTGTCAGTGCCTAGGAAAACTAGGGCAAAGAGATGAGATGCCTTTGAGACCGATTACTAGTGCCGAACCATTTGAGAAATGGGCCATTGACTTTGTAGGACCTATTTCGCCAGCCGCGTGCAGGACTGGATCATGCTATATCATTACTTGCACAGATTATCTCACACGGTGGGCAAAAGCAACACCTACGAAAGACTGTACGGACAGCTACAGTGGCTAGGTTTCTGTGGGAGAATGTTCTTACATGATATGGATGTCCTTTAAGCTTGACAAGTGATAGAGGTACACACTTTTTGAATGAGACAATCAGGATCTTATTAGATGAGTTTATGGTTGCACACCATAAAACTACACCTTACCATCCTCAGGAAAATGGAACTACTGAGGCTTTCAACAAAATTTTGGGCCAGACTTTGACAAAAATATGTGATGTTGGAAGAAAGGATTGGGATGAAAAAGTGTCAGTTGTGCTTTGGGCATATAGAACAACTTACAAGAGATTGAACAAGGCCACACCATTTCAGTTGGTGTTTGGTGTGGAAGTTGTTCTTCCTATAGAATTTATGTTACCTTCTTTGCGCATTGCGTGCGCTGGAGGTCTAGCTGATGAACAGGCTTTAGAAGAACGTATTGCAAAGATGATTCAGCTGGATGAGCATCGAGCCATAGCACATGATGGAGTCAGAAGCAGGAAAAGGCCAGGAAGAAGGCATGGCATGACAGAAACATAAGGGATAAGAAGTTTGAGATTGGAAAAATGGTACTTCTTTATGACTCAAAGTTCTTGCGCCATCCAGGCAAGCTCAAAGTACATTGGTTGGGGCCATATGTTATCACTTCTATACTTGAATCAGGTGCATGCCAGTTAGCAGCACTTGATGGAACATGGCTACCTAGTTACTTTAACGGGAGTAGGTTGAAGCCCTACTATAAATAAGTCTTCTTGGTGTTTGTAATAAGGCAGTATTGCCATTTAGTTTAGGATTTCAATTTTGTATTTCCTTAAATGTGTTTCTTTTATTGTCGCTATGCTTTGTCAATTTAGTTGTTGTTTGTGTAATAAGTGCGCTTGCATGCATGAAGCTAATTACTGTATGAAGAATGTTTATGTATAGAGGACTGCACATACTTTTAGTGTGGGGTGGTTGTGTTATCCAAGAAAAATACTGTGGGATTTGAAAGGTGAAAGGAATAAGCTGCTACGGGTGTGCTTTAAGTCAAAAGAAGATTGTTTCTCAAAGATGACCAAGGATGGAGATGAATGAAAGAACAATATAACGTGAGGTAAGCGGAGGCCATGTTAGCTACCAGGAGAAGGTGCAGTGATGAGGTACTCAGGCACAAGAGCGCGCGCTGAAGAGAAGTCTGTAACTAGAGGGTAGGAAGGTGCGCTAGAAGGTTATAGCTAGGTGTGAAGTTGTACCATGTGGAATGAATGGATTTGGTCAATAAATGAAGGGATATTTGGTAGGTGAGGAGTAATAAATGCATCAAAATTTGAAAAATTTATATAAGGAAGGGATGCGGATTCATTTTTACCGTTGCAACTAAGAGTATTCACGAGAAGAGCCAAGTGCGAAGAGCTCGAGTGATCGAGTTAAGGTGCGAAGGGTGTGAAACCAAGAGTGACAACCAGATCTGTGCTATAAGAAGCTTGTGTCCCTAGTAGTGAAGGGTTTGAGTGAAGCAGGGAGACAGATAAGAGTTAGGTTACACAGTTTCCACCTAGGGCATAATTGAATCGAGCTAGGGTTTGATTCGCAGAGTTGCAGGGTTGAAGAAGAAACATTTGCAAGGTAGAAATGGCACCAAAGAAGGCATCTACAGTAACAGTAAAAGGAAAGAAGAAGGTAGTCGTTGAGGAAGAAGAAATGGCACCCGAAAGTCATTTCTCAGAGATGCAATACCCAGAAGGAGTCATTATCGGCCAAGAATGGGATTCACCCATTAGAAAAAGCAAAGTGAGTGAATATAATCACAGGACGTCAGAAAACAAGAAGGAGCTCGATTCCTTGCTTATGGCTAGAAAAAACAAACGCACGATAGATGACATGCCAGTATATGATGATGCGGGTGAATTTTTTTTGAAAAGAATTGGGGTATATCAGTTGTATGAGCTGCCATATTTTGGGAAGTATGAGCCCTTGTACCAGTGGCTCATGAGCAGGGTACACGAAGACTTCTTCTACTTTGCAGGACACAGAGTTAGAATTTTGTCTACACTTGTCTCATCAGTGACAGGTCTGAAGGCCACAGGGGAAGACATAAGAGGTGATCTTGTAGATAAAGTTGCAATCTTACAGACCAAACAGGAGTTGGGATACCTGAAGGGTCCACATGGAATGGACATAGATAAGTTGAAGAACTTGTCCAATTGTACAAGCTACAAGCACACCTGGTTACCAAGTTAAATGATCAGGAGCGGTGGTCGCAGGTAAACACTATGTGGCTACATGTGGCACGAAAGATGTCGGAAGGGATGATCTACAACATTGCAGGCTATATTGCAGAGCAGATAGTCGAAGAAGTGCACACTGGGGGAAAGATCAGCTTTGGGGTTGTTCTTACTATCACTGGTCTTCATGGAAATTGGAGTACCAGATGGACCAAAGGAGAAAATATGGGAATACCCCATGGAGAACAAGTCCCCAGCTGAAAGATTCAGCAAGTACTTATGCAAGGGGACCATGACAGATGAAGTAAAACAAAGGGTGGAGAAGTGGTATGACAGGCTCCTGTGGCATTTGGGGAAGAATGGCGCATTCCAAAGGACCTACCAGCAGTGGTAGGAAAACAAGTTCAGTTTGTTGTATACCAACATTTCTGCATCGTGCATTTTCCAATGAAAGATGGAAGCCTAGAGCCCTTGGTGCAAGTTACCTTATGCATTCACCGCAAGGTATTTTCAAGAATCTGTGCATAGATTTACAGACACACAAAGACTGATCTTCAATGCAGACAAGGTAGACTGTGATTACCATACCTTGAGGAAGAAGTATGTATATCCTGGCAGAAGCACCTATACAGAGAGAATCATTTCAGAGGTTCTGAACATCAAACCAATAAGCTTGGTTGTAGCAGATGTGGGGGCAGCATTGGTATATCTCCAGTTGAAGCCAAAAATGGAGAATAAAAAATATGTGGAAGGTGAGTTCGTACTTCCCACACCACCAAAGGGGAAGCATACAATGGAGAATATCCCAAGCACCCAAGCCCACAGAGAAAAGTCGAAGTGCAGGATGAGGAGGAAGAGCGTGAAGATAGTGGTGGTTTGGAACATAGGGGTAGGAGACATCCTACAAGTCAGAGTGAAGCTGAGCGTGCTATTACACCACCTCAGCCACAAGAAGGGGATGAAGAGGACTTGAAATGGTCCAAGGGGAGCACATGTTTAAAAGAGTATTCAGGAGAACAAGGACCCAAGGTGCTACCCCAACCATGTGTGCAAATCACCCTGAATCTCCCCACAAAAGGAAGCGACTGCACAGAGAAGGAGGAAGCTGAAGTTGAATGAGGAGGTAGAAGAGTCAGAGGAGAGCGTGCCTAACTCTCCTACACTTCAAGAACACAAGAAGAACATGGATGAGGCATCAAAGGAGAAGGAAGAAGAAGAGAAAGGACCAGAGGAAATAGCTGCAGAAGATATTCAGGACATGGAGACGTAAGTCCCAAATTTGGAGGCTAGAGTTCCTAAACAGCAAAGGTCTAGGAGGACAAGTGGGGAGCACATTCCACCAGCCATGGGGTATGTAGAGGACATAAGAAATATTATCCGCACCCACTTCTAGAGCACAATAGCACAGAAGGATCTATTTCAGCTGGGAGTTGATGGATGAGGATATGGTGATTGTGCGAACTAGAAAGCAACTATCATGGTCGATGCACACCCACATGGATGAGCCTGAATTTGATGTGTGTGAAGAGTCATGCATTTTCGAGGTGATTAAAGAAGGCACCTCAGGCTAGACACATGACCGTAAAGCCTACTGTCATGTCAGATGAGCAGGTCAGCAATGCACTAGTGAAATTTTCTATAGAGTGGCTAGAAGAAACATGGATAAATCTACCATGATCAGAGCATTGCGCATGAAGAGGTGAAGACAAAGAACGAAGAGATAGCGCACTTGACACAGGAGAAGGATTTTACACAAAAGAAGAATGAAGTATTCATAAGCATCGCAGAGGAGATTGGGGACACTGTAATCAAAGCAAGGCCACACTTAGAACCCAAGGTACCATAGACATTTCCTTCAGTGATACACTATGTGGGAAAGTTGGTGGACTTGGTGCTCAAAGATGAAACTCTGCATATGCAAGCTCTTGCTAGAACGATCAGAGAAGGATGTCGAATGGGAGAAAGCATCTGTGATGAGAAAAATTACATCCTATGAAGGGTTGTTGCAGGCATTACAAGAAGTGTTGAAAAAAGCAGACCAAGCTTTGAATATATGCACAGCTCTAGAGGTGCTCATCAACATTAAGACCTTGGAAGAGAACAATGAGGTCCAGAAAGCCATGAAAGATGAGACATTGGGCCACGCAGAAAGGTTGTCAATGGTAAAACAGAAGTGTGAGGCCCTGGCAGCAGCTACAAGAGCCGCACAAGACTCGGCTGGAAGAGCTTGGAAAGCTGATTGCGTAGAAGATGGACCTTTTGGAAGGGAGGATGACATCCATGTCCAGTGTTGTGTTGGTTCTACAAAATGAGAAAGGAGAAATTATGCGGGATGAGTTGGAATCCATTGTTGTGGACATCCTAGAAAAAGAAGGGCAGGCACTCACTGAATGGCAGGATTTGGAGGCAACAATAAAAGAGGAATATCCAGAGCTGATGCTACAAACTGATACCGAGGGGGTTGCTTAAATAACCTCATATACATTCTTTATTTGTCCACATTCTTCATTCTTATTCTTTCCTTCAAATTTTGGAGATGACCATTGTCGGGACGACAATGAGATTAGTGTGGGGTAATGTTGATCAAAGAATACTTGTCTAAAATCACACAAGGAGTTTGCGCGGGATAGAAGGCCAAGAAAAAAGCGCGGAAGGACAGGAGGGACCCGCGCGTGGAAGGCAAGTTCAGATTTCAGGACTTAGCCGATTTTGGGCATAGAGACCTATTTTTAGAAGATGGCGTGCAGAACACATCAATGATGCAGAGATGTGTGTGCCATGCATTGTCTATATTTGGAGAAGCGGTTCAAAGTGTCTATGCATGGAGACAAGCTAAGAATAGACATTGACACTTCAATTAAACTGCAAGAGGACTATAGATAGTGCACTTGCATGTGTGGCTATAATTGTAAACGACGTGTGGCTATCAATAGCATGCGACCTATTTCTGGAATAGTTAAGCGGTGAAGGGAAAGTCCCCACCCTATATATATGATGTTAGTGCATAGTAGAAATAGAGATAGAGAGATCACAGAGAGTGGTGTATGTATGATTCTGGACGTATGAATGTGTGTATCAGATCCATACGTGCCTTGATATAAATTGACAATATTGTAAGAAGCTTCTATATTTATTAATAGATGGAAGATATTGGCTGAATCTAAGTGTCATTCTGTGTAACTGAGTAGTGCATGTTATTAATTCAATGATGATTACTGTTTAATCTTGTTCTTTCATAAATCTGTGGGTGGCTTGCACTGTAGAATGATGGATTAGTTATGAATCTATATGTTTCTGTCTTCATCATGTTAACATCCTGTTACAACAACCCTAAAGAGGGACCTGGTACCTTTGCGCGCTTTGGGTGAGCACTCAGTCTAGGCTGAGTGATGTGCCAGCGTGACTAGGGTGTTATCTTGCAAATTCTAGGCTGTCTATGTTGCAGGAATTAAAATAAAGTATAACTCCTTCTTAAACTGACCCTCACTACAAAGATGTGAACGGCCTTGGAATTTCCTTTGCATAATTACATTAGGAACATAGAAACGAGCATTATTGTGCAAACTAACTTCCTTCCAGAAGAGTTTGCATTGCATGAAGCTCCCATTTGGTGTAGGGGATGGTGAAAAAGACAAATCTTTCATATACATAGGTGGGATAGTAGTCAAGGCACTTTCATTGACTTAATCAATACAACAACTAATCACAATAAAATATAAATAGCATAAAAGTGAAGTGGTGGTCGTTTTCTACCACAAGAATGGTACAACAAGGTTACTATGCACATAGCAAAGATCAAAAATAAAATCAGAAAAAATCAATACAACTAGAAATTATTCCTCCCAAGAAGCGCCTCCTAATCTTCAATATTCTTTTGCATATAACAAACAATACAAAGATAGATTGTAGTTTCCTTTCCAAGAGACCATTGAACCCTCTTCAGCACAGATACAAATACAGATAAGTCAATTTGTATTTAGTAATATGAGGAGATATTAAGATACATATTTATCTCCATGTGTCAAGCTGCTTTAACCCAAAAAGAGACTAATTTTAGGATGGATATTGTGATATCTCCATTCCACACCGCCCCCTCACCCTGCCACATTTTGCCCTTGTTGTAACTATCCAGTTACAACTATATTTACAATGTTAATGTGGGTTTCAACTTGGCTGATGCCTCTAGTAAGAAAATAAAGTGCATCTATTATTGTGCAAGGAAAATGACAGGTCTAAAGGTCCTTCAGGGCGCCCATATCATATCAAAACACCTTCTAAATGCCTCGACCAAACAAATTTACTTTCCAACCAACACATTTACTTTTATTTATATTTTAATTCTTCTACTTTGTCAATTTATGTTTAGGAATTTATTTATTGATTTATTTATTAATCTATTTATTTATGTATTCATCTATTTATTTTATTTGGTTAATATCAATGATATTTTATTAGTTGATCTATCTTATTTAAATTTGTTTATTAATATATTTATTATTATTATTGTGTTTGTTTTTAAACGATGTCTTATTATATATAATTTAAAATATTATATTATATATATATATATATATATATATATATATATATATATATATATATATATATATATATATATATACAAGTACAATGGTGTTGATAATAATGATATTATTATTGTCCAACCAAAATGAATAGGAGAGATAAATAACCATAAGTCAAGGATGATGTCGGTCAATTGGCTTAAAACCTCAATTAAGGGTATTTGTGTTGTTTATTATTAATATTAGATTATAATGCTAAATTTTGATTTTTCTTCTATTATAACAATTTTCCAAAATTTAGGATACAAGTAACATGTAATTTAAAATTTGGAAGCATAAGATGAAACCAGGGAAGAAATTGGTGTCTAGCAAGGTGTTCAGAGCTTCGCATAAGATATTACAACTGGGACTTGATACCTCCCTTGAACTCCCGAGAGACTGGCATAATATGTTCTTGTATCGAAAGCCAAGTGTGAAGATGGAATCCAAACTTCACCGATTAAGGGAACATAGTGGGACATTACGTTCTCCTCCCCTTATAAAAGCATCATCCTTGATGTGACATAATGCCAAGGGTATAAAAATGATAAGCAATTGACGAAAGCTAATGATGGCAAGCTCCATCTAGGGATAAGATCTCTGTCATTAGAACACAACTACTGGGAAGTCAAGAAAGTTTAAAAATTTCTTAAACTTTTAATGTTCAGTGAAGATTGGTAATTTCAGTTTACATTATTACCTATTTACTCTTTTCCCTTAACAATATTTATTAATCTAAATCTCTTATTATTTCATTGTTTAAGATTTCAGTTTATTTATTTTTGTAGGTGCCCAATAAAAATTGATATTACGATACCACACCATACCTGAACACAACACTAATAGTTCACAAGACATATAACTACATACCTACACAATTGTATCACATCACAAGAACTCAACCAAACCACGGAAAGGAACATACATAGTCCACATAACATAGTAGTTGTCATACACATGTGCCTAACAAAATAGTACTCATAACATAAGCATACTATAACAACATGGAATTCCAAAAAATACACATACAAAGGTTTCACGCAACTCGAAACCATAACTAAAACTACATCGAGTCGAAATGGGATCATCATCAAACCAACAATGAGGAGCATCAAGCCTCAACAACACAAGACATAACTAGACTCACATGAGTACTCATGAATCATAAACACAACTCCATATACTTCCCAATATCCATAAGTATCCCCAAAAAACTCCATATACCTCCCAAAGAATTACAAAACAACTTCATATACCTTTAAAGCATAAAAAACTCCATATACCTCCCAAGCATCAGAGAACAACTCCATATATCTCCCAAATCATCATAGAACAACTCCATATACCTCCCAAAGCATCACAAAACAACTACATATACCTCCCAAGAATCACAAAACAACTCCACATACCTCCCAAGAAATAAAATAAAGATAAATTTTCCTTTTAGCTCAACCAAAGAGGTTGGTCACCCTATGGCCCTAGGCACATAGAGTCTAAACACCTCTAACTAGAGTGACATAATAACTTGTGGTTCAACAACCCGCTAGTTATCTGTAACTCCTTAGTGCATGCCCCATACAATGAAGTGGGCCCATAGGTACCACCAATCCTTAGTGGACCCATGTCCCTATTACAACACATAACAACATTGGAACCAACATGCCAAAACAATAAACAAAATTTCCAAGTGGCATCAAATTCAATCACTCTGGGCCAAATGAGAAAATAGTTTCAAACTCAAGGAAGAATTTTAACTTAAATTAAAATTTCAATCAAGTAAAATTAATGGATTATTAGCATCAGTTAGTGTGAAAAACATCATTTTAGTACAAAAACCAAATAAAATTCCCAAAATTGTATCTATAACTCAACCAAAAGTTAAATAGAATAATTTGATGGTTATAAAAAAAAGAAGAGAAAAGAAAATTCAAATTTATGAATAAACTACATATAGATAAATTTCATATCGCAATCATTGTGTCCTTATACAGCCTCCAAAGGGGTACTCATCGAGTTGCTAGCACTCAGATATTGACCCTCATCTCGCAAAAATATATAACAAAAGCAACATCACAAATACCTTAGATCTTGTCTGGCATTAAGTGTACATCTCAAAATATAAATAATAACAACCATAATCTCTGCATGAATAATCATCCATACTCCCATAAGGCTCAACATAGTCTAAGAGGGAAGGGTACAGGTCACCATCTACTTAGCCTAAGGTGTTCGTGATACACAATATACATCGTACTTGTTGGGCGAGTACCATGCATACGAAATGAACGAGAGTGGGTTCTTAGTATATGTAAGAATCCACTACCTATCTCATACGTGGCATGAGTGACTGGTCAACGGTACACCAATGCAAAGGTACACATAGGTCATCTATAAGAAAACCATAAAGGGATAGAGAAACCTACATCTTGCCATCCATCTACTGAGCCAAAGGTTTTCGTGAAACACAATATATATGATGCATATTGGGTAATGTTCCATATATACCAAATGAATAGAAGTGGATTTTAGGTCTATGTAAGACTCCATTCCCTATCTCGTACTTGACTCGAGTGACTGGTCAATGGTAATCATTTCCTCTCTCCAAACATACACTTTTTACCAATTTTTTCCCTTAGGATTGGTTAGTGTAAGGTTCCATAACACATAACTACATTACTAACACAATGGTGATTCACACACATTAACTATAACATCGTACGCATGGTGTATATATAGGGTATAACACAATCATTACTTTCATGGGTAATAAAACAACACGTTTCCACGTAATGTACCCAAAGTGCAAGTATTGTACAATAAGATTAATACCATCACCATATGCCCCTAATTCATGACATGAACAATCACATATTACACGAATTATGCATAATACCAACACAGTGAATAACATTACAACATGCAGTCAATTGCAATACAATATGGTGACACGCATGATTCATCACAACACAATGGCAACATCACGATACAATCCAATTCACTATACATCAATTTTGTCATACAACACATCAAAAAACATACATATCATAGAATAAAATACACTCCAACACTCCGCAATCCACGATAACATCCTTTTTGCACAGAACAAGGTGACACATGACACATGAAATCCTCATTAAATCCTTAAAAAGGAGAGCATATACTCTGATCACAAGCACATCAACATGATAAAAAAAATAAGCACTAAGTAGCATGCACAACATGTGTGTTCATAATGTCACAAGTACAACATTGGTCACATAGAAACATCTACAACATTACTCTTCCCAACTCCACAACCACCATGCACAATGATCACAACTCCAATCTGTCCCAAAGGTTCTAGAGCATGAACCTTTGCTATGATACTAAATGTAATGCCCACATATTTGTCACTCAAATATAATAGTAAAAACACTGAAATAATTGTTTTTTGACCTACATTGCAGTATACATGAGATAACTTAGGAAAATGCATAACACATGATATGTTTTTACACAAACATTAAGCCACACAGATAACACGAAAACACGTGATGCACATCAAGGCCACTTTTCCCCCAAACAACAAGGCATAACATAATGATTCAACTACAGTATAAACTCCTATATAGACACCATCCATAACACAAACATTTCTTGGTGTACATATTTATCAAAATCATATTTCATTATTGACCTTGATTACTTGAAAATCACTTATCATGCAGTCATTCATTCTTCTTTAAACTAGACTACATTAGCTTTTTCTTACTTAACATTTTACTTGCAATGATTCCATCTGACTTTTCTCTTTTCTTTTATCACAATAACAAAATGTAGCATGATTTTTGATAGGAACATATGTACATACATGAGGCTAGCAGTGTTTTTTCTAAGGATTTTCTTTCTAAGTTGTACGGTTGTTTGGTTTTGTAATTTATCTCAGTTGCAAAAAGAGAGGTTCACTAGAAACAAAGGAAGTTTATTAGTTCAAGAGTAAATAGATTACGTGTCCTTTTCATATTAGCATGTAATTACTAGGGTTACTCTATTTTGTCTTTAAGTTATTACAACTAACCGTATATTATAACTACTTCACTTAAATACTTAGTCATCAAGATCCTAAGGGTATGATTTCATACTCAATCGGGTTTGTATTCCTTGTAAATTAAGTATTAGATGTGTGTTGCAAGGAGACATTCGATTATAATTTTACATACCTTACTAATGTCACAACTAGATTGATTAAACACTCTTATCTCCATAAATCATTGTATAACTCTAGTTTAAGTTGGTTGAAGGGGTTCACACTCAATATTCTCATTTGCAGGTAAGTACACATATTATCCACTTGAATCATTTACATTCATCTTAAAATGGTTTCACTTAATTTGATTTAAATATCTTTTTGAATTTAGTTGTGTAACTCATTTGCTAATAAGAAATTTTGCATGCTTGTGAGACTACTAGCTCTCGTCCTTGGGAATTGCCTCAAGAACATGATTACATGGTTTCACATTCTACATTCATTACGCAATAAGACAAGTGGGAGAGCAAGAGGGAGTAGTCCATATTTTAAAAGGGTAATATTCACATTTAAGTTTGCATGATGTGGATTTTGTTTCTCACTGGACTAGATGGTTTAAACACATTACACGAAGATCTGAATTTCTCTTTCCTCATAGCACATCACCTCATGGTTACATTTTTATAACTAAACATAAATTAAAATGTTGTTAAGTATACTAGCTACTTCGATAAACTCAAACTTGGGGCTCTTATTTCCTTTAGCTTGAAGGTTTCATCGAGTGTAATGATTCAAGCTCATCCTAAGATTTTAGTTTTCTATGCTATTAAAGGATCACATAAGAAGGGTAGATATGCACAAGTTTTATAGTAGGGTTGGATGTTTTGTTAAGATTTATTTTCTGCATTTTCAAGTTAAATAATACAGCACACCAGAGATTTCATCATCAATTTCACGCCTAAAAATGCACTATAACATATCAAATTTCAATTTCATTTAACAAGTATACCCAACTTTTACAATACATAATTCTAAATCAAAATGACACCCAAGGTTAAATGCACATTTTCCAAAACACCCCTAAACACTAGCATCTCATATATATTACAAAGTTTCAATAATAAACCCTTTAATATGTCACAAAATGTAGATTTAGCCTTTATAATTTCATTGTTTCAAATAACATGAAAAAATGATATTTCAAGTGACACTTCACTTCCTCCAAGTCTCGATACCTGGAGCCACCGCATGGTCAACAAAATGTTGGCATGACATCCACCTAAATCTATCATAATTACCATTATTATTATTTCATTTGCATAATCAAAATAATTCACACATAACCAGAGAGCATTAGATATATATAATCATTTCATTGTGCTTTTTTTAAATACAGGGGGAGAGAGAAATAGAGAAGAAAGAGAGGAGAGAAAAACGCTATTATTCCAAAATTCAAATTTCACACAATAAGACATAAGCTAGACTTTCATACAATTATTTATAAGCTTCAAGAAGTTTTCATGACTTTTTGCTAACTTTATTGGGGTCCTTCGGTCTCCTTTTAACATTGTCCTACTAGTTGCAAAATGTCCAATTTTGGTTCAAAGGTTAAGAAACTGTGTTCAAAAATTGTCTCCCTATGGGCAGATGCACAACGGGAAAATTCCTACATGTCCTCCTATATACCAAGAATTCACAAGAACTGATGAAATTCAGAACTGGAGAACGGTTTAAGAATGACAGCTAGTTCTCTGGAGTCTTCAATTGTAATTGGGCTAGTGGCTAAAGAAACCAATTTTAGCTCAGGGGATAAGAAACCATGTCTAAAAACCGACTTCCAATGGATGAACACTCAACAGGAAAATTCCTACATGATCTCATAGATATGGGGGATTCACCGGAGTCGACGGGACTGAGAACTAGAAACTGGGTTACAAACGGTGACTGGTTTTCAGGAGCCACTGGTCGTAGTTGGTCCAGTTTAACCTAGTCAAACAACAACTAGAGGGATACAAAACCCTTTTTCCAAACTACCTAGAAATGTTTTTTTTTTCAAAAATGAAGGTTACAAAAAAATTCCTACTAGAAATAATAGAGGTTTGTGAAGGCGGAAAAGCGTTCATTTGCTCAGGGTTCTAACGGTGGGCCAAAACGAAAACCAACTTTTCACTTTTAGGAACCCCTAAAACTACAAAATGGGGTGATAGGGCTCCTAGAGGGGTAGAGAAGAAAGCAAAAATAGTCAATCAGGGTCCCTCTAAATGTTGATGTGACTCCCCACACAACAAGGGACACAGAAAAAACTTAACATCTCTTTTTCGATTTTTAAAAGGTTGTCTTGCGAGAATTCGAATATTATGTTTTTTAACCTTGCGATGTAGACAAAATGGTTGTTTTTAGTTGATGAATCATCTAAAATCTTACCAATACCAGCAACATGAGCACCTAATTATGATACTTTTGGTTAAGAACGTATAAGGTAGCGGTAGAAACCACGGTTGATGGTCAAAGTGTAAATCGGTTACGTAAATCACAAAGTGGAGTTTTATTATTTTGCATTGAAATTTTGGTTAGTATATTCAAATGTATAATTATCTATGGGTTTAATATTTTTATTATAGTGCAAATGAAGAACCAAAGATATGATAATAATAAAAGATGAAGGTAAGGGAGACCATTCCTAAAAATTCTAGCATTTGTAGTGCAAGAGGTGCTCCATGCAGGTTCACCCGCATTCCACAAGGCTCTAACTCTCTTTTAACATTTCGTCGAATAGTTCCCGTGCATTTGCAAATTCACCAATTTGCATTTATCCCCTTTTTCAAACATTTCTACTAAGGTATGGACCATTACTACAACTGATAATCCCACTTTTCGTTGTGTTTTGATCAGATACATATCAATTTTAAATCTCTTCTCTTGGCACAACAAAGAAACGCTACCATAGATTTAGGATCTCTACTTTGCACTTGCAATGGTCATTTTAATGAATTTTCCAAAACTTTTTAACGCCTCCATACACTCCTATATATTGTTGAATGTTAAAAAACCTCTTATACATCTTACTTCTTCCCATACCCACCTATCTGTGGATCCCATTTCCCTCATAAATTACAACTTTTCCCACACACATTTATTTCAATAAGTGGCCTCTTTTAACATATTGTTGCCTAAAATAGGAGGGTTGCATGTCTTCTTAGTAGGTTTGATCATCTGTGTTGCAAGAATTAAAAAAAAAGTATAACTCCTTAAACTAACCCTGGCCACAAAGATGTGAACGAACTTGGCATTTCCTTTGCATAATTACACTAGGAACATGGAAACAATCCTTATTATTCAAACTAACTTCCTTCTAAAAAGATGGGATGGAGAAAGAGACAAATCTTGCACAGAAATATGTGGGATAGTAGAAGAGTAACTTTCATTGTCTTAATCAATACAACAACTACTCGCAATAAAATAAAAGATAAAGAGCATTAAAGCGAAGTGGTAGACATTGTCTACCATAAGAATAGTGTAGCCAGGTTACATTGCACATAGCACAGATCGGAAATAGAATGAGAAAAAATCAATACAACTAGAAATTACGCCCTCCCCCACCACCCAATCTCCAATCTCCAATCTTTTTTTTTTCGTTTTTTATCTTCTTTTGCATATAACAAACAATACAGAGGCAATCTGTAGTTTCCTTTCCCAAAGACCATTGAATCCGCTTCAGCACAGGTACGGATCCAGATAAGTCTATTTGTATATAAGGAGATATTAGGATACAGATTTATCTCCATGCGTCGGGTTGTTTTAACCCAAAAAGAGATTGATTTTATGACTGCTACAGTAAGATCTCCTGTCCCACACCGCCCCCTCACCTTGCCGCGTTATACCCTTGCTGCAACTATCCAATTACTGCTATATTTATAACGTTAGCGTGGGTTTCAATTTGGTTGACGCCTCTGGAAAGAAAATAAAGTACATGTATTATTGTGCAAGGAAAATGACAGGTTTGAAGTTCCTTCAGGGCGCTCATACCCAACACCTTCTACACACCTCCCACCAAACACATTTACTTTCCAACCAACACATTTACTTTTATTTATATTTTAATTCTTCTACTTTGTCAATTTTTGTTTAGGAATTTATTTATTTATTTATATATTTATTTTATTTGGTCAATTTGAATGATATTTTATTAGCTGATCTATCTTATTTAAAAAAAATTATTAATCTATTTATTATTATTATTATTATTGTGTTTGTTTTAAAAATGATATCCAATTATATATAAATTTAAATATAGTATATATATACAAGGGTATTGATAATAATGATATTATTATTGTCCAACCAAAACCAATAGGAGAGATAAATAACCATAAGTTGAGGCCGACGTCGGAAAATCGGCTTAAACTCTCAATTAAGGATATTTGTATCGTTTATTATTAATATTATTAGATGTTAATGCTAAATTTTGATTTTTCTTCTATTATAACAATTTTCCACAATTTAAGATACAAGTAACTCATAATTTATAATTTAGAAGCATAAGATGCAACCAGGGCATAAATTGGTGTCCGACGATGTGTTCAGAGCTTCGTATAAGATATTACGACTGGGATCTGATACCTCCCCCCAAATCCCTGAGCAACTGGAAGAGTATGCTCTTGTATCGACGGCCAGGTGTGAAGGTGGAATCCAAACTTCATCGGTTAAGGGAAAATATCGGGACATTACAAAGTTTATATTTTATTAGATCATCAATCCACAAAAAATATCTCATACCTCGAGATCCCTTCATCTTCTTTTTTCTTCCCCCGAATTCCTTATGAATACAAGTTTTATACCTCGAGTGAAGGACGTATGTTAAGTCGTGACCTACATTCGTCAGTAGCAATCAAGCCTTTACCAACCAAGAATACATGAGGATCTATTTTAGATAACAAAACAAATAGTTTTTTTTAATATACTTAGGAATATACAATACAATCTAGCAAAAATATTATACAAGTGCAACAATCACAAGTCCTTTTTATTTGCATTCGGGATGTGCACAAACTACAACATCTATGGCATTTGCAACAAAATAGAATACTAAATACCTAGTGTAATGCTCAACTAAGATCACAGTCTATAGCAAGACCAATGTGAATATGAGAACAGACTACAATAAGTAAGGAGTCATGCCTCAACATGCTTTCCCAGTGCTTGGTGGTGGGCTTGTTCACAGGAGGTTGTAGGTTCCATTTTAGTCCTCTGCACTACTAACGTGCATGAGACTTAAGCATTTCCAAAAAGAGAAAGCTAAATCTACCCCCCCTCTTTTTGTAACAAGGCATGGATTATGCAAAATGTGGAAGCATGTGAATAGTCCCCATTTCAGGCAGTTGGATTCTTGATTAACTTCTTCTTTTTCTAGCGCATCGCTTATGATAGTTTTGTGTTATGTTTCAATTTTTCTCTAACCCTCATGTCACACCATAGAGAAGAGCCATCTTCTTTAAAATTTGGAGGTTACCTTAGGGCGCACGTTTCACTAACCTAAGGTATCCAACGAACTTTGACGGTTCATTCCTTAAGGATAATTGTCAACATTTTTCCTGGCATGCCGGTGGGACCTGAACGAAGAACCCTACCACTTCATTTCATCAAGTCAGTGTCTTCTTGGTGAGATTCAGCCTTTGGAGGCACATGCAAAGCACATCTGGTCCAAACATCCCATTCTCAAAAAATCACAGACCCCTTTTTTCCATCCATTTTCATTCATCTTTCTTGCCATATATCTCATTTCCTTTCATTCTATGAAGTTGTGCAACCATGACTTCATTCCCACAGTGGAATTCGTACTTTTAGCAATACAATCAGACTCTAATGAGCTTCACAACTCCTCCAAATCAGCATTATAACCAAATTCAAAACCACTATGCTTACCCATATGAGCAATGTCAATACCAATCTGGCTATGGAACCTATCAAGAACACGGGTATGCATATGATAACAATAGTCAAATGGAGGATCTTGGCCTACTAGAGAAGATCCAAAGAATGGAGGATGGTATGGTTCAAACTCAGGCTACGGCACAAATGAAGGCATCCAGGATTGGTTGCAGGGCACCTTGTCCATGGGAAGGCCCTTTTCCAAGACACTATAGCCCGCAGGACAAGCTTGATTTCTTGGATAAAATGTTTCCCCAACTTGCACAATGGATCGAGGGTATTGAAACATATGAGAAAAGTACGAGACAACCTTGTCAATGGGTATGTCAATCACCAGCTCTTTGTGCTTCTTTCTCTCATTCCCAAGTTTTACCATTTCAATGTTGTCATGATTCAAGCCCATTATATGTTGCTCCAAATGTTGAGTTCCCTTCTTGATCTCCTAGTCTTCCATCCCATCTCGATCCTTCTACCCTTTTTCCTTCCCAGTAGTCTTCCCCTCCTAACAAAGGAATTTCACTTCCTTCTCTACCACAAATGGTTAGAAAACATATCGTAGCCCAACCCAACCCTCCTCTTGTTGTCTCAAGTTTATCTTGGGAAGAAAGAAGTACTGAAAATCAGTCAAGGGAAACCAGAAGGAGAGTCCAGTCTAGAAGAAATAACTGAAGATTGGAAAAGATGGGCTCATGGTTTTGAGATTGATAAGATCCCCATTATTGGTTAAACCAATGAAGGAGATGGAGGCCTTTCCATAGGTAGAGTCTGATTTTGCAGAAGAACAAGAAGTCGATGATAAATGATCTCTTTGCTTTGAATGTAGTGTGCACATTGGCACCATATTCTCAGAGGTTGGTGATTCATCTCAGCTTACAAAGTCAGATAAAAAAGAGGTAGCCCCAAATCCACAAGAGGAGGAGCATGTGCAAACAAAAGAGGAAAATATCCTTAAAGTGAAAGATGTTTCAATGGAATGCAGTGATCCACATTGTCCTGCATGACTAGAGCTTACTGCACTAATGAAATGTTGCATTGAACCACCACAATCATCATCATCAGTCATAACCAGCCAGGGAGAACTTCATGCTATGGAGGAAAACAAATTAGATTCTGGATCCTTGGATGAAGAAGAGATCATAGGAAGCTTCTTGCTTTCTTTCGATGATAAAATTTTAAATTCTTCTTCTATCACATCTTAGCAAGAATATGATTTTGTGGAGGAATATTATCTTTCAAATTTTATGTTTAAGGAGGAAGAGGAAGGTGCTGACAACAAGATAAAATTAGTCATCATGGAAAGGGCAGTTTTGGAAGAAGCATAATTATTTGTAGAAGTAGAGCAACATTCAGATCAGCCTGCAAACAAGCACCTTCTTCCAGAAATTCTGTAAGATATCCCCATTCATGAGGATGAGCTTCAAAGGAATGGGAAAATAAAAAGGATCAACCCACTGGTTCCTAAGGCCCCATGCCCAATCAAATATCTAGTAGCATGGGAGCCAATGGAGAATCCAACGCCAGATCATGTTCACTTCAGAGCATGAGGATGATCTTCAATACACTAAGGATCGGCTACGACACCTCCAACCCAAAAGATGAACATCTTGAGGAGGTATTCTTTTTGTTTATTGATACCTTGGATAGAAGGGGTGGAAGGTAGTTTTTCACTCTTGTTACAGGCCATAACTGTTGTTAAATTAATTACATGGCTGCACTTTTTAAAGAAGGGAAGTTATTTCTCACTGCATGTAGCAGGATTTGTTTAGCTTTTATTTGTTTTCGTTAGTGTAGGAGTAGAAGTAGATTTTCTTTCAGTAGAAGAAGTGCTTTTACACACTCTTCTTGTCTTGCTTGAGGCATGTATGATTTAATCTTTGTATATAGCTTTGTTCGTATTGCTATGGAGGTAAAATCTTCTAGGCCCTTAGTATTTATGACAAGGAGACCCAAAGTTGCTTGTAACAATTTCAAAATCCAAATCAAACAAATGCACAACAACAAAAATCAGCTAAGGAGGAAACCTTGTTGACTCTCTCCAGAACGAATTATAGCAAGCCTCTACACCTCTACAGGATCAACTAGTAGCCCAATCCAGAATCTGCTCCATCCTTCAACCTCAAAATCACAGATGCAAGAATGAGTGAAATTCAATGTCAAAAACAATTTTCTACTCTCACAAAAAAATTAGACTTTCCTTATGAGATTTAAAAAGCGCAAGGATCGGCTAGCGGCTACAAAAGCAAGTAGTGACACTTCAAATACTCTAGAATCAAGGTTCAGTTGAGCTCATGATGATGGTTTACACTCCATGCTCAATAAATAGATACAGACAACTAGTTCATTCCATTTAGTAGGCTAATGGTCTCCAATGACTCACCAAACTGTTATCAAATTTCCTCCACCACCCGCTGAAATTAGATAACAAGCAAATTCTTGTTGGTTAATCAAGATAGCTCTGAGAGTCTCAGAGAAAATGTAAAAAGAATCTAGCCCTGAGAAATATAAGAGAAGACTTGGCCAAATCATGGTGAAAAATTAAATCCTGGAGTGAGTAAACTCAGGAAAAGTAGAAGATTCGCATAAGGTGCCACGTGTCAACTCGGCACAATTCCAAAAAGTGAGAGGGAAAAGTGAAACTACAAACTCCCGTGGGACTTCCACGTGGGGTCGAATGGTAAGGGGACCGCTAAGAGAGGGTCCTCATATTAATATACAACGAGTCCTGAGGAGAAATAGAAAATTTGTGGAAGGTGCCACGTGTCATCTCGGTGCACTTTCAAAAGATGCAAGAAGAGTGAAGACCCTAGAGATGCGCTTGGCCTCCATGTGAAGCTCAACATGGATAGACTCTGAACCCAAAGCAAGTTCCAAAAGATTTGCGATAGGTCAATTCAATGTAGGATTAATCATAAAGTCCAATAGGAATTTTAAATTCTCAGATCTTTCAAAATATTGTGAGATCCCGTGTGGAATGCCCAACCCTGAAGTTCAAATGAGTATAAATTTTGACCCAAAACTCTTATTTTCACAAAATTGGACTTTTTGGAAAGCTCTTGACATCCTTTACACCACTAAAAATGGATTTATTATTTTTAGTAAGGATAGGTCAGTGAATAAAAAAGAAACATCTCCAGCTCAAATAAATTAAATGCTCAGTCTCGTAAAATGCAATAAATCCCTGGCAAACTCAAAATAGTTGCTCACACTCAGAAGACCATAACTTTTGAAATTCTCAATAGATTTTTGCAAAATTGATCTTATTAGAATCGTGACTCCAAGCATGACACACATAAATCAAGAAATTAAAAAACTAATGAAGCTTTAATGGTAATTTTTAAGGAATATGATCCCAATTTAAAGAGACAATTGGAAAGTGGTTAGGAATGCATTTAATGAGCATGGCCATCATTCTTTCACTGTTGTAGGTCATGGGATAGCAGAAGTATTTTACAAGAAATATTCCATTGATTACACTAATTTATTACATCTTACAAGTGGTTAGAAAATCAATTTTGGGGTTTCACTCTTCTCTCTTTCTGATCCTATATATTGTAATCTGAGTCTCATTTTATGAAAAGTTAGTCTTTTTACCTCTGTCCTTGTTTCTTCTCTTCTAGGGGTATGATCTGGGAGACCAATCCTTCTTCCTAGATATTCTTAATGGCATGTTTTCCTCTTACCTGTTGATTTTCATACTGTGCACAATTTTGGAGAAATATAATATGTCATTTGATGCATTTCATCCATTCTTTGCATGTTTTATCGTCTCTAATATCATTTATTTTGTTATGGGTATACTATGCATATTTCTAATGTTCACTACAGATTTTAGAAGTTGTTCTTAGTGGGTTTGAAGTGGTGTTCTAGTGTGAATATATCTATGTCATGTGGTGCATTTTGTCCACGCTTTTCATTGCTCACCTTTTCCCCATTTTAGGCAGTTGGATTCTTGATTAACTTCTTCTTTTTTGGCGCATTGCTTCTGTTAGTTTTGTGCTATGTTTCATTTTTCTCTAACCCTAATCTCACACCATAGAGAAGAGCCACATTCTTTAAAATCTAGAGGTTACCTTAGGGTGCACACCCCACTAACCTAAGGTATCTAACGACTCTGACGGTTCATCCGTAAGAATAATAGTCAATAGGAATTATTAGATGAAAGATGCTTAACAGCCCTGGAACATCATCAAGTATATCAAGAACGCGTCAAACAATCTTACAATGAACATGTCAAATATCGTGACTTCAAAATTGGTGATCTTGTTCTCAAAGAAAATCAAAACTTCACTACTTTAGAATGGAGTAAACGTGGGAAAGTTTTTTCCTAATTGGATCGGTCCATATGTTATTACTCATAAATATGGGTCAGGAGTGTATCGTTTAGCCTCCCTTGATGGTGAACTTGAAAAGGAACCTTTGAATTCCTTTCAATTTCATCCTTTCTATTGTTAACCCTTAAACATCATGATAGTAGTTATATTTAAAACCTCATTCCAATGTTAAATTAATCATTTTTCTCATCATAATGATTTGAAAGTATGTGGTTTTCCATCATTATCCTTATAATCCTTAAAGATGAGCACCATAGCTTTGTTCATCGCATCTGGAACCCCGTAATTATTACATTCACCTAACCTTGTACTAACCAAAGACATGTCATGGGGCACACATGTGTAGTGTGTGTAAACATTTCTTCCCCTCCTTGAAATAGTCCAGTAGGGCTTTCCCTCAACTCAAAAAATATTCTTTATCAAAATATCAAAAATAATAGACGGATCCCTCAAAGGATAGCTATTCAAATATATCAAAATCATACAAATAAAAGTATACTGATCCCTTGAAGGAAAGCTACCAGTCAACATTATAGACTAATCCCTTAAAGGAGGGCTATTTCTATAAAGTCAAAAATCAAAATTGTAGACCACTCCCTCGAAGGATGGCTACCTATGTAAAAAGGATTCTTGCATCGATCAACCTTCAAAAAATTCATATGTAATTATGTATGTATGTATGTATGTAAAGTTGGGGTATTTCTCTATGAAACTATTGAAAAGGAGAACCCTCTATCCCACGTGACCTATGCACTTCAAGTCCCTTTCATGTCTTAAGAAGGTACATCTAATCATTTCACCTCTATATCTGAGGTCCTATATATCACTACCCACTAAGAGTCTTATGTTAACATTATTAAATGTTAGAAGTGTAAGTGCTTTCACATTTTTATACCCATCACGTATGTATCAAATCCATATCAAAAACAATCATTTCATTTTTTACTCTTAAAAATAGAACACATTTTGATAAACATTTTTTTTTATCACATTTTAGGTCACATCATACATCATCATCGAAATCACATTTAAACATTTAATCACATAACTCACATTTCTCATATTTAAAAACTCATAAACACATCAATTAAAGCAAAACATTAAAACACATATATCATAATCAACACATGCAAATCAAATAATCCAAATCACAATCACAATCATCATCGTATATATATATATATATATATATGTAAAGTCCAAAATACATCATCAAAGAGTCTCCATATATCATCAATAGCTTCAAAAAGATTCATATACATATCAAAACCCACAATCCAAATACATATAATCACTCTCCTATAAAATGTATATCTCCTAGAAACTCATTCACATGTACAACACTCCCATTACCACCCTGAGATGCCCTTATACCACCAGCTCTTCATTCACCATTAGATCCTTCATTAAGCCCCCTAGGTGGTTAGCCCACGCTCCCTGTACTCACACTAGGAACATCCCCTCACTACGCTAGATGATCTATATACAAATTAGCATTAGGAAAGTTGTGTATTACCATATCCCCTTAATACGCCAACTCTGAATGCAAAGATTGATAGTGAGTTGCACTAATCATATTTGGTGTTCCCATCTGGCTACTAGCATGTGCACGAGATGTCAACTATACACCTGATATAGAAGACCCCATAATACCTAGGGCCTTCCTCAGAGCATCCCACTGTTGATGGTACCAATCTTGATCAACCATTGCATGTGCCAACTATATTCTAAGTCCATCTCACTTAGCTATCACACCATCTCTCTCCCCAATCATGGTATCTCTCACCCCAACTAAATCATCTCTCTCTATCCTTAAGGTATCCCTCTCATCCTACATTATGGCCTTCTCGGCCGATAACTGTGTCACTGTAGTTGATAAATCCATCTCATCATCATCATTACTCACATCTATAACCTTCTAACCCTCCTCCACCCAAGCACGTACCCATATCCCTCTCCTAGTCAATCATGTCATCTCAAACTCATAATATGCTCTAGTCCACCAATGATTATAGCAATCAATCCCTCCCATATTACCAATATGAACCAATTCCCCCTCCTCATCCAGACCCATAGCACCCTCCTCCTCCACTATCAAAAACCTCTTATCAATAACTTCCTTAGGAGTCTCGGTATCTTCATCCTCCCGTCTATACAACACTGGCTCCTCAAGAAAATCCTGTATAATATAAAATTTTCATCTGACATGGATAAATCTCACAATCTCCTACTCTCCTCCCCATCTAGCCTATACCCACAAGTCTTTCTGTGTCCCAGCAAGCTCATGAGCATACTTTGTCCACTCAGGATACTCCAAGTAAGGCTTCCATACAATGTCACCCACCTGTAATCCAGTCAAAATATCTCTATAAAACCCACCTTATTTTTCCTCTTTGCTCGACACATATCCTCTCTCCACCTCATAAAGCCAACATGTCTATCTATAAAACCACTCCACTGAAAACCCTGTGAAAAAGCAATATATATGTGCTTGTATGCCCAACAATGTAATGTAAATGCCACATCAGTACCAAACCTCTTGTGGGCTTTCCAAGCCCAAAACTCTCTATAAATATGAGCCAATAGTGTTGGTTCCCACTCAAAAATGGTCTGATGATCCATCATCTCCACCACCACTCCTGTCATCATCTAAGGAAACCTACCTCCACTAGAATAAGGTAGGAAAAAACATGAAATGGTCATCATCGTCATAATCATCTGTGTCCATGCCTCTCTTGATGTAAAATACAAAGCCTGATAACCAAAATTTCCTAACGAATACTTCACATCATCCGCCTCATGCCCTATACAGCCTCCTCATGACACCTTCCCCTCTCAAACTCCTCAATCATATAAATCCCCTCTCCAAGCACTAGAAATCTCATAATCCTATGAATATCCTCCATTGTAATAGTTACCTCTCCTGTCAATAACCAAAAAGTACATGTGGTGGGTGTACACCTCTCCATCAATGTTAACAACAAACCCTGACATCTATGGATTGACCTATAATATCTCATCCTCATAAACCCCATAACATCTGCATGTTCCCAATCCTCATTTGTCAAATCTGCCCACACCTCATCTAAAATGAACGGTATCTGATCTCAAAGTGTCAACTTCATATCCACTTGCACACAAACATATACATTAGAATCCATGACAATATCAAAAGCATATAAAATTCTATCTAAAACATAGATTATCAACACAAAAACCCACACTTGTTAACAAACCAAGAAAATTGCTAGTGATTCGTGCTTGAATTGCTGGTGATTCAGTGAATCGTCGGAGATCATTAAGAATCGTCGAGGATTCCTGTGTTTCCAAAATTATACCTCTATAGGTGAAAAAAATGACATCAAAAACCAAAAACCAACGAAATTCACCAAAAAAGCAACAAATTGAGGACTCGTCTTTGCATGAGTGGGCCTTTTGTGTCTGCTAGAATACGGCATTGCTCCTTTTTTATCAAATCAAATCTCAAACAGTGTTTTTTTCACTCAGTCATTCGTCTAAATCGTACGAACTCAATCGCAAAAATGCATTATTCATCACCTCCCTTGGGATTTTATAGCCCCAAATCCTTTTTACAAAAGGAAAAGAAATCGTCGATGATTCCCTATATCGTCGGTGATTTAACCTTAAATCTCTCACGATTACCCAAATTACTAGCGATTCCACCTTGTCTATCACATTACCTTATTTTTTTCAAAATCGACAACACTTCATCCCATTTTTCAACACATCTTCTTATGTTAAAAGGACCCCAATCCTCAAATCAATCTCGAGATATGTCATACGTCTATGGGATATAAGCCCTTTGGCCACCCATCACTTGACTTCCCCATCCTTTCATCTTACCTTCATGGATCATATGTCTATAGCTAACGCACCCTTTGGTACCCTCCTATCACTTGATTCAACGGTAGCAATCCTCATTTTGATACCCCCGCCTTGGGAAATTTTTTGACAAAATGAGCGTCAAACCTATCCAACGAACCTATCAAACTAGTGTTCCTTACACTGTGTTTTAGTCACTCCATTTTGAGGGGGGATCACCCATAAAAATCAATCCATCATCTTTTTTTTCTCGCACTTTTCCTACATCAAACTACTCAACAAAAATGGGAAAATGTAGACACTTAAAATTTGTGCTCATCCATCATTTAAATCATACACTCCTTATCCTAAGTCTAAAACCTCCATCATATTTACCTGGCGTAAATATCATCTTTTCACAGCTGTAAAATCTATAAATCTACACCTAACCACCTAAAACCACTTAAAAACCAAAAGACAGATAAGACAAACTATCTCATAACCATTTTTGATCCATACACTTTGAAAAAAAAACATCCTTAAGAATTTATCCGACCTACAAAACAAAACAACTTCATTTAGAAGTGGTTTTAACCACTTTACCACTCAAAATCCCAAATAATATGGATCGTCGAGTGACTCTGTTAAATCATCACCGATTATAAATAGAATATTTCAAGTCTTTTTCCAGGATCCTCAATTTTGAATCTCAAACCCCAAATTTTTCTTCAATCATTTGGATCCCACATCTTTTCATCCAGCACAGAGATATCAAGGTTATCAGGCATTATCAGATATCATCAAGTTTTTCCTGTAGACACTAAAATTAGGTCACACTCCCCTTTGGTCGCTCGACAAATAAACACCCTTCATCACATTCACCTAGCCATGGCCCCCTTTCACCTCACTAATATTAATTTAATTAATTAATTAAATTAATTCATTATCCTTACTATATTTATTATTTAAATATCTTATTTTAAATAATATCCACACATACAGTTCACTTAGACACCTCACCAAGCCAACTCAACCTAAGACCTATTCTTAGTAAGTTGCCATAACTAACTAAGACTTACCCAAACCCTAAAAATCAATGCCTACATTCCCTCTAACCACATTCCTGCATGCTTACAAGAAGCTCCCAGTCTAATCCATGGGTTAATGACACGAGATCTAAGGAAATCAAGAGGATCTCCCTAGTTTAGTAAACCTAGGAAATCCCACCTTGATCGATGCTGGTTACCCCTAACCATCACCGGTTAAGCCAGAACCGCCATCGGTTACCCTTTTAACCCCAAAACAACCTTATTCTCAAGGTTGGAAGTTGAAAAAAAGAAGGTTGGTGAGCATTAACACATCTCAGAGAGATAACACATCTTCAGAGAGTGAATTCTAAAGAGAACACGCATGCAAGGAAGGAGATCAAGCACTTTCTCTTGCACAACCATCCCAGCCATGATCTGATCTAACCAAGCAAAGAGGAATGTACATGCAGCCCATGCAGAAGCTTTCTTTCAGTTGGTGATCACTTGCAGCCTTCAAACCTCTCATCAACACCTCCATCCCTCACTCACAGACATCCAAGACCAGAATCCCAGTAAGTATAATGTCATACTTCTCTGGTTTATTTCATTTCATCATTATTTTATCATCTATTGTTTACCTAGCCACCTATTGACCTTCTCCAACACTTCCACCTCCATATACCCATTAAAATCTCACCAAATCCTACCCAAGTCACCCAATACCTCATCCCGACCAACCAAAATCCTTTGTGCAATCACAAAGGAGACCCAAAGCTTGTTCTGTGGCATTCCCAGATTTCCACAGTAACCGGCACCGGTTACACCTAACCACCGTCGGTCACCCTTAACCGACATCGGTCTCTGTATTTTCCCATACAACCCAGAACAGAGACCTACCCACCTAATTTCACCTCACCCTCATCCATCTGCGATATACCTGAGACCTCTGTCAGACCTGCAGAGACCCAGAACCAGTTACTTGACCTTCGGATCCTATTCTAACCTAGCCTGTTAGATTAGATCTATTTCTTATTGTGTTTTAAGTGAGATACCTAAATCATTTCGAATTACAATAGGATTAACTTTGTTTACAACATTAAATTGTTTAAAACAGTGGACTGATAGCCATCTAGGAAGTATCACACTTCCCGGATCTAGCATACGCTAGGCAGTTCACTGCATATATTGTTTAATTCCTTCTGGTGGTCTTGCTTTTCATTACAGGTAGTTCCTCCTAGCCAAAAGGAAGTTCTCACAATCAGCTGTGGATTCAGAAGTCATACGCGCGCAACAACCCATCAACCAACATTTGAACAGGTATTCCTCCTATGCTCGTTACCCTATTTGTTTCATCAATACTTCAAAGAAATGATCTAGAATCAGGTGAAACATTTTGGCACCCCCAGTGGGACCCATCTGGGGTTCCTTTGCATTTCATTCATTCCTAGGAAAAATTGTGTGTTTGTTTCCCTTCTGAAAAGCATACACATTAATCTTCTTCCTTGGTAACCCACCTTTTCTTTCTATTTTCTCTAAAGGAAACCTTTCTTTTGGTGTAATTAAAAAGAACCATTTCTTCGTGTTTTCTGCATTGTAGTGAAAGAGCATCCCTCTTCCTCTTCATCTCTTTGTGTCATCCAACTTCACACTTCGATTTGGGCTTAAAAATAAGTGCATTGCATTCTGATTTATCACATTAGCTCACATTAATTGAGGGCAACCTATACGCTGGAAGTCATGACCAGCTGATGGTTGACAAACGAATCATAGAAAAGCACTTCTTTCCTTTTCTCTTTCTCTGAGTCTTACCAAACCTCACAAAAAATTCAAATATACACATTCTTAAACAACATCCTACCTGGAAGAAGCTGTAGGTGATCACACGATCATGGTACAGTGGGCACCCAACTCGCTGCTCTGTCGAGTCATACTTCAGAGTGAAGCCCGCCCCCACCATAACATACCTGAAACCTCACCTTTTAGATCTCCTTCTTTGTAGGAAGCCATCCTCACCAAAAAACTCTATTTCACAATTCATGTGTCAGTCCTTAAATAGCATAAGCTAAACAAACATAATAGAAAAGGCACTCCTAGGATCACATTTTTCTTAGTGTTTCTGCTTGGCTTGCATTTTGAGGTGAGAGATCACGTTCTTCATTTTTTTGTTCATCCTTGCACGCTCCTCATCATAGCTGGTGTATTCTGGCTTCACCTGAGTGTGCCTGGGCCATATCATCATCATTCTCAAAATTTTGGGTCTGATTCTACATCATATTTTAATTCACAACCACTTTTCTTTCATCACTGTTTCAATTTCACAGTAACTGTCATCGGTTACCCTCTGACCGTCGTCGGTTATACCCAACCGATGTCGGTTCCAGGTCCTTTTTTTAACCTACCCAAAAGGACATTTTATTCATTTTCTTCCACTTTTCACAGTCCCTGTCACTGCCATCATTCTCATTGACATTGTAAAACACCATCAAATTTGGCATACCTGTCAGATTTGACCTTCTGCTTGGTTTTTCACTCACTGACCATTTTCTACAGTGATCGGCAGTGGTTACCCCTGACCGGCATCGGTTTGCCTTAACCGGCATTGGTTAGCCGTTTCACTTTCCAACCACCATTTGGTACCTAATCCACTTTTTACCATTAGATTCACCTGTTCCTGTTGTTTTCTGTGTCATTTACAGAGAAGCAGCCCTACCTGATCAGTACTGGTTCACATGGTGCTGACCCGAAGACAAGCAAGCGCACTTGTGTTTCATGCCAGTTGTCAACCACTCCCACCTAGTCCTTCACCACCTTCCATTTTATCACCAGCCATGGATCCCATCCAACCTATTACTATCGCTACCGGAGATGAGGAGTTTGCACGACTCCTTGACCAAAACCCTGTCGCCTTGCAGTTTTACCTTTCCCACTCATCCACTCGAGATGCCTCAGGTCAGTTGATATATGGACATGCCCGTATCTATCCCCCCAACTCTCACTCCCACTCCTGCATCGGCCCCATCTAGCTCTGTGCTTCCCGCATCTACCTTACCCCCAGTCATTTCGCAGCTAGGTCCTATACCTGCTATGACTGCCGCATCTGCCATCTCCGTGGCACCCGTTACATCCACCATACCCTCGACAACTACCCAAAACACAACCTCATCCACCCCTAATGTCTCACACATACCCGTAGCTACATTACCACCTCCCGTGTCGGTGACCCCTACCCCATTTCAGAACGTGGTCCTTTCCATTCCACAATCATTAGCCCCTATTGCCACTAGGGTTACCACGACCCTTCCACCTCCCTATACATACTACCAACAACCTCCCATTTCATCCATTATTCACTCCAGGGTATGTACCCCCTGTTTCACTACCTTCTTCTCAATCAACCTACATGACAGCCCCATACACTAGAGTGCCACCCTGTTATATGCCCAAAACCAACCCTCTCACGCTACAGGAGGCACCCAATCATCACAACCCACCAACGACCTAATTAAATTGATGTTGGACAAGATGTAGACATTGGAGGCATCGGTTTCAGGCTCCCACAACACTCTCACCTATGACGAGATTTGCAACGAGCCCATCCACCCATCCATTCCTATCCGCTCATACCCCATGCATTGGGAAATGCCTAAATTCAATCATTTCAATAGCAAAGAAGACCCGCAGCAGCATTTGTGGTCGTTCAAACATGGGTGTTATCTGATCGCTCATGATGATGCCTTGCTCTTGAGAACCTTTCCCATGTCCCTCACTGGACCTGCATTAGATTGGTATAGTGGGTTACCTAGACACTCTATATTCTCATTCAATCAGGTAGCCCAAGCCTTCTTGGATCATTTCTCTATCAATATCGTCAAGAAGGTTACCATGACTGATCTATACTCCACGCGTTAGTATGAGGATGAATCTATCACATATTTTTTTGCTCACTGGCGTAGCTTGATCAACCAACTCACCTTCCAACTGCCCCAAACAGAACTCATCGAGCTCTTCACATGGGCTTGTGCTAGACATATCTCACCGACCTTGCAGGTCCAAACCTTCTGAACATTCGATGAAGCATTCACTATGGCACGAAAGTTAGAGATTTGGGCCATCGAAGAGAAGAAAATCCAATTACACAATAAAAATTTGGCATTCAAGTCAAATGATACCTCTTCTTCTTCCAAACCACAAAACAATTATTCAAAAGCTAAGGGCACCGCTAACGCAGTGGTACTCAAGGCCGGCCCAGCACATCTGTCAAATTAGGCTACCCCCTCATCTAATCTCTCACCCGTCCAGACTTTTCAATTCAAGACAAGAGCAACAGAAATATACCCCAATTGGGGAACCTTACTCTTCTGTCTTAGAAAAGCTTATCAAAGCTAGAGCCATCACCCTTCCACCTATAAAACCACACACTAGTTTTGACCCTGCTCGCCCCATGCCCGCATGGTATAAAGAACATGATTTCTGTAATTATCATCGAGTAAAGGGTCATAGTGATGGAAACTACATCACTTTCAAGAATATTGTCCAAGAAATGCTCGAGAAAGGTGAGTTAACCATGGATAATCCTAATGCACTGGCCAACCAAAACCTACACATCTTCAAGAAACCATTTCCCAACCATGCCCCTTCGTCTGATCAAACCGGTGAGACCTCAACTCATGATACCCATACCCGCGAGGTTCACACTATCTTTAATGACGTACCTGTCACCTCCCAATTACCTCACTATTCCTTCCATAGAGGAAATCCTAGCCCGAAATCCTCCTTCCACATCAGAACCAACCTCCCCTGTTCCTTCACCCACAGAGGAACATCTTTCATCTCCTTCATCACCTACGGAGGAGTCTTCTGCTAACATCGAGACCATCTCACCCCTGGCTTCTCCACTTAGAGAACCTTTACCCACAGTACCTCCTTCACCCATAGAGGAAAACCCATTACCTCCTTACCCACAGAGGACACCCATCATCTCCTCCACCTATAGAGGAGCTCCCATCATCTCCTCCACCTATCATAGACCCAGTTGAGATACCTTTGCCTCTTGGTGAGCATTCTCCATCCGCTACCCAAAATCCTACAGACCTACTTTCGGCTCTCTTACCCACGGAAGCTGAAGCTAGCCAATTTCCCATCTCTAAGACACATTTTACGGGAATTTCCATTAGGTCCTCATCAACTCCACCTACAGACATTTCGTTCTCATGTTTGGCCGATCACTTAGATTATGTGGATAGAGCCTTACTATGGGGATGCCTTTTGCTTCCTGTCTCAACGCAGATGCAGAGGTCACTTGTTGATACCTCCACTATCTACCCAAAAATATTTCAACCAATCAAACCAAATACAACCACCTCTATCACAACTCCTTCCATGACACCTGTCATAGCTCAAACCACATCCTTACCCATAACTCAATCTACACCTAAACCCAAACCCATACCTACAACATCATCCTCGACTAAACCTATTACCACTTTAGGGGTCACCCCGACTACCAACCTTACTCATCCACCTATCAAACTGGATTTAGCTACATCCTCCAAAGACAACACCATACCTACTCCTGACACCCAAATAGAAGAACCAAACCCATCGAACTCATACCTCGGTTGTGCACAATCACACCTGCACCTATCCCATCCGTCTTAGGATCTCAGCTTCCCCACATGGTCAAGAAACCTCCACCCACCAATAAACCAAAAACACAACAACCCATTCCTTCCTCACAAACCTCTAATCTCCCCAGACACCCAACATGACTTACACCAGCACCTGCAACATCTTTACCACCCATACCTCCAATACCCTCAGTTATTGCTTCACTACCCACTACACTTCAGTCATTGTCTCTCACACCCCAAGCACGACCCGCGTCATCTACCTTCACAGCACCCCCATTATCCCCATGGGTAACTCGCCCTCTTCCTCCATCTACTTTTCCTTCTAGACCTCGTACACCCACATCACCTTTACCCAAGAAGGTGCAACCCAAAAGAAAAACTCCACTACCCCACAATAAGGTAGTCAAAACAACCACACACCCTCCTACCCGTCCATCTACTATACCCCTACCTAAACCAACACGATTGACACCCAAAACCACACCAGCACCCAAACCCATAGCTCGACCCTCTCCTCCTCTTCCAAAGACCATTCCTCAACAATCAACTACACCTACACCCAAACCCACGTTCACTTCCCATTGCGATCCACTAGCAGGGTCCTATGCCAAAATTTTAACCAACCTCCTTGAGACTTCTGTCATCACATTACCTCCACTCAGACCTTATGACCCCCTCAAACCCAAGCCAAAAGGGTTTGATGATACTAAAATTTTCACTTACCATCATGTGCCAGGGCACGATGTGGAAAAATGCAAGGCCTTGAAAACTGTCCTTATCCAGTTGTGTCCTCCAGAAGCCAACTTTGATGACGATGACCTTCTCGAATGAGGATCCTGCTTCACCAACACCCATTCCCACACTACCCACTCAACAACCACAAACTCCACCCTCACAGCTCCTAGAGCCACCCCCAAGATTTGAAATTAACATGGTTCACATCAGAGAACTTTCCACGCCACCACCCAAATGTCATTGCGCCCAACTCACCTCACAGGGTTTTTCTCCTCCAGTAGGTTTTTACCCGTCGTGTCGTTATACCACTCACCCTACACCTTCTCCATTTGCCAACTCCCCTCAGATCAACATGATACACGTCACTACACGTGCTCAGAAGGATAAGGGCAAAGAAAAGGCAACTGACCCACCAACCAATCCTATACCCAACATACCATCTGCACCCATACCTAAAATCACTATCCGCGGCCCCACGTACCCCATTTCTAATGGCGTCACACATCGCACCATGCTCAAACAATTACATCAATCTCCCCTCAAAATGTCCCTATATGACCTCATTCAAACCTCAGAATCCCATCGTCAAGCTCTCATGGAGGTTCTTCAATCTATTGAGGTTTTACCCAATGACCCTACACCCGTGGCCTCCATTATCACACCCCATCATGTAGCCTCTCTCACCAAATTACCACCTTCATCTTCACCCCACCCTATTCACCAAGTAGCCTCCCTTAGCTTCTCAGAGGAAGAGATCATGCCACACCAAAAATGATGACCTGGACCCAGCCCTCTTCATCTCTGTCCACATCGATGACATACGGGTACACCATGTGATGATTGATGGGGGCGCTAGCATTAACATCATTTCATCCCATGCATTCACTCAAATGCGCATACCTGAAAATTACATGCATAAACATCCGGTCATGTTGCATTCATTCAATGATGCTATCACCTCTACACTAGGCACCATCATCCTCCACATTCGCGTGGGCCCCCGCACTATTCCAGAATTGTTTTATGTCTTAGAGGGGGAATTCCAATATAACCTGTTGCTTGGCAGACCCTGGATCCATGTCATGGGTTGCATTCCTTCCACTTTGCATCATTGTGTAAAGTTTGAACATGAAGGACACACTTATACCATTCCAGCTGACCCCTCACCTTTCAAAACATGCAACATGCTTTACCACCCAATGATGTGCTCATACCTATTAAGTCGTCTACCTCCACAACCGTTACTTCTTCACCTACACCTCCACCTTACCAGTACAGCCGCTGCTTCTACCACACATACCTCCTCCATACCTCCTACCACTGCCATAACCTCACATAGCTGACCCATCAGCTTCCCAATCCATTAACTCTACCTCAGCATCGACCTCTGACACTTTATCCATTACCAGCTACCTACATACCAACCACTGATCCCTTGGAAGGTGTTTTTCAATGCCTCACTCTGGGGGAGTACCGCCTATATAGTGTCAACACATTCCTTACTCCACAAGAGTATGGAAGCCTTCACCAACACCCATGTTACGATCACCATATAGGAGAACGTCTCCTTTATGGTCCTCCTTACCTTCGTACTAGTCTCACCTATGGGGGACTTGATACTACCACTTACACACCCGAACCACTGCCACAAACCTGCCCATTTTCTGTTGACTTCCAATCACTTACCAATCACCATTTCACCCACACCTTCCTACACCGATGTGCATGGAAGGGTTTTGGTTTTGGCTTTTATGAGCAAGGCCACCATACCATTATTCCATGTACCACCCGCAAACATAACAACCGTAGTGGTATCGGCTTTCCTGAACCACCTACCAAACAGGCCCGCATTGAACTCATTAAGGACACTAGCCCTTCTCCACCTTCTTCACCCGCTCCACCTTCATCACCACCTTCACCGATGGAGTCGATGGATCCTGAATCTATCCCTCCTAACTTTTTTTTTCATAAACACCATTTCCTTGGGGCCTCTGACTTATCAACGCGAGGGCGAGGCCCCTTCCACTCTTCCCTTCTTGTATCCTGAAATGATCGATGACGATACACCTTCAATTAACGTCATTCAATGTCAGGATGATGAATCCATACTCACCTACCTTGGTGCAGAAGACTCATATATTCATCAGTCATTACCTTCTGAGATGTAAACCATGTTGAATGAATCGACTATCGAGATCAACATTCATACTCAGGACGACCCGCACATCCTAAAGATCAGACAATCTTTAGATGCTGCTGAACAGGAAGCCATCACTTCTTTTCTCAAAGATCATAACCACACTTTCACTTGGTCTTATGCAGACATGCCCGGTATTGACCCCACCATAGTGGTCCACAATATCGTAACCGTTCCTGATGCCAAACCCATCAAACAAAAGCTGAGGAAAATGCACCCTCGCATTGCTCTTCTCATCAAAGAAGAACTTCAGCGCCTTCTTTCCATTTCCTTCATCTTACCCATTGATTATCCTTGTTGGATTTCTAACATTGTCCCTATCACTAAAGCAACCAGGGGACTCTGCATTTGCACGGACTTCCGTGACCTCAACCTAGCCTGCCCAAAAGATGACTTTCCCTTACCTGGTATTGACCAGCTGGTTGACCTTACCGCTGGCCATGAGATGCTATCACTCATGGATGGCTTCTTGGGTTATAACCAAATCCTACTTGCCCCAGAGGATCAACACAAAACCTCGTTCATCACCCCTTGGGGGACCTTCTACTATCGAGTCATGCCTTTTGGCCTTAAAAATGTTGGTGCCACATATCAGTGGGCTATGACTTACATCTTCCATGACATCATGCATCACATATTGGAAGATTACGTGGATGATCTCTTGGCTAAATCTAAATGCCACTCTGAGCACCTAACCATCCTCAAAACCATCTTTGACCACCTCATTAAATATTACATCCACCTTCAGCCTAAGAAGTGTGTCTTCATGGTTCTCTCAGGAAAGCTCCTTGGGATTTATTATTTCCCTCCATGGTATAGAAGTTGACCCTACTAAAGTCAAGGCCATTCTCGAAATGCCTCCACCTACTAACCTTAGACAACTCCGTAGCCTGCAAGGTAAGTTGCAGTCCATTCACCATTTCATTTCACAATTATCTGATCAATGTCAACCATTTCATCATCTGCTCAAGAAGGATGTCTCCTTTAAATGGGATGATGACTATCACAAAGCTTTTGAGGCCTTAAAACAATACCTTCTCCAACCACCCATACTCATTCCACCTAAAGATGATCAACCTTTTTACCTATACATATCAGCTACTGATCATTCCTTGGGAGCCATGCTTGCTCATCATGATGAACAACACAGGGAGCAGGCGGTTTATTACATAAGCCATACTCTTTTGGACTATGAAACCTGATACACCCATCCCAAAAAAATTTTCTTAGCCTTAGTTTTCATTGCCACCAAACTCTGTCATTACCTACTCAACCACAAAACCTATGTTGTGACCAACACCGACCCCTTACACTTCATGTACGCCAAACCTTATCAAAATCAGTGTGCCGCACGATGGCTTATGCTTTTAGCTGATCTTGACCTCGAATTCATTCATCAAAAGTCCATCAAGGGCCAAGCTATCACTGACCAATTGGCTGATGCACCTATTTTGGGGATCAACCCTCTAATTTTGACTTTCCAGATGAGTCAATTGCTACCCTTTCCCTGGACGAACCTCCTTACCAAATGACACTCTTTTTCGATGGTTCCAAGTGTCAGCGTGGGGGAAGGGCTGGTATTATCCTCATTCCTCTTGATGGTGAACCCATGCCTTTTTCTTTCAAATTAGATTTTGAATGTACCAACAATATTTCCGAATACGAAGCGCTCGTACTAGGTCTCCAAGCCACCTATGCCCTAGATGTTAAATCAATCAACATCTTTGGTGATTCTCAATTGGTCATAAACCAAGTCAATGGTATGTACCAATGTTGTAATGAGATACTTCAAAAGTATAAACATCATGTAGACATACTTTTGACCACCTTTGATCGTTACACCCTTCAAACCATCCCACGTTCAACCAACAAATTTGTAGATACCATGGCCTACTTAGCTTCCCAAATACCCGCTTCACATGTCGATTCTACAATCTTTGTCACCGTACAATGACTCCAATCACCTTCTTATTTACCTCACAATGTTTACTCGATCGGAACCGATACCCCTGACCCAAGTGACCTTTGGTATAAACAATACTCCGACTACCTTTCTCTCTCCATCTTACCTCCTGATCTTACCCGTAATGGACAACGCACCTTCCTTAAAAAGGTCTCACGTTATGTCATCTTGGGGGGACTCCTCTATAAGTGTGGATTTGATGGTATTCTCTTACGATGCCTCACAAGTTCTAAAATTCCTTATACCATTAAGGAGGTTCATGATGGCATATGTGGAGGTCACTTCAGTGGCCTTGCTGTTGCTAAGCGTATTCTTCGCCTAGGCTATTACTGGCCAACCCTTAACCATGATTGTTGCGACTACGTCAAACGTTGTGTAAAATTCCAACAACATTCCAATCTTCATCATACACCCAGTCATGCCTTACAAGTCACTCGTGACCTTTGGCCCTTCTCTCAATGGGGTTTGGATCTTGTCGGAGAGATCAATCCTCATTCATCCCAATGTCATCAATGGATCATCACTGCTACCGAATATTATACAAAATGGGTGGAAGCCATACCACTCATTTCCATGAAAGAGGAGAAAATATGTGAGTTCATCAACCACCACATTATTTGTCGCTTTGGTGTTCCTCATCACCTCATCACTGACAATGGAAAACAATTCAAAAATAAAACATTGCAAAAACTTTGCGACGCCTTCGGCATTCAGCTTAGTTTCTCATCACCTTATTACCCACAAACCAATGGCCAAGCCTGAATCCACTAACAAAACCTTAAACAAAATTCTTATGAAAGTGGTTGACGATACTGGGAAGGATTGGCATACGCACATTCCTTTTGCCCTATGGGCATACCGCACTAGTATTCGCACTTCCACTGTGGCCACACCCTTTTCTCTAGTCTATGGTATAGAGGCAGTTCTACCTCTCGAAGTCTAGATCCCCTCACTCTGTATTTCTCTCCATGACATGCTCAATGATGATGACTTTCGTCAGGACCATTTAGCACAGCTAGAGTTATTAGATGAACATCATCTTAATGCTCTGGATCACCTTCAAGTTTACCAAAAATGTATCAAACGTGCCTATGAAAAACGTGTCCATGAACGAACCTTCCAAGTCAGTGACCTTGTCCTGAAAGAAAATCAACACGTAACCAAAGTAGAAAAAAGTAAACGGGGAAAATTTTCTCCTAATTGGCTTGGACCATACATCGTAACTCATACCTATGGATCAGGAGCTTATCATTTATCTTCACTCGATGGTAAACCTGAACCTGAGCCCCTTAACACCTTGCATCTTTGACCATTCTATTGTTGACTTTTCATCCTACCTCACCTTTTGTCTCTTTCCATGCTCGTCCCTTGAGTGCTATTCACTCCATACACCTCACCAATGATTAAACAAGAATCATGTGAGTACCCGTCACTAGTTATCTTCTCTTGAATATGTGTACCACGGCGCTGCACATAGCATGATTCTCATGGATACTTTTCATCTACCTTTAGATGAGATCCCATGGTCATTTCACCTTGCCTTTTGAACAAGAGTCCTATCCTTCACCTTGGTCTTGTCCATGACTGCAAAGACCTCACATGGGACCAAACTCCTTGAGTCAAACTTCTAATAAAAAGATGACTCCCTCAAAAGGACATCTTCCTCTCGAATAATTACTGCTATAAATAGACTGCTCCCTCGAAGGACAACTATGTAAAGCTCTTTAAAAAAAAAAAAAAAATGAGAGCATCCGAAGCTTCCCGCATCAATCAGCTTCACGAAGACCTCAAGGAGTTCAATTTTTCCCATATAGACTTCCCGCATCGATCAGTCTATCTCAACTATAAGTCAAAAAACTCAACCTTTTGTCATGGACTTGCCCATTGTGACCTAGGTTCTCTTGCTAGAAATGCATGCTACCTATACCATATAAAAATTACCCACTCTTTCACCCTTTAGAACCATGCCCACTCTCATTTCCTACTGCCTCAAGGGACTTCTTGGAACTTAGACATTTGGTGATCATGTGACTACTTTTCACCGTAGAACAGTCCATCATGCAATGTCTTTAGGGTCTTATGTTCATCACCTCCGCCAAGGTATGATCTACTCGGTATGATCCTACCCAATCAGGTGGCTTTATTTCCCCCTCTTATCTTTTAACCATCTTTGTTTACGTTTTGATTACCTTATACAGGACTTGGTCCTCGATGCTTACTTTTGGGGTAATCTTCTTCTTTCACCACAATCACCCTCACCTACATCATTTTACCTATAATCCACCCACACCTACCAAACCTAAACCCACAACATGCCCAAAAACCTACCACCTCATTTTCATACCTCCTCATATTCTTCCCTAGCTCATGGGAGAACTACATCGGCCTGAGGTCCCTTTTCGTTGGGACTATGTAGGCAGCACTCCGAGGGCATGGGGCCCTTGGAGGTTAGCTCGGCCATCCTCTACCCTCAAACAATTCATCTTCCATGTGCCTCACATTACATCACACCTAACTTTGTTTCCCTTTTATACCCAACATTGGAAATTAAACCACATACATAACAAGTTGTTTCATATTTTAAACATTATCACAACATACATTTATTATGCCTACCATTTCTCTATCATCACTATGCATAGATTATACCACATCTCACATATGACCCATAGTATCATTCATTGCAAAAAATAATGAATCACAACTTCACCTACTTTCAACACAACCATGCCTAACAAACCTGACTCGATCCATGCCTATAACCTGACTCAATCCATGCCTATAACCTGACTCAACCATGCCTAAATCAACCTGAACTCAACCTGACTCAACCATGCCTAAATCGACCTGACTCGATGCTTATAACCTGACTCAACCATGCCTAAACTGACCTGACTCCACCATGCCTAACTCACCTAATTTACATCCATACCAAAACAACAAATCCATATCTCATCTAACACAAGCCATAAATCACAATCTCATAAACACATCAACAAATTAAAAAAAATACCATGTATCTCATCATATAAATAAATAAATGTATCTCAAATATACATGGCTATCTCATCATGTCCATCATCTCAAAAATGTCAGCACGCAGCTAGATATACAATACAAAATGTCATCGGCATGTAGGCCGGTCTCATATATACAAAAAATACTACAAAATCTCTTGAAATATACAAATCACTCGTACATCCTCACTCGAAAATATCTTCATACATCCTCACTATCTTTAGCCGGTATGTGATAAAAAATACAACTATCTTCAGCACATAGGCCGGTATATATATCTCAAAAAATAGCTATCATACATCAAAAACTAGGTGACCGCATATCAGGCATCTCACCGGATGTCCTCCATCTCTATGTCACCATGTACCCTTGTCCTCCATGTCCCTGCTGGCACCTCACTAGAGCTGGTCTCCATGCATTGGTGGCCTCTCCCTGATCAGGCCTCGGAGCTCGCTGACCTCATGTGCTCTCCACACTATGAGTGTGGGATCTCATCCTCTCACTAGATGCCTGCTGTGCCCTGTACTCGGCATAGGATATGAAATCTATCCCGGCCACCATAAGCTGGTCCTGATAGTATCTCCACCTCACCTATCCCACCTGGCACCCAATACCCCACCTGCACAAATCTAGGTGGGAATGCATATGCTCGGGGCATCCCTATAGGCCGCACACAGACTATGTGCCCGTAGGCCCAACCAGTATAAATGTACAACACCGGCTAAACCTTGCGTAACCACCCATATTCCCATCTATGTATAGTTGCACCAAGAATGTTGGTGCCCAGGAAAAGCGGGTCTCATGCACCATCATGTGGGTGATCGGTGGGGAAAGCGTCCACCCTGTGCCTGTATCTAGGCTAGTGCATAGTAGCACCTGCCTCCATCAATAGGACCTGTAGCCTCGTCTCCTGAGCTTGGAAGGTTGCTAGGTACATCTCTCCATAGCTCAAACTGGCCTTATGGAATCTCAGATCATCTGCCCCCTCACCAAAAATAGTCACAATCAACTCCTCTGAGGCCTCAGAGGAGATAGAATACACCTAGGCACCCAATATGGGTAACCGAAGAATACTGAAACACATCCTCCAGGGTGATAGTCATCTCATGTCGATAGGTGGAACATGTTAGTCATGGAGTCCCATCTATCGATGAGCATGACCATCAAGCTGGGCTACCAAACAACATGTCTGTATGGCAAACCCCACTCAAGCTCACTACCTCCACATGTTGTAGCTCCAATGGGGTCGTTGCGCCACGTACACACTGTCACCAGTAGAAAGGTGGAACCCTATCCCACATATGTAACTGCACTCTCCCCTGCATCCAATATAAACACAACATTAATTTACCTGTATCAATCCCTATTCACCAATTATCATTTTCCTACACCCTATTTTCACCCTACCCATCTCAACCACCTAGCCCACATCACTTTTGGACCCTTGTGCCCACTAATCCGACCGGTACCGGTTCATCCTAACTGACCCTGGTCACCCTTTAACTGGCACCGGTCACCTGTTTGGTGACTGATACCAGTTCACCCTTACTGACCATGGTTACCCCTTAACCGACATCGGTCACCTGTTTGGTGACCGATACCGGTTCCACCTCAACTGACACCTAGCCACACTTACCAAAGACTGTGGTCACTTGTCACAGGAAAAACCCATGACTTCCCAAAACCCCCTTTTCTAAAAACCTCCCCCCTTGCCCCTTTTACCCCACCTACAATGACCTAAACTACTCCTGGACCTCTACCCATCCCACCTATACTATTTACTACCCTCCCCATTCCTCCTTTTACCCAATATTCCCCCCATTCCCAAATTCCATTTTTACCCACCCACAAAATCAAAAAACCAAACAAAACCTAAACCACCATACAATAATCCTCTAATCTATCAAATCAACAATAGAGTAGGGTGCTTACCTCATCGCTTGCCGCCATCTCGGTGGCACATCTGCCACTGTACTGGTGGCCTGCCCGATCCCTCTCTGGCCTCTGCCATCACCGAATAGCTACTTGCAACCTTCGAACCAATCAAATCTCTCACCCTGATCCCATGGACCTACTGCTCACCAACCAATCCCTCATCAAATCACACTGCCTAGCTCACTGTTCCATTTTGTCTGGACACTTTTCTCTCTTTTCTCTCTTTTTTTCATTTTCTCACTTTGCACAATAACAAATGAATAACAAAACATGTAGATTTTTTGTTTTTATAACCAACCCAACCTAACCAACGTCAGTTACCCTTGACCGACATCGGTCGCGTGCCCTACCTACCCATCGTCGTTGTTGATACCCTCAGTTATCTGTGACTGGTCGATCACCCTCACCCATGACCGACATCTGTCACCCCATTAACCTACACATTGCCCTAAATTAACCCCTTTTACCCCACACCTTCACCCTGACCATTTACCCCACCCCACCTTTACCCTACCCATTCACCTCACCTTTCCAACCCTCATCATTTACCCCACCCCACCTTTACCCCTACCTTGGCCTTACCCGTGCTGTGACCTAGATATTTGGACCTGGACCATCGCTAGTGACCTTTGACCTCATGTGTTCGCTATACCTTGTGGCACTGTTACCTGTGTTGTTGACCTAATGACCTTACCTAGCCTATTTCCGTGACCATTTATCCTGACCCTACCTTTGGTGTACCAGAACATACCTAAATGTTCCTGCACCTAACCTACATTGTGTTTCCTGACCATATCCTATACCTTGGATACCGGAATCACTTCAACCTTGTTTGGATAAACCTATCGACCTTAGACGATGTAGAGTTTTCCTGCTCTTCAACCTGGTAGTGTGCTGCAGTTTATACATGTGTGTGCATTTGACTATTGCTACCTTTGACCATGACCCATTACCTAGAATGGCCTGAGTAGACCTTTCAACCTTTTTTCCCTGTGCCCACCTACCTTTTCCTCACATTTACCTTTTATCAAACCACTCACCGATTCTTCCTTTGCCTCGTCAGTTCCTAGTTTGAGGGGGATCACCTTCACCCACACATGGGGCAACCACATCTTATTTTTGTTAGCGTCACTTACCAATACAAGCTACGCAATAAAAAGGGGAAAAATGTAGACACTAAAATTAGGTCACACTCCCCTTTGGTCCCTCGATAAATAAACACCCTTCATCACATTCACCTAGCCATGGCCCCTTTCACCTCACTAATATTAATTTAATTAAATTAATTCATTATCCTCACTATATTTATTATTTAAATATCTTATTTTAAATAATATCCACACATACAGTTCACTTAGACACCTCACCAAGCCAACTCAACCTAAGACCTATTCTTAGTAAGTTGCCATAAATAACTAAGACTTACCCAAACCCTAAAAATCAATGCCTACATTCCCTCTAACCACATTCCCGCATGCTTACAAGAAGCTCCTAGTCTAATCCGTGGGTTAACAACATGAGATCTGAGGAAATCAAGAGGATCTCCCTAGTTTAGTAAACCTAGGAAATCCCACCTTGACCGATGCCGGTTACCCCTAACCGTCACCGGTTAAGCCGGAACCACCGTCGGTTACCCTTTTAACCCCAAAACAACCTTATTCTCAAGGTTGGAAGTTGAAAAAATAAGGTTGGCGAGCATTAACACATCTCAGAGAGATAACACATCTTCAGAGAGTGAATTCCAAAGAGAACACACATGCAAGGAAGGAGATCAAGCACTTTCTCTTACACAGCCATCCCAGCCATGATCTGATCTAACCAAGTAAAGAGGAATGTACATGCAGCCCATGTAGAAGCTTTCTTTCAGTTGGTGATCACTTGCAGCCTTCAAACCTCTCATCAACACCTCCATCCCTCACTCACAGACATCCAGGACTAGAATCCAAGTAAGTATAATGTCATACTTCTCTAGTTTATTTCATTTCATCATTATTTTATCATCTATTGTTTACCTAGCCACCTATTGACCTTCTCCAACACTTCCACCTCCATATACCCATTAAAATCTCACCAAATCCTACCCAAGTCACCCAATACCTCATCCTAACTCAACCAAAATCCTTTGTGCAATCACAAAGGAGACCCAAAGCTTGTTCTGTGGCATTCCTAGATTTCCACAGTAACCGGCACTAGTTACACCTAACCACCATCAAGTCACCCTTAACCGACATCGGTCTCTGTATTTTCCCATACAACCTAGAACAGAGACCTACCCACCTAATTTCACCTCACCCTCATCCACCTGTGATCTACCTGAGACCTCTATCAGACCTGCAGAGACCCAAAACCAATTACTTGACCTTCGGATCCTATTCTAACCTAGCCTGTTAGATTAGATCTATTTCTTATTGTGTTTTAAGTGAGATACCTAAATCATTTTGAATTACAATAGGATTAACTTTGTTTAGAGCATTAAATTGTTTAAAACAGTGGACTGACAGCCATCTAGGAAGTATCACACTTCCCAGGATCTAGCATACGCTAGGCAGTTCACTGCATATATTGTTTAATTCCTTCTAGTGGTCTTTCTTTTCATTACAGGTAGTTCCTCCTAGCCAAAAGGAAGTTCTCACAATCAGCTATGGATTCAGAAGTCATACGGCGCGCAACAACCCATCAACCAACATTTGAATAGGTATTCCTCCTACACCTGTTACCCTATTTGTTTCATCAATACTTCAAAGAAACAATCTAGAATCAGGTGAAACACTTCCTTCAAGATTTTAAAAAATCTAGATATCAATCTTCATCTCTTGAATTGTAGGTTACACCAAATCTCATTTAACCAACACAAATCATCTTCCAACAAGGTTTGAGGCCTCTTTTAGCTCCACTGCAACCTTCAGGTATTCCCTTACATATTTTCTTGTCTCGTTTCATCATTTTTAAGATCTTGATTAGTCTGAAACACTAATCTGAAGAATCAATCATTCATTCTTATTAAATTTTCAAAGTTCTCTAAAATCGCTAATGATTGGCGTAATCACCAGTGATTCCTATCAAATATTCCTTTTATCAAGTTTTATCATTTTTTTTCATTAATTTTCATTGTATTTGTTTCTTCTAACATGCCCTTGAGAATGGCTCTTTATTAGATAGCAATACCTAGATGCTCATATCCAATCACCAACATTTATTGTCTTCTGATAGTATGACATCCCTTTTTCTGGGAACAATAAATATCTTACATGAACTCACACTCTGTGTTATCCACTTCGTTGATACTGATCAAGACATCGAAGATAAGTTTTAATTCCTTCACGATATTGAACAAGAGATTGAATCCTTCTAGTACAACTACTTTGAATGTGTACATATTGCGCTTACCCTCGCTTGGGCTACCTTTGAAGCCGCACAAGACTTACCCATTCATTTAGAGTTCTAGAGATTCTTCCTCTCTATCTACATATCTATTTTGATTATATATCCTTATCTTCATCCATATCATTATTTTAAATTCACTTAATTGTTATTAAATGAGTTGACATCTTTCAAGGAAGTCCCTTTAGAATCCTGGGACCAGCCTTTGTTGGGTAACTCTTCTATCCATCTATCTAATCCTTTCTGTTTAGTGTCTTTAAGTGCAGGTTGTTTTGTAGGACAAGAGGATTCACACTCATCTGGACTTGATCAAATTCAATCAAACATCAGCTTTAGGATCCATCTCTAGGGGTATCGGTAAACCCCGCGTCTTCTGAGGCCAATCCTATTTTTTATTATTTCTTTGAACAAGCACTTCAGCTAACAAATAATTCAAATACATATTATGCAAATAATATTTTCAGAATGTCTGGGGCCCAATAAAACCCCATTGTCTTTAAAATCAAAGATAAATAAAATGTTATACTATCCCAGGAAAGCATGTTTTTAAGATATCGAAAGTAATGATACCATTTTTTAAATGCATAGCATCACCAACTGGCCAATTTTGGTGACCATGATAATAAATAACCATGGTAATTATTAGTAACAACCATTAGAGGCACTTTGAACTTTATGTAAGAATTTTTTTTCATTTTTGGTAGCTAACCAGTGATAACTGGAAAACCAAGCCAAATAATGGAATAAATTCCTACGTGATATTAAAATATTCAAAGGCATATCAGAATAAGTCATCTTAAATGTTAGAACATATGAATATAATTCAAGGGCTGGCCAAGATAAATTGCATGTGAGTATTGTCAGGAAGAAAATTACCAGCTCTTAATCAGCTGTGAAGAAATGTTGAATAAATCATTGTAATGATACATCCCAGAAACTTTCTTGGTAGCTACCAGTGTATGTACAAGACTCCTTGTGCACATATGGGTATGCTTGTAGGAGTACCTGGCTGTATTCAAGGGCCCTAGTCATACCATGCCTGCTTCTAGCCACATTTGTGGGATTATTTTTTTAAAATAATGTATTCCACCTTTTTAATGTAGACCAAGACCTCACCAATTTTTCACTTGTGTTATGGGCCACTTTATTGTGGCAAGGGAATTTGTAACTTAGACTATTATTTAAATCTTTAAAAATATATACATTTCATCCTAATAAATAAGAATTAACCACATATGCAGCAAAAAAAAAGATAAATAGTCGTAATAAAAAATGTTTGCAGAGAACTTTAAATGAAAAATAATTCAACATGACAACATGCAATAATATATATAAGGTAGATTTAGATTTTATGTTGTCATATGTAGAAACTACATAAAACTCAAAATATGGCAGGGTTTAGTGATACTTACGCCAATAGTTGCAATGTCGGGATGATCCGATGTGAACAGTAGATGAGTGTTTCTCCTTTCGCCAAGTGAAGACACCTGTAAGCAAAGTAGGCTAAACAAGGGATATTAGATAAAATGGGATGACAAGCTACTCAGCAAAGGCCAATTCCAAGAATCCAAAGGGACTTCCTTAGAGGATATCAACTTGTTTTGATACAATTAAGTGAGTTGATAATAATGAAAACATCAGTAATGATAATGCTAAGGATGGAAGCTGAAATTCAAGGTGAAAAGAGAAATCTTATTCCGCTTCGTAGGTGGTCTAGACTAAAGTGGCAACAATCTAGACAACTTCAAAGTAGTCGTACCAGTAGTCCGCAATTGTTTGTTGGATTTCATGGAGGAATTCTAGTTGTTCTTCAATGTCTTTGATGTCAGGTGTAAATCGGATAGCACACAAAGTAATCTCGTGAAGGATGTCAAATTTATCCCACACGAATGGTTGTTGGACAATCGGGAGATCATAGATACTTGTGATCGGGTGAGACTAATTTGAAATAGTCAACTTTAGTAGAGACATACTTGCAACAGACAAGTTAAATCCAAGAATACTAATAATGACTAATAAAATTAATGATTTGATAGAGGAAGATGATTGATAGAAATCACGGGTGATTCAAAGGAATTGCAGGTGATTTAAATGAATCACTAGTGATTCAAAGGAATCATGAGTGATTCTTGTAAAAATATTGGTTCCATTAATAAACAAGCAATTGATTGAAATCGGAGATTAAAATGACTATGCTATGCGTTTTTTGATGTGTAACTAAGTTATAAATTACAGTAGAGAGGAGAACTAACCTTTTGATATAGATATGATTGCAAGATTTCTTAGAACATAATGGTTAAGTGGGCTAGCCATCCCTTAATTAAATATTTAATAATAAGGAAATAGTTATATTTCTATTATTAAATATTCTAAACCTTTGTATATGTGTCAACCGACATGGTTGAAAATGTGAGTCAGGAGACATACCCGATCACCTCATATAAATAGGATTTCGGGTCCTCATTTGATATATTGAAATATTTATATCAAAGGTTTTTACCCTTGTAATTAGGGTTAGTAAAGGAGGAGGTGATTAACTGGATGTAAAAGGGTTCTCTTTAATAAAAGGTTACTTTTTTACAGTGGTTTTTTACCTTTGGGTTTCCGCTATAAATCATGTGTCTAGTGTTATTTATTTTCTATAAGTATTATTTTTATTTATTCTTTATATAGTTAAGTGGTGTAATGTTTATTTAATTATTCATAGTAAAATTACATAATATGTTAATATTTAAGATATAAGTTGATTAAATCCTTATATATTAGAATCCTCAAATTCTAATGAGAGTGTCCATAGAGGTTGATTGAGTTGATGGTTTTGATTTTTTTATCGTCTGGAGAGATGGTTGAAGGCTTAGATGTACAAACTAATGTGTTGTGGCTCTTGGGAGTAGCAAAGATTTGTTGCAGGACTTAGGGATTGCTAGAGTGACATAGTGGTTGCTCACAAATTTGAGGATTCATGAGTGGAAATGTCAAAGGGTCCCAAAAATGTCTTTGAAGTTCCCTGAAATAGGAGTTCAAATGTTTATTTATATTCATTGGAAATTTGTTAGAATCTACAATGATCTAAGAAATTTAGAGAATCTATTTAGAATTGGTTTCAACCACTTCCAAAATGGAATTTTCGGGTACAGGGATGAAGGAAAATGGTTAGGGAAGAGGTTAGGTGAGTTTGGGAGGTTAGAAGGCTAGGATGAAATAGGTTAGGAATGGTTAGAGATGGTTGGGTAGGTTTCGGTAAGTAAATATGATTTACGGGGGGGAAAAAACAATTTTACGGGGTGAGGAGGATGATTTAGATATTATTTATAAGTTTTGATAGAGTAATGTACATATGTAGGGGGTAGGTAGGTGGCAAAAACCTGGTGTCTACATTTGCTCCTTTTTGTCGAGTAGTTTGTGATAGACAAACTGCTAGACAAAAATGGTTTGCTTTATGCTTAGATGGGTGATTCCCCCTCAAACTAGGGGTGATTGTGACTACTTGCAATGATCGCTAGTTTGATTTAGCTGATTGGATGGTTTGACATGTGTGTTTTAGTTTGAGTTGCCCCATGACAGGGTATAGAAATAAGAGTGGTGCGACCATGGCATGAAATGATAGGGGAACCAAGTGGTTTGTTTCCTATAGACATATGATTCATGGGAAGTGAATGTCGCCACAAAGATGGGTTTTTTAGACTAGGGATCCAAGTGATAGGGGAATGAATGGGCTCGTGTCTTATAGACATATGGCTTATCGGTGCTAAGATTTAGAAAACAAATCCAAGATGGATTATTGATAGAGGCCATATTTTGATTGACTTTGTTGCATAATCAAGGTAGTCTTTGATGTGATTGGTTGGTTTATTAATGTTACAAGGGGTTCGGAGCCCTCAAAAGGAGACACATGTGGAAAATTTTGTTATTTCAATGAATGTGATAGTTTTTCAAAGGACTTGGTCAAAGGGTGTGTTTTGATAATTTAAACAAGATTGCTAGAAATTTTAGGAAATCACTAGCAATTTGAGGGAATCGTCGACGATTCCAGGGGTGGGAAAATTTATGCCCTACAAATAGTTGGATTTACAATGGTAAATTCATTTTTACAATGCACGTTGACATAATTAGAGCTCTGATTTAGTGCATTTTGATATATAATTCAGAGATGGAGGCTACCAGAGGATTGAGGAGGTAGAGGAGACCCACCTTAGGAGAGGAAAGTACCATTTTTGACGTTTTTGTTTTTTTTTTTTTTTTTAGATTTTTGGGCCCACATCGGGGCATGTTTATTGAGTCACCGGAATCTCTGGTGATTTTATAAAATGACGTGTGATTAGGGAAAAATGTTGATGATTATGGTGAATCATCGGCGACTACTGTGATTTGGTTTTGTTGTGATTTTTATGAAATTTTACTTAAACAATGTTCTAATGAATGTTTTATTGTTTTTGTGGATGTAGGCGAGGCACAAATTGACTATCTAAGATAGGATTTTGTTTATTATGTAGGATGTGTGAGTGTCTTTATCAAATTATGATTGGACTCATTTGGAGGATGTTGGTTTAGGTGTGATGCACCATTACCGATAGATCCACAAGAAGTGGGCGTTTTTTCTTACATTACTGGAGCAATGGGATCCTGTCACTTGTATGTTTTGGCTGCCAATAAGTGAGATGAATATCAACCTAGAGGACATACATAGAATTTTGAGGTTTCCTATGTAGGGGAGGGGATTTACTTGATTAATGATACAGATATGCCTGGGATGATGAGGAAGCTATATGGTGATGATGTTGATGGAGTTAAGTTCACATCAGGGGGATTTTCATATGAGGCTTTATATAGTCCTGAGATAGAGGGTCACACTTTGATGACCTTGATGATTATTGGGATCAATTGTTATGCTTTTCCCAACTCTTTCATTAGTTGGTTTCCATGGATGATGGCCAGTGTATTAAGCGACATGATGGAGCAAGGACCATTTTTCCATAGGCCCCTATGTTACTTGCTCAAACCTACAGAGAGTTATGGGTGTGGTGGATGGGGAAGAGGTTTGGGATTGATGATTTCTTCTTATTACAATGTGAGTCATATGAGAACATTACAATGGCTCGACCTAGGGGTTTACCATGGGGAGGTTTAGCAGTGTTGGATGAGATGGCTAGATTTTTCTTATGGAAATCGGATAGAGGAGAGGTAGAACCAATGCATGGTGAGGGGAACTATCTATAACTTCTTACTAGTTTATAGGTTGGTGATGTGAGATGGATACCATACATTGGGTTTCTAGTATGGTTGGGAGAGGAAGGTGAGCTTATGGCCACCCAACAGGATATGTGGGTACAGGGCCGATGGCCAGGAGAGTGGGAGCTAATCAGATTCCGTCACATCAAGTGACAATTTGGATTGGTTCAAGATATTATAGAGGTATTTATGGCCTATATGTGTGATGATGCGGGATGTGGACATGTCATTACCAATAGTCATAGTTTTTTGTGTCATTGCTAATGAGGAGGGGAAATGGGAGTAGATGATCAGGGTGTACCTATGGTGGTGGATGACTTCGGGATTACAGAGGCATATGATGTATTATGGTAGGCTCAGCTTGCAAGATTTGATAGATGGGTATGATCCTATTTAAAGGCATATTTTCAAGGAGCTGGTGGTGAGGGTGAGGGAGGTGGGGGTGAGGATGTCGATCATGGAAATGACAAGGTAGCTTTAGAGGCCATGATTACTAGATTAAAGTCTAATAACATCACGTTACTAGATGAGCGGACTACACTGACTGCGGAGAGAGATGGTTTGGTGGGTAAGCAGGATGGATTGGGTCAGTAATGAGTAGGTGTACATTCAGAGCTAGCACAAGCCATAGTTGATCATGATAGGTATAAGGAGCAACAAGAGGTCTTGAGAAATTCCCTCAATATTACAAGTACCACAGTGTCAGGAGACGAGCTAGAGGTAGCGAGGGCCTAATCTAGTGGTCATATGGGACCACCTTGTAATGTTATCTTAGCTAACTACCATTCATTATGCAAGGAATTGGGCTACAATGAGGAGATAGTCCGACAGAGGCTTCTTGATGAGCCTCATTTTGTAATGTATCAGGAATAAAGAGATGAGTGGGACCTAGTGCTATTATAACGAGTGTGGGTCAGCCACCACGTGGTTCAAAATAGAGTTGGTCCTAGTAGTGGACCAAATGGAGGCAAGGGTGGTGATCAGGAGAGTAGTGCTCGGGGAAGCTTTCAGTTGAAATATGTTCAGTTTAGCTAGTAGAAGTGGTATTTTTGATGTATACATATTTTTATGAAGCTCGTATTCAATGTATATTTTTGATATATGGAGTTTTAAAACTCCAAATGATTTACAATGATACATTGATATGATATGTGTGTGATCATGATTTTCATCTATGTGTTGATTTTTTTTAATGGGATATTTTAGATGTGATAATGTCATATTTATATGTGATCATGTTGTTTTAGATATATAGATGTTAATAAATGATGTTGAGATATATTAGATGATGTTGGTTTTGATGTGACATTTTTAAAATATATATATGATACTGATGTAACTTTAATGTATATCAAAATGCATTATAATCATGGATAAGAATAAAATGTCAAATGATTACCTTTAGACTCGATTTGATACATATGTGATGGTAGAATGTACAGTGAAGGAACTTACACATTTTGGCCTTATAACATATGTTAACACATGACTAACAATGGGTAGTTACATGTAGGAATTTGGATAGGGATGAATGTGAAATTGGATATACCTTTCTAGAGCATGGGAAGCGTAAACATATGTAAGCTATAAATGAGAGTAGGTTCTCCTTTCAATGGCTTCATAAAAGGATGCCCCAACTATACATTTTATTTTTTTGACATACAATTGATTAATGCGGGAAGTTTTCTTTAAATGGAAATGTTGATCGATGCAGGAAGCTTTCCTGGAATGCTTTTGATATTTTGAATTTTTTGAAGGTTGATCAATGCAGGAATCCTTTTTTACAATGACATGGGTGGCCATCCTTCAAGGGAATGGTCTATGATTTATTTGACTTCTTGATTTTTACTTTCGGGTAATTTTCCTTCGAGGGATCAGTCTACATTTTACAGGTAGTTGTCCTTTGAGGGATCAATTTTACTTTCTTTTTGACAATATGATTTTGATATTTTGATAGTTTTTCTTCAAGGGGTCATCTATTTATTTTAATAAGATGCATCAATATATATTTTTTTAACTTTACTTTATGTTAAGGGCATGCTAAATAGACTATTTCGAGGATGGGAACATATGTGTACACAGACTACACATATGTGCCACGTATCATGGTTTCAGTTGGTAGACAAGGTGGATAGACATGTAATTATTGTGGGGTTCCTACTAAGGAGGAAATTTCTACACATGTGAAAGATGTGATGAAAAAATCCATGGTGCTCATCTTTAAGGTTTTTGTAGGATAGTGACGGTAAACCACCTACTTTCAAATCATTATAATGATGAAATGACAGGATGGTTTGGTGGAATAATATCTTTGATGTGACTAATGTCATGAAGCTCAATTTGTTAACAGTAGAAAGATTACAAGTGAAAGGAATTCAAAGGTTCCTGTTTTAGGTGTATCATCAAGGGAGGTTAGATGATAAGCTCATGACCCATATTTGTGAGTGATGACATATGGACCGATCCAGTTAGGGAAAAACTTTCCACGTTTACTCCTTTCCAGAGTAGTGACATTTTGATTTTCTTTGAGGATAAGATCATATAGGATTAAACTCATGTTCCTTGACATGTTTGAAATACACGAGCTTGATGCGCTCTTGATAGACATGATGATTTTTGAGAGTTGTTAGGTGTTGTTCATCTAACAATCGCGCTAATTGGGCTAGACGTTCTTGATGATAAAATCCTCATCAGGGATAAAATCTCTAAGTAAAATACGTAGAGTGATGGGATTTAAAATTCAAGGGGTAAAACATCCTCGGAGTCATGCAAGACTAGGGAAAGGGCGTAGTGTCTGATAGGAGTACAGATACTAGTACGATAAGCCCAAAGGGAAATGTTTATTTGGAGATGTTAAAAGGAATGATAATCGGATCATACTAAGCCAAGAAATCAAATGCTAATCAAACACCATGATAAATAACATGAAAGCAATTTGCCATAATAACTTTACATAAACCTTTGCAAATAAATGAGTCAGAAATATCATATAATATTATGGAACTGAATGAAATATAATGAGAATGAGTCTTTCTTATATAGGAAAGGAATAACAATCTCAAAACTAATCAAGGTCGTAGATCAAGCCATAAATCAAGGAAAGAACTTGTCATCAAAGAACTATTCAAAACCATAGATTTAGGAAAGAACTAGTCAATACCATAGATCAAGGAAAGAATTATAGACCTAACAACTAGATAATATTTCCATAATATCTAAATAAAATAAAATAAATATCCACACACATAAGTGGGTGAGGATAAATACAATCAAGGTAAATAAAGTACCTAGGTGAACATAAGCTAAGGTAAATACCTACTCTAACACGTCTCTCAAGTGAAGCTAGGGGGAAAAATAGAAGTGGCATGTCCACAGTATGAGTCCCAGGAACTAGGTCTGATGAGGTACTCATGTACAATATATCCATGAAGAAATTTCAAACTAAAAGAAGGAAAGAATCCTGCTAGAAGGAAAGAGAAAGAAGAAGAAGGAATATGTTCTTGCACGAACACCCCCCCCAAGAACAACTTCCAAAACCCCCAAGCATTCCATGAAAATCAAGGTAGCGAGGTGATGCAAAAGGCTTCATAAATATTTTCGCAACCTGCTGCTGAGTCAGAATGTACTCCAAGAAAATGAACTACATCCTGAATGTGTTGACAAATGAAGTGTATGTGTATCTCAATATGCTTGGTTCGTTGGTTCTCAATAGGGTTGCGAGAAATGTGAATTGCACTTTGGTTTTCACACAAAAGTATAGTCAGTGAATCCTGTGGGAATCCAAACTCTGTCAATAACTTTTGAAGCCAAAGAATCTATTGACTCGATGTAATTGTTGCCTTGTACTCTGCCTGTGAAGATGAAAGTGAAATAGCATATTGACTTTTTTCATTCCAAGGTAACTGGAGAAGAACCAAGACAAAAAAATATATCTAGAAGTGGAACGTCTGTAATCAATAGAAATTGCCCAATCTGAATCTGTATACCCAACCAACTAAGTAGAACCCCTAGTGTAGTGTAGGCCAAAGTGGTAAGTGCCCTAAAAATAACAAAAAATACTTTTAGGATCCTTTCAATGACTACTTTGAGGAGAATGTGCAAACCAATGAGATACAAGCACTAATGCAAATGAAATATTAGGGCGAGTATGGCTCAAGTGCATGAGACTCCTAATCAACTGCCTATCCAATGTAGGATTACAAAGTGGTGTGGTACATTTGGAAGTAAGAGTAACCCCAGATCTGAAAAGAAGATTGACTTGGCTTGCAATCAGCCATATCAAAGTGCTGAAGAAGATCATAGGTGTACTTTTGTTGTCTCAAATGAATCCTTGAATCTATCTGAGAAATCTACAATCCAAAGAAATAATGCAATGACCCAAGATATTTCATGTCAAACTGTGTAGAAAGAGCCCTCTGATTAGTCTGAATGTGGGAAGAAGAGTTTCCAATAAGTAACAAATCAGCAAAATACAAGACAAGTATCACAATATCTACACCAACATGTTAGAGATACACTGTATGATAGGAGTGGACAATGAAAAAAACCAACAGATAGAAGAAAAGAATCCATCTTCTCATACCAAGCCCAAGGGGCTTGTTTGATACTGTAGAGAGACCTTTGGAAAGCCTACAAACAAGAGAAGAATCCCTAACAAATCTAGCATGGTTGATCCATGTATATTTCCTTTTGTAAATATCCATGTAAGAAGGCACTCTTCACATCCATCTAGTATACGGGCCACCCCTGTGATGCAGCAATAACAAGTACAAGGCAGACATAATCCATCTTGGAAACTAGTGCAAAAGTATCAGATTAATCAATACCTTCAACTTGTGAAAAACCCTTTGCAACAAGATGAGTCTTATACTTGTCAATGGACCCATCAGCTATGTATTTGGTACGATATACCCACTTACACCTAACCATATTTCTTCCTTTAAGAAGAGATACCAAATACCAAGTATGATTCTTCATCAAATAACAATACTCGGCTGTCATCGCATCATCCCACTCCCAAATCCCATGAGCCTTTGAAAAGGATTGTAGATCCTCAGAAACTACCTGCTACAAAATTCTAGAACCTGTAGAATGTGTGTGATGATGCCTAGTGAGTGGAAGATCTTGTATGAAACAGTGTTTCCTCAGAAACTGTAATATGAGCTCACTTAGGCATAGTGAGAACATTAGTGGAATAGGATCCTCAACATCATCTATAACCTCCTCAAAAAAAGGATCCTCAAGATGAGATGAAGGAGGCATGGAAGAAGATGAAGAACCATGAAGAGTGAAGTGCTCATCAAACCAAACATTTGTGTTCGAAAAATAATGTCATGAGTATCAGGATCTAAAAGTTGATAAGCTCTCATGTCCTCACAATACCCTACAAGGATCAATGGCTTTATCTTCTTATCCAAGGATTTCATTTTCTTCTTTAGCACAAAGGCCTAAGCATGGCTCCCAAATACTCAGAAAAATGAGACATTTGGCTTAGTGTTGGACCAATCTTCCTCTGGAGTCAAATACTCAAGTGCTCTATGTGGTGCGTGATTTTGAATGTAGTTAACACAATTAACTGATTCTACCCGATAGATAGGAGGTAAATATCTAGAATGCATCATACAGTTAGTCATTTTCTTCAAAATTTTATTCTTTCGTTCTGCAGAGCTGCAGATTCCAGTGAAAGGAATCTATCTTAAACATTACTACTAGAAGGAAAAGTTCTCACCTTGTACATACTAGTTTAATTTCTCGTTCCTCTAAGTTCTTGTGCACATTGCCTTGTTGTAATCTAGGTTGCTTTTTTCTTAAGTGCTTTGCACACTCTGAATGTTCTACTTAGAGCATGTATGATTTTCAAATTTTGTACATAGTTATGTGGTGCTTTTTTGTTGCTCTTGCACACTCCATTCAGGGACAGATGAAAGCCTCAGGTCAAAGTAATTTTCTACTCTCAGAAACCATCGTTTCAAGATTTCTTATGAAAATTGAGAGTGTAAATGGTCGGGCTTATGGATAAGAGGTAGGATCAATATCAGACCGTCATTCTTGACTCCATACCCAATGGATACGACAAGGCAACTGGTCATATCATCTATTAGGAAGATACCCCTACGAGTCACCAAATTAATAGCCATATTTCACACCCCAAAAAAATATTGGATCAGCCACAACCCAACATAGAAAGAACCAGAGAAACCACATTCAAACCTTGCAAACAGGTTGTAGAGGGACTCTACAATGGAGTGGAGGGGCCTACAAAATATTAAACAACCCTATGTAAGAAGAAAGAGAAGAAAACAACTTTGTCGAGTGAATATGTGCCTTAAATCCATTAAACAGATTACAGGAGGGCTTGGAAATGGAATAGAAGGGTCAGGGAAGGGGTAGATAGTGTTAAAGAATCCAAAAGAAGAAAGAGAAGAAAAAGCTCTGGTTTGAATTTTTCGGGCTCTGAAACAGTTCAGAACGAGTCCAAAAATTGAATAAGTATGGATGAGGCAGCGGACGCTGCCAAGTGTCCAAGTAATGCATCTCCAAATTTGAGTCAAAGAAGGGAGGCTCAAACAAGCACCAGGACCCCACGTGTCCCAGGACCGAAAAGGAGGTAGAGTCAAAGCTAAAATTCAAAAGGTAGACAAGGCAGAGCTCAAAAAATGATAAGTATAGAAGTGCTAGCGGAAGCCGCCACGCATTAGCTTGGCGCATTTCCAAAAGTTAGTCCAAAAGTGGAGACAAAATTGAGCGCGGGCTAGCCACGTAGTCCAAGGTTTGAAAAGGTAATAGGGGTCGTTGAAAATTATAAGAGCATGTGGAGGTTTCCACGTGTCGACCCGACGCTCCTTCAGAGGCAAAATCCTAAGTTGGTTTCTAAGTAAGCACGGAGCCTCCATGCATCCAATTTCAAAAGGGACAAGGTCAGGTTGAATAGTCAAAGCACTGAGACAGACTGGCAAAGGGTACTAAGTGTCAGCATGGTGCTAACTCAAGAGCATAAGAAAGTGATGGTTTTCAGACAAGCGCCAAGCCGCCGTGTGTCCCTGATCAGATATATGACCTGTTATCCAAAATTCACCCCCAAGGTAATTTTGATAACATGCATCAGATTATTCAGTCCCGAGCAAGTAAGATTGATTCGAGGCCCAAAATCATATTTTTCAGGGTCCCGTCGGCCTTTTTATAACTCCCCTAACCAAGAAGAAGTCCCAACAGGTTGAGAAAATGGAAGAAATGCAAAAAATAAGGTTGCAGGACTATGTTAAGGCATTTCGGGTCGTACTGAGGTTCGTTGTACCAAGCTTGGGGCCGAAAAAATGAAGAAAATCAGCTAATTCCTTAGTCCAGGTAGTCTACGGGATAGTTGGGGACGTCGGGGACGCGTGGGACGCGAAAAGTCGAATCGACCGAAAGAGGAAAAAAATTGCCTAAGTCTTTTGTTTCGTGCGGTTTGGGACAGTTGGAACAAAGGTACGCGCGGGACGCGGATCGGCCAGTTTGGCGCAAGTCAGTCCATTTCGGGTGGTTCGGAGATATTTGTCCTGGGTAGTCCGAGACAGTTGGGACAAAGGTACGCGAGGTACGAGTGGGGAGCAAATCGGCCGGTTTTCCGCAAGAAGGTCCATTTCGGGCGGTTCGGAGGTTTTCGTCCAGGACAGCTGGGACAAAGAGTATGCGTGGGATGTGAAAAGGAAAAGTGGCTAAAAAGAGACAAGGAGGCCCACGGATGAATCAGAATGTGCCACGTGTCAGAAGGTTGAAAAGTTGCTAAGTGTTTTGGCGCAAGGTAAAAATGCACCCCTTAGGCCCGAACCAATAAAATAGTGCCACATGTCCAAGTTTAAGGGGCCCGAAAGGAATTTTAAGAGGATGAACCCGTGGATGAATCAGATCCTGACACGTGTCATCCAAGTGGCGGAGCATGGGAAAAATTCAAATATTTTCCCGCCGATCCGTTTGGCCTGTTTTTGCCCTAAATATTCAGATCGCCATAACTTTCGATCCAGAGCTCAGATTTTCGCGTTCTTTATATCAATGGAAAGTTGGTGAAATTCTCTACATGATTATGGGGTCAATCTTGCATTTTAGTTCATTTTGGAGAGATAAAATCAAGAAATGTCTCTGGCGTGTGCTAATGGCCAGAACTGACGTTTCAACAACCAGTTTTAATGCAGAATGGGTCGCATTCTTCTTCAACAGGGTTAAAAATGTCAACGCATGGGTCTGTAAGGATGCCCATGTTGTTTTAATTCATCTGAATTTAATGAGGAATGGATCCCACATTTTTTCATGTTTTCTCTCTCCTGGGCTCGACCCATGCATTGTAAATAGCCAGATTTGGCTCATTCTCTAGGGGGGCATTTCTTTGGATAGCAAGCTTCTTCTTTCACCTTCACAGGTGATTTTTGCAAGTATCAGACCTCTTCTAAAATTGTAACAGGTTTTCTACCTCTTTGATGTTGTAATGAAGGGATTTTGACAATGGAAATGACAATGCAGGCTCTGTGACCAGTTTTTAGTCCTCTGTTTGTGTTGCTTGTTTCATTTCAGACCTCTGATTACATCTTATCAGCCTGTGCATGATGTTTTATGTTGCATTTTATGATCTGTGTCTATCTGCAGAACAAGAAGTGTTTAGCACTCCTCCTTTGGTGTATCACCTATTAGTTTAGTTTCATTTTTGCACTTTCTATTTCTGTCTCCTTGGATTTTAGAGTAGGATTAGGTTTCAAACCTCTGCAATAGTGCAAATAATAGATCTGATCAGAGGAGTTTGAGGAACCACCCTCTAATCTGGAGATTCCTCTCTCATTTTGCAAGTCCCACACTTAGAGAGAGAGAGGTTTCAATGTTGTGTAATCGCACTGGATGCTTGAAACATCAACCTAGAAGCCTGATGTGCATTCAGGGGGTGCTGTAGATTTGCACTAACATGACCCTGCCGAGCAAAGGACTTAGCCAAAAAATATGAGGAGATTGAGAAAGTCACGGAAGAAGCCACATGTCATCCCTACGCCACTCCAAAAGAAAAAATTCAAAGGCTATCCTCATAGATGTGCCAGCCCTACACGTGTCCAGTTTCAAAAGGGGGGCACGTTTTCAAACTAGTTTTCTCGCTATTTTGTACAGACCCAATCCAAATTTAAAAAGGGCATATCTTTCGACTCAAGGCTCGAAATCTAGAAAATCTAACACCATTGGAAAGATATCAGCCTCATCTATGCCATGGAGATCTAAAACTTTAATTTTGGAGAGGTTAGGTGGGAGAAATATGGATAAACATCTTCTGGCCGTTAATACAGGATCTATTTTTTCCTCAACAACGAGATCGGATTTGATCTAATCCATCATTTCCTCCTCTTTCGAGGTGCCGAAAAATAAATTGATGCATTCAAGATAGGACTTGGGGTGGATTTTGCAGGAGGCATTGATGATAGTGGTTGAACTTCAAACCAGTTTTTCCCACCTCTCTCTCTTTCTTCCCTCTGTGTTGAATCTATAAAAGCATGGTCGGGGACTCATTGTAAAGGGTTGGACATTCTTCTATTTTGCAAGCTCCCCTTTACCTCTGGAAAATGAATATGTGGAGTTTCATACCTTCCATTAGATTGCAACATGTTTTCTTCCTTTTAGCCATTTTGTAAATGCATTGTATCAAATCTGCAGAGTAATAATACATGTTTATGGCTAATTTTCGACCCTTTCTTGCCTTCATTCCTCTCATCTAGTCTTTCATTGCAAAATTGGTTATCTATGCTTGATTATTTTATGCATTTTTTTTTGGTTTGTGCCCATCAGAAAAAAAAATGTTCATCATTCCTTCGGTGTATCACCTGGTTATCTTAGTTTTAATTTCTTGCATTTCTTTCATCCTTGTCTCCTTGGCAATATTAGATTAGGTTTAAGAATAAATCCTTTGCAAATTTCACGTATGCACCTAAACAAAGGAATATGAACTAGCCTTAATTAGGAGAGTTTTCCCATTTGCAAAGTCCCACACTTTTAGGGAAAACTCAATGTTATGTAAATCACATCAAATGACAAGTTCGAAACACCAAATTTGAGAGGTCATTTGGGGTGTTGTGATTTTGCACTAACATTTTTGGCATGCCCGGTGGGACCAAGAAGTCTCCATCTTTATTACAGTAAGATTGATGTGCACTTGTTGTGATTCTATCTTTTAAGAAGTTTTAAGAACTGCATATTTGGTGACTCCAAAAGGGACAGAATCCACTAGTTTTAACAGTCCAAGCTTGCCAAGTTCATGAGAAGAATACAAACAAGGTCAAGAACCAGAGAAAAGGGGTAGTTTTTCCACCAGCACTTGTCTCTAGACAGAAGGAGAAGGGGGAGAAGATCCCAGAGATCTCCATCTCCACCAAACAAAGCCTTATCAACACCTCCTCCTAGTAGGTCATTCTTTCAATCAAGAAGGGTGCTCAGGCCGATCAGGATGGCACAACCAAATCTTTATGTCAATTTCACTAGCAGCAGCAGCCCACTCATTCTAAATACACAAAATCCAATCTTGGTGGCAGCATTAAAGAGCATCCCATATTTCACTGGAGAAAACCAGACTTCTCATGGTGACCACATTCAAGACATTACAAATGTCTGTACAATCCATGAGATCATTGAGATGGATATTGCAGTCAAGTTGTTAGCCTCTTTACTCAAGGGTAAATCTTCACAATAATTTAAGAGCCTAGAAGCGGGCTCTATTCAAACTTGGGACCATCTTTGCAGAGCTCTTCACGACTAGTTTGGAGAAAAGGGAGATAACCTATCCTTGTTGGAGCAACTGACAACAATCAAGAGAGCTCTGAATGAGCAGTTGACAGATTTCAACCACAAATTTCAAAGGACCTAGGACAGGATTCCAGCGGTAGTAAAGCCCACAAAATAAGGTTCCTTCTTATACTTTCTTAGAGCTTTAAATTCTAATATTGCTTTAATAATTCAATCGATGGGAGGCACCACTCTACCTGCAGCCTATAGCCTCTCTATAACAACTGAAATTTTTTTAATCCAGGCTGGCAAGCTTGCCTCTATGCCTTCCATGCCTCTATACCTTGAATTAGGAAACTCAAGTAATAGCCAGAAACCCACATTAGCTCCTATACCTACTCCTAGGAATCAAAGTTTAGCCGAAGCCTCCACCTCATCTTCTAATACCTCAAAAGAACTTCAAGAGGTCATGAAACAACTTCAAAACCTAGGGAATGAGTTAGTAACTATCAAGAGGCAGTAGGCTTAGAGTTCTAGGCCATATCAGCCTCAGGCTCAATATCAGGCTAGACGCTCGTATCAGCAAAATAGACCACCAAATCAGACTATAAATTAGAGTCAAAACTAAGGACAACCTAAAGCTAGTAGACCTTTTAGGTCATATGATCAAAATACAGCTTCAACATCGAGGGCATTGGTTCCAACATAAAACAACTTGGCACAAGAATATGATTGGTGTTTCCCATGCAATCAACCACATAATCAATCAATGTGCTTTAATGGTGCACTAAACCAAGCCTTGATGGTGCAAACCAGTGGTGTGTCACAAGGGTCTAGTCAAGAAGAAAATCAACAGTAAGGAGCTCAGCAAGAGACATCTCCAAGTGAAACTATGCTTGTCAATTGGCAAGCTGAAGAATTTTGTGGAATGAATCAGTTCCATTCTCAAAGTGTAGTTGCCAATACACGGTCCAAAAGGAGAAATATTGGAGAAGAAAAATCACCAAACTCAGGTAACCTTCAACCTTCCATTACTCCACAAGGTTTTGGTACTCCAAATGCAACTCCCAGCATGCAGATCCATTCCAAACCACCTTCCAAATCCACTCGGGCACCGGTTATAACAACCCATGTGCAAGAGAAAAATGTGCCAGGAAAGGGGCAGTAGAAGGATAACTCATTTAATATCATTGAGAAAATGAAGAAGACAAGTGTGAATATTTCACTATGGGAGTCACTGGTCATTCCAGGATATAGGGATCTGTTGCAAACTACTATGGCCAATTGGAAAAGCTCAAATCAACCCCCTAACTAGCAAGAGAAAGTGCTTACCAATACAACTCAACCTGAGGGAAAACATGGAGAACAACAAGGTAAGAACCTGAGGCCTCCTCCATTCTATGTTTCATTAATCATTGGGGACAAACTGGTGCATAATTGCATGATTGATTCAAGGGCAAGTAGTTCTGTAATGCCCAAACAAATAGGTGATCAACTAGGTCTCCAGTATGAGGTCATCTCTAGAGGGGTTGTATAATTAGACAGGATAATAGTGACAACTGTTGGAGTCATCAAGGATTTGAGCCTCACACTACATACCTGCCCCAATGTGACTATATTGTAGAACATATCAATCATAGACTTCCCACCACATTTTCCATTGTGTTTATCTAGGTACTTCTCTGCTAAAATTGGAGGTTATTTATCTACTGACTAGGCCTATGTGCTTTTTAGAATAAGGTATGGAGCTAAGGCCACAATCAGATCTGAGCCCATATCGGAATACCACATTGATTCTTATGTGCCTAGCCCAATCAATGCAAATTGTTCAGCTTTTGATCAAGAGGATCTCCTAAACACTTGTGAAGAAAATACCAAGGTGGGGTGTATCCTAGACTTGACTCTCGATGAATGGGAAAAAAAAGAGACATTCTTTTGACCCCTACAAGGAGATGGAAGAATCTCAGCTAGGACTCTACTACCTGCATGAGTAAAATCATCCTCTTCCTGACATCATTAAGTCAGAACACAAAGATGACAATGAAGTATGGAATTGTTCTTTGATGGCTCGAGAAGTGGGCAAGGAGCCAGAGGAGGAGCTATGATTGTGTTACCTCAAGGTATGAAATACTACTCATCTTTCCATTTCCAATTTTCCTGTTCAAAAAATACAGCAGAATATGAGTCTTTGGTTCATGGATTGCATTGGGCAAGAAAATGAGGAATCAAGAACTTGCAAGTGTTTAGTGATAGTGAACTAGTTGCTAATCAAGTCAGAGGACAAAATGTTGTCAAGAATGACTGGCTCAAGAGTTACAAAAATAGGGTATGACATCTCATTGAGGATTTTGAAGCCTTCAACATTGTGTCCATACCCAGGAAAGAGAACGAAGTTACTGATACGCTTACAGCAGTTGGAGCAACATTTGATGTGGTTGACAAAATCAAGAGGAACAAAGGAAAACCACATATCCATGTGATTGTGAGGTCAGCAGTGCCAGATAACAACACATGCTAGCAGGTGTTTGAGAATGGTCAACAGATCATCAATTTCTTGCAAGAGGAAGTTGAATTCTTAGCTAGGAATCAAGACAAATTAGAGAAGCAATATGGAGATCAAGTAGTGTAGCTGCGTACAAACAAGCTTCCCAAAGGTTTGGTGAAATTGGAATCTATCTTCAATCCTAATGATCAGTTTCAAAAAGAGAAGGCTAATATACATATCAAAGGAGAAGATTCAGAGTCAATTCTAGTTGGAGAAGGCAAAACGCTTCAAATTGGCAAAGTGGCCACCGAGCAAGAAAGGTATGAATTCATGAAAAATTGCCAAGAGTTTCCAGATGTATTTTCTTGGAGCTATGAATACCTAAGAGAGTTTAATCCAAAGCTAGCACAACACACAATTGAACTAGATCTAGATGCTAAGCCCATCAAGCAAAAGTAGAGACCAGTCAATCAGCACATTGAACCTATGATGAAGAAAGAGTTAAACAAGCTGATAGAGGAAAGTATTATATTTCCAATCAAACACTCAAGCTAGGTTGTAAACTTGGTCCCAGTCAGGAAGAAGAATGGAGAGATTAGATTGTGTGTAGACTTTTGAGACTTAAACAGAGCATCACTTAAGGACCACTACCCACTCCCCTCGATGGAGCAAATTTTGCAAGTGGTGTCTGGATCAGAGAGATTGTCTCTCCTAGATGGCTACTCAAGGTATAACCAGATAATGGTGAAAGAAGATGATCAGTTCAAAATAGATTTCACCACTAAATGGGGCACTTATGCCTACAAAAAAATGCCATTTGGATTGTCTAATGATGGAGTCACTTTCCACAGGGCAATGTCTATGACATTCAAAGGGTTGATCAATACAATAGTACTAATATATCTTGATGACATCATTGTGTTCTCCAAAAATGCAACAGACCACCTTTTTCACCTAAGACAGGTATTTCAAATATGTAGGAGATTCAAAGTATCATTGAACCCTAAAAAATGCATATTCTTAGCCCATGAGGGTAGGTTTCTAGGCCATATTGTGTTAAAGGAGGGTTTGGAAATTGAACCAAAGAGGGTTGAAGCAATAAGAGCATTGTCATTAACTAAGCCATAAGAAAGATCTTCAAATATTCTTAGGAAATATCAATTTTGTCCATAGGTTTGTACTAGACTTTGTTGCCCTTGTCAAGCCAATAACGTTGATGTTGAAGAAGAACCTGGCATTTAGGTGGACAGCTGAAGGAAGAAAAAGCTTTGAGGCCATTAAAGAATTTATATCACAAGCCCCAACTCTCATGAATCCAGACTTCTCTAAGGACTTCATAATATATGCCTTTAGTGGCAGTGAGACAATTTTTGTAATCTTAGTACAGCAGAACAAAGAGGGTACAGAGTAGCCAATTGCCTTCTTAAGCCAAGGTCTAGAAGATTATGAAGTGAGATACTCCTTCATCAAAAATCATGTCCTTATAGTGATTAGAGGGTTCAAGAAGTTTAAACATCTGGTTTCAAAAAATAAAATCCCAACTGTTCGTCTCCCATGCAGGAGTTAAAGACTTTCTTCTCAGCAAGGATCTAAATGAAAAATATGCAGGTTGGATCACTCATGTCATGGAGTATGACATTAAGATCAAGGTTACTAAGTTGGTACATGGGAAGGGATTTTGTGAACAGCTGGCCTTGAGTCAACAAGGTGAAGCAAGCAGTGAAAAAGAAAGTTTTTTGTCCTACAGAATAGTCAAAAGAAAGAAAATGATGATGTTCCCACTCCTTGTTGGACTCAAAATATTATGCACTTCCTAAAAATAGGCCTATGCCCTCCAGAAATGAGTAAAACAAAAAGGAGACACTTCAGACTATAGGACATCCCATACGTACTTATTGATGGCATCTTGTTCAAAAGGTACATCAATGGTGTTCCGTTAAGATACATTAGGATAGATCATATTGAGAGAGTGCTACAAGAGTTCCATGTTGGAGTAACTGGAGGCCATTTTGCTCCACGGGTGACAGCACTCAAGATCATGAAGGTGGATTATTATTGGCCCAGGGTGTTTAGTGACTGCTATGCAAAGATCAAAAAGTGTAAAAACTGTGTGTTCTTTAGAGGAAAAGAAAGGCTAACAACACTTCCATTGCACCCAATTTCAGTTAACCAGCCATTCACTGCAATGGGGATTAGACTTCATTGGGGTCATCAATCTGAATTCGAGCTAAGGCCACAAATGGATCCTGACAGCAATAGAATATTTCACTAAGTGGACCGAGGTAATGGCACTCAAAGAAGATAATGAGTCGAGCATACTAGATTTCTATGAAGGGATAGTGACCAGATTGTGGAGTGCCAGCCACCATCATATCAGATAATGCATTAGCATTCATAGGTTCCAAAATCATATAATGGGCTATTAGGAATGGGATTTATTTGAGCACTTCATCAAACTATTACCCTCAACGTAATGGCCAAGCTGAGTCCATAAACAAGAACCTGCTAAGGATTGTCAGAAGAACTCTTGATGAAAATCAAATAACTTGGCACACAAAACTCAAATCAGCCTTATGGGCTGATAGGATAACACCTAAGAGGTCTACAAGTAGCTCTACATTCAAACTTGTCTGTGGGAAAGAGAAAGTGTTGCCTATATCACTTGAGTTGCCAACATTGGAACTCATGAAGCAACTGGAGATGTCTGAGTTTGAGCCAATGGAGGCCAGGTATGCAGAACTGATGGAATTGGAAGAAACCCATAGAGCATGCACTTCGAACAATGGAGAAGGATTAGGTATCAATCAAGATATGCTTTGATAAGAAAGTAAAAACAAGGACTTTTCAAGAAGGAGAAGGAGACCTAGTTTTGAAATGGGATGCAGATCGGGAAAAACCAAGAAGGCATTCCAAGTTTGATGGCATTTGGAGTGGCCCCTACATGGTCACAAGATGTAAAAGTAGCAATGCTTTCCAATTTTCTACATTGGATGGTGACGAACTACATATTCCAGTGAATGGAATCTATCTTAAACATTGCTACTAGAAGGAAAAGTTCTCACCTTGTACATACTAGTTTAATTTCTCATTCCTCTAACTGCTTGTGCACATTTCCTTGTTGTAGTTTAGGTTGATTTTTTCTTAAGTGCTTTACACACTCTGCATGTTCTACTTAGAGCATGTATGATTTCAAATTTTGTACATAGTTGTGTGGTGTTGTTTTGTTGCTCTTACACAATGCATTCAAGGGACAGATGAAAGCCCCGGGTCAAAGTAATTTTCTACTCTCAAAAACCATTGTTTCAAGATTTCTTATGAAAATTGAGAGTGTAAACGGTCGAGCTCATGGATCAGACGTAGGATTAGTATCAGACCATTATTCTTGAATCCATGCCCAATGGATATTACAAGGCAAACTGGTCATTTCATCTATCAGGCAGATACCCCTACGAGTCATCAAATTACTATCCATATTTCACCCCCCAAAAAAATATTGGATCAGCCACAACCCCACACAGAAAGAACCAGAGAAACCACATTCAAACCTTACAAACAGGTTGTAGAGGGACTCTATAATGGAGTGGAGGGGCCTGCAAAATATTAAACGACCCTCTGCAAGAAGAAAGAGAAGAAACAACTTCTGTCGAGTGAATATGTGCCTTAAATCCATTAAACAGATTACAAGAGGGCTCGGAAATGGAATAGCAGGGTCAGGGAAGGGGGAGAGTGTCAAAGAATCCAGAAGAAGAAAGAGAAGAAAAATCTCTGGTTCGAAGTTTTCAGGCTCTGAAACAGTTCAGAATGAGTCCAAAAATTGACTAAGTATGGATGAGGCAAAGGACGCTGTCAAGTGTCCAAGCAACACATCTCCAAAGTTGAATCAAATAAGGGAGGCTCAAACAAGCACCATGACCCCCACATGCCCCAGCACTGAAACAAAGGTAGATTCAAAGCTAAAATTCAAAAGGCGGACAAGGTGGGCCTCAAAAAAGGCTAAGTATAGAAGTGCTAGCGGAAGCCGCCACACATTAGCTTGACACATTTCCAAAAGTTAGTCCAAAATTGGAGACCCAAATGATCATGAGCTAGCCACGTAGTCCAAGGTTCAAAAAGGTAAGAGGGGTCATTAAAAATTATAAGAGCCTGTGGAGGTTTCCACATGTTGACCCGATGCTCCTTTAGAGGCAAAATCCTAAGTGGGTTTCTAAGTAAGCGCGGAGCCTCCATACGTCCAATTTCAAAAGGGACAAGGTTGGTTTGAATAGTCAAAGCACTGAAACAAACCAGTAGAGGGTACTAAGTGTCAACACAGTATTAACTCAAGAGCATAATAAATTGATGGTTTTCAGACAAGCGCCAAGCCGCAGCGTGTCCCTGATCAGATATATGACCCTGCCGAGCAAAGTACTTAGCCAAAAAATATGCGTAAATTGAGAAGGTCATGGAATAAGCCATGTGTCATCCCTACACCACTCCAAAAGCAAAATTCAGAGGTTATCCTCAGAGATGTGCCATCCCTCCACGTGTCCAGTTTCAAAAGGGGGCCCATTTTTGAACTAGTTTTTCCGTTATTTTGTATGGACCCAATCCAAATTTAAAAAGGGCATATCTTTCGACTCGGAGCTCGAAATCCAGCAAATATGGCAACGTTGGAAAGATATGATCCTCATCTACACCATGGAGATCTAAAAATTTAATCTTGGAGAGGTTAGGTGGGAGAAAAATGGAGAAATGTCTTTGGGCCGTTAATGCAGGATCTACTTTTCCCTCAACAACCAGATCGGATTCGATTTGATCTGTCGTTTCCTCCTCCTTCGAGGTGCCAAACAAAACATTTATGCAGTCAAGATAGATTTGGGGTAGATTTTATAGGAGGAATTAATGATAGTGGTTGAACTTCAAACTAGTTTTTCCCACCTCTCTCTCTTTCTTCCCTCTGTGTTGAATATATAAAAGCATGGTCACTCATTGTAAAGGGTTGGACATTCTTCTGTTTTGCAGGCTCTCCTTTTCCTCTGGAAAATGAATTCATGGAGTTTCAGACCTTCCATTAGATTGCAACACATTTTCTACCATTTGGCCATTTTGTAAATACATTGTATCAAATCTACAGAGCAATAATACATGTTTATGGCTGATTTTCGACCCTTTCTTACCTTCATTGCTCTCTTCTGGTCTTTCATTGCAAAAATGGTTATCTATGCTTGATTATTGTACGCATTTTTTTGTTTGTGCTCATCAGAAAAACAAATGTTCATCATTCCTTCAGTGTATCACCTGGTTAGCTTAGTTTTAATTTCTTGCATTCCTTTCATCCTTGTCTCCTTGGCAATATTAGATTAGGTTTAAGAATCAATCCTTTGCAAATTTCACGTATGCACCTATACAAAGGAATAGGAACCAACCTTAATATGGAGAGTTTTCCCATTTGCAAAGTCCCACACTTTTGGGGAAAACTCAATGTTATGTAAATCACATCAAATGACAAGTTCGAAACACCAAATCTAAGAGGTCATTTGGGGTGTTGTGATTTTGCACTAACAGTTTTTGCATGCCCGATGGGACCAAGAAGTCTCCATCTTTATCAGTAAGATTGATGTGCACTTGCTATGATTCTAGCTTTTAAGAAGTTTTAAGAATTTCACATCTTGTGACTCCAAAAGGGATATAATCCATTGGTTTCATCAGTCCAAGCTTTCCAAGTTCATGAGAAGAATACAAACAAGGTCAAGAACTAGAGAAAAGGGGTAGTTTTTCCACCTACACTTGTCTGCAAACAGAAGGAGAAGGGGGAGAAGAGCCCAAAGATATCCATCTCCACCAAATAGATCCTTATCAACACCTCCTCCTCGTAGGTCGTTCCTTCAATAAAGAAGGGTGCTTATGCCATTTAGGATGGCACAACTAAATCCTTATGTCAATTTCACTAACAGTATCCCACTCATTCTTAATGTACAAAATCCAATCTTGGTGGCAGCATTAAAGAGCATCCCATATTTCACTGGAGAAAACCAGACTTCTCCTGGTGACCACGTTCAAGACATTGCAAATGTCTGTACAATCCATGAGATCACTGAGATGGACATTGTAGTCGAGTTGTTAGCCTCTTCACTCAAGGTTAAATATTCACAATTGTTCAAGATCCTAGAAGCAGGCTCTATTCAAACTTAGGACCATCTTTACAGAGCTCTTCATGATCAGTTTAGAGAATAGGGAGATAACCTATCCTTGTTGGAGCAACTTACAACAATCAAGAGAGATCTGAATGAGCAATTAATTGATTTCAAAGGACCTAGGACATGATTCCAGCAGCAGTAAAGCCCACAGAAGAAGGTGCCTTCTTATAATTTATCAGAGCTTTAAATTCCTATATTGCTTTAATAATTCAATCGATGGGAGGCACCACTCTACCTGTAGCCTATAGCCTCTCTATAACAGCTAAAAATTGAGATTTACAAGAGTAATCTCCCTCAAGAGAAGAAACTCTAGGAAGACCATCTATCATACCATGAGTGCTCAACTCCTTCAAATATCTGTAATTGAGATGTCCAAATCTTTCATGTCAAAACTTACTCTCTGAATATGCATGAGAAACCAATCTTGTCCCTATAGAGGAAGTGTCATCAAAACCCTCAAAGGGATATAGTTTAGAACTATGATCAATAATACCCTAATAAAAAATGAATAAGGCTCTAACAAAGTTCGTACTTCTGCTCCATGTGGTATAAAAGTCATTGTTTTCCCTTGACCAGAATGAAAAATTTGATATACATAAAGCAAATTTGTAGTGATGTTAGGAACATATAGTGTATCTTTTATATTGCCACCATCAAGTTGTATATCACCTTATCCCTCAATAAAAATAATGGAAGAATCTTCATCCTCAATTTTGTAAGTAGAACTCAAACCTAGAGACTCCTTGAAAGAAGTCATGTGATGAGAAGCAACAAAATCTATAACCCAATTGTCTGTAAGTGGTGACTGAGATCTCCCAACAACATTAAGTGCTTTGTCATGTTGATTAGAAGAAGGTTTAGTGGAGATAGAAATTTTTATTTTCTTCACTACATCCTCTAAAGCTTGCATTTGCTTATAACACCTATTTTCTTCATGACCACTACTCCCACAAAAGATCATGAAAGGATAGAATTGTTCTAGGATTTAGAAGACTCCTTGGGTTTAGAGTTGTTTTCTATGGGTTTAGGAGGATTTTGAGATGGAAAAGGGGTGGATTTGGTTTTACTTTTTTGTTTTCCTTTGCCCTTAGGATTAGATACAACTAATTCCTTTTGAGGGGTGGAAGACTCAAGGTGAGACAATTTGGATTCTTCCCTAGTAATTCTTTCACAAAATGTTTCTAAGTTGGGCATTTTGAATGTGTCACATAAAGCATCTATGCTAGAGAAGAAGGTAGAATTAAAAAATTGGAATGGTCCTCTCAACTTAGATAGAATCAAGTAAACACACTCTTCATCTTTCTTATCTCTTCCACTCCCCTTCAATTGTGTCAAAAAATGCTTGAACTTGGCAAGATAGTATTTAATTATTGGAAAATGTTCAGGTTTAAGAGAGGTGATCTCAATTTCAAGTTACATGGATCTCATATGATCCACCTTACTAAATAAATTTTCCAATTTCTCCCATATTTTGAAAGGAGAGTCGCATTTTTCCAAATGAAACAAAATACTGTCACTTACTTGTGTTCTTTTCAAACCCATACACTCATCAAATTTGCATTGGTACTGAAATTTCTTATATTCTCTAGTGAACATTGGTTGTTCTAAATAAGTTAAAACCCATAATCCTTTCCGCTTTATTATTCTTTCCATTCTTGGTTTCCATGTGTGGTAATTATGTGTTGTTAATGGCTCAACATGATCTAATGCAGAAGTAAACACCATTCTCAAAAAATTACCAAAAGAAATGCAAGAACCAAGACCCCAAAGCAATGTAACAAGATTCCCCCAAATTTTGGCACTTTATAATGAGCGTGTGTTACATTATGGAACTATCATTATAGTGTGATTCTCAAAATAAATATTTCCAATGGAAATATCACGAAATAATAATCACTTTTACAAAAAACGGCACTCAAATCTGAGTTGTCGATCCAAAGATACAAGCTTTACAATTTTATGCTCTACTATTTATTTTAGTTGCCACTAAAACAAAATAAAATGCACTTGTCTTCGTTGGACACAAATAAAATGCAAGGGGGCTGGAGTTAAGCACCTACTATTAGGAATCAAAATCTTTAAGCCCTCATACGACCATACCATATGACCAAGGGCTAAGGATTTTAATGGGTTACGAACAAATCCCAAATATATGACTATACAAAAAAACTTATTTGCAAAATAAAACTTACAGACGGATGTCAATAACAATCTCTTGCTTTGATACCATAAAATGAACAATAACTAGATTGTACCAAGCTAAGAACTCATATGTTAATCAAACACCACAATTAATAAGAAGAAAGCAATTTGCTAGTTTCCAAAATAACTTTAAATAAACTTTTGCAAAAAAATAAGAAGCAATATCATATATTATTATGGAGCTCAATGAAATACAATGAGAATGATTCTTTCTTATATAGGCAAGGAATAAAAATCTAAAAACCAGTCAAGGTTGTAGATCAATCCATAAATCAAGTAAAGAACTAGTCAAGACCATCGATTTAGGAAAGAACTAGTCAATACCATAGATTAAGGAAAGAACTATACCTAACAACTAGATAATATCTCCCTAATATCTAAATAAAATAAAATAAATATTCACACACATAAGTGGGTGAGGATAAATAAAATAAAGCTAAATAAAGTACCTAGGTGAACATGGGCTAAGGTAAATACCTACTCTAACATTGATGGGATTTAAATTTCAAGGGGTAAAACAACCTCGGAGTCATAGATTAGGGAAAAGGGAATAGTGCATGTAGGAGTATGGATACTAGTATGATAAGCCCAAAGGGAAATGGTATTTGGAGATGTTAAATATTTCCTGCTTGATCGATGGGTTTCAAGAAAATTTTGTTAATTATTTTATTAGAAGCCTCAGCTTGTTCATTTCCTTGTGGTTAATAAGTCGATGCGAAGCTTAGTTTGATTTTTAATGTGTCATATAATTTCTTGACCTCCTTATTCTTGAAGGATTTTCCATTATCAGTGACTAGCTTGTGAGGGATGTCGAAGTGACATATTATATGTTGATAGATGAAATCGACAATTTTGTTTTCTTAAGTATAGACTAAAGGAATGGCCTCTACACATTTAGTGAAATATTCAATAGTTGTGATGATAAAGTGATGTCATTGTGATGAACGAGGGTTGATGAGGCCAATGAATTCTAACCCCCATTGTAAGAAGGGTCAAAGATCTTGAGTGGGCTGTATAGCCTGACTAGGAATGCGAGCGAGATTAGAATTTTGTTGGCATTTAACACATTTCTTGACATATGCATAGAAATCTTGATTGATAGTAGGCTAGTAAAAGCCCATTTGAAGGATTATCTTAGCGATGGTTTTCTCATTAAAGTGTTCGCCGCATATGCCATCGTGGACTTATTAAATGGCTTTATTTGGTTCATAAAGTTGAGACATCTTAGCAAGAGGCCATTAAATCCACATGTATATAGAACACCACCTACGATGACATATCAGGTAGCACATTGAAGAAAATATCGCTTAGCGTTTCTAGAAAAGTTAGAGGGAAATTTTTATTCCGAAAGGTAGTCAAATATCTAAGTATACCAGAGGTCTATTGGATTGTTTTTGATGAGATTGATAGAAGTTAGCTCATTATTGTGGCATGTTTGGTCGATTCTATGTACAACGATAAATAATTTAGAATCATTGGTTGATAGAGGTATGAAATATGCAAGAGAATCCATGGTGTTTGTAAAAAAATTAGAAGATTTTGGAACTGTTTTGATGGTGTAACTATCAAAGAATTATAAGAGGAATTCAACAATGGCTTTATATTTTTTTAGAATCTCATTTTTACATTGATAAATTCCTTTGATTTGGTTGATGACAAGCCGGGAGTCTCCATAGATGTCTAAGATTTAAACACCAAGCATGATGGAATTTTAGAGACCCATGAATAGAACTTCATATTTTTCATGTTGTTAGTACCTTCAAATTTTAGTTTGAAAGATAGAGGGATAGGATTCCCCTTGGGAGGTATAATAATGATACCAGCACCTCCCCATTGTTGACTCTTAGATCCATCAAATAAAAGTTTCATTTTGATAGGAGCATATTTGTGATCGATAATATTGATAGATTTGCCCAGGAATTGTTCGTGAGGTGGTTGATTATTAGGAAGAGGGGCTTTGGTGAGATGATCAGTAATGGCTTGTTCTTGATAGATTTTTGCGAGATGAATTCAAGGTCAAACTCGGTCATGAGTATAAGCCAATGATTGATGTGGTCACTATGATATGATTTGCAATGCATGGTTTTAAGAGGATTCAATCTGGTAACGATGTAAGTCTTGTGATTAAGTAAGTAATGAAAAATTTTGGATGTTGTGAAGTAAAAGGTACAACACAACTTTTCGGCTTCAGTATAACAAGTCTCGAAGTCATAAAGAGTGCAGCTTATATAATAAATGGCCTACTCAAAACCTTGCTTGTCTCAATGAGAGAGCATGGCACCCAAGGCATGATTAGTAGCGGATATGTAGAGGTATATGGGATCCCCCTCACGTGGAGGTGTAAGCATATGTGGTGATAGAAGGTATTGTTTGAGTTCATCGAAGTCCTTTTGATAGTTATGATCCCATTTGAAATGCACATCCTTTCGAAGGAGATTATGAAAAGCCTTAAAACAATCTGAAACTTGTGAGATGAAATGGAAGATTGATTGAAGTTTACCCTGAAGGCTATGAAGTTATTTCAAGTTTTACGAAGGATGCATTTTGACGATAGCTTTGATTTTTGCAGGATCTACTTCAATGCCCCCGAATAGATACAATGAACCACAAGAGCTTACCGGTGAGAACACTAGACACACACTTAGTAGGGTTGAGGCAAAGAAAGTACTGGATAAGGTGGGAAAATATTGTGTCAAGGATGGTGAGATGATCTATGTGTTCCTTAGATTTACCTAAAATATCATCAACATAGTATTCTATAGTCTTGCAGATAAGATCATGGAAAATGTATGTCATTGCACATTGATAAGTGGCACCGACGTTTTCAATTCCAAAGGGCATTTCTCGATAATATAAATTCCCCTAAGGAGTGATGAAGGAAATTTTGTGTTGGTCATCAATAACAAAAAGGATTTTATTGTATCCAGAGAATCCATCCATAAGGAAGAGCATCTTGTGGCCAGAGGTTAGATCACCGAGTTGGTCAATGTTTGGAAGCGGAAATTCATCTTTAGGGAAAGTGGGGTTGAGCTCTCAGAAGTCGGTGAAAATGCGTAAATTTCTTGAGGCTCTGGTCACGGGCACTATATTAAAGACCCATTGTGGGTATGATGAAATTAACAGAGTGAATATGTTGTAAATCTTCTTTAATGAGAATATTTATATGAGGGTGCATCCTACGTAACTTTTATTTGAAAGGTTTGACGTTAGGATAAGTGAAGATATTGTAAACAATGATGTTAGGGTCAATACCTCACATATCGTTATATGACAATGCAAATGCTTGACAATATTTGGATAAGAAGGTGGTGAAGTTGTTTAACTCTTGTGAATCTAAAGAATTTAACTATGTGAGGATGTTGTGGAATTCTTATATCAATGTCGATAGTGAATTCATTGAGAAGTGTCAATGTGTCGAGTGGTACATTTTTTTAAGGTAATGGTCCTATTCCCTTGTATGAGAGATGATGGATTGGTTGTTGTGGAACTGAAGTATGTCAACAGTGGGTGAATCCTCTTCTATTATATCAGGTAAAATGAGATAAAAGTTTCTTAGTACCATGGTTATTTTGATAAGTTAGTGGTCTTAAAGTGATAGAGTTGACTAAAAAAAGTTAGATGGGATGGAAAAAGTGTCATATGTATCCATGTGGTCATCATGTGTAGATTGGGAAGATGGTTTTGATTTCATGATGGGTCCAGACGCATTGCTTTTTAAAGACTCAAAGGTTGGTTTTTCAAAACCTAACCTATATTTTTCATGCAGTTTGTGGGAATGGTCAAGGATTAAGTCACGGATTCCCTTCTCATAACGTCTGAGTCTGAAACATTTCTAGGCACAACAATGGATATATATTTGTGCAAAGGATTGGTTATATAGGAATGTGAAGTCTTATATGAATGGCTTGGTATGGCATTAATTAGTAGGATGTGGATAAGGATGATCGATCCCTCTGTAGACGAGGTTGGTTTTGAGGTGTGGTGGACTAAAGGATATAACATCCCCAACATTAGGTTTTTATAGTGGTTATTTTTCAAGTATTCCATATGTCTTCAGCATAGGAAGAGAATTAAGTGTAAGGAGACGATATTCCCCCAGTGAAAGGTGTTGCATGACATTTTTGAAGGAAGCACCATCTACAAACATGGATGAGGTGATGGATGAACTGGTGGAAGCTTCGTTAGAGGAGCCTGAGTTTGTTTTTGGAAAAATCACATCATTTGGTTGATACATCATGTGGCATGCTTTAAAATGATTTGGATTTGCGGTAACTATGAAACTTTTACCCTCATGTTTGTATTTGAGACAACGATGGAGTGTAGAGGGAATATAGGCTCACTCACACCCATCCTTCTATTCTAATATACCCAGAGTCTCCTTCACTCGACATGTTCGTGTCTTCCTCAGAAGCAGAGTGAGTTGTAGTAAATACTATTAGGGTCACCTCCATATCGAGACAGTCACTATTGGAAGTGACTGACCCTTTCCCAATTATATGAGCACATAGCACGTATCCAGGGTTAGCCTAATAGCATGTTATATTAAAACTCTCCTTCCACTAGAAAAAAGAGTTCATCGAGGATTTTAACACCAAATTTTATTGGTAAGATGACCATGCCTAATGTAGGGGCGACGGTGTCGTTAAAGGCACTCAGTGAGCAGGTGACTGAGTGACCAAGGTGTTGGGTAGTTGAAGTTGATCAAAGGCGTGTGATGATATGATGTTGATGTTGGTGTCATTTTCAATCATGACTCTTTTAACGAGAGTATCATCTATTTGGGAAATGATAAAAAGTGGTAGGTTTTGGTCCTCTAGTTGTAATGATTGGATTTCTAAGTTTTCAAAATAAATGGAAGCAAACATTTTGAGTGTACCAACTAGGTTTGTAAACGATTGTGGTTCATCTGAGGGTACCAACATAGATTAGATTGCTTCAATAATGGATTGTTGATGTTGATGTGGAGTTTGCACAAGCTCATAAAAGGACATTTTTATTGGAGCTTGATGAAGTTTTTTAATAATGGTGTTTTGTATAGAAGTGGTAGATTGCGCATGTGGAGTGGCAAGGATGGATACCTTAGCCTTAGAAGGGGGTGTTGGATTAGATGACTTGGGAGTGAATAGGATGTAAATTTTGGACCTGTTTTGATCAGCAATCTTGGGTTCATGGGTACGTGTTCTAGTGGTGATATGTACTGCATCAATTTGATGCAAAGGGGTTTTGTTGGAGGAGTCTCCGCTCTCGATGGATGTAGTAGTCTTGGATGTTTGATGGCTTGTATTCGATAGTTCTATATTTTTAGGGAGAAGGCATGTTAGCAATTATTTTGGCAGCAACATGAAGGCATTTATAGTCCTCTGTAACATGTCCCAGTGTGTGATGGTAATCACAAAATGCTTCAAAACTATACCATAAAGGTTTCCACCCTTTAGAGCTAGACAACTTAAGAGGAGGTAAAGTGATGATATATTATTGGATGGGCCTTTCAAGGGTCAGTGCACAATGTCCTTTCAAGGTGGAGGTCAAGGGAAGAGATGATTCCTTTGATTATTTAGGTGTTAAAAGGACCATTTTCTGTGTGATATTTTTATATTTCTGTCGGGAAATGATTTTTTATTATGTAACAGTGACTGATAATTTTAACAAGGGATGTGGCCCTAGGATAGAAGGAAAAGATTTCGGGTTATGTGTTGAGGAGTTCATATGGCCATGTGATATGATGGTCACTTTTTTAGATGAATGGATGTACGGTCGTGTGATAGAATTTTTAAGATTACGTATATAGGGTTGAGTGACATGGTCATCGTAAGATATTTTCACACATTGTAAGATAGGTTTATTTTTTGAAATTTATGAAGAGCTTGTAGATGGGTTTGAAGAGGATGAATTTGTAATTTTTTCAATAGAAAGACAAAGATATGTGCCAGATTCCATAGGTTCTTATGACATGGAAACATAAGATGTAGTGGATAGTTCATTTGTTTTTTTATATATAATTGTTTTTTGATGACTTGAATGGTGTCTTTGTGATGGAAGAACTAGATGTTGAGGGTGTAGATGATTGATCTTTGAGTGTGTTGATGGTGTGATGAGAGTGGATGACATTATATTGTGGCTGACTAGTAGATGGGGGTGATTTGGAAAGGGTTGTTCAAAAACATCTGAATTGTTATTCGGAGGCAAATTAGGGTTATCCAGTTACAACTCACTTTTGTCGATAAGATCTGGAATGATGTTTATGAAAGAACAAAACTTTTCGATGTCGTGGCCTTTGGCCCTATAGTATTTACAGTAATCACTCTCTATACCAAGATGGTTTTGAAACAGATGTATTGATAGGATGGAGGGGGGAAGGGTGATCATGTTCGTAGCTAAGAGCTTATCAAAGACTCACTGATAGGTGTGTAATTGCATTAAGGATGGGTGTGTTCAGAGGTCAAATGTTCCTTAGAAGCAGTTTTCACAATGACAACATTTACGGATGTCTTCTATTTGTCATGACTAGAGGATGGTTTGAATGAAGATTCAGGTTTAGGATTCTTTGATATGAGTTTGACCCTACCGTCTTCGAGAGCATGAAGCTTGAGCTTGTGAGCCATAGTGAAGGATTTGTCAAACATTTGAAAGGATTGGATTCGTAACGTGGATGATGTGTTTGGCACTGGAGTAAGAAAATGACTCAATTAGATTGATTTGTGGGAGGGAAAAGTATAACCGATTGATAATGTCTCTCTAGCAGGTGATGAAATATGCAATAGATTCATCCTAAAATTGCTTGATGGCATACAAATCAGTGATAGTGATTTTACATGCAATGTTAATCGATAAATGTTATTAGAAAAGTTGTGCGAGATGAGACAATGAAAAGAGTGAGTACTGAGGAATATTGTTATACCAATCTAAGGCAGACTAGACTAAGTACATAGGGAATGTTCTCAGCATAAGGCCCTAGTTGTGTGCTATGAGGTAACAAGCATGTCAGAAGGTCTAGATGTGTTATTGAGGGTCTTCTTTGCTATATAATTTGAGGAACTTAGGGAGTTCCCAATGTGGAGGATATGCTTTATATGGTACTAATGGGTAGATGGTTTCATTGTAGATTTGTTCCTAAGATAGTTTTTTTTTTGACCCATAGAGGCAGCTTCAAGGCTCGAAATCATGTTTATTAATTCCTGCAAAGGATCGTTTTGTGTTGGTTATTATTGAGGAGTGAATGACGAAGGACCAGGTTAATCGTATGTAGATGGATTTGGTTTTTGGTATGGCTGGTAAGGTAAAGGAATATTATGTTGGAGAGGGGTACTCATTGGAGCATTGTATGTGGGTTGTGAGATTATGGGTTGTTGATTAACTAAAATAAGAAAAAATATTTATTATTATGGGCCTAATAGTTAATCTAAATAGAAACAATAATGGAATAACTGATATGAATTTAAATACTAATTCTAAATTATTTTTATTTGATTTTGAGTGAAGTAAAGTAAATGAAATAGAAGGGATGATGTACTAACCTGAATATAACTTAACTTATTGTGTTTTGGACTTAGAAAGGTTGACACATGAGCTGGACTAGGTATGAAGATGTTGTTCTGGAGACTACAGAAGTTAGAGATTTGACTGAACTAGGGTGCCTGGGGGTACTCTGGTCTATATTTTGGGCACCATGGTCTACAAAAAGGCGCAGGATCTAGTTCTAGAAGTGTCACTAGGTATTTGTTGTATCTTCATCTTTCTCACACAGTTGTCTTTGTATCTTTGCTTATGTCGACAATAATATGATGTGAATATCTACCTGTAAAACCCCATACAAAGCATCAATTCCTAAAAAAATAAAGATGCAAATGAAGGGGTTGGACTAACCTTAGCTGCCACAATGGTGGACTTATGACTAAGTTTTGCACTACATTCCAGACCCAATGTAGTTTTCTGTGTTTGTGAGTGAAATTTTGTGTCTAGGGTGCCCTAGCGCCAATGATGTAGAAGTAGGGGGCAATAAAAATATGTAAAAATGCAAATGGTGGATGGAATGGAATGAATACAACCCTTTCCCCCTATGTTTGTGTGATGCAGATGTAGAAGATTCCTAAATGCAGTTCATTTCCTTAGTAGATAGTTTCCCTTGATAGTAAGATGTCCACACATAATGTAGTGAGTATGTTATGTCTATATAGTGATCTCTTGTTCAAATTTCAACACTAGTGACCTGAAACACCAACTAGCACCTAGGGGAATGAACAGGGTAATGAAAAAGACTGATCTCGAAGAAAAAATTAGGACCAAGAGTTACGGAAACTAGAGTGCCTAAAATCACAGACTGGGGTGCCCCAATGCTACCCTAGGAACCTCAGTGTAAAACTGAAGATGACAATCAAGAAAATTATGACACTTAAGACTCCCTGAAAGACACCTAAAACTGCATAGAAAACTGATGACTGTACCAGACACATAACAATAATGACCGACTATCTAACGACATGACGAGGGGATAGGTCACTAGTGAATAATTCTATTATGCAAGATCCATATATAAAATAACATACCCGGTGGTATAAATGTAATAATAACTGTGTGATTTTGTAACTACAGTTGTGAAGATTGAATATATTGATATTGGATGGGCATGGATGTTTTTAAGAGAGGTAGCGACTATTGGGGTATATGTTGAAAGGGGATTGAAGAATGGTTGAAAGGATGGGATTGTTGAGGCACGAGATGAAAAGGAATGAGAGATTGAAATTGTTGAGGTATGTGCTGAGAGAAGATAGGGGTGGTTGATGATTGTTGTGAAGAGAGGAGAAAATTAGAGATGGAAATCATATTAATGAGTGGTTTCGATGTTGGGATAGGATGAATAGACGATATGGATTGTTGAGATGAGATCGGTTGGGATATGCTTGATGGGATGGCCATTGAACTTATAGGACATGTTTGGATTATGGAGGAGACTAAAGGACTCAACGCACATGTTGGTGTTGTTTTGAGATGAGGTAGAGCTAGATGAGGAACTTGGTGAGGATGATGATTGTTGGTTAGTTGTGTCTTTGTAGTCACTAAATAACGCACTTTGAGTCAATATTTAGTCCCAGTCTCATACTACTATTCATAAGGTTTTTGAGTGAAGAAAGTACTAATTAAACCATGTCCTTTGGCCTTTTTACTTTTCTTTTTGTCATAACTTTTGATCCTCTGACCATACTTTCCTAGTATATTTTTTCATTCTATGTTATTCATATTCTTGACTGGGACACCCACCAAGGACTAGAGCGCCCCAGGTGCCCTGGTCCCCTCTGGGCGCCCTGATCCTCTTTACACTTTACTTCCATCTTTTGGGAACTTTATAGTCATTTGAGCTTTCTATATTTTTAGTGGTTGGCCTTTTCGGGGTTAATTATGAAATTATAACAAGAGAACCATATAAATATAAAGTTATGAGACCATAATGAGGGACCAAGCACTAAGCATCTACTATCACCATCTAGAGTTACATCCATCAAAGGCACCTAAAGCTACATTTACATCCATCTAGCTCCATCACAAGGCACACAAGGTTGGTTCATCTGCATCACACTTCATAGGAGGGGATTCTATTGTTTCCATGCACACATTTACTACATTCTACATCTAGTTATTACTCACTACTTCACAAAGTGTGACTGACACAAGAGAAACCTAGGGCATGATTTACACACACACACACACCTAGAACTACATTGGGTCTGAGATGTAGTGCATCAGTTAGTAAGTCCACCATTGTGGCTACTGAGGATAGTCCGACCCCTTCATATGCATCTTTATTTTTTAGGGTTTTGATGTTTTGTCTAGGGTTTTACAGGTGATTCCTTATTGCAGGTCTTACAGCGACATTGACGCATTCCAATCGAATTTAGTGTGATAAGAATAAAATACAAGAAAACATCCAGCAACACCTTAGAGGAGGGTTTTAGGCCATTTCCATAGACTAGGGTGCCTAGATCTCAGTCTAGGGCACCCACAAGTGCCCCTATCCCTTTCCAGGTGCCCCAGTCTAGTCAGAAGAGCTTGAGATCTATACTTTCTCAGGATTTTGTGTGGTCGTTTCCTCCTCCTGTTCACCTAGTTTACACTGTGACACAGTCCCGCACCTTTCGTTGAATCAGCTAAGGAATTTCTTAACCCTCTCTTGCACATTAGGGTTTCACATTTCTATTTACTTAGTTACTTGAGTCATTTCCTTTATTTATTTAGTTATTATTTATTGCTTTTCATAACATTAGATTTCTCTAGGATATTACATTTTAGTTTAATCATTTTGGTGAACCTGACTGATCCAACACTTTCTTCTGATTATGACTTCACCATATCAAGTCATGGCTCAATCATCTTATCCTACTTTTTCACCTACTAATATTTCTGGTATAGTCACTGCTTGCTGACTTTATGCAAGTGCGTACTCAACATCCCCCTCGCTTTTTCACACCTAAGGTTGATCCTTCCATCAATGTAGTAACTACTCATCATACTCATCCTCCTATAGCTCCACCCACCTTTATTCCTCCACCCATCACTTCGGACAGCTCCTCTTGCTGCTTCTAAGGGCTATGACATCATCAAACAACTTAAAAATACACCCTCTAAGATTTCTCTTTATGACTTGTTATGTAATGCACCTGAACTGTCATCAAACACTAGAAGCATCCCTTTGTGTCATTCATATAGAAAGTGATAACTCTGTAGTAGCCTTTACACATCTCATACAGTCTCTTCGAAATTTGCCACATGTTATATCCTTCACTAATGAGGATTTGTCACCTTTTGCTAAAGAAATCCATGTGCACCCTTTCTCATTACCATTGTCATTAGCACCACTTGCATCAAATGAGTACTTATTGATAATGGATCATTCATCAATCTATGTGTTTATTCTCTTTTAAAACAACTAGGTATTAACGACAATCTCATTTCTAAGAATTCTACTCTCATTCAAGGATATGATTCTACCACTTGCACATGTCTAGGGACTATCTCATTACACATTAAGGTTGGGCCTAAAATTGTTCTCACTGAATTCTATGTTATAGATACTTCATTCCAATTCAATCTATTACTAGGTAGGCCTTGGATCCATGCAATGCAAGCGTCCCATCTACTGTTCACCAATGTGTCAAATTTTTACATGATGGATATGAACACACTATTTTGGCAGATCCTTGAACCTTTCAAATTATGTCACATAGACCCCATTACGTCTATGTCCATCCCTCCTACATAGCATATCCCATATAGTAGTATTGATACATATGACATTGGTCAGTCTAGTACTTCCCACTTGTCCTACTGCTCCAAATACCCTAGTCATTTCTACTCATACTGCTGCCATCATTTTTCCTACAACACCTATCTTCATCCTCACTACTACTCAACCTATTGAGGTGTCATCTCCCATTCCTCTGCCTAGTACATCTCCTAAAAATATACTTGAAAAAGCTATACAACATGATAATGCTACCATAGATGATTATGAAAGCTTCTGACGATGACGTTGACACTATAGAACTTACTGATGAAGCATTAGGCCAGCTGAATTTTACCCCTCTAGGAATAGATGACTCTTACTTTGAAGACACCTTTGTGGCTGATGGCCTGGGTGAATATAGATTCAAGACCCCTCCTTCTACCAAATTTATGATACTTTATCAGGGATCTATTAACACTTTAGACATTGTTCCACCTTCCACGACACAGTCTGCATCTCCACCACCGCCCTTTCACATGTACCTTATTTATCAACAATTTCTTTTGGCATAACATCCCACTCGATCACACTTGTCTCAGATATTATTTGCACACTTGAGGGCTTAAAAAACTTGGTTTGACACTTAATGACATCTTACCACCAATTCACTCACCTCATCTATATCATGGTTATTGTCACATTATATCCACCTATGGCCTTCGTGTGTTTCACTTGATGATATTTGTTGTCCGCACTCCTCGCACTTCTCCATTGACACTAGGGAAATATTGGCTTGACTATATTGGTGGTACCTTAGATCGCGACCACACTTCTCTCACATTTCCTATGCCATTTGGAAACATTTCCATTGGTAACGACTCATCTCCTACTTATTCTCATAATCTTTCTCACTGGTACACACATGATTGTCCACCATGCCCTTCACCGATGAAGAATATGCAATGAATGTTTACACACTACGTTGTAATGGCTCTTTGTATGATCCACCTCATTTTATTGTCTTATCATGTCTCTAATGCTTGCACCAGTAGGATTCAATCACGACAATGATGATCTATTAGACAGTGTCACATGATTATACTCACCAACACATTTGGGGGGCATAACATCCATACCCCCCCATCCTAGCATCAACACATGTCTCATATCACATTCTACATTACATAATGTTAATTTACACATTAGCATTATCATTTCCTGATGACACACTCTTGTGCTTTGGTTCACACTTGACTGTTGAGGGAATTCTATACACATGAACCCCACACACTACACCATAGATACTACACATTGTGCATCTTCACATATCTCATAGATACATCTTGCATCTACATCATTGCACTACATCACATGCTACATACATCATTTGTATTCTTCCTACATTTCTGCATCTACATACATCATACATATTCCTACACACCATACTAGTATTCATCACACGTTGTGTTACACTCATATTGTCTACACAGTCTATCATTACATACTATTCATCCTACATATTACATAGTTTACATCTTACATCTATTAGGATATCTACACATCTTGCATTGCATTATACACATCACATATTTACACATTTTTCTCATCACATGTTCGCATTTATGCATCATCACACATAATCTACATATTCTTCTACACACTGCACTTACCCGATGACGCACTCTAGTCTCATGGTCCATACTAGAACTATTGAGGGTATACATCACAAAATGGGACATCACATCACACTTGTTCATCATTCATTCAATCTTTTTCTCATGCGACATTTCCTAGGATTAGTGATATACGCCTTAGCTATAGGGTCACTTCTTCTAGCATCATCTTATGATAGGATATATCATCACTTTCACTTACATTGTTTAGTGGTATATGCTTTAGGCTAAATCACCACCTCTTTTCTATTCATCTTGTCGTGATATACGCTTAGGCTATAGGTCACACATACACTTCATCTCTATGTCACATCTCATCACCACATACTCATCACAGTGCGCTACACACAACACATAGTTCGACCATTTCCCAATGACACACTCTCGTTTATGGTTCATTCTTGACTGTTGAGGGGGCATACTAAATGAACCTCACTACATATACAACTCCATTCACTTGGGGGCACATGGATCCTATCATCCATCTTGCATTCCATTCCATCCATCCACAACATGTTGCATATCTTGGTTTGTATTTACTCTTGCTTGCATTTTCTTTACATGTTTCGTCTTATTACACATGTTAGATAGATCTCTTGTATGCTCATTATCTTTACCATACACACATGCGCGTTCACGTCCATTTTCTAGTTGTGATCACAGATACAGGTCTCTACATGCAGCATGGATGTTTGGCTACTACTAGTTCCACAACAACTACTAGGGGCATCCACATTCATATACTACAGGTGTTATTGTTTCATTTTATACTTAGCACTTTACATTATTTGGTTATACATCACTTTTGACATACTTGTTATTTTTCTAACATGCTAACATGGGTGCTTCATGTGCAATTTTTTTATGCAGGGATACTTGCTTCCATACATTTGTTGTTTGTATTGTTTGTTATTGTTCATTATTGTATGTGGGTCTTGCCCTTTATTTTTTGTACACACTTGTTTGTTTTATGTGGCCACTATGGCCTTGAGTGTCTTGTGACATTGTGAGTGGTGTCCCATGTTTGCAACCCACTTTTGTGGTCTATGATTGTCTTCTTGCATTTTTACATTATCCTGCTTATGTTCTAGCTTACATACATTGTTTGTTTAGCTTACACTTGATTTTCTACATGCATGTTTGTTCATACTAACACTTGTTTTCTAGCCACTTGTTTGTGTGTGCCTTAGTCTTCTACCAAGCATGTATTCCCTTCCCCCTGTAGGGCATAGTTTCAAGTATACGTGGTCGGTCCTCTTTTGGGGCATCGCATTCTCCTATCCGTGACAATGTTGCACATGCACCCTAAAGAGGGGGGCATCATTTGGGGTTTACACACGGTACCAGTACAGTTCAGTCTACAATTTTATTACAGTCTACATCGTCACAATGGCATTTAGTTTACAACGAGTGGGTTCAGACCAGTCTATGAAACCCCATACACAACAACTTTTACAGGGTAGATTATCCTTATCATTCTGGGGAGTAGTTATAGGTTGGAGGATACAATCAGACTTTCCTCCCTACACTACTTCGTCCAGTGGCATGTCAGATTGCCCAAAAAACCAAGAAGTACAAAGATCTCTTCACCAATCTCAGGGAAGCAGTTACAGGTTGAGAATAACACATCTTTCTCCCTACACTTTTTCACATCATGAGATCACCAAAAAAACTTGCACTTCACTGAACAGTTACAGGCACACCCTTTGTCTCATCATGAATCAGGTGCACATGTTCATTTTCATTGTCATATGTACTTTTTACATGTTTTCTACATATACACATGCATTTTTACACATATACATGTGTATTTGACTACTTGATCGTCTTCTCTTTTGCAAGTCCATCTGTATGGGAAGCAAGTAGTCAACAACACACACACACATGGCGAGTACATCACACACATAATACTAACCATGCAGGTACACTACACACATTGGCATCTACACACACACTTCTACCCTAGGTTCACTCTCATCACTTTTACATTTTTACATCTTTAGTCTCCACGCTCCATCTTTTTTTCACTTCACACTTTGTCTAGTCCTTTAGCACGTTTTCTACATCACTCTACATGGATATCAAGTATGCATCTCTATCTACTTTATGTTACCGAGCATTCTTCTCACTAACATAAAGTGGGGGAAAATGTAGGTCACTAAATCATGCACTTTGAGTCAATATTTAGTCTCAGTCTCATACTACTATTCATATGGTTTTTGAGTGAAGAAAGTAATAATTAACTCATGTCCTTTGGCCATTTTTACTTTGCTTGTTGTCGTCACTTTGATCCTCTGACACATACACTTGCCTAGTCTATTTTGTCATTCTGTGTTATTCTTATTCCTGACTGGGGTGCCCAGCTAGGACTAGGGTGCCCCAGGTGCCCTGGTCCCCTCTGGGTGCACCCTGATCCTCTTTGCACTTTGTTTCATCTTTTGGGCACTTTCTAGTTGTTTGAGCTTTCCATATTTTTTAGTGGTCAACCTTTTTGGGGTTAATTAGAAATTAGAACAAGAGAACCATATAAATATAAAGTTATGATGACCATAATGAGGGACCAAGCACTAAGCATCTACTATCACCATCTAGAGTTGCATCCATCAAAGGCACCTAAAGCTACATTTTCATCCATCTAGCTCCATCACAAGGCACACAAGGTTGGTTCATCTGCATCACACTTCATAGGAGGGGATTTTATTGTTTCCATGTACACATTTACTACATTCTACATCTAGATTATTTTCTCACTACTTCACAAAGTGCGACTAGCACAAGAGCACCTAGGGCACGATTTGCACACACACACACACACACACACACACACACACACACACACACACACACACCTAGAACTACATTGGGTCTGAGATGTAGTGCAATGCTCAGTTAGTAATTCCACCATTATGGAGCTGAGGATAGTCTAACCCCTTCATATGCATCTTTATTTTTTAGGGTTTTGATGCTTTGTTTAGGGTTTTGCAGGTGATTCCTTATTGCAGGTCTTACAGGGACATCCAGACGTAGTCCACTGACTTTAGTGCGACAAGAAGAAAATACATGCAAACATCCAATGACACCTCAAATGAGGTTTTTAGGCCTTTTCCACAGACTAGGGTACCCATATCTCAGACTAGGTCACCCACGGGCACCCTATCCCTTTCCAGGCACCCTAGTCCAGTCAAGGAGTCTGAATATGTACTTCTTAAGCTTTGTGTGGTTGTTTCCTCCTCCTGTTCCCCTGGTTTGCACTGCGACACAGTCCCACACCTTTGTCAAATCAACTAAGGCCTTTCTTAACCCTCTCTTGCACATTAGGGTTTCAAATTTCTATTTATTTAGTTGTTTGAGTCATTTCTTTTATTTAGTTATTTTGTTATTTACTGCTTTGCATAGCATTAGATTACACTACGATATTACATTTTTGTTAATCAGTCCTATGAGGAAACAACATTAAGGTCAAAAGTAATGATGGAGGTGGAAGACATGGGGTTAGATGTTTCGGATTTGCTAACGGCGGGACAAGGATGGACTTGTTGGATGACCTTTTCGTGGTTAGGATCAACGAGCTAGGAAAAGTCATATGTAGTGTTGTTAAAAGGGGGTCGTTGTTCAGGGGTAGATTGTTGAAGAAGGACACCCCGAGTAGTTAGGTAAACGTTGAGGGTGATGGGGTTTGAATATAGAATCTTGATGAAGACTAGATCCCCACTATTGAAGAAACAAGGACTATATAGATTAGGAATTTTTGATGTGGCGGATCAATTGCTAGGAGAGTGTGGGGATTCTTGATCGTGTGTTGGAGGTGATAAAGATGCTCGGCGTTGGTCGATTAGATGTGTGGCATCATCAATTTGGGTTTGGATATTTTTTAAAATATTGTTTGAAAGGCTCGGCCATGCTTTCAAAGTTTTATTAATGGGACTTTTGTCGGGTTACGACCATGAAAACAAATAGTCACTAGAATGAAAAATAAATCTAGAGAGTTGATTACAATCAAGAAAATAGGTCACACAAGAGGACTTTTATTATCTTGATTAAATTATAAATGATGAAATGTGAAAATTGGTTTTATGGGGTCCTAGGAAAATGGCAATCTATGTTTAGTTTTGGGCAATGTTAAAGGTCAGAGTCATTGATATACCCGAACGTACATGAGGCTCAAATATGTGTTGGTGTCGGTAAGAGGCGTAGTATTAGGGCCTACTCCCTCACTTCACAGTCTCGTGGCAATAAGTATGTCAGGTGCTTAGCTGATATGCCACCCACAACTTATTTATACTCAACCAGAACAATGAGTTAGCGTATCCTCATGGTGATGAAATCCAAGTAGATTCACCTAGGGAGAAGTGTTTTGATGCAAATTATATTGAATGTAGTTTTGTTGTGTGTGAGCATAGTTAAGTGAATGCAATTCATTAATTTCCTAATTTAGACTATATGACCAAACAGATATGAAGGGTTCATTTTAAGCCTCGAAAAGGAATATTAATTTGTTGAGGACAGAAGACGAGTGTGATGCAAAGAAAGGAAAATAACAAAGGGAGTGTACCTGTGATTACTTTTGATTTTTTTTTTATTATTTGCACAAACAAGGGCTCCCGAGGGGAAAACTTGCAATGGTTAGATGGAAACAAGGGAATAAAAGAGAAAGCACAATCCTAAAGGCAGACTAGTTAAGTAATAAAAAACAAACCAAAGAGATCGTCGACGATTTGAAGGAATCATGGGTGATTCACCAAAAACGTTGGCGATTTCATATAATTGTTAAAGATTACATAACAAACAACCCTTAAATGATTATAAATTAATTTTAATGGAAACAGAAAGGGAACAATGTCTCATCGGGAATGTCAGGAATGTATTAGGAAGATTTTAGGTCTATGCTATCATATGCAGAAAGTACCTAAAAGTCAAAATATGGCAGGGTTTAGCGATACCTACGCCGATAGTCGCCATGTCAAGATGATTTGATGTGAACACTAGATGAGTGTTCCTCCTTTCGCCGAGTGAAGAGACCCACAAGAAAATACAACTAAACAAGAGATATTACATAAAATGGGATGACGAGATGCTCGACAAAGGCCAATTCTAGGAATCCAAAGGGAGTTCCTTGGAGGATGTCAACTCGTTTTGATACAATTAAGTGAGTTAATAATAGTGACAAGATAAGCAATGATAATGATAAGGATGGAATCTAAAACTCAAGGTGAAAAGACAGATCTTGTTTTGATTCGTAGGTGGCCCAGGTGAAAGTGATGGTAATCTGGACAACTTCAAAGTAGTCATACCAGTAGTCTGTAGTTGCTTGTTGGATTTCATGGAGGAATTTGAGTTGTTCCTCAGTGTCTTCGATGTCATGTGCGAATCGGATAGCACACAGAGTAAGCTCGTGAAGGATGTCAAACTTCTCCCACATGAAGAGTAGTTGGACGATTGGGAGATCGTAGATACTTGTGATTGGGTGAGACTAACCTAAAACAGTCATCTACAGCAGAGACATACTTGTAACAAACAAGTTAAATCCAAGAATACCGATAATGACTGATAAAAGTGAAGATTTGGTAGAGGAAGTTGATTAACAGAAATCGCAAGAGATTTAAAGGAATCACAGAAGATTTAAATGAATTGTTGGTGATTCAAAGGAATAGCTTACAATTTAGGGAAATTGTGAGTGATTCTTGTAAAAAGACTAGTTCCCTTAATAAACGAGAAACTGATTGGAATTAGAGATTAAAATGACTATGTTATGCTTGTTTTGATGTGTAACTAAGTTATAAATAACAGTAGAAAGGAGAACTGGCCTTGTGATATAGAGATGATTGCAAGAGTGTCCACAGAGGCTGATTGAGTTGATAGTTTTGATTTGTTGATCATCTGAAGAGATGGCTGAAGGCTTAGATGCACAAATTGATGTGTTGTGGCTCCTGGGAGTGGCAGAGCTTTGTTGTAGGACTTGGGGATTGTTGGAGTTGTAGAGTGGTTTCTCACAAGTTTGAGGATTCGTGAGTGGAAATGCCAAAGGGTCCCAAAAATGTCTATGAAGTTCCCTGAAACAAGAGTTCAAGTTCCTATTTATAATCAGTGGTGATTTGTTAGAATCATCGATGATCCGAGAAATTCGAAGGAGTTTATAAGTGGTTTCAACCACTTCCAAAACGGAATTTTCGGGTATGGAGATGAGGGAAAAGAGTTAAGGAAGAGGTTAGGTGAGTTTGGGAGGTTAGGATGAAATAGGTTAAGAATGGTTAGAGATGGTTGGGTAGGTTTGGATAAATAAATATGGTTAACGAAAGGGGTAAAAAATGATTTTACGAGGTGAGGAGGATGATTTAGATAATGTTTATAAGTTTTGATAGAGTAATGTGCATATGCGGGCGGTAGGTGGGTGGCGAAAACTCGGTCTCTACAATATGTATGTATGTATTGTTACATACATACATATATATATATATATATACATATATATATATATATATATATATGTGTGTGTGTGTGTGTGTGTGTGTGTGTGTGTGTGTGTGTGTATATGTATATGTATACATACATATACATACACACACACACACACATATACATATACATATATATTGTGTGAGTAGGGCGAAAAAAAATTTGTAACAGGGCAAAAAAAAATTGTAATAGGGCAATTTTTTTTTGTAACAATGTATGTATATATATAAAAATTCACCCTGCTCACACAGTATGTATGTAACAATGTATGTATGTATGTAACAATACATACATACATATATACATATAAATTGTGTGAGCAAGGCAAAAAAAATTTGTAAAAAACATCCTAATTGTTGCTACAATACACAAAATAGCTCTGCTAAGCATTTCAACTGACAAAGAATTCAAATATAGATTATGTAAACAATTTTTTCAGAATGTTTGGGGACCAATAAAACCCCCTTATCTTTACAAATCAATGATAAATAAAATGTTATACCAACCCAATCAATCATGCTTTCACGATATCGCAAGTAATGATACCATTTTTTAAATGCATGGAATCACCAACTGGCCAATTTCCTCCTTATAATCGGTGACAGTGATAACAAATAACCATGGTGATCATTAGTAACATCCATTAGAGGCACTTTGACTTCTGTGTAAAAAGAATGTTTCATTTTTGGTAGCTAACCAACGATAACTAGCAACCAAACCAAATAATGGAAGAAATTTGTACATGATATTATAAGATTTAAAGGCATAGTCGTAAGTCAGCTTAAGTGTTAGAACATATGAATATAATTCTAGGGCTGGCCAAGTTAAACTGCATGTGAGTACTGTGTGAAAGAAAATTACCAGCTCTTAGTCTATTGTGAAGAAATGTTGAAAATAACATTGTAATGATACATCCCGGAAACATGTCTGAGAGCTGCTAGTGTACGTACGGGACTCCCTGGGTACGGATGGGTACACTTGTAGGCATACCCGACCGTATCCGAGGGGTCATGGCCATACCTTGCTCACTCCCAAGCACGTTTATGGGACTATTTTTTTTAAAATAATTTATTCCACCCTTCTAACGTAGATGATGACCTCGACACTTTTTCACTGGAGTTATAAGCCACTTTATTGTGGCAATGACGTTTACAATTGGGACTATTTTGTAGCCTAATAAATAAGAATTAACCACATGCAACAAAAATAAGCTAAATAACCACAACAAAACAAGCTTGAGAGCACTTTACCTGACAAATAATTCAACATGACATGGTGCAATAATACATCCCGCCCAAATGATAAGTACAACCCTTGGTAAATGACCATATCCATTGGGGGGGGTGTCTGGTCTGGTCATACCCTGGTAGTGGCCGGGCACGTTTCCCAGAGGATGCAAAAAAACAAAATATATATATATATAAATTCCAGCCTAATAAATAAGAATTAACCACATATGCAACAAAAATAAGCTAAATAACCACAACAAAACGTGCTTGTAGAGCACTTTACCTGACAAATAATTCAACATGACAGGGTGCAATAATACATCTCGCCCAAATGATAAGTACAACCCTTGATAAATGACCATATCCGGGGGGTCTTGGTCATACCCTGGCAGTGGCTAGGCACGTTTCCAGATGACGCAAAAAAACTATATATATATTCCAGCCTAATAAATAAGAATTAACCACATATGCAACAAAATAAGCTAATTTAGTAACAGTGAGCTTGGAGGTGTGAGTCTGAAATTAGAGGAATTCGATATGTATTTGAGAATGCCATTTATGAGGAGGCTAGAATTTCAATTTAATGGCTGGAAAGTGAAGGCAGACACTTTTAGAGGCATTTTCCTTGAACACTTCTATGTAATTTGTCTTTGATTTTTCTCATTAAGATGGAGGAATCCACTGCTGCTTCCTTGGAATCATACTATCAATCCCCAATAGATTTAATGCCTTTGCTGAGTTGTGGAAAGATTGTAATAAGTTTTTGTTGCAATTTCAAAATTCAAAGTATTGGCGTACGGCACCTATAATTTTTGGCATGACAGGGAGTAGCACATTTCTGGTATGATTCACAGAGAGAAATCCAAGTGAATTGCTCAAGATATTGATTCCATTGTAGGGGATCTCAGTTTGCAGTTTTAATCCTCCAAAACATTCATTTCAGGGACGTATGTGAGTGTTTAGCGTGACTAATTTTGTACTTCTGGTGATTTTGAGGTAACAGAGGTTATACTCAGGGTTAGCTTAAGTAAGGGTTTTATTCTATGATTTTGTAGATATATTCTGAGACAAACCAGTGGAAAAATCTTGTGATGCGTATCATTGATAATTTTACAGAAGTTTGGATTCGAAATTAGGACCTGGTATTCAGCAACGAGCTGTTTTATTGGGAGCTACTTGCAATTGGATGGTGGAGCTAAGTTTAAGTGGCATCCCAGCTATTTTTTCTATGATATCGACAGGGATGAGTAGTGCCGTGACTATTTTGAATACAGAAAATTAGCAGAGGCGGGGGAATTTTTGATCAAAATTACTGACAGATCTAACCTTTAGGAAGAAGTCGCTTATATTCGGGCATGCGGCGCTTCTACAATTTTTGGTGTACAATGAATAACATTTATCACAAGGTTGTTGATGTTCTGTGTCTGTAGAGTACTTTAATCTAGTGGGCATTAATAATTTTCTTGGGAATATAACTTTTAACAACCCTTGCATTCACGCTGAGGCTCTATGAAAACAGTGGTTTTGACTAATATCATGTTCAAACTTTGGACGGTAGGATTTGAACCGAGGACCTACTCCCAGCTGGTGAACTGTTTTAATTTTAGTGGTACTAGGATTCAGAGCCATGATCCCCTTTAAGTCAGTAAATTGCTGTAACTTTGGACAGGGTAAAATTCATATCGAGGACCTACTTTCTGTCTGTGTGTTGAAGTAATTTCCTTTTATCTGGATAAACCTGTAGATGTGAATTTGCAGAACACAATAAACCCCCATGGCTACAAATAATATCCACAAATAAATTTAGCTCCATAATAGGAACTAGCAATAAACTTAATTACACACAACCTACAATGGGACATTCTTGTTTTACAAAGATAAAAACCAGAGAGATAACAAAGTGATTGTCACGCATACACAAAGGGAAATTGGAATGCTTACATAGAAACGACAAGAAAACCCACCAGTACACCCACCAGGCGAGGAGATAAGCAGAGGAAAATCAAAATAAATCCACAGACGCAAAAAAAGCTGAGCAATACTCTTCCCAGAACTGAAATGTAAAGAACATTAAAACCCGTTTTAAGTTCAAAATTTAAACACTTTGAACCAGAACACAAAATGTAAATTACCTCAATCCTAACTAAAAAAACGCCTTGGAATTTTCTAAACACATAATGAGGCATGCAACTAGAACCAGTGGCTCTACTACTACAAACTCTCAAGAACTCATACCAACTCTGATACCAAATGTCAACAATATAAATATGTTCACTTCGAGTGGGTGCGACATCATCATTAATACAAAAAAAAACCAAGAAATAATCTCTTAATTGTGAGTACACTAAATCAACAAATTCAATATATAGACAAAAAAAACATGCATTGCATAAACAAAAACCAATAGTTTAAACTCTTTTTTTAATATTCAGTGACTCATACAAAAAATGTTCCAATTTCATAAATGTAATTGTTAGTGCAAAATTATAGCACCCCCCAATTGTTCACGATGTGTGTGGGGCAATCGGTGTAATTTGCTAACATGGGGTTATCCCTCAAGTTGTGGGACTTGCGAACTTAGGATAACCCTCCGGAGAAGGTCGGTTTCCTCTCCCTAATCCTAATGCTAAACTACTCCTAGAAAGGAAAATGCAGCTTACTAATCCTAAACTAACCATGCCAAGGGACCAGGGAGAGAAAGAGGGTTCGAGAGGTGCAAAAGGGGGAAATCCTAAACTAAGGGTGATAGCACCAGAAAGAGGGGCGAGATACTCTGTTTGAGGGAGAATGGAAGGAAGGTGGAGTTGAGAGGGGTCAAACGAATGTGACACAGCCCCAAGCTCCATTCACCATCGAATCCCCATGAAGCACAACCTCATAAACCTGTAAGTGAAAGAAACATCACAAAATACAACGACACCATGGAGAGGCAAGAGAAACATGATAAAAAATGAGCTGTGGTTGAAGAAACACCACAAAACATAAATTTTTATTGTTTCAAAACATGCACAGACCATTTACATATGATGCGCAAAGGCATGATTACATTGTCAGGGCCAAGAGAAGGTTCGTAGCTCAAATGGAGTTGAGGGAAAATTTTGCAAGAGTTTCCCCAGCTCCCAGAATGTCTCCACAAAAATGAGGGGTTTGAGTTCTTTTTTATAGCTAATTTTCACCCACCCTTATTAAAGAGGTATGGGCACCCATACAATTTCACTTCCTGAGGATACTTCTGTCAAAAAAGACATAGATGCCATATTGCATCAATGCTAGTTGTTGAGTTGTCATTCGCTCACCTACATGCGCGTCACCTGGGACTCGTGAGCTGCCCAACCATGTGACCCGTCCATCCTCGCCGTACCACCGCCCAAGAGTCCAACTTCATGACCCGTCTAACCATGTGTCCCTTGACTTTGACCATCCAACCTTTGGGGGGTTGGACGTCGTCCAACTATGCGAGCCGTACATTATTGTGGTCGCCGACCAACCTGTGTCGCCATCTCTTTACCGTGGATCATCCAACCTGGGAGGTTGGACGGTCGTCTATTTTTGTTTGTACGTTGTACCACCGACCTACCTGAGTACCCGTCCAACCTGGTGACCCGTCCAACCATGTATCTGTACAACTGTTGGGACGACCAACCTGGGGATCCGACCAACTTCTATGTCGTGTAAATGTGAGGGGTGCAACGGGCGTCTAAAACAGTTTGTACGTGTCAAAAAATGTGACCCGACCAGCCCAAGCGTCCAACCCAGCCAACCAACCTTAGGAGGCCAACTTCTGAAGGCGATATCTTGAGCTCCCTGATGAGTTTTGGGGTGACATTTTATATGATTTTGCATGCAAACAACCCACTGAATCTAATGGTGGTCTCAAGATTCAATTTTGACTCTATCTCCTCTAAATGGCTCCTTTCTCGGGATGGCTAGTTGTGTGCCGGAAGAATGAGCTGCCTTGGGAAGTGTATGATGTTTCATGACATCTCATCTTCTTCACCATGTAGGGCATGGAAAATGACTTCCATAGGCACTTTGTTGGACATATGATTCCTTACACGGCTCCCAGAATCTTTCGTTGAAGCTCAAGTCCTCTTTCACGTTGCACACTCCTTAAGGCCCGAAAGCCCACTTCTGATGGATCGGCTCCAAAGCCTCTGAAACATCCCTGAATCTTCCAAAATCAGCTCCTTAGTTTTCCTAGCACTTGAATACTCCTGTATACTTTCAAATTGCTCCATGAATCCATGTCTAGTGCTCAAACCATTCTCCCAAGTTGTCTATTTTTACCAGGGGGTAAAAAATAGATAATAGTAATCAATGCACTTTTTTCTATGTTAAGTTTCTACACTTTGAAAACATTATGTTATTGGTTGCATAAAATATAGAGGGTTTGAATGTTCATATCATGCAATAGAAAAGTCCGTTTATGACCATCAATTATGATAACAGGCTGCAAAAGAACAATTGTTTGTAATTACAAACAAATGGAAAATCAATTATCAATACACAATAAATATATCAAAGTTATGATTATAACATTTGTATTGGAGCATGGATATTGCATCATACAGTGGAAACTGAGCAAGACAATAAGCACTCCATTTTATAAAGTAGTTCAAATTCAACATATCACCAATTCAATTTACAATGAGCTAATTATCCATAAAAAAAATATAAAGGATTTCATGCATATTCGCTAGTATACTTCTAATTGTTCATTTTACTATTTTGTGCTCGTCGTTACGGACAACACTCTTCAAATCCACTAACATGTTCATAGCTGCCAAAAGTTTTATGAGGAGGAAAACCAAGGGTGAAAAAAGAAAATGTGTGGTTAAGCAAGACATGTAAACTAAAATGGAACAATAGTTTAATCATATACAAACGTCGACATATATTGAATAAAAAAAACTTACTTCGAATTTATATATTGCATCTTCCATTCTATGAGGTTTGTTCAAATACAAAAAAAAATTGTACAACCATCCAAAAGACAAACCCGCAAAAATGCAAAAGAAAAACACCAAAAACAAAAGGCTCCTTCATTGTAGTTCAATATATACACAATCAACAATGGTAAAGAAAAAAAACATAGCTTATAAAGTTTACATTTTCTTTCCAATTTTTTTTGTAATACTCATTGATGCAGAATTCATTAGCAATTTCATGCAATCATCAAGTTTAAGAGCAACCAATATGCTTCATTCATCTAGTATCATGTTTTGGAGTTCTTGTCTAATAGCCTAGAATGGCTCAAAACTTGCAATATTTAACTTTTTCTACTTTAGATGACTTTATCAAGCTTAATACCATGTTCCACGTAACTCATGCAATGTCAAATTATCATATACACAAATCTAGTCCCAAGAAAACATCATTGTTCTCGCCTTCATGGTAATTGTCCTTCATTAACTCTTAAAGAGCATGACCTTACAACAAGCAATTTTGATCTCACAACCTCGATTTACCTCCTTTCAACCCTATACCTTGTTCTACACTCAAACATCATGTTAATCAACTGATCGAACTCTTGAAATCAAGAAAGTGTCTTCAATTTCTTCCCTTTCCTCTCAAACTGCCTTCATAGAGTTCTCAAGAACAAAGCCTCTGCAAGATTCATGGATAGAGCAATTGGTACCGACCCATAACAAAGTAGAAACATGTCCCAATACCCTTAGGGCTCAATACGGTGAGTGTTAAATTTTATGGGCCAACTCCTTGGTCTTCTTCCCCAATCACCCTTTCCTCGTTCCTAGCCCTTAAGCTCCTACTAGCCCTGCAACTTCACATTTTAGGGCAAAACTTCTCTTGTAGGGGTTCACAAACTATAAGGGTGGCCTTTTCTAGTACTCATTTGGGCTAATATTCAACTCCCAAAAATTTAGTGTCATCCTTTGTGAAATCTCTCCAAACTTCACCTCTTAGGCCACCAATTAGGTCTCTATGCCTACCTACGGGCTTGTGCATGAACTGCCATGAAATGCAAGGATTTAAGCCCTAGACAAGGTTTTAGGCTTGAAAAATCTCTCTTAAAATATCCTCAAGATAATATCTTGAAGGTGTGAGGTCTTAGTTTTCATTAAAATGCTTGCAACAACTATTTGTCTTAAACCCTAGTGAGGGTTTCCACTGTGAGTCTGAGAAGACTCTTTCTTTCACCAAATGTTTAATATTTATCCTCAACACTTAAAATTTCTATTTTAGCTCTGTTTTGACATTATCCGCCTTCTAAACTTGACAATATCCCTTGACCAAGTCAATAGATCTCTAGTTCAACAACTGCTCTCACGTATTTGATTGGGAAAGCAGGGTTTGAGAATGTAACAAGTTTCCATATGAAGGATGACTTTAAACTCATGGATGACCTTTCCACACCTTTTCATAGGTCTCTAAATGAACAACAACCTCTTCATCTAGCCTATATGGCATTGACAAACAAGAACTCGCCTCAAACTCTGCATTCCTACGTGTAGTAGAGTGTTACTTAACAAAAACTACCAAATAAGGCCTCAATCGCCAATTTTCCATACAAATCCTCTATCAACAAGAAAATCACCTTCTCTTTCTAGGTTAATCATGTCTTAGATGATCATAGATCTTGCATGCAAGGTTCTTTACTTCACAAACACCAATTTGCAATCACTGCTCACAATTTTCTAAGCAAATATAGTCAAAACAGAGCATTACTTCACAGATATTAGTATTACCATGCAACTATTACGACATACAGAGATTCATCACCAATAACCTACTTCTTATTCGAGTGAATGGATATAAAGAAGCCTAAAATTAGGCATGCACTTCAAGTGATGATTTCTTGTTCCAACTCTTCTTCTTGAACTGTGATACCACTGTTTAGAACCTTTTCTCCCACAAAAAATAGAATATTTCTTATATTAATTCATATAATTATTACAAAATTCACTTCTCTTCCTATTTTCATCCTCTCTTCCTCGAGGAATGCCTTCTAACCAACCTTCATTCAAGCTTTTTACTCTCTCTCATACCTTAACTACCTCTTTCTGACTCATTATGCCCATACATAGGCATATTACATCTTTTTAGGATTTTTGCTGACTCACTTCCACCTACGACTCCTTTTCACATGTTTAGACTCACTCACACACATTAACATTTCTTCTCTCTCCTTGTTAACAAAAAAATTTCCAGCACGTTTTTCCTTGTCAACAAGGACGGCCATTGTCTTTAATTTGTGAAGAGCTTCAAATTTTTGTGCATCCATAGTTGAATCATAAACCAAATGGAATCCTCTGTACCCATGGTCTAACAATGCGGAATTAAAAGAGGTACATGAAATATTTCTCGAATAAGCTTAATCATGCCTTTAGTAGTTCTGCAAATCCGTGGTTTTTTAGTTCTTGGCTACCTTTTGCGCAACAAATTGACTCCTTTTGAATTCTTCTTCCCTTTGAAAGTGTGGTGTCGTCAAAGTTACACCTATTGGAGGGCTATAAATGTCATTGTTTGTGTTCGTTACTTGGAACTGAAAGGTAAAAACAAGAAATTTCATCGAACATAGTCAAAACAAAGGTACTTAACGTCAACAAAAGAGAGAAAAGAGCAAACATATTAACCATTAAGTTTCATGCGGAATGCACCATGGAAATCAAAACAAAGTGTGGGGAAGGGCAAGGGAAGAAATACAAGGGACTAGAGACTTTCCATCCAGCATCCAACTTTAAAAATCTTGTTAAAGCATAATCTACCATCCAATTTGGGGCATATCGAAGTAGCCTCATAAAGAAACAACCCTCTCGACACGCAACAAGCCCTGGCCTAGACAAAGGCACATACTCTCAAATACCGGAAAAGACAACAACAAGGTCCAACTAAAACCATTAAAACTAGGCAGAGTATAGCCAATCAACATAATAGCAAAACCCAATGAAAACTGCAAGATCCAGCACCAACATATTATAAATGACAAGAAACCAATTTAATTTATTTGAGAGAAATGTGGCAATCACCAATATTTTGTAAACAATAAGACCATAAACGATTTGTAACCTATAATGGCAACCACAATGCAATTAGAATTTTCATGAGTACAACATTTTTTTGGATATCTTTTTACAATTAACTGAGTGCAGTATCGAGTCATTCCTTCAATTACCTGGTCGTCATGGGCAGTCATTTTTTCTATAAACCAGCTAAAGCACACTTAACTCTAAAAAATTTCAATACAAATAGCAGCACGTCCCTCCACACATCACAAACAAAAAATGAAAACAGATAGCACTCTTCACATGATTTATTTTGAGGGAATATCTACAAGTTAAAAGGAGGGCATTTTGAAGAGAAAAAGGAAATTTTGCAACGAAATACAATGTTAAAATAGTTTGGAGAATAGCAAAAGCACTCACATTTAAATGAATAATGCAAAATATTACAGTGCTTACTTGCAATGATTATGAAAAGTTAAAGAAATTCAAATCAGAACAATACATGCTGATGTAAAGGACTTGCAAGATAGCCAGGTTACTTGCATTTTTCTATATTTTCATCTATATGCGCTACAAGTTAAATGATCAGTTAAGACCCATTCTCGTTCTAGATGGATAATATTCTTTTTAAACGAGGCCATGAAAATGCCAAAATGTAACAAATTATAGATCACATCCTCTAGGCTCTAGGCACTATGAAATATAGTGCGTTTTGAATGTTGGAAGGCAGCACTGTGATTATTATTATCATTATTCCATAACCCCATCCAGAATGATCCTACAGAATAGTGCAGATGCATTCTAATGTGATTGGAGTGCATCCAGACCATTCAATAATGTATTTAGAATGCTGGAAGGTAGCACTATGATTATTATCATTATCTGAGAGTTAGGAAGCGGTCCCATGGGGAGGGGGGGGGCAACCGCAAAAAAAGTTGCAGGTGCAGGTGGTCCAGTACAAATTATTTTTTTTGCCTACTTCATAAATCAGAATCTTCCCCTGAAAAACTGGAGCAGCAGCTGCATAGGAGGGTCAATTTGAGCGGGTGCAATGGGTGGGGGGCTGTAATTTTTTTGCCTGCATTCCTTTTTGTTCGGCCAGCTGTCAACAGAGAAATGGTTCATCGAATTTCTCTCTTCTAGCTCTGCAATTTTTTCTTAAAATCATGGGACCGTATAACTGCTAATTTTTCCTAAAAAATCTGTGCAGCACCTGCATAAGATCTGTTGCCTTGCGGGTTGCATGGGACCGCTAGCTTAGTGTATTATTTGCACTATTCCATAACCGCATCCAGAATGTCAATGACTCCCTTGTTCAGGCCAGCGAGGGGCATGTACAGTCTTCACAATAGTGCAAATGCACTCCAATGTCATTCATTATTTCGTGTGTCAGGCATTATCATTATCTGAGTGTTAGTATTATTTGAACTATTCCATGGACCATAGCTCCATTCAGAATGCAAGCACAATCTTCATAATAGTGCAGATGCACTCCAATGTCATTATCTCGTGTCAAAGTCGGCAATTACCTCAGTCAATACGGTAGCTAGCTAGCTGCCACCCTACCCTAATTTATGGTATGTCCCTACTTGCTTGCTACGTAGCAAAATCAATGGAGAGATGTTTCTAGAGATAACATTGACAATCTTCATAATAGTGCAGGAAATGTCACTGGCGGGTTGTTTCAACTGCCCACATTGAACTTGAGTCGGTCCATTTCATTTCCTTTTATAGCTCTAATTAGTGTTTTGGTCGTCTTTCTTAACCTCACAATTTGTTGAAAATCAACATTTAGTAGACAATTTCGTCATAATCCATTCTGATCACAATGCAATGGCAACCACCCCTACTTTCATTTATATTTTTCATATGTACATTTTTATGTGGTCATTTCCCCTGTTAGTGGTTCATATTTTTCATATATAGATTTTTACCTGGTCGTTTCCTCGTCTATGAACTTGGATTTTTACCCGGTCATTTCCCTCTCGTGGTGAGATTGTCATTGCACTCAGCATAAAACATTAATGTTTAGAAACAAACAACATTTACAATTTAGTTATAAATAATACAAAATCTTTTTTCGATAAAACTAGAACATATAATTCACTTACTTTAAATATAGATTTGTATTATAAGCTGATATCTAAACCTTAGATGTTTTGGTTTATCCGTTTTGTTAACACTAAATAGATCATACGGTACACTGACCAAATGCAGTGTCACCTCTGACTATTGTAGGAAGAACAATGATTTGTATGTAGATAAAAAATTGTTGGAAGGAAAAGTGCAAAAGGGCTGTATTGAACCAGTTGGTTTCTTTGTTTCTGTACAAATGAGGCTGCAGAGGCTGGTGGTATCTCCCATTTTAGCAAAATAATGGAAGGCTTTGTGCATCCAGACTGAATTGTCGACAGTAAAGGTGAGCGTTTCAAAAATTTGTAGCTTCTCTTGTTTGATTTTTCTTCGTCATGCATCCAAACTGAGTTTCATCAGGTAGTGAAGAAGGTTATGAACTCATTGTCAGATGCCGCGTACTGATGGTTTTAGAGATGCATCCCCATCTAGTTCATTCTCCCGCAAAAATTTCCAAGTTGTACTATCATCACACTCACATCATCTAGAGAACCTCTAGCTACTGATAGCTCTACAAGCTTTCTGCAAGCAACAAGAGGACTTCCTACAGGCAAGTTGGTATTATTCACTAATAACTCTCCTGTTTTCACACTTGACTTCTCCTTACAGAAAGGCCTGGCCAGGTCTACTGCCTCTTGATCAGTGACCTGAAAGAAAACAGACAATTATTGTGAGCTAAAGGTTGAAGTGGCTAGCAAAGCCCCTCTGAAATACGACATTTAAGAAACGGAAGGCATTACCTTATCCCATAAGCCGTCAGATGCCAAAATTAAGAACTCGCAATCAGATGTGATTTGAATCTTTGTGGTGTCTGGTTCAGCTGTAATCCAATCTTTCATGTGTAAATCACCTAATCCCCTAGATATAGCTAATACTCCTTGGACACGCCAAACTCCATGGCGACAATCAACATATCCACCCTGCAATAGAATTTCACATTAGAAAAAAGTTCAAAATTTAAATCACAAATTTAGTATTATAGGTGAGAGACCCCTTCAGTCATTTCCAGTCAAATCACGATTCTTAACACAAAATTGCAACAAAAAACATAGTTCTCAATTGCTTACCGAATTCTCAATCCGTTCTCGCTCATCCTCCCTTGCGGCTCGATGATCACAAGTGAGGGCTTCAGCATCACCATCCCTGCTAATAACAGCTCGACAGTCCCCAGCATTGGAGACAACCAGGTTACCATCTTTTAATAAAGCAGTAACACAAGATGTACCGCTGCTAACTCCCTGGAAAATGAAAATGAAAAAATAAGCCCAACAATTCCCATTCCCAAAAAAAAAACCAAAAAATTAATTAAAAACGGTAACATTCTTCTAACCCTAACCAAATGATAAAAACCTTTGAAACAACAAAGAAAAATCAGAAATAATTTTAAATTAATACTCTAGATGAGCCATAAATCCTCATCATCAATAACTAACCTGCTTCAAAAATTCTGCATCTGTGGCCAAGTAACCAGATCTGACCGCCTGCACAATGTTGTCCTCTTCTTGATCTCCCATGTCAACCAAAGCATTGATAATATTGTGACCAATATTTTCAGCAGCAAAATCTGCAGCTTTCCTACCACCATGACCATCGAATACACCAAAAAAGGCCTGAAAAGGGATACATAAATTAGACAAATCAGCTATGTCAAGCCATATACATAACGTTCTACCAAAAAAGAACTTCAACACTGCTTGGTTCTGCTTGTCAATAAAATCTTACGGTTTTCTCCATAATTTTTTTAAAACAGAGTTTCCCTACAGCTCTGTCGATAGGTTTTTAACTAGAAGGCCCATTTCAATTACTACCTGATATTTACTAGATTTCTGCTTATATCTTTCATTCATAAAAGTCCTTTAACCAAACAAGGCAAGAAGGATGCATACACCTAGAATGAATTCTTGAAAATTATTAAGCAATTAGCATTTCACTTTTTTCCCTATATTCACTTGACATGCAGTGTGTGGTAAGATACTACTGCATCATTTTGGGCTTAACAGAGTCGTGGGAAAATTTCTTAAATTCCTCGGTCTTAAATGTAGTAAATGGTACAATGATCCAAACAGTAATTTGGCGCAGAACAAAATAAGAAGTGCAGACTCAGGCCTAACCTCAACGGGAACTTGGAAGGCTTCATTCTACAAAATCAAACAGAATATAGAAGAACCGGATGGCTTTAATATTGGTTTTCACATTAAAAAACCCATTTGCCATAAGATTGTGGCTCGCTAATGAGGTTGACACAGTTTTATGGCTCGTAACTTAGGCGGTATAAAAACCCTTTGGACTTAAATCTATGCAGAATGAAAGTCTTTATCTGGAGCCTTCCAGTATCTTACCAAAAATGCTTTTTTCTTAAATGACAACGGAAAAAACATTCAAAACATAGGGTTTTGTCGATGTCTTACCTGTTTGGAATCACCATCAAGATTGACCATGGCTTTGTGGGTGTCCTCCATGATTTCTCTCCTACCCTTTTTGCAGGCCACAGCATAATGAGAACCCTCTATGTTGATTTCCTTGGGAGGCTGCTCCTTGGTCAAGGGTTGTGCTTCCACGCTGGTAGATTGAGGAATATCAAGCCTTGGGGGACGTTTTCTCTTCAATGGAGGGGAAGGGGGCTTCTTATTGAGTGACTCTTCGCCCCCATTAAAATCCTCGCATCCATCATCCCCTGTAACTGTAATATTACACAATGGAACAACAACTTGAAGAGGAACGGGAACAACCCTCTGTTGGGTTTTTATCACAGGACTGTTGCTCCCAGTCTCAATCCTCGAATTAGTCACATCTCTCACAGGCAATACAGACCTCAGCCTGGACCCCAAAATACAGTTTTGCATATTTCTGCACCCCACATTCTCCTGTGTGGGTGAAGAAGAAGCCCTCAAAAGGGAAGAAGGAGAACCAGCAGCATGCCTAGACTTCAAAGGAGAAGAAGACCCACGCAAAACGCCACCACTGTTATAGTCAAATTCATGGTTTAGGCTTATGGGTGATCTGCACAAACCGCCATCCTTGCAGCTAATTCTAACCCCCTTGGGAGTATGAAAACCATTCAAGGGGGACATCAATGGAGATCCACTACGTATTTCAATGTCATCGTGAAGACCCACCACAGAAGGAGATCTGCAAGAGCCCAAAACAGGGGAACCAGTTGCTGATGCTACGATGCAAGACATGTTTGTTGCTGCAGTCTTCTTGTATTCAAAACCCTGGGGCTTGTTAAACCATCTGAGGCCGCTACCAGGAAGTTCAACAGTTACACAAGACATAACTATGAAAAATCTAAATATAGGAGTCCTCCGATACCCAAATCCCTGTGTCGAAATGAATATAGTCTGTCTGCAATAATGGGTTTCTATCCTTGATTTATATTGTTGAAAAGCAAGATCTGGTCATGGTCCGCCTTGTTTCTAACAGCTGTAGTGGTCAAAGGGCATAGTAAGCAAGGGCTGGCAAAACTTTTATTTTTCTTTTTTTGGGGAAGTAATGAGTATATACTGGAGAAGTAGTCAAAGAAATATATTCAATGTATATGTAACGTTTACTGATGTTTTCAATGCCCGTAAACGCGCAAACAATACGGGGTCGAACGTGCCTACGGCTGCACGACGACTCGGTTCGCTCTTGACTTTTCTTTTATTTTTTAATACATATATTTACGTTAATAACGGGCAATGTAGAAACGGCTACATGTTTTATGTGTAACGGTTCTTTAACGGTCAGTATTCATCATTTACTTCCACCCCAATAATTAATAGCTTACAAGCGTTTTTTGGTTTTATAATAATTAGGGTTAGAATATTGCTTTCGTTTGTCCTTCTAGACAATCTAATGGTCCGGTTAGGGGGTTTTTGCAAATTTATTTATTTAAAAAAAAAAGGAAACTCGACAGCTCTAGATACTAAATTTGTCATATTGTAATATGATATTTTTTTTTTGTAATATATTTATGATAATGACTATAAGGTAACGGGATTTAGATATTTGTGAGTAGAGGAGAGAGAGTGAATATAATCCATTAGTTTGATATTTGTTATCCTCTTTTTATTGGCAATTTTTTACTTCTTTTATTTTTTTCATATTGATTAGTGTTGATTGTAAAAAAGTGCACTTAGGAAGGGTTGCGAAGAATAATAGGAAGAAGCATGTTGGAGAATACAATACAAATAATAAAGAACCTCGAAAAAAGCCATCAACAAGCATCATGCATGCACTTTTGTAAAAATAGCCCATTGCATACAAAAAAGAAGATTACATATAAGAATTGTTGTAAGAACTAGCAATCACACGTGAACTTTGCGATGTAAACGCCGAAGGGGTAGCCTAAGATGAGGATGATTATGAGGGAGCAAAACATAAAAGGAGGAAAAGGGGTGTGGAAGAGGGGATTGGAGGGAGGAGAAGCGATAGGGAGAGGGAAATAGTGGGTGGAACCTAATAGTGGAAACCATACGAGTTACAATGAGTGACATATGTAACAAATGTACTTGTTGTTGAATGTTCGATAGGGAAAGGGTGTACACTACAGAGGGCATGTTGGCAATGTCAGAGGGGGATTAAGGCCTAGGAAATCTAGGCAACTGCCTAGGGTGCCGATATTTATAGGATGCTAATTTATTTTATTGTACTATGATTTATATGAAGAGTAAATCAATTTATTAACAATATATGTTGGTAGGAGTTAATGGCTAACCTTACATATTAATTCAATTCATTTCATTCAAAATAAAATAATATTTACATAATTCTATTAAGATTATGATATTTAGGAGGCCTCAAATATTTATGCAAATTCCTTTGTTGCAAGATATTCAAATTTAATTCATACTCGTGTATTTTTCGTACTTTATATTGTTTTGAAGTCTTGAAGTTTTTTTGGGAGGGAGAGATCAAGAAAGATAAATATGTAAAAACTCAAGGGAAAAATTAGTTGGGAAATATATGAGAAAAAGAAGATTATGATTAACTCTATATTGTTAAAGAATTAATTAAGATTGTATGCACTAGTAGTTACACATAAATTTACCATCAAGTTTTTCTTGGATGATAGATGTGTAACATATTGAGTAATATGATATTTGATTGGGGTTTAAAAAAAATCTCGTATAGTTCCTTTTAATTTATAGAAGGCTTTAGCTCTAGTATTTCCTAGGGCGCTCATAACCCTTAATCCAGCCCTAGGCAATGTAGTTCGAAGATATCTTGAGAACCAAGGTGCGAGAGGGACTCGATCCTTGACTTATTGTTTGGAGGTTTTAATATTTTTTTGAAATATTAATAAGACATTGAAGCTAGGAGCAAGATCAATACAATATTAGTAAAAAGCAACTATATATGCTTAGAAGAAATGTGGATTTTGAGGCGCATGCCATCATAGTCGCATCCAATCAACTATTATCGAGGGAAGATGCAAGATTGTGACACCATATAAAAATATTAAAAAATAAATAAACGAAGTTTTTTTTTGAGTTATCTAAGAGTTAAATAATTGGTTATAAAAATTATCAATAATTAAATTCAATATTTAAATAACTCATAAGTTAGTTAATTAATTTAATAAATAATAATATTCTATTTTCTTCCCATCAACAAAAATGAATTTTAAAAATTAGAATTTTTTTTATATGATTTGTTTTTGCCCTTTTGATGTGCATTTCCTTCCATAAAGGAATAAGACATGTGCCAAAACGAAAAGGCCATTCAAGGAAAGGCGAAAGAGATATAGGGAAGAAGCGGAATTAGATGGAGAGAAACAATGGGAAAGGAAGATGGGTGTAACAAAAGACATTTGAGGGTAAAGAAGGGCCAAGGAAAGGAAAGAGGAATAGATGATCCAATGTGAAGATCAAGTTTCTATGAGGAGCACGATATGTATGTCAATCGAAAATAATAGAAATCTCGTGGCAGGAAAGGTGCAGATGAAACTATGGAGGGAGATATTTGAAAATGCTTAGGTAACGATTTTATGCAAAATTTAGATTGGTGTGTTTGGCCAAGTATCGAGTTAACAATTAGGCTAGTGTAGATGAAGAACACCTTGGAAGTGTGAAGGGAAATGGAACATGCTTATGGCAATGGAGTTTCTTGCTGGAGATGTGTTGCAAGATGGAATCCCAACAGCTAAAATTACTTATGCAGGATCATTTCGCAACCTTAGACGCATAAAAGGAATGTTCAAGGAAGACAAGAAAACCCCAAAAAACTTCTCTTATCATTTTCAAGGAAAAAGAAGTCATCGATATTAAAATCCTTCAAGCAATTGGCCAAAGGAGAGAAATGTGGCTCTTATTTGCCATTCGAAAGAAAGATTTGAGCTAATAAATCATCAAATTGTATTGTGTAATGTATGGACGGAAAGAGATTACTTATTTTCTTAATTTAAGATTTAATGTGTTTAGTCTATGTTTAAGCATTTCATGTCTTACAAATTATAGTCATGGAATAATTAGTTGCTAAAAATATGCAATCTCACAAAACAATTCAAATGAAACAACTAAATACATATTGTTGGCAAGAAAATTTATCAGGGACAGATTGGTGGTTATCTTGCCAACGCTCTGGGAGTCTAAGTCCCTCTACTTAACCGGTGCAGCTACCGTATGTGCATGCGTGAGTAAATTGTGAGTTTTATCCTTGTGGCCTTTCGGTTGGGGATCCAACAGGGGCACTCCACTAACCCTATGGCAAATGCTTGCAGATATCTGCAAGGGAAGAATTTTCTACGAAGGCGAGAAAGGGGAGTGAGAATATTTAGATAGGAGAAAACTAATGTTGCAAGTAGAAAATCAGAGACTTGCACACACTAGCCAGAAGTTTCACTACATGCACTTTTATTTCAAAAGAAAACAAATCTGCAAAACAACAACAAGACTAAATAGAGCTCAATCAACAAAAAGTACCAATAAACTCCTCAATCAAAGAGGCTAAAATTCCTTCTTCCTTTATTGAAGCTCAGGAAGAATTTATACATAGTGTGTGAAGTAGAAGACATTTTTTAGTGGGAGAAATGGAAGAAACTTGTTATCTCTTACTCTTTTCACAAGGATATATCTCTCATGAATTCACAAAAAAAAACTCCAACATCTAAGAATTTTCATAAGACAAAATTAAGAAGACCCTCAAATGAGGAGATTGCTACAATTTATAGAATAGGAGGTAAATCTTCATCTTCCTTGTGACTTTTCGAATACCTTAATATGACTTAAGACTGTTCATATTCCACTTAAAATATTTAAGTCCCTTTTATAATAGCAAGGTGACTTCAAGTTATATTATATTTCTAAAGTCACTTAAGTCGTATTAAAAGTGCAACTCTCAACGTAAAAACATAACATTAAGGAGGGAGAGTGTTGTATGAGTAGAGAAGAGAGAGGGAAAGAAGAGGAAGAGGAAGAAGGAGAATTATGTTGAAGGATAAGTTGTTACAGTGGACTTGGCTTCGCTCTCTGACTGCTCTCCACTTCGTGATCCCGAGGAGGCTTCTATCTTACCAAGATCTTGTTTGAAACAGGCCACTCTTGGTTCTAATTTGTTGGCATGAGGGATGCGAACGCAACTAAAGGTTTCAGTCCATACATCAGTCATGTTGTTGATGTCCTTGCACTTCCTGAACCACAATGAATGCTTTTCTGTGATAAGTGCAATGGAGGCTCAAATCTTTGAGAAGAAGTCGAGAGTATCCTTAGTAAAGGACAATGGGTTGTCCACCCCTTTCTTGACATATTCCTCGAAAGGGTCAATCACTTCATTAGCAGTTGTGTATTTGCTCATTGTAGGTACTTCAAGTTTCTGAACTTTCTGATTTATACTATCATGCAGCTTGTATGTTTGTTCTTATTTCTCCTCTAGTTTTGTGAAGGCTCGATTGATTGCTTCAAATCTGATTTCCAAGGCCCTCACCCATACATGTGTCAAGTCTTCTGCAGGAGTTTCAAAAACCTTCTTATCGATCAACTCATGATGATGGGTGTTGCTCATCTCACTCACTCTTGGTCCTAGAGGTTCCCAGTAATATCTTTCTTTCTCCACATCCTCTTTGAGTGCTCTCATTCTATTGGCCATTGTGCACATGTACGCAAAGAGATTGACTGCCTCTGGAATTGTTGACTTCCCTTTTTTCAGAGATTGATTCGATCCATTCATTGTTTGCTTGCCCCTACATCGGGAGCTCGTGCATTCTTCTGATGGATTCTGGATCGAAGCTACTGATGGGTACAAATCTCTCAATAGGAAGTGGTGTAGTGCTTGGCTCCACCAGGTGTTTCTCATAAGATGAAAGGGTTCGTACTTTTTCCTCTAGTACCTCAATCTTCTCTTTATATTATTTATTCCTTGCCACCATGTGAGTAGAAGATTGTTGATATATGTGCAAATATCCCTCATGAGTAGCTGGTGTAGACACCAAAATTGGGCCCCTTGGTCCCTCGTCAAATAATCACCTTGAACACACTCACCTAACCATGGCCCCTTACACCCCACTCTAATATTAATTTAATTAAATTAATAATCCATGATCCTCACAATATTTATTATTTAATTATCCTAATTAAGATAATTCCACACCACCACTCACCTATACACCTCACCTAGCCACCTCACCCCAAATCTATTCTTAGTATGTTGCCATAACTAACTAAGACCTACCTAAACCCTAAAAATCAAAGCCTACATTCCCTCTAACCACATTCCCACCTGTTACAAAAGAAGCTTCCATTCTAATCCATGGAAAAAAGGGAACAAGATCCAAGAAATCAAGCAGATCTACCCATTTTAGTAAACCTAGGAAATCCCACCCTAACTGACGCCGGTCACCCTAAACCACCACCGGTCAACCCAGAACCATCGTCGGTTACCTTTTATTCCCTTTGGTAACCTTATTTCGAGGTTGGCACATTCAGAGAGAAAGAGAATGAGACCAGAGCTGCATGCAAGCAGAACCAACATTCACACACGCATCTGAACATCCACAGCCAGCATTAGAAGTGACCACAGAGCCATTTTGCATTCATGGGAGCATCCTGGGAAGCGCCATCACCACACCAAACTCCATCCATCTGATCAACTACCATTGCCATCCAGCCATCAAGCTCATACAACAGTAAGTATTTTGTTAACCAACATTCATCTACTTTCATTTTAGTAGGCTTTATTACCTCTATTATCAGTTTCTACTTGCACTCCCATTCTCCCACCATTTACCTTCATGCAAGTTTGATCATTCCTTCACCCACACCATTAAATTTCCCATACCCAACTGTTAAACACCTCTGAGTATACCTAAGATCTCCATAGACCTTGTCAACCCTCAAACCATTTCCATTTAGCCTCAGATCTATCCTTACAACCAAGATTTTAATAAGTTTCCTGTCACCTCAACTGTACTGATGCTCGGTTACCCATGACCATCGTCGGTCCATCTTAAACCATCATCGGTTACACTAGACCGACGTCGGTCTCTGTGTTTTACCCTCAGACCAAGAACAAAGCCTAAATTCCCCACCAAATACCCAAAACAGCCCAAAACCAGACCCTGACCAGTACCAGTACTCTGACAGAGACCTTGCCCTTCAGATTCAATCATAGCTTAGCCTGTTGTGAATGAATTTTCTTATTGTAATTCGAATGAGATACCTAAATCATTTTAACTACAGTAGGATTTCATTTATTGTTAACATTGAATTGTTTTAAACAGTGGATTGACAGCCTTCTAGGGAGTATCACACTTCCTAGAACTAGCATACGCTAGGCAGTCCACTGTCATATGCTATTTAATCTCTTTTGGTGGTCTTGTTGTTCATTTCAGGTAGTTCCTCCTAGCCAAAAGGAAGCTCTCATGATCAGCTGTGGATCAAGAAGTCATACGTGTGCAACAACCTTCAACCAGCTTTAACAGGTATTCCTCCTAGCCCTTTTACCCTTATCTGTTTCGTCACATTCAAAGAAATGCTCTAAGAATCAGGTGAAACATTTTGGCACGCCCGGTGGGACCCATTTGGGGTTCCTTGCATTTCTTCATTTCTAGGTGAAAATTTGTATGTTTGTTTCCTTTCTGAAAGGTTCTCACATTAAATTTCTCCCCTGGAATCTTCTCTTCTTTCTATTGTCTCAAAGCAATCGTGTTTTGGTGCTATAAAAAGAACTCTTCTTCTCTTTCATTTGTACTGCATTAGTGAAAGATCATACTCTCTCCTGTTCATCTTTTTGTGTCATCGAATTCAATATTTTGATTTGGGCTTAAAATCAACTACATTTCATTCTACTTTACTGCATTAGCTCACATTAAATGAGGGAAACCTATATGCTGGAAGTCATGCCCAGCTGATGGTTGACAAACGAATCATAGAAAAGCACTTTCTTTCTCTTCTCTCTCTCTCTCTCTCTGAGTCTTACCAAACATCACAAAATTGAAAAATACACACATTCTTAAACAACATCTCACCTGGAAGAAGCTGTAGGTGATCACATGATCATGACACAGTGGGCACCCAGCTCGTTACTTCTATCGAGTCATTATCTCAGAGGACGGCCCGCCCCCACCATAACATAACCTGAAACCTCTCCTTGTAGATCTCCTTCTTCGTAGGAAGCCTTCCTCACCAAAAACTCTATTCTAAAGTTCATGAGTCAGTCTTCTAAATAGCATAAGCTGAACAAACATAAAGGAAAGAGCACTCTTAGGATCATATTTTTCTTAGTGTTTCTACTTGGCTTGTGTTTTGAGGTGAGAGGACACGTTCTTCATCTTTTTATTTCTCCTTGCATGCTCCTCATCATAGTTGGTGTATTCCAACTTCGTCTGAGTGTGCCTGGACCCCATTTTCATCATTCTCAGAATTCTGGGTTTGATTCCACACTTGATTTTAAATCACAACCACCTTTTCTTCATCTCTGTTTCAATTTCACAGTAACCGGTGTCGGTCCAGTGACCGTCATCGGTTACCCTCTGACCATCACTAGTTTTACCCAACCGGCGTTGGTTTACTGTTCTTTTGGTTAACCTACCCAAAAGGACACCTGTTTCATATTCTTTGTTATTCAGAGTCTCTGTAACTCTCATCATCTTCTCTGTCCTGATAAAATCCATCTACAACTTATCTACCTGGTAGATTATTAGCCTTTTGCCTTGTTTTGGCAAACTGTTCTTTTTCCACAGTGACCAACTACAGTTACCTTTGTGACGTGACATTGGTTTACCCTAACTGGCATCGGTTAGCCTGTGTAATTTTCTAGCTGACATTTTTACCCAATCCACCTACCACTACCTATTTTTCCTATTTCTGTTGTATTTCTGTGTCATTTACAGAAAGCAGTCCTACCAAATCAGTACTTGTTCACATGGTGTTGACTCATAGCCAATCAAACACCCTCATATTCCATGCTAGTTGTCAACCACTCCCACCTAGTCCTTCACCACCTTCCATTCTATCACCCATGGATCCTATCCAACCTATCACTATCACCACAGGTGATGAGGAGTTCACACGACTCCTTGACCAGAACCCTGCCGCCTTACAGTTCTATCTTTCCCACTCATCCACTCGAGATGCCTCGGGTCAGTTGATATACGACATGCCTGTATCTATCCCCCTGACACTCATTCCTACTTCTATGTCAGCCCCTTCTAGCTCCGCACTACCCGCACCTGCCTTGCCCCCAGTCATTTCACAGCTAGGCCCTATACCTGCTATGACCGCCATGTCTGCCACATCTATTGCACCCGCAACATCCACTATACCTTCGTCAACCACCCAGAACATAACCTCATCCATGCCTATTGTCTCACATATACCCATAGCAACACAACCACCCCCGGTGTCGATGACCCCTACCCCATTTCAAAACATTGTCCTTTCTATTCCACAGTCCTTAGCCCCCATCGCTACTAGAGTCACCTCGACCCTTCCACCTCCATATACGTACTATCAGTAGCCTCCCGTTTCATCTATCATTCATTCTGGGTACATACCCCCTATCTCACTCCCTCATTCTCAACCTACCTATGTGGCATCGCCATATACTGGAATGCCACCTCCATCATATGTCCAACACCAACCCTCTTATGCTACAGGAGGTACCCATCCATCACCACCTACCAATGACCTCATCAAGTTAATGATGGACAAGATGCAGACACTGGAGGCATTGGTTTCTGGCTCATGCAACTCTCTCACCTACGATGAAATTTGTAATGAGCCCATACACCCATCCATTCCTATTCGTCCATATCCCGTACATTGGGAGATGCCTAAATTTAACTGCTTCAATAGTAAAGAGGACCCACAACAACATTTGTGGTCTTTCAAACATGGGTGTTATCTGATCACCCATGATGACACTTTACTTCTGAGGACCTTTCCCATGTCTCTGACCGGGCCCACATTAGACTGGTATAGTGGGTTACCTAGACATTCTATCTACTCATTTAATCAGGTAGCCCAAGCCTTCTTGGATCACTTCTCCATCAACGTTGTTAAGAAGGTTACCATGACTGACCTCTACTCTACGTGTCAATATGACATGATGAGTCTATCGCAGATTTTGTCACTCATTGGCGTAGCCTGATCAATCAACTCACATTCCAATTACCACAAACCTGAACTCATAGAGATCTTCACTGCATGGGCTTGTGCTAGACATATTTCACCGACCTTGTAGGTGCAAATTTTTGAACCTTCGATGAGGCATTCACCATGGCATGAAAGCTAGAGATTCGGGCCATCGAAGAAAAGAAAATCCAACTATGAAATAAGAACGCAACATTTAAGTCAAATGATACCTCTTCTTCTTCGAAACCACAAAATAATTATTCAAAAGCCAAGGGAACCGCTAATGCAGTGGTACTCAAGGCCGGCCCAGCTCATCCATCAAATCAGGCTAAGCCCTCATCTAATCTTTCTCCTGTCCAGACTTTTCAATTCAGATGAGAACAATGGAAATACACCCCAATTGGGGAGCCTTATTCTTCTATTTTAGAAAATCTCATTAAAGCTGGGGCCATCACCCTTCCTCCTATAAAACCACACACTGGTTTTGATCCTGCTCACCCCACACCTGCATGGTACAAAGAGCACGAACTTCTGCAACTATCATTGGGTAAAAGGTCATAATGATGGAAATTGCATCACTTTCAAGAACATTGTCCAGGAAATGCTCAAGAATGGTGAGTTAGTCTTGGATAATCCGAATGCACCTACCAACCAAAACCTACACATCTTCAAGAAACCATTTCCTAATCACGCCCCTTCTTCTGACCAAACTGGAGAGACCTCAACTAATGATAGCCATACCCACGAGGTCCATGCTATTTTCAGTGATGCACCAGTTGCTTCCCAATTACCTCATATTCCTTCCATAGAGGAAATCCTAGCCCGAAGTCCTCCACCTACACATGAACCCACTTCACCTATTCCTCCACCCACAGAGGAACACCCTTCATCTCCTCCCTCACCTATGAAGGAGCCTTCTGTTAACATCGAGACCACTTCACCTTTGGCTTCTCCACCTAGAGAACCGTCACCAGTAGTACCTCTCTGACCCATGGGAGACACTTGTTCATCTCCTCCACCCACAGAGGAGCACCCATCATCTCCTCCACCTATCAAAGATCTAGTAGAAATGTCGTTACCTCTAGGTGACCATTCTCCATCAGCCACCCAAGATCCTGTTGACTTACTTTTGGCTCTCTTACCCACAGAGGCTGAAGCTAGTGATTTCCCTATTTCTAAAACACATTTTATGAGGAATCACCATTGGATCCACATCAACCTCACCCATAGCAGTGTCATTCTCATGCTTAGCCAATCACCTAGATTATGTGGATAGAGCCTTACTTTGGGGGCATCTTCTACTTCCTGTCTCAACACAAATGCAGATGTCACTCACTGACACCTCCACTATCTATCCAAAAGTGTTTCGGCTGACTGAACCAAACACAACCACAACTATCACAAATTCTCCCATGATACCACTCATGGCTCAACTCACACCTCTACCCATAACCCAACATGCATCTACATCCAAACCCACACCTACATCATCTTCCTTGCCTAAACCTATTACTACTTTAGGGGTCATCCCAATGGCTAGCCTTACTCATCCACCCATCAAATTAGATTTAGCTACGTCCTCCAAAACTAACACCAAACTTAACCTGGCCCCTAAACAGAAGAACCAATCCCCTAGATCTCATACCCCAACCTCCAATCACACCCTCATCACCTTCACCCCTTCCGTCCATCCTAGGACCTCACCCCTCAACCCTGGCTAAGAAACCTCCACCACTGGTAAACCAAAAATGCAACAACCCATTTCTCCCTCGCAGACCTCTAATATACCCAAGCACCCCACACAACCTCCACCCACACCTGTAACATTTTTACCACCCATACCTCCAATACCATCAATAACTTCTTCACTACCCATGACACTTCCTTCCCTTTCCCTCACACCTCCTGCACAACCTATGCCATCTACCTCCACAGCACCTCAGTTATCCCCATGGGTAACCCACCCTCTTCCACCATCTGATTTTCCCTCTACATCTCGTGCACCCATATCACCTTTACCCAAGAAGGTGTAACCTAAAGGAAAAAATCTGCTACCCTCCAATAAGGTAGTTAAACCAACCACACACTCTATTTCCAGTTCATCTACCATGCCCCTACCCAAGTAGACATGACCAACACCTAAGACCATAGCCAACCCACTCCCCCTCTTGCAAAGACTCTTCCTATACAATCAGTCGCACCTGCACCCAAACCCACATTCACCTCCCATTGTGATCCACTAGCGGGATCCTATGCCAAAATCTTAACCAACCTCCTTGAAACTTCCGTCATCACATTACCACCTCTTAGACCTTACGACCCACTCAAACCCAAACCAAAAGGGTTTGACGAAACCAAAATTTGTGCCTACCATCGTGTGCCAGGACATGATGTAGAGGACTGTAAGGCTTTGAAAAGATGCTCTTGTCTAGTTGTGTCCTCCTGAAGAAAACTTTGACGATGATGACCTTCTCGATGAGGACCCCATTTCACCAGCACCAAGTTTCCATAGTTCTTCCCTCATTGCCTACTCAACGACCAAAACCTCCACCCCCATAACTCTTAGAGCCACCCCGAGATTCGAAATTAACATGGTTCATATCAGAGAACTCACCAAACCTCCACCCAAATGTCGGTGTGCCCAACTCATTTCACAAGGTTCCTTCCCACCTCTTGGCTTCTTCCCTTCCTGTCATTACACCTTTCATGGCTCACCTACTTCATCTACCTCCCCACCTCAAATCAACATGATCCACGTTGCTACCCGCACTCAGAAGGACAAAGGAAAGGAAAAGGAAACCGACCCACCAACCAACCCTATACCCAACATACCATCTACACCCACACCTAAAGTCACTATCCACGGCCCCACATATCCTATTTCTAATGGGGTTACACATCGTGCATGATGCTCAAACAATTACACCAATCCTCCCTCAAAATGTCCCTATATGACCTCATCCAAACCTCTGAATCCCATCGTCAAGCTCTCATGGAGGTTCTTCAGTCTATTGAGGTTTTACCCAATGACCCTACACCCGTAGCCTCCATTATTACACCTCATCATGTAGCCTCTCTCACCAAATTACCACCTTCTTCTACACCTCCACCTACTCACCAAGTAGCCACCCTCAGCTTCTCAGATGAAGAGATCACACCACACCAAACTGATGACCCTGATCCAACCCTTTTCATCTCCATCCATATTGATAATATACATGTACAACATGTTATGATCGATGGGGGTGCTAGCATTAACATCATCTCCTCCCATGCATTTCGACCAAATGCACATACCCGACAATTACATGCATAAACATCCCATCATGTTGCGTTCATTTAATGATGCTATCACTTCTACACTTGGCACCATCATCCTCCATGTTCGCGTGGGCCCCCGTACTATTCCAGAGTTATTTTACATCTTGGAGGGGGAATTTCAATATAACATATTGCTTAGTAGACCCTGGATTCATGTTATGGGTTGTGTTCCTTCCACTTTGCATCGTTGTGTGAAGTTTGAGCATGAAGGACACACCTATACCATTCTGGCTGACCCATCACCTTTCAAAACCTACAACATGCTTTACCGACCCAATGATGTGCTTGTACCCATTAAGGCATCTACATCCATGACCACTTCCTCTTCACCTACACCTCCACTCACCAGTGTTGCCACTACCTCAACTGCACCTAAATCCTCCATCCCTACCACTGCCATGACCTCCACTACTGACCCATCAACCTCCCAATCAGCTAGCTCCACCTCTGATCCAACCTCTAACACATCGTCTATCCCAGCTACCCACATATCAACCACTGATCCCTTGGAAGGTGTTTTTCAATGCCTCACTCTGGGGGAGTATCACCTATATAATGTCAACACATTCCTTACTCCACAAGAGTATGGAAGCCTTCACCAACACCCTCACTATGATCACCGCATAGGAGAGCATCTCCTTTACGGTCCTCCCCACCTTCACACCAATCTCACCTATGGGGGACTTGATACTTCCACTTATACACCTGAACCACCATCACAAACCCACCCCTTTTTTTCGACCTCCAGTCACTCACCAATCACTATTTCACCCACACCTTCCTACACCGATGTGCATGGAAAGGTTTTGGTTTTTTCTTTTACAAGAAAGGATGTCACACTATTATTCCATGTACTACCCACAAACATAACGACCGTAGTGGTATTGGCTTTGCTGAACTACCTACCAAAAAGGCTCGCATTGAACTCATTGAGGATATCAACCCTTCTCCACCTTCTTCACCTGCTCCACCTTCTTCTGATAGAGTCGATGGATCCAGAATCCATTCCTCCTAACTTTTTTTTTTCATAAACACCATTTCCTTTAGGGCCTCTAACTTATCAACGTGAGGGCGAGGCCCCCTCTTCTCTTCCCTTCCTGTATCCTGAAATGATTGATGATGATACACCTTCTATTAATGTCGTTCAATGTCACGATGATGAATCTATACTCACCTATCTTGGTGTAGAAGACTCTTATATTCATCATTCGTTACCATCTGAGATGCAAACCATGTTGAATGAATCAACTATCGAAATCAACATCCATACTCAGGATGACCCGCACATTCTAAAGATTGGCCAATCTTTAGATACTGCTGAACAGGAAGCCATCACTTCTTTTCTCAAAAATCATAACCATGATTTCACTTGGTCTTATGCTGACATGCCCGGTATTGACCCCACCATAGTGGTCCACAATATCATAACCATTCCAATGCCAAACCCATAAAACAAAAGCTGAGGAAAATGCACCCTTGCATTGCTCTTCTGGTCAAAGAAGAACTTCAGCACCTTCTTTCTATTTCCTTCATCTTACCCATTGATTATCCCGATGGATTTCTAACATTGTCCCTGATCACTAAGGTGATAGGGGGACTTCACATTTGCATAGATTTCCATGACCTCAACCTAGCTTGCCCCAAAGATGACTTTCCTCTACCTGGTATTGACCAGCTGGTTGACCTTACTGCTGGTCATGAGATGCTATCACTCATGGATGGTTTCTCGGGTTATAACCAAATCTTTCTTTCCCCAGAGGATCAACACAAAACCACATTCATCACCCCTTGGGGGACCTTCTACTATCGAGTCATGCCTTTTGGCCTTAAAAATGTTGGTGCCACATATCAGCGGGCTATGACTTACATCTTCCATGACATCATGCACCGTATATTGGAAGATTATGTAGATGATATCCTTTCCAAATCTAAATGCCACTCCAAGCACCTCGCCATCCTAAAAACCATCTTTGACCACCTCATTAAGTATTGTGTTCACCTTCAGCCCAAGAAGTGTGTCTTCACAGTTCTCTTAGGAAAGCTCCTGGGATTTATCATTTCCTTATGTGGTATAGAGGTTGACCCTGCTAAAGTCAAGGCTATTCTTGAAATGCCTCTACCCACTAACCTACAGCAACTCCATAGCCTGCAAGGTAAGTTACAGTCTATTCACCGTTTCATTTCACAACTTTCCGATCGATGTCAGCCATTTCATCATCTTCTCAAAAAGGATGTCTCCTTTAAATGGGATGATGACTGCCACAAAGCTTTTGAGGCCTTGAAACAATACCTTCTCCAACCACCCATACTCATTCCACCTAAAGATGATCAACCCTTCTACCTATACATCTCTGCTACCAATCACTCCTTAGGGGCCATGCTCGCTCATCATAATGAACAACATAGGGAGAAGGTGGTTTATTACATAAGTTGTACTCTTCTAGACTACAAAACTTGATACACCCATGCTGAAAAACTTTTCTTAGCCTTAGTTTTTGTTGCCACCAAACTCCGCCATTACCTACTTAACCACAAAACCTATGTTGTGACCAACACCGACCCCTTACACTTCATGTATGCCAAACCTTACCAAAATCAATGGGTGCATGCTGGCTTATGCTTCTAGCTGACCTTGACCTTGAATTCATCCATCAAAAGTCCATCAAGGGCCAAGCTATCACTGACCAATTGGCTGATGCACCTATTTCAAGGATCAACCCTCTAACTTTGACTTTCCAGATGAGTCTATTGCTACCCTTTCCCTGGATGAACCCACTTACCAAATGACACTCTTCTTCGATGGTTCCAAGTGTCAGTGTGGGGGTGGGGCTGGTGTTATCCTCATTCCACTTGATGGTGAACCCATGCCTTTGTCTTTCAAACTTGATTTTGATTGTACAAATAATATTGTTGAATACGAAGCACTCGTATTGGGTCTCTAAGCTACTTATGCCTTAGATGTCAAGTCAATCAACATCTTTGGTGATTCTCAATTGGTCATAAACCAAGTCAATGGTATATACCAGTGTCGTAATGAGATACTTCAAAAGTATAAGCATCATGTGGACATACTTTTGACCACCTTCGACCGTTACACCCTTCAAACCATCCCATGTTCTACCAACAAATTTGTAGATACCATGGCCTGCTTGGCTTCTCAGATACCCACTTCACCCACTGACTCTAAAATCTTTGTCACCATACAAAGACTCCAATCACCCTCTTATTTACCTCGTGAAGTTTACTCTATCAGAACCTACTACTCTGACCCGAGTGACCTTTGGTATAAACAATACTTAGACTATCTTTCCCTCTCCATCTTTCCTCCCGACCTCACTCGTAATGGACAAATGCACCTTTCTTAAAAGGGTCTCTCATTACATCATCATGGGTGGCCTCCTCTATAAGCGTGGCTTTGATGGTATTCTCTTACGGTGCCTTATGAGTTCTGAAATTCCTTATACCATTAAGGAAGTTCATGATGGCATATGTGGAGGTCACTTCAGTGGTCTCACGGTTACTAAGTGTATTCTTCACCTAGGCTATTACTGGCCAACCCTTAACCATGATTGTTGTGACTATGTTAAGCGTTGTGTAAAATTCCAACAACATGCCAATCTTCATCATACACCTAGTCATGCCTTACAGGTCACCCGTGACCTTTGGCCCTTCTCTCAATGGGGTTTGGATCTTATCAGAGAGATCAATCCCCATTCTTCCCAGCGACATCAATGGATAATCACCGCTACCAAATATTACACCAAATGGGTTGAAGCCATACCTCTCATCTCCATGAAAGCTGAGAAAATATGTGAGTTCATCAATCATCACATTATTTGTCACTTTGGTGTTCCACATCACCTCATCACTGATAATGGAAAACAATTCAAAAATAAAACCTTGCGGAAAACTTTGTGATGCCTTCGGTATTCAACTAAGTTTCTCATCACCATATTACCCACAAACCAATGGCCAAGCCGAATCCACTAATAAAACCCTAAACAAAATTCTCATGAAAGTGGTTAACGATACTAGGAAGGACTAGCATACACACATTCCTTTCGCCCTATGGGTGTACCATACTAGTATTCACACTTCCACTGCTACCACACCTTTTTCTCTGGTCTACGGTACAGAGGTTGTTCTTCCTCTTGAAGTCTAGATTCCATCACTTCGTATTTCTCTCCATGACATGCTCAATGATGATGACTTTCACTAGGACCATTTAGCACAACTTGAGTTATTAGATGAATGTCATCTTAATGCTCTTGACCATCTTCAAGTTTACCAAAAATGTATCAAATGTGCCTATGACAAACATGTTCATGAATGAACCTTCCAAGTCGGTGACCTCGTCCTGAAGGAAAATCAACATGTAACCAAAGTAGAAAAAAGTAAACGGGGAAAATTTTCTCCTAATTGGCTTGGACCATACATTGTGACTCATGCTTATGGATCAAGTGCTTATCATTTATCTTCACTAGATGGTAAACCTGAACCTGAGCCCCTTAATGCCTTGCATCTTCAACCATTCTACTATTGAATTTTAGTCCTACCTCACCTTCTACCTCTTTTCATGCTCATCCCTTGAGTGCTATTCACTTCCCTCCTTTCACTATGCCATCCCCAATGATTAAACAAGAATCATGTGCATACCCTGTCACTCTTTTACCCTCTCTTAAATATGTGTACCATGGCTCTGCACATGGCATGATTCTCATGGATACTTTTCATCTTCTTTTAGATGAGATCCCATGGTCATTTCACCTTACTTTCTAAACAAGAATCTGATTCCTCACCTTAGTCTTGTCCATGACTTAAAATCCCTCACATGGGATCCAACTCCTTGAGTCAAACTTCCAATAAAAAGATGACTCCCTTAAAAAGGACATCTTTCTCTCTACATCACTACTATAAATAGACCACTCCCTCGAAGGACAGCTATGTAAAGCCTGCTTCAAAAAAAAAAAAAAAAAAAAAAAAAGAGAATCTGAAGCTTCCCGCATCGATCAGCTTCACGAAGACCTCAAGGAGATAATTTCCTCATCCCATATAGAATTCCCACATCGATCAGTCTATCTCAAATACAAGTCAAATAGAAAACTTTTTCATCATGGACTTTCTCATTGTGATCTTGGATCTCTTGCCAAAAGGCATGCTACCTCATACCATATAACCTAACCACTTTTCACCTTCTCACCATTTACACCTTCATTTCCTACTGCCTCAAGGGACCTGCTAGAACCATGACATTTGGTGATCATGTGACTATTCTTCACCTTTAGAATAATCAATCATGTAATGTCTTTAGGGTCTTACGTTCACCAGCCTATCTAAGGTATGATCCAACCAGTTATGATCCTCACCAATCAGGTGGCTCTCTTGCCTCCTCTTATCTTTTAACTTCTTCATTACGTATTGATCATCTTATACAGGACTAGATCCTCGATGCTTATCTCTGGGAAATTTTCCTCTTTCACCACAATCAACTTAATATCACCCATACCAATTTTCCCACAATTCAACCATCCTAAAAACCTAGACTCAACCATGCCTATAACCTACCAACCCATTCTCATACCTCCTCACATTTTCCCTAGCTTATGGGAGAACTACATCGGCCTGAGGTCCCTGTTCACTGGGACTATGTAGGCAGCACTCCGAGGGCATGGGGCCCTTGGAGGTTAGCTCAGCCACTCTCTACCCTAACCAATTCCCTCTCCCCCTTTCCTAGTCACATTCTACCCTAGTTAGTTTCCTTTTTATATCAATAATTGGAAATTAAACCAAACAAACAACAATTGCTTCACATCTTTACCATCATCATTCATACATTCATTATATCTACCATTTCTTTACCATTATCATGCATTTTACTACAAAACATCTTAACGTGACCCATATCATCATTAATTACACAAATTAATGAATTACAAACTCAACCAATCCTCAACTCAACCATACCTAAACCAAACCTAAACTTCATCATACCTAAGTCAACCTGACTCAATCCATGCCTAAACCAAGCCTAAAACCTGACTCAATCCATGACCCTCAATCCATACCCACAAACCTGATCCATGCCTCAATCTCATCCATGCCTATGACCTAACTCAATCCATGCCTACAATGACAATCCATGCCTATGACTCTTGACTTGATCCATATCCATCCAACCTATGACCTGACTCAATGCCTAAACCAAAAAACCTATGCCTAAACCAAAAACTTGACTCGATCCATGCCTATGACCTGGCTCTATCATGCCTACATACTTGGTTTCCATCACATATACAAATCAAAATAGCAAGTTAAACACAACCATATACACATCATGCCATAATCACCATCATCTCTATAAATCAATCATCTAAACATGTGTATCCATATACATGACTCTCAAATATCTTCAGCACATAGGCCGGTGTATATAACAAAATCTCAAAAACCTCTCATGTACATCCTCACTATCTTCGGCATGCAGGCTGGTATATATGTCAAAAATATGATGTCAAAAATAAACTAATCATACATGGAGCTCAATCATCTCCCCATCTGATATCTAACCTGTCTCATCTGTCTCCTCCTCCGCTCCTCTAGCCTGGAGTCTAGCTGACCTCCCTCTGCCTCACCCTGGTCTGGCTCCTGATGGTCCTGCCTCTGGAGCTGGCCTCCATGCACTAGTGGCCTCACCCTGACCTGGCCCCTGGGCTCACTGGCCCCCTGTACTCTCCACACTATGTGTGTGGGATCTTCTCCTCTCACTCGAGGCCTGTTGTGCTCTGTGCTTGGCATATGATAAGACATATATCCCCGCTGCCATCAAATGATCCTAGTAGTATCTCACCTCACCCATGATGTCTCTCAATCTAGCAACAGGTACTTGTCTGTGGTGGTGTCATCGGCCTCTGACCCTACCCTGCTCCTACCTAAATAATGGGACCCTGTCCCTGCCTCTATGGTGGTGTCATCAGCCCTGGAGCCTGCATTTGTACCTGGGCCTAAAGGGCCACTATCTGTGCCTATGCAGTGGCCAACTGGCCCTGCAAACCTGTAACATGTCCCTATGTTGTGGCCAACTGGCCCTGTAAACCTGTCACCTACACCTGTAGGGTGACTACTTACACCCCATCTCCATCTCCACCCTCTCCCTCTCCCTCCAGTGTGGGTGTTGGTCCCTGTACTCCATGTGCCTGAAAAGTGGCCACTTGTGCCTGCAGAGTCACAACCTGTGCCTCGGCCCCTATCAGATGTCCCTGTACTATGCCCAACTGGGTCACCAGGGTAGCCACCTACCCCTGTAGGGTGTCTCTCTTGAACTATGATGGTAGCCAAATCTGGCTACCCTGGCCTCGGTGGTACTACTCGTAGTTGTGCAGCCCACCACTGTCTATACCTATCTGTCACCCCTGGCATCATCTATCTGTCAGTCGACCTAGCTGCTCCTCCTACTGTCCAGTCGGCACTGTAGGTCATGGCGGAGACATAGGCCTCTCCACATCATCTCTCCTATACTGAGGGAAGGGTGGAGGTATATCCTGTGGCAAACCAAACTTCCATCTGACCTGGTCTACGGGTATCATCTCATGCTCCCCGGCCCACCACCCCTCTATCCACCTATAAATCTGTAACCCATCCAACTCTGTTGCCATCTGCCTGTATGAAGGATAGCCTACATATGGCCTCCAAATGATGTCCACACTAGACAACCCCTCCAGTAATCACCTATAATAGGCTACATCATGTGTCACTCTCACCACTCGGTGCTCTCCCATAACCGACACCCATCACCTATAGCCCACTCAAACAAAACCTAGCTCGAATGCATCGGCCTTGGGCATACCAACTGGGCGCACACACACAATGTGCTCATAGGCCCAATAATGTAACAAGAATGTGTAACACAAGCTGAATCGTCGTAGTCACCCATAAGCCCACAACTCCCTATATAGTTGTACCAAGAATGCAGGTGCCCATGCAAACCGAGTCCTACTCTCCACCATGTCATGTATAGACCCCCATCAGTGACCATGGGAATCTCCCACCCTCTACATTGGTAGTGCAAAATAGAAGACTTCCTCCATCAGAAGCACTACCAGCCTCATCTCCTCGGGGTAGGCTCGGTACATCACCCTGTAGCTCATACTGGCACTGTGGAATCCTAACAATGCCAACCCCTCTCCAAACACTGGTAACAGTAACTCCTTGGATGCCTCTGAGGAGATCGAGTAAACTTGTGTACCTACTATAGGTAGTTACAAGATCCTGTAAACATCCTCTAGGGTGATCGTGATCTCACCCGTCAGAAAATGGAATGTATTGGTTGCCAAATCCCATCTATCGATGAGGGAAACCATATAAACTCACCTCCCAAACTACATGCCGGTAGCGTCTGACCCCAATCAGGCCCACATCTATAACATGGATCCACTCCTCGCATGTCATCTCCCCTCGTATCTCCACAAGAAAGGGAGGTACCCTATCCCTCATCCGTAGCTGGTCCCTGGCCTACATACAACCAATCATATTATTAAACTTGACCACACCTGCATGCAACCTTGCCACCCCTACTATACCACTTACCCTAACTAAATCAACCTTTCACCTATTTCTATGCCCTAAATCAACACCACCTATCTACCCACACCTCAGACCCTCACCTATTTTCATTTTACCTATCTACTCATGCCTTAGACCCTCACCTATTTTCAGTTTTCCCCTCTCACCGATCTTCCTTATTCACCCACCTACCCATACCCATAACTCTTCCCCCTACCTAACTCTCCCTACCCCTACCTATCTTTCTGTAACCCATCTATTTTAGCTCCTTGTGGGCCTGCCTCTCTAGCTTTCTGACCAACATCGGTCATCATCGACCGACCATGGTCCAACAATAACCTGCATTAGTCATCACATCTATGACCGATACCGGTCCTTACCCACCAATTCCGGCTAAGAAAAAACCGACTGTCAGTCACTGTCGTGGCGACAAACCTATGAGGCCCTACCCTATTTCTACCCACACTCCTCCTTTCTACCCATTTCCCCCACCAATACCTACCCAATACCTATTCCCCCCCTCACTTACCTAAATCTACCCTCCCTTGTTCCCCTTTTCTCATTACATTCCCTCCATTCAAATTTTAATATTTTCCCCCCCAAAACCCATTTCCCTCCTACCTGATTTCCCTCCTCCACCTACTCAAAACAAACAAACAATCATAATGGGCTCTTACCTCATCATGCATTTCCATCTGCATGGTGGCACCTTGAGCCACTGAGCAGGTCCACCCGATCCCTCTCCTACCTCTACCATCACCAATTTCCCACTAGCTCAATCAAATCCAATCAATCACCCAATCAAATCACATCATGCTCGTAAACCCACCTATCAACCAATGATCACTCACTCTGTGGCTCACCAACTCAGCTCTCCGTGTCATTTGGTCACTTTCCACCTCTTTATCTCTCTCTTTTCATTTTCTCCTATGTGGCAAATGATAAATGATTTTCAAAAACGGTGGCACTTTTTCTTTTTATAGCCTTCCCGACTTGACCGGTGATGGTTTCACCTTGACCAACATCGGTCCTGTGCCCTAGCCTACCATGGTCGGTCCATGGCGACCGACATCGGTTCATTATGACCATTTTTGGTTATCCTGCTTAGTCTTATTACTACCCATTACCCCTAATTTTCAAACTTGAATCCTTTTTACCTCACCCACACCTGACTTGGACATTTCCCTTTACCCTCTTGACCTCATCATTTCCACCTAACCTCTTCATCATTTGGGGACTCGTTATTTTTCCCATACCTCGGCCCTACCCATGCCATGACCTAGCTACTTGGACTTAGAACATTACTAGTGACCTATGACCTCATGTGCTCACTATACCTTGTGACATTGTTACCCGTGTTGTTTGACCTAATGACCTTACCTTGCCTCTTGTTGTGACCGTTTATCCTAACCCAACCTTTGGTGTACCAGAACATACCTAAACATTCCTGCACCTGACCTGCGATGTGTTTCCTGACCATATCCTATACCTTGGATACCAGAATCACCTCAACCTTGTTTGGATAAACCTATCGACCTTAGACAATGTAGAGTTTACATGCTCTTCAACCTGGTACCGTGCTACAGTTTATACATGTGCATGCATTTGACTGTTACTACCTTTGACCCTGACCCATTACCTGGATTCACTGATTGGACCTTTACCCCCTTTACCCCTGTTACCCACCTTCCTCTTCATCACATTCACCTTTTATCAAACCACTCACCGATTCTACCTTCTACCTCATCAGTTCCTGGGTTTGAGGGGGATCACCTTCACCCACACATGGGGCAACCACATCTTATTTTTGTCAGCGTCGCTTACCAATACAAGCTACACAACAAAAAGGGTTAAAATGTAGACACCAAAATTGGGTCACACTCCCCTTGGTCCCTCGTCAAATAATCACCTTGAACACACTCACCTAACCATGGCCCCTTTCACCCCACACTAATATTAATTTAATTAAATTAATCCATGTCCTCATAATATTTATTATTTAATTATCCTAATTAAGATAATTTTCACACCACCACATCACCTAGTCACCTCACTCCAAATCTATTCTTAGTATGTGAAGCTTCTGTTCTAATCTGTGAGGAAAATGAACAAGATCCAAGAAATCAAGCGGTTTTGCCCATTTTAGTAAACCTAGGAAATCCCACCCTAACCGACATCGGTCACCCTAAACCGTTGCCAGTCAACCTAAAACCATCGCTGGTTACCTCTTATTCCCTTTGGTAACATTATTTCGAGGTTGGCACATTTAGAGAGCAAGGAACGAAACCAGAGCTACATGCAAACATAACTAGCATTTGCACACGCACACGCATTCGAACATCCACAGCCAACATTAGAAGCAACCACAAAACCATTTTGCATTCACGGGAGCATCCTGGGAAGTGCCATTACCACACCAAACTCCATCCATCTGATAAACTTCCATTGCCATCCAGCCATCAAGCTCATATATAATGCTCGCTTCAAACTACCACTTGAGACTAAGAACAAACTAGGATTAGCTGGAAAAATTAAGGAATAATTTTTTTTTATTAGGAGAGTGCACAACTAAGTTGCAAGACATCAGTTTGCACTAACAGGTTCCAGAACAAGGTCTAATTACCAAATAAACATTTTTCCCATTTTAAACTTATAGCAAGTTCATAGGATTTCAATTTTAGGATTACATATTTTACTTAGGTTCAGGGAGAAATTTACCATCATGCCTGCTCTCTTAATAGGCCCTAAACTTCAAGTAGATTTTTCTCACATTAAGATTCATCAAAACTTTCCTAATTTATTCTCATTGGATACGAAATTCTCTCACCTTTCCAACCATATAAAGAAGTCCTCCTAACTCCTTGTAGAACTCCAGTTATGGCCGGACAGAGTTTTAGGGGGAAATTTTCCCTTGAGAGGTCCGCGGAGTTAAGGGGAAAATTTTTCCCTTATGGCGGATTGACGGAGCGGGGAGGGAAATTGAGAATTTTTCCTACTTCGGGTGCAAAGCGCAAAACATTTCCGTGCGCCCACGGGGCTAACGAAGCAGGACACATGGCGCATCCTGATTGGTGCGGGGCGAAGGAGAATTTGGAGATTTTGGGGATTAAAATCCCAAGGGAGAAAATATCTCCGCTGAAGCCCAAACTGCCACGTGTCGCCATGTGATTGGACCGGGCCGACGGATCGCGGGGAAAAATTTGTGATTTTTCCCGAAGTCAAAAATTCAATTTTCTGAAGGAAAATTTTCCTTTGTGCCTCCGCGCTTGATCAAATGGCCACGTGGCGTCTTGTGATTGGCCGCGGGATGGCGAAGAAAATTTGGATTTTTCGCTAAAGGAATAAAAAGGTTAAAAAAAACTCGTGCAGGCCCGTGCCTCCAAGGGGACACGTGTAAATACCCTATTAGGTGCAGGGGTGATGGTCCACGGGGAAAAATGTGAAAATTTTCCCAAAGGCCAAAAATGGTTAAGTTTTCAATTTTAACCCGTGCACCCTCCCTACCACGTGTCAGCATGTGATTGGTTCGGGTCCGCGGGGTTGCGGGGGAAATTTTGGATTTCCAAAAGCTTCACCCCTCTGGATGCCATGTGGCATCATCTGTTTAGAGAAGAGGGTGACAGGGCTGTGGAAATTTTTTAGGAATTTTTTTTAAAGTTCAAAATTTAAATTTTTCTAAGGTTGAATTATTTCATTTTTGATTTGGGATGGCCATTTTGAAGTAAAACTTCAAATGGCCATAATTTTTGATAGGAAGCTCCATTTTAGGAAAACAAGGACTTTCCGGAAATCTCTCTGAGTCCTTTTTGCACAGGAATCATCAATTTTGATTTTTGATAAAGTTTTCAAGGTCAATTTTGGATAAACGATCTGTAGGGTTTTTAATTACAAAACTGGCAGTTTTTATAACTTTCAAGTTTGGTTCAATTTTGATTTCTTTTCTTCTCAACATGCAAATTGAACATGGAGAAGTGGTCCTCGGTAAGTTTAGGAATAGTTTCCAGATTCAATTTGATAGTTGAATTGTCTTTTGCACTTTTACATCTTTTGATAGGAAATTTGATATGCAAGTTTGACTTTTAATTTGATGAAGTTATTGCTAGTCATTTCAATTATTGAGTTCCCACAAGGTTTCTTAAACATTAATACATCTAAATTTCATTGTTTCTTTCCTTGATTTTAGTTATAATTCTGAAATGTACATTTATTGGATTATTTCAAGTGCTAAATTTAAAAATTGAAACAGAGATCTTTCTCCAACAGGATTGCAAATTTTTGTGCAACATTCAAGTATGGAAAACATATAAAATTCCTCTCTCAAACATTCAATTGATTCAACAAACATTATATTCAGTATGCAATGTTAATATCTAATTTTTAACAACTCATTTCAAAGAGATCAAATTCTGTCATTTCTTTTATACGTTTTCTCTTCCCCAGAACAGAATTGAAAACTATAACAGTCATTGAAATTTCAATACAACAATGCAATTGGGAAAGGAATATATTTCCTTCATTGATCTCCAACAACAATATTGCAACAATGTAAATAAAAAAAGAGCTTCCATTCCTTTATAGGGATAATTTTAGCGGCGAATATTCGTAATATGGCGAAAATTTCATTTTAGGAAAATTTGAAAAGGTGAATTATTCGGAGTGGGTCGGTGTCCTGTTCGCCTAAAATATATAGTATATTTTTTTTGGGGGGTCGGCTTCGCCTTCATTTGAAAACATCTCCTATAAAAACCTATGTGATTCACCGGGTAGTATACCTCAAGTAGCTTACCAAATTACCAATACTGTGAAATTTGAACTCGCATACCCTTGAGCACCAGAGATTCATATTACTGTTAGCCTGTGATTGTTGACAACGTGACAAATGCAGTGTTGACGCGCGACAAGGGCATTATTGACGCGCGACAAGAGCTGTACTGACGTGTGACAAGAGCTGTACTGATGCGCGACAAGAGCTGTACTGATGCGCGACAAGAGCTATATTGATGCGCGACAAGAGCTTTACTGACGCGTGACTTGGGCTAGGAAGTGACGCGCGACAGAGGAAGGGTTGACGTGCGACAGAAGGAAGTGTTGACGCGTGACTTGGGCAGAGTTGACGCGCGACCTCAGACAGTTCACGCGCGACAAGACCTCAAAGACTGGACAGAGTCGCTTCTTGGTTCTTTTGCTGACGCAGGACTCTTTTCAGAATAATGGAAGGTGCCAGCTCAAAGAATACGAATAACCTAAAAGTAAGTAAGAAATCTCAGAAATCACTCTTCAAGTATTTTGGAAACTCTGCGGATACAGATATTGTAAATACCAATCATATAGATGCCACCAAAAAGAATCAGAATACTGACTGTGTGGAAGGTATTATTGAGGTGGACATGCATTCTGCACAGTATCACAGTCAAACAAATGAAACCTACGATAATATGCCAGATCTTGAAGATATTGTTCCTGTTGGGGTGCAACCAGAAGTGCAGCTAGATATCACAGATATAAACACTCAGCAAAATGGAAGACAGAAATCAAAATCAAACTCTGGTCCAAGAAAGAGGAAACCAGGTGATTGTGATATTGCTCAAAATTCTACTCAAAAAAGTAAAGCATTGAAAACGAACAAGAATATGTGGACCATTGGCAGGACATACAAGTTTGATTGGGCAGCTAAATTTCCATTTATTGAACCTGTACAATCATCTAATTCTGAAGAAATCCCATGTGAATGTACATGTACAATATGTACGTGGAAATTGGGAAAGCAACAAAAAATGCAACTGAAGCTGGACACTATAGAAAAACATTGTGGAAAACAATATTTAACTGTAACGGGGGAAGATGGCCAGAAAATCAAAACACATAGGTGGAAAACTGAAAAGGAGTGCATGCATGTTAGATACGCAGCGGAATATGAGGTAGAGCAGAAAAAACACAGACATCTGTTGGAAAAGGGAGGAACGATCACATCGCATATTGGTAAGATGAAAGAAACAAATCTACATGCAAAATTCATACAATTCTCTACTCTTTTTCAAATACTTAAAAAAGGAAGAGCGATGTCGGATTTCCTCGATTTCAAAGTTTTGTATCAATTTAACGGAATGCTGAATGTACCTCAGTCTCATTGGTCTGAGAGTAGTGGATGGGAAATGGCAAAAATGCCTCTCGATGATAGAGAAGGAAGATTTGAAAGAGAATGTAAAAAAAGCAAACTTTATCTCTCTTTCAATTGATGAAGTGACAGCAGTCGACAACACCGCATGGGTATGTATCCACATCTATACATTAGAAAATCATATAAGGACACCTCATCTATTGGGTGTTATGAAAATGGTTGAAAACTGCAATGCTGAAAACCTATATAAAATAGTTGTTTCTCATTTGAAAGATGTTGCTGGTATGACTGATTATGAAATTGCTACGAAGTTGGTATGCGTTGGAGCAGATGGTGCATCTGTCATGCAGGGTCACCGAACAGGGCTGTGTGTTAGATTACAAACAACAGTGGCCCCATATATGCTACCAATTCACTGTATGGCTCACAGAATGAATTTAGCATATAAAATGGTAAGCAACCACGAAAATGTTGCTAAATTAGAAGACATCATAAGAGAACTTCATGCCTATATGTCAAGCAGCCCAAAGCGTTTTCTCGAGTTCCAAAAATTTGCAATTGGAATTACAGATGGCAAAAAACTTCTGAAGGATGTGGAGACTAGATGGATATCTTTGTATGAACCTGCATGCAGAGTTCGTGAGGAGTATCCTTCATTGGTTGGTTTCATGCACAAATACCGTCATGAAGTTGATAGGGCAAGGGACCTGTTGTTCCGCTTAACTGATTTGGAGACATTGCTTACATTGGTTGGTATTCTTCCAATGTTAAAGGAGATCAATACACTGATGAAGCATGCACAGGGCAGATTAATCTATATTGTGGATTTTATACGGATGAGGAAAATGGTATGTCAAAGTCTTGATATATTGTACTGTTCCCAGGATAGTTTTGATGCACCTGTTTTTGAAAATTGGAGAGATTTATTAGATCTTAAAAATCCTAACACCTTTTTGAGATTTAATATCCACGATCACCTATGCATCTCTGTTAATGGGAGGGAAATACCAATGCACATTTTGCAAAAACGTCAAGATATTACAGGATCGGAACGAGAAGATGTTCCCATGACACGTAATTTGTTTGAGTCTGTGATAGTTGAAACCAGAATAAAGCTTAAAAATTTTTCAGAAACCTTGTCATCAGAAATTAGGGAACGTTTCTGTAAAGATAAAATTCTGGAAGCCATGGGTGTGATGAATCTGAATTTTTGGAATACAGAAGGTGGCCGTGCAGACTTTGTCAGTAAGCATTTCCATAAATCAATGGGTACAATAATGGAACAATTTACAAAGACGTCAGAGCTCAAGGGTACGGAAATCAAAGGTATACTGAATGCCGATTTATTAAAGTTTCAGTCAACAAATTTTGCAACAACAATGAGGAACCAATATAGGAATTTAGATCAACCTTCTGAAAGTGGTGCTATTACAAGGCTGTGGCGAGGAATCTATCAAAGTTCTATCTTACAAGAAGATATCAGTGAATATTTCAGACTATATGAGTTATGCCAGACAATGATTTTGGGGTCTGTGGAGGATGAAAGGGTTTTCAGTGCATTGTCATTTATAAAATCAAAACTGAGAAACAGGTTGGATAAAAATCTGGAAAGTTGCATGAGGTGTTACGTTTCTCGATACTCCCTCGAAACCTTTCCGTTTGACAGAGCAATTGCGCACTGGAATTCCCTTTGCGAAAGAAGAGGTGTAAATAATACAGCTACAAGTACAAATATTCCCAACCTTGAGAGTGTAATTGGCTCTTCGTCACATTCTACAGAAGACAACATCGACTTTGATGAAGCTATTGATAATGGATTGTTTCAACTTTAAGTAGGTATCTTCTTTATCTATCTTTTATTTTTATCATTAAAGATGTTACAGGTCTATATACTAAAAATGTCAGGATTTCAATTCACCCATCTATCTACTAATCCATTCCCTTTCTCGTGTTGGTAATTTTTTAAAACACAGATCTAGCTCATCTTTTATCTTTATCAGTGGCAGTGATGATTTCAAGCTCATTTAAGCAGGTATCTTTTTCCCCTTAATCTTATTGTTTGTTTCTATTCATTTTTTGACAGAGCAATTGCTCACTGGAATTCCCTTTGCGAAAGAAGAGGTGTAAATAATACAGCTACAAGTACAAATATTCCCAACCTTGAGAGTGTAATTGGCTCTTCGTCACATTCTACAGAAGACAACATCGACTTTGATGAAGCTATTGATAATGGATTGTTTCAACTTTAAGTAGGTATCTTCTTTATCTATCTTTTATCTTTATCATTAAAGATGTTACAGGTCTATATACTAAAAATGTCAGGCAATTAACCCATCTATCTACTAATCCATTTCTCGTGTTGGATTTTTTTAAAACAAAGATCTAGCTCATTACCAGTGGCAGTGATGATTTCAACTTTAAGCAGGTATCTTTTTCCCCTTAATCTTATTGTTTGTTACTATTCATTTTTTCAGCTATGGTTATAATTAAAGATGTTACAGGTGTATGTATTTACATTTAGTTAAATACAATCTTTTTATTTTTTGAAAACGTGGGTTGACATCCGTCCGAGGAAGCTGTTACTTCTCGGGACTGACAATGTCAGGCAACTCACCCATCTATCTACTAATCAATTTTTTGTGTTGAATTTTTTAAGACAAAGATATAGCACATTACCGGTGATGATTTCAATTTTAAATAGGTATCTTCTTCAACATAATCTTATTGTTTGTTACTTTACATTTTTTCAGCTCTTGTTATCATTAAAGACGTTACAGGTCTAATTCTTTATATTTACATTTATTTAAAGATATTGTTGGTCTATATATTTAAAGATGTTGCTGGCACTTCTCAGGACTGACAATGTCAGGCAACTCACCCCTCCATCTACAATGTCATGTTACCCTTGATGATTGCAATACGCAAGAGGTAAGCTAAACCCTAGCATATTTGCAATTATGTTTAATTTCTTACCAGTGATGATTCTTTCTTGATTTCTTAGAATTATATTTAATTTATTTTTAAATACAAGTCCACATAAAATTCCTAATAAAATTCACATAAAATTCGGGATAAACAATACATTATACGATTTTAAATATAAGTCCACATAAAATTCCTCATCATCCATATATATCATATCATCACCATATCATTATCATATCCTCATTATCATCATCTATCATTAATTATCAATTATCATCATTCATCATCTACGTCCACATACAATTCATGACAATGCAAGTAAACAAGAAACATACATATAATTCATGATAATCAACATCTAATGCAATTAAAATTAAAGATTGTATGTAAATCCATATAATTAAATTCAAATACCATAGTACATACACAATAGACAATAGTAGAAGTTTTCAAATTCATTATTTAAAGTTTCCACAATAATAAAAGTTTCTAGTTTTCAAAACCCTCTTTTTCTTTATCCAATTCTACTCCTCTGCACTATTCCCCAACGGCTTCTTCCAGTGTGGCTGTACCTCTTTCCCAAACACCAGAAATCTCCATGCGACAGCAAATTTGGATCAGCTGCAGCGTATAAACTATCCCGTTGCCAATAATTTTCGTAACGACTAATAATCTCATTGATAAGAACCTTAGCCCTTCTGTCCCATTCTATAAGCTGATTGATATGAGGAAGCATCTCCATCTTTCTCATCAACCCACACAAAATCTTTTTTGTGCTTGTCCAGATCTATGAAATACTCCTTGCCCTCTTTAGAAGTACTTGTGCCCAAACCGGGAACCCTGTATGGTCCAAGCAACAAGTGATACCTAATCAGCAAGTGAACAAAACCAGAACTTGAAAACATATAAAGAGAAAACAAACTAGCATTACTTTGTTGCACTATATGGTCCAGCCGGTTATCGATCCACTCAATGATTCTCTCCAAGCTTCATACTCAGGAATTGTGTAGAAAGATAACACATTTCCATTTTTGTGAGTTGCCTACATCAACATGTGCCGACATTAGACATGGAGATACATAACATCTGGAGGCTTAGAAAACAAATATAAAAAGTCTCGAAACACAACCAAATATACAGGGGGAACATTTACAGAAACTAAACAGCGCTATACAAAGATCATGTACCTGGTCTGTCATTATCATCAGATGGCCATATCTTAAAGATTTAATGCTGTCATATATTTTATCTTCCTGTAGACCAAGGATTTTTTTTCTATTTACTATCTCTTTATTCTCCATTTGTTGGTGAGTGGTAGCTTCCCAAAAAATAGATATTCCTGCCACCTGATAGGATAAAGATAACTAAAATAACAAAAAATTAAATTGGAAAGTGATGTCGAAACATGTCACAATACTACCAAATTCAGTATTCACATTTCCCTGATTCAAGGCACAAACACTTACAGCGACTGCAAGAGCCTTGGCTGAGTCACCCTCCGTTAATATTAAAGTACATTGATCAGAATTCTTCCCCCCTGCTTGATTTGCATCATCAGGTTTGGGAACATCAATTAATTTCCCCTTCTTGGTTCCATCAGTTTTCTTAAGATCTTTTTTTTTGTTTAAACTTTTCCACTGCACTCATCAGGTAAAACAAAGTTACAAAGCTCATCTTAGACACTAGCATTGCAAAAATTACATGTACTCAAAAATGCTACATATTAGACACCACGCCTGGATATATGGACATGGGCTAAAAATGTGAAACAGAATAAAAAATATGAATTAAAACGAGTTATACTTACAATCAACATGGAAACCAAACGTTGATTCGAGAAAATTCTTTTCTTCCACGAGTGTTGCCTTGGTTGTAACAATTGGTAAATTTTTGAACGGAAGGCCCGTAAAATGATGGATGTCATTTGCTTCGATACTGAATTGAAAAATTCGGCAATCGTTCAGAGTCACATAAAAAATGCCGTCCTCTGAATTGTAGGATGACAGAAAGTAATTCAAAATATCCGGATCTGTTTCGAAATGGGGCATATTAACGATATGGATGTGAGGGCATAAGGGACATCGATTGAATTGGATTCTCTTGATTTTTGTTACTGAACTTGCAGTTGGGAAGCATTGAGACCTGCAAAAATTCAAGAGCCGGAAGATGAAAACGAGAAAATGACCGGTTGAAGGGTATTTATAGGCTAAAAGGCGTCAATGGCTTCACTTGACGCGTGTCAATAGATGCCATGACGCACGTCAATAGATCAGTGACGCGTGTCAATAGATGCCAGTGACGCTCGTTAATAGATGCGTGTCAATAGATGCCAGTGACGCGCGTCAATAGATGCCAGTGACACGCGTCAATAGATGCCAGTGACGCGCGTCAATAGATGCCATGACGCATGTCAATAGATGCCAATGACGCGCGTCAATAGATGCGTCATGCCAGTGATGCACGTCAATAGATGACAGTGACGCGCGTCAATAGAGTGTCGTGCGTCGGTCAAAATAATTGACGTTCCATTGACGCGCGTCAGGAGTGATGAGTAACTAGATGAATGTCTTTATACACAGAAAGAATGAGACTACCAAATAATTGATTTCTTATCCAAAATTTAATGGAATTCGAAGTTTTCACCTCTTTTGCACTAGAGGAAATTCCCTTCATGTTTGCAATGCAGCCAATTGAGATGAAGACTTCAAATTTATCCCCAGACCAAAGAAACAAACAGTGATTGGTGTGTACTTGATGATGATAGGGTCTTGTTTGATAAGTTCATAAAGAAACTTCATGATATATGCTAAGACTGAGTTTGAGATGAGGTACCAGTAAGGCACTCTTGACAAAATTTACACAATGTTACCTTTTTAAGATGATCCAACCTTGCACTCTTGACAAAATTTACACAATGTTACCTTTTTAAGATGATCCAACCTTGCACAGAGAACTTTATGTTGAGCTGTAAATTTTTTTTCAATATTTTAGACACTTGATTTTATAGATTGTACTTCAAGAAGATCATGATTAATCAATTCAAGGCATAGAAATGGGGGAGCTTCAAGAAAATTGTCTTCAAACATACACTTGAACATTGTATCTTCAGCAAAGGAAAACAAAACAAGGTGGTAGCAGGAATTTTATACTTTGATACTCATTGCACGGGTCAACCAAGTATTTCATCAGCTCAACAATGATAATTAGAAGAAAGTAAAAACAACTTTCCGTTACACAACAATTTTGATCACTTTACCCTTATTGTATCTTTCAAACCTTCTTGTAACTAATACGATATGTAAACAACCTTATTGAGCTATGATCATATGCACCACCTTAAAAATTTGAAAAAAAAGAGATTTTTTAATTCAACCACTCCAAGAATCAGTCCCGAAGAGAGAATCTCAATATGTGAATCCTATACAACATATTTTACTATGATCATGTTTGCAAAATTCAATATTTTCTTATACACTCAAAATTATTCCAACTTATAGCCTCCCAGTTCTAATCCACAATTATTCTTCACCCTTATCAAATATAAAAAAATGATCCAGTTCTTCAACCTATGAACTTGATCTATACAGACTAATCTTCATGATAAAAACCTTATATGTTTTACATTAAACTTCAAAGTTCTATATCGAGCTTGACCTATCTTTTAATCACATGGTTATTCCAACTTTGGTTAATCTAGCCTCCATAGCCTCCATAATCTACTCTACACAAAACAATATCCATGATAAAAAAACCATATCTTTTAAACCATGGTCTTGATTATTTCCCAAGCTCTAATTCTTATGGCCTGGAATTTAACTATTTCATAATTGGCTAATCTAGCCTCTACATCAATGATTGTTTCCAGCAAAACATTATTTTCTGACAAATGGTCTTGACTATTTTGGATGTCAAACAAGCTCTGTAATGAGAGATTATGCACTAATATAGAGGTGAATCTCTTTAAAATAGAATTTTCCGACACCATAAGTCTATTAAGGAGAAATCCTAAATAGTAAAGATCTGTTTCAAATCTTAGTTGCTATTTTTTCCCCAAAGACAATTTTCAAGATAATTAAAGTCCCACAAGATATTTAGGCACTAAATTTTACATTATACACATTAAATTGATCATCGTCTTTCATCATCATCTATCATTGATTATCAATTGTCATCATTCATCATCTACGTCCACATACAATTCATGACAATGCAAGTAAACAAGAAACATACATATAATTCATGATAATCACCATCTAATCACCATATAATTAAATTCAAATACCATAGTACATACTCAATAGTAGAAGTTTTCAAATTCAATATTTAAAGTTTCCTCAATAATAAAAGTTTCTAATTTTCAAAACCCTCTTTTTCTTTAGACAATTCTACTCTGCTCTCTTCCCCAACGGCTTCTTCCATTGTGGCTGTACCTCTTTCCCCAACACCAGAAATAACCCCTGAACTTATAAGATCTTCAGCAGCGCTGTCCAGATTTTTTAAAATTCTTTCTTCTTGATTTGTTGCATCTCCATGCGACAGCAAATTTGGATCAGCAGCTGCTTTGGCTTTGAACAATATGTCAGGGTCGAGACCATGCTCTTTAATTATCCGCTTTAGTGTATTGTTTTGTTTGTTAACCAAAACAATATTTTGCTTCAAATTTTTTGCTGCGGATAAGCTGTTCTTTGCTGTTTCCAAGTGAACTTGCAAAACCTTCGCCTGACTCTTCAAATTTTCATATTTCAACTGCACAAAAAGAGTAATGTCAATTCAAAATATTAATGTAAATTCAAAATTTCAAATTAACAAAAATGATTGTTTGAATGTAATAGTACTTACAACCGCTCTATCTCTTTCGGCATTTGCGATTGATACCAAATCCTTGTCCTTGGACCATTTGTTAAAATATGCCTGGGCCTCGGCACTAATATTTTCCAATTTGTTTAGTGCCTTATCTAAAATGCCATCTTTATAGTTGTTGTTAAACGTGACAGTCCCACATTTTACTTGGGTAAGTAAGGAATCCATCTTCGCAGGTTGATTCTGGACTGCAGCGTATAAACTATCCCGTTGCCAATAATTTTCATAACGACTAATAATCTCATTGATAAGAACTTTAGCCCTTCTCTCCCATTCTATCAGCTGTTGGATATGAGGAATAATAAACTCACTGACATGGGATTGACAATCATTACCTATTAAGTTCTCCAAAGGAAAAGGTGGGAACTCTTCACTATCTGAATCTGATGCAGACGATCTTGCTGGAGAAGAATGGGGGCTTTCACAAAGATCAACTGCTCCTTGTTTCTGCCTTTGGGTGGGCTGATCCTGTTTTTGAAAAAATAAATCAAGATTTAGATAAATAAATTTAAATCAGAATGTAATTCAAAATTGTAAAGCATATTAAAATTGAAATTTGAAGTATACCTTCTGGCCTTGAATCATCTCGCGGGTATCGAAAAAACCAGTTGGGTCATTGCTATCAATGCCCAAATAATCTTCATCTAAATTTATATTGTTCAAAACAGATATGCCCGTTGCACTGGGCAAGCCACCAAGTGAGAGAGTTGGAATTCGAAACGAGGTGTCAAGGTTTAGTGTCCCACTAGGGGCCGGAGCAAAACTCATGCGTTTACCAATGTTCTTTTTCACTGTTCCTCTGGTTGGCATTTTAAAAATTAATGGTTGAGTGGGTGTCGGTGCCGTGGTTTGATCATGACTGACATGTGCTGAAAAGTACAAGAAAAAAATGAAAAATATTAAAACAATTCATAAAGTGAAAACTACGAAATTAAACGTACTATAGAAAAGTTGTACCTTGTTGTCGAGGGGTTGTTTTTTTCGGTGCTACGGGTGGCCTTGTAGGAGTTGAACTCAGTGGCTGTTCAGAAGATATGAATGCATGCGACTGTATGGAGTGAGTTGGGGAAGAAGGTTCCAAATTCCCTGCAATTCATCAATATTAAATGTTGTCAATTCATTTGGTTAAAATTTAAATTGAAAAATAAATATGCAACTTTGGAATTTGTAAATAATATATGAGAATGTATTACTTCTCTGGCGTTTAACGAGTTCAAACGCTTGAGGGTTTGGAGAGTGAGCTTCCATTTCAGATTGGGAGTCCCCCGAAGCCTCCGCGTGTTGTTGGCCTCTTCCTCTCGACATCTTTTTTTTTCTTGGAATGGCTTCAAGATATCTTCTCTGCAAAACATTAAAATTTAAGTTTTAATAACTGTGCACTGTAATGACGAAAATTGTAATACAATTACAAACTAAATAGTTTATACCTGTTGTTCATCAAATGGAATTGAGAATTTCTTCAAAGCCTCATCAGAGCAAGTAGGAATTTCTTTATGTTTTAAATTTAAAAGTGCCTCATAGTAGAAGCCGAGGAGATAGTTTGTTGAATAAATGAAAGGTTTATCTGAGAGTTTTGAATTTGTTATGTCAGTTCTTATTTTTTTGGATAGATATGTGCACCAATCGAATTTATGTTTTGAGATAGTGGCACAAATATATGCAATGGCCCAATTTGGTATATCCGTTTGGCGACCCTGCAAAACAATTCTGGCTTGAAAAAATGAAATAAGTGCAGCAAGAAAGTGGTGTGCAATTGATTGTGTATCTACACCACGCCTGGATTTATTGACATGGGCTGCAAATGCGAAACAGTGAAAATTACTTTAAATTTATAACAACAAATTGTATCAGAATAAAAAATAGATTAAAAAATATGAATTAAAAGGAATTATACTTACAATCAACATGGAAACCGTACGTTGATTCGAGAAATTTCTTGTCTTCTTCCAGGAGTGTTGCCTTGGTTGTAACAATTGGTAAATTTCTGATAGGAAGGCCAGTAAACCGATGTATGTCATTTGCTTCAATAGTGAATTGGAACATTTGGCCATCGTTCAGAGTCACATAAAATATACCGTCCTCTGAATTGTAGCATGACAGAAGGTAATTCAAAATATCCGGATCTGTTTCGAAATGGGGCATATTAACGAGCCCTGTAAATTCACACTCTTCCATTATAGCTTGATATTCTGAAGACATCTTTAAAGCCGTATGGATGTGAGGGCATAAGGGATTCCTGTAGTTGATCTTGGAAATCGATTGAGTTGGATTCTCTTGATTTTCTTGCTGAACTTGCAATTGGGAAGCATGTGAAGTCGACATTATAGCTGTTATTGCGTCTTTGTCAAAGATTTAGACCTGCAAAAATTCAAGAACGGGAAAACGAAAATGAGAAAATGAGCGGCACAAGGGTATTTATAACCTAAATAGGGCGTCACTGGCCCCTATTGACGCGCGTCAACAGGTTACAGTGACGCGCGTCATTTGATTACACTGTCGCGCGTCAATACAAGATAGTGTGCGCGTCAATAGAAGATAGTGTCGCACGTCAATAGAAGATAGTGTCGCGCGTCAATAGAAGATAGTGTCACACGTCAATAGAATATAGTGTCACGTCAATAGAAGATAGTGTCGCGTGTCAATAGAAGATAGTGTCACGCGTCAATAGAAGATAGTGTCGCGCGTCAATAGAAGATGGTGTCGCGTCAATAGAAGATAGTGTCGCGCGTCAGTAGAAGCAAATGATGCACGTCAATAGGAGCAAGTGACGCGCGTCAGTAGGAGCAAATGACGCGCGTCATCAGGGGCTAGTGATGTCATTACGAGCCAGTGTCGTGCGTCATTTCGAGCTAGTGTCGCGCCAGTGTCACGCGTCATTACTATCTAGTGTCACTCCAGTGTCGCGCGTCATTACGAAACAAGTGTCGCGCCAGTGACGTGCGTCATTACGAACTAGTGTTGTTGGACGTCACTGATGGAGCCTTGAAAAACCAGGTGAAAATTTTGTTTTTTAATACTGTCAAATTCACCTTTCGCTGAAACTGGTTACGGGGATATTCGCCAGGTATTTTCCACCTTCAATTTTATAGGGGTGTCTTAAAATGAACCCTGGCCCCAACCATATTGAAATGGAGCATGAAACCAACACATGGCAACAAAGGCTTCTAACACAAAACAAGCAAAACTCACATTGCACAAGAAAAACAAAAGCACAATTCAAAACAAAACAACAGTTCCCAACTACATTTATAAAACAATCAAACAACACATAGGCTTGAACAAGAAAGCCAAATAAGAGCAAGAGCTATGGAGGTCTCCTTATGCCTCCCTTGTTGAAATTTGGGCATCCACAAAAACAACCCACCAAAATCATAACAAAACCCATAAACCTTATCCCTCCTCAACCCCTCTTTATCCCTCCTCCAAATTTATCCCTTATGCCCCCCCCCAAAAGTAAGAAATGCAAGCATATTATTTTCCTAGGTGGATCCCAAACCAACCTTCCCCTCCACAAGAAACAAGTGACAATGGCAAATCCCTTTATCCCTCCTCTGATTAAACCTCATAGTCTCCTCCCTACACCAAGCCCTAAGCATTCTACCCATCCATCTAAAAATGCAAACACAAAACCATTCAATATTTTGCATGCAAGAAAGAGTGAAGAACAACAATTAAAAAGGCAAGAGCCTACCTCTCCATTATGGAGATTTGCTTCCAAAAATAGTAGATTCTTTGTTACACCAAAAACCAGTCCCAAATCAGCAAGAGGAATGCATGCACAAGTAAATCCACTTCTTCTACCAAGTAAGCTCCAAGATATAAAAGAAATTCAACCCAAGAGTGAACTCACAAACTTTCAACAACCTCAAAATGAGGAGGAATTCAAATTTTAAAGGAGAGGGTGGAAGAGGATGATGTGGATTCCAAGTGGGATGCCACCTCATTTTTCCTCATCCCCAAAATGCAATCAACATCAAATACAATAAAATCCCAATAAATGAGAATGACAAAGTTACTTACATACACAAACTCAACCCATACTCACAAAGGGAATGCATTTAAAATTTGTAAGACAAGTGCAATCAATTCTTACACAAAATTATGTCAAAATACAATAAAATAGATTGATTTTTGACTTCAAAACTATAATCATGCTTGGGTGGAAGATTTTGAGAGGTGTGGGACAAGTTTAACTTGTCCCACAAGCCTCCAAATTTGTCCTCCAAGATCAAATTCGAATTTCAAGAGGGATGGAGTGTTTGACCTTCCAAAATCTTCCGTACAACCTCCTACAATTTCTTACACATCCTTACATGGTAAACTTACACACTCTTTCAAAATGTATTAATATCTATGACATTCATTTATTGCAATCTTTTGACATAAGGTTTATTTATTTATCACAAAGTTATACTATATATAAATTAAATTAAATTATTACCCAAGACAATAACATTAATTCCTTACATCCCTCATCTCAATTATTTAATTAAAATTTAACTATATGACTTGTCACATTAAACTATCACATTAGAATAGTTAAAAATAAAGAGCGCATTACAAATAAAAATACATACAACAATGAATAAAAAGGGAACACATAATTAAAACACATATATCTCATGGTCACAATAGTGGAAATCCCCCCCATGGGGATTCCTAACATAACACAACACACAAAACAAACACAGTTGCCATTGTGACCCTTGTTGATCTCACACTGAATTCCAATATGGTTAGTCTCTAGTCCCCCGACATTGTTGTGATTTTTAACACTGCAAAATGCAAAACACCTCCTTTGGCCTTGTGGCCATATCAGAACATCCGAAATGATATAAGCACATATAATTATTAAATCCAAATCACAATAATATCAAGAATTTAACATTTATCATTTAAATTCAATTTGCAACTATATCATCATCTAATAGATCTCTATACTAGAGCTATTCATAATATCAATGTCACATGTCTAAAATCAACATCAATAACCTGTCCATGTCAACAAGTATATCATCATCCAGATAATAATAATAATGTCTCAATGATCATCAAGCATAATAACTGAATCCAGATCCATATTAATCCATAGTCTATCATCTAACCATCATACTAAGCAAAACATAATAATGTCCGTACTATGATCAAAAGTGTTAGGATTAGTATCTAAACAGTGTCAAAGAAGAGTGGGCACTACATCATACAACAGTAAGTATTTTTGTTAACCAACATTCATCTACTTTCATTTTAGTAGGCTCTATTACCTCTATTATCAATTTCTACTTGTACTCCCATTCTCCCCACCATTTACCTTCATGCAAGTTTGATCATTCCTTCACCCACACCACTAAATTTCCCATACCCAATTATTAAACACCTCTGAGTATACCTAAGATCTCCATAGACCTTGCCATTGCCCTCTTAATTTCCATTTAGCCTCAGATCTATCCTTACACCAAGATTTTAATAAGTTTCTATCACCCGACTATACCAATGCTAGTTACCCATGTCTGTCGTCGGTCCATCCTAAACCATCATTGGTTACACTAGACCAACGTCGGTCTCTGTGTTTTACCCTCAAACCAAGAACAGATCCTAAATTCTCCACCCAATACCCAAAACATCCCAAAATAAGACCCTAACTAGTACCAGTACTCTGACAGAGACCTTTCCCTTCAGATTCAATCATAGCTTAGCCTGTTGTGAACAAATTTGCTTATTGTAGTCAAATGAGATACCTAAATTATTTTAGTTACAGTAGGATTTCATTTATTGTTAAAATTGAATTGTTTTAAACAGTTGATTAACAGCCTTCTAGGGGAGTATCACACTTCCCCGGAACTAGCATAGGCTAGGCGGTACACTATCATATGTTTATTTAATCTCTTTTGGTGGTCTTGTTCATTTCAGGTAGTTCCTCCTAGCCAAAAGGAAGCTCTCACAATCAGTTGTGGATCAAGAAGTCATACACGTGCAACAACCTTCAACCATATTTAACAGGTATTCCTCCTAGCCCTTCTGACCTTATCTGTTTCGTCAATATTCAAAAGAAACGCTCTAAGAATCAGGTGAAAAATTTGGTCCCAACTGGATTGTACTCATCTCGAAGTTGGTTGTTGTCATCTTTTCCACTGTCTTGATTACTTTTGGCTGAGCTACTTTGATGTACTGATTACCTGTTTCCCCACTGTAGAATTGTGAGGCCGTTTGTGTGATATTTCTTGACCTTTTTTCTTTAGCCAACAAGACAAACGTTGATAGATCGAAGGCCCGCTACTTGTTACACAGTGCGAGTGTCGAGGATGACCATTTCCTGCATCCACAAAAACATCTCGCCAGATTCAAGATCAATGATGGGTGCATCAACCATTATTTGTTCTGGTGGAGGAGGAAAGTCATGAATGAGAGGGGCATTGGTGTCGACAATAGGTAAGACCTCTTGTAGTGGTTTGAAGACTAGATCGTGAGTCATATATTCTTCATTCTCATGTGCATTTGTTGTTGGATTTTCTATTTGCATTATTGAGATCAGGTCTTCCTCCTACGACGACACCAATGAACCTTCTTCTTCCCTAATTTTCTTGGGTGTCTTCTCACAAGGAGAAGTCTCCAATTCCACGGACCTCCTTTTTTAACTCGCTCTAGAGTGTTTATAGTTGGAAGTCACCTCTACCATTTTTGAAGATGAATGATGTGAAGCTTGCTTCTGGATTGGAGAAATTCCTCATGACCGAATGATAATAGCCCTCTTCTTTTGAAACCATTTCCTCATTCTCCTCATCACATTTTCAATCTGCTCCAATATATCTCTCGATTCATGAACTTACCAATTGATTTGGGGCATTGGAGACATCTTGACTGGTGCATACTCAAGATCATGCATCTTTGTCGCATCATCATGCAAGATGTCTTCATACTAAGAGAACTTGAATTTCTTTATCTCACTAATTTTCATCCTCATGTGGTCCATTTCACGTACTTTGAACTCGTCAATACAGTTGGCCCAGTAGTCTTCAACTTGTGGCTCATGTTGCAATTTTGGGACATAGAACGAGTTAGGCTCTTCTTGGATGTCAAAGTTGGGCCTGACGATGTAGGAATGCAAAGTCAAATGTGCAAAAGTGGCATCTAGGTGAGATGCTTCATTTGAGATTTTACACATGAACTCCCCTAGAGATATGGGGAATGAAATCAATTTCTTTCTCCTAATTTTGAGCTTGTTATTCACTTGAGTGATATGCTTGTAGAGCTCGAACAATAAAATTTGGTCACTGAGGTACTTAGGTAGTTTCAGCAGAGCTTGGTCAAAGCTAGTGACTCGTATGTAGGAGAATGTTGAGAATAGTATGAAGTAAGAGCCATATTCCTTAATCAAGGATGCCTCTTTTGGTGACATCCTAGCTTTGAGATCCCCTTCTAAGCTTTGGACCACGTACATAGTGAATGCATCGTTCATGCAAGAGAAATTCTTGTTGCTCTCTTCCATTACCAATTGTGGAAGTTTCTCGAATGTAGGTACCTTGGCAGCAATGCTCTGCATCAGAGCCAATCCTTTGAATGATCTTAAGCTTACAAGGAGATAGACTAGGTAAGAATTCATGTGGAACTTCTTTATCGTGGGAACTTAGAGCAGTTGAAGATGGAGATTGTTGCTAATGATTTTCCCCCATTCAATTCTTTTCCTTCCTTCCGTTAGTGTCAAGATGAAAAGGCCCATCCAATCTTAGAAGTCTCTCATGCTTGCTGCACCCATAATTCTACTGAGGAGAGTGATGACATCATAATACCCTTCTCAAAACTCAAACCTTGTTAGATTCTTGGGTATCTTGGAGGGCTTTCTTCCTATTTTCAACCATGAGCCGAGCACTACTCCTTGGACATATGAATCCATTATTTCCCAATCTTGCATGACCCTATCCTTTGATATGACAACCATGTTGGGGGATGTCGATATCTATTGAGAGAGTGAAATGGTCCTAGGGCTGATGACCTCCATCATTGTACCATTTTTAGCTCGGATGGTTCGCGTCTCAGGCTTGTAGTGGAAAGAGCAGGATAGGACTAAATCGAGACCCTGAACAGACATTAGGTGTCCTACAATGGCAAACAAGTCACTTATGAATATTTGGTCTTCAATACTCCTTCAGTCCTTGGAGGCTGTGTGAGTCTTAAGATTGTTCAGGTCCATGTACAAGACATCGATGTCTTCCACATCATACTCGTAGGCGAAGGGTTGTGTCGGCTTCTGACCCATCCACTTTGGCTTCATGTCTCCCTTAGAAAAAGAAACTTACTATTTTTAGTAAGTGTGAAAAATCAAGTCCCTGATCTTCAACTGGATGTTGCGGCTCAGTTTTCCTCTTTCTCCCTACATTCCTCATTCCTTCTGGATCAGATTTCTATTTTCAACAGGTGCTCGAGGGCCCACTTACTATTTTTAGTAAGCGTCAAAAATGTCTGTTCTAGTGAATTCTCGGCTGTAGTGCACCTCCAATGTCTTCATCTTCTTCGCAGGTTCTTCTATCGATGACTTTCCCAAAATAGCAGTTCCTATGTAGTAGACCTACTATTTTTATAAAGTTGGCTTCTAGGAGTCGGATTGATGTGGAACGAAGGTTTTTGATATGGGGTTTTTTCCCAATATCACCCCTTTGAAATTTTGGGCCTGCCCTCTTAAAATTCTAGGAGATTTTAAAGTTTTAATTTTCAGACCTGGTAGTGCTTCTTGATGTGGAAACCATTAATGGACCTCAAAATTGTAGGTCTAGTTTTCTCCTCCGTTTGTGAAGAAAATTATATTTTTGATGTGGGTTTTTTTCTTCTGGTGCTTCACGTGCGATCTTACTTCAATCCGACAACTGGTTTGACAGGAAATCCCACTTCTTTCTTCGTTGAGCTGGAAAGGAGATTTCTTCGTTGTGGATGCTCTGTCACATGAGAGGAGAGTTTGAGGTTATGTTTTTTATGGTCTTGGATAGAGGAACAAACAACAGCAAATGGTTCATTGATTCGTGCACTGGAGTGGAAGATTTGTTCAGATTTCCATTTTTTGGCTATGGAGATTTTAATGTTCTCTTCTTCGTTTCTCCTTCTTAGCTTGATGATAACTCCTTTTGAGACCTATGTATCACCATGGGAAAGGTATTTCAGTTCCTTGGTTGATTTGGTCTAAGTTTTTTGCAATGGCAGAGTGATGGAAGAAAGTTGCAGAGGAAGGATGAAGATTGTCTGTGTATTGCAGTGGAAGCAGCTGGAAGCACTAGAAGCACTGAGTGACAGTTAGATTTTTGAAATTTTGAGTGCATGGAGGGAGAAGCTTGGGCAGAATTTTTCATGTTTGATTTCCCTGACCTCATGGATGTGAGGGACATCAAATTCCATGGTGGTCAAGAGGACGACACGTGGTGGCGATCCGACGGCAGGGAATGAAGGTGAGAAAAGTTGCTTTAAAGCACTGGGGGTTGAAAATCAGTCACATGGGTGACCAAAAGACTCCCCATAGGGTTTGGGTGAATTTTTCCATGCTTGATGTCCCTCACCTTAGGGACATGAGGGACATCAGTTTCCATGGTGGTCCTGGAGCTGACACGTGGCACTTGATCCGATGACAGGGAATGGATGCTCCAAAAATGCACCTGGGGGCTGAAAGTCGGTCACGTGGGTGACCAAAAGACTCCCCATAGGGTTGGGTGAATTTTTCCATGCTTTATGTCCCTCACCTCAGGGACATGAGGGACATCAATTTCCACGGTGGTCCTGGAGCTGACACGTGGCGCTTGATCTGACGGCAGGGAATGGATGCTCCAAAAATGCACCTGGGGGCTGAACTGTCAAGTCTGGAGGTCACATGAGGGTCCCAGAGGTCACATGGGTTCTGGGAACATTTTTCAATGGTTGGTGTACCTGACCTCAGGGATTTGGGGACATGAAATCCTACCAGGCTCCTGGTGCTGACACGTGTCCTCCCGAAAAATGACTAAGTCCTGAACTGCCTTTGAGAGGGTAACTTGGAACGATGATAACTTGAGCTCCTGGTGGAATTTATTGGTAAATTTTATATGATCCTAACTGGAAATGGAATTTTGGATCCAATGGTGGGGGTATCATGTCTTTATTCAACCATATGATCCCTAAAAAATCAGATTTTTGATTTGAGACTCCACTTGTGCCTGAGAAAAACTTGCCTGCCAATCCTATGCACCAAGGTGTTGTGAAAAATATGATTTTACCATCATGTAGGTATTGGAATTATATTTTTGAAGATGTTTTTTTTTACTTCTAACTCCATCCAGAGCTCCCAAAATCTTCTTCTGAAGCCCAACAGTTGTTTTAGGCCTGTGTACTGCCTAGGCTTGTGAACCCTGTTTTTTACTCAGACTACTCCAAGTCTTTCAAAACTTCCCCAAACCTTCCAAAATAATTTCCATGATGTTCTAAGGTCTTAAATTCACCTCCATGTTGAATTTTTCCCTTCCATTCTACTCCAGGGGGTTTGATCCAGTCCTGGGAAGGCCAATGATAGCCCTTCCCAATACTGCCAAAAGATAACATCTTTTCAGAACTCCCTAAAATCACCTAGGGGGAATGAATAGACTTTCCTAAATCACCTAGGGGACCAATTTGACATCAAATAGGGGGTGACTAGACTGACAGATTTGACCTGGGGTTCCTAGGAATGATAAAACATGAAAATTTCAGCACAGGGGTATAGTTGTCATGCTTGGAAACTTCCAATTTCCCTGTTGCACATTTGCACGAACAACAACTGGCTCTAGCTTGGGGACATGACATGGACTGAGTGCAGTGAAGACATGACATGGGAATCCAGAATCTCAATCTTAGACCATATAATTCATTGACCAGTGCCTTATCCATTGGGCCTTGCAGAGTCATGTACAACTTCTAGAAAGAAAGATTGGAAGAAGGAACACACACACACACACACACACACAAAAAACAACAGAAAGGAAACACACGACACAAAACAAAAGGGGAAACACACCTAGAAATCACCTATGGTACAAGGTGGGGGACAACCCACTTTCACTGATGATATAATTTTAGGTATTTCCCACTGTGAGGCAATTCCAGTGGCGTTCCATCCAAATATGAGAGTAGAAAAGCATTCTCGCCGCAAGCTTCACGAATCTGGAATGGGCCGAGCCATAATGAATCAAACTTTCCATGGCTTCCTTTTGGTTCCCTTCTCTTGTCCCATAGCAGGATGAAGTCTCCAACTTTGAATTCTCTCACTTTGGCCTTCTTATCAAAGATTTTCTTTACTTTCAACTGGTGCTCTTTGATACGGTCCACCACTCGGAGTCTATTTTCTTCTAGCTTCTCAAGAAAGAGGATTCTCTTGTCAATGGAATCCTTGTACTACCCATCTTCTATTCCCTATAGCAACTTGAGAGCTGGCATCTCGATTGTGAGGGGGATTTCTGCTTCGACTCCATACAATAGTTGGAATGGTGACATACCTATTGCCTTCTTGGGAGTGATCTTGTCCACCCATAATGCATCATACAAATTTTTGTGCCAATTCCTTTGGTTCTCATCTACAAGCTTTGTGGAAAATGGTCACGATGTTCTTGTTTCTTGATTTCACCTGTCCATTTCCTTATGGATAGTAGTCAGAAGAATGAGATAGAGAGATTTTGTAGCCATAAAAAAACTCGGTCAACTCCCTTGAAGAGAAATAGGTAGTGTTATCTGCTACAATCTTCTGTGGCACTCTGAAATGTACTATGATATTCTCCTTGATGAAGTTGCATACTATTTTGGTATTGGCTTGCTTGGCCAGAATGGCTTCCACCCACTTGGTGAAGTAATCTATCACCATGAGCACATAGGTGTGCCCCACGCTTGAGTGAGGATTCAGAATGCCAATGAAGTCTAGCCCCCACTGCTGAAATGGTTCTTCAATAACAACTGGCCTGAGTGGTAGTGCAACAAGTTGTGGTCTCCCAACAAATTGTTGGCATGCTTCACATTTGGAAACCCAATCTTGAGTGTCTGCAAAGATGGTGGGCCAATAATACCTTCCTTAGAGGATCTTGTGTGCAGTGACCATCGCTGAAAAATGTCCACCACATGCTTGGTCATGGTATGCTTTAAGCAATTTTTCTTGTTGCTCTTTATCTACGCACCTGAGGAAGCATCCATCCAGACCTCTCTTGTAAAGCATGTGATTCCAGATTACAAACTTTGTTGCCTTCAGCTTGAGTGTTCTCCTTTGTTTGTAATCAAGATGGGGAGGGCATTCTCCATAAGTTAAGTAATAGGAAATATCAGTATACCACTCATCAGTAGTGGTTACAAAGAGAACTTGTGGATTATTTTTGGGACAAGTTGAGCAAGCACAATTTTCTTCACCGTGTTGAGCTTTGAGTGTTTCATCCTCAGCAATCAACCTGCACAAACCATTCCCCCTTACCAGATTGGAGGGTTGAATCTCCAAGTCATATTCTTGAGTCTTTGCAATCCAATTTCCTCTTTTAGCTCCAGGATCCTACTGTGTTAAGATGGACTTGATTGCACTGCCAGGGACCATCACCACCGTATGAGAGTTGAGGATGTAAAACCTAAAATTTTTTACAGCCTTAACCACTGCATAGGCATGCTTCTCCAATTGGCTGTAGTTTAGTTCATGATTTTTCAATGGAAAACTCATGAAAGAAATAGGTGCTTCCATGCCTTCATCATTTTTCTGAACAAGAATGGCAGAGAGTGTATGTTCTGATGCATAACAATACATGATGAATTCTTTGTTAAAATCTGGAGACATAAGAGTCAGAGCCTTAGCAATGGATTTTTTGATCTCTTCAAATGTTTCCTTCCCTTCATTGTTCCATTTGAAGTTTTCCTGGGGTTTCATCATGGTGGTGATGTGCTTTGTCAATTCAGCAAACTCAGGAACAAAGCGATGAAGAAAATTCACCTTTCCGAAGAATGAATGAACTCCTTTCTTGCTTGTGGGTAGAGATAGTGCTTGAATGGCTCGTACTCTCTCAGGATCAATGTGTGCTCCATGTTTGTTCACAATGTGCCCCAGTAACTTACCTTCCGTGACTCCAAAAATGCACTTTTTTGGATTTAGTGATATGCCATGTTTTCTACACCTTGCAAGTACTTGTTCTAAGTGATGGATATGATCTCCCCTCTTCTTTGAAAACACCATGAGATCATCAAGATATATGACAATGCAATGTTTTAAATCCTTGAATGCCAAATCCATCACCCTTTGAAATGTAGCTCCCGCATTGATTAGGCCGAAGGGCATTCTGTTGTAGGAAAAAGTGCCCCAAGGCATTGTGAAGGTTGTCTTGGTGTGATCTTCTTCTGCCACTTTGATTTGGTTATACCCTAAGAATCCATCAAGTAATGAAATCATTTCAGATCTAGTGACTACTTGCAAAATGTGATCCATGATAGGGAGAGGATAATTGTCTTTCAATGATGCCTGGTTCAGGTTGCGGAAATCTACACATATTCTTATTTCACCATTCTTCTTCCACACCGGCACAATGTTGGCCACCCATGTTGAATGGTGGATGGGAAAGATGATTCTTGCATTGAGCATCTTCATTACCTCCTCCTTGATGGTATCAAAAATATTTGGGTTATATGGCCTTTGCTTCTACCTAAATGGCTTAGCATCCTGCTTCAAAGGAATCGAGTGATGCATTTCCTTCGGTTGGAAGGATTTGAGTTCATCATAAGAGTAGGCCAAAACATCTGAATATTTCTTGAGCAATGCAACAAACCTTCTCTTCTCCTTGGGTGAGAAACATTTTCCAATATTGACCATCCTTGGCTCCTCCGGGGTGCCGATGTTTTCCTTATCAAAATCAGCTGGGCACCGAGAAGATTGTTTTTCTTTCTCTTGAATGAATCTGTCATGTTTTTCAAAGAGGTCTTCCAAAGAAACTAGGCCTTTGGGAATCTTGTTCCCTTTCAATTTGATCACTCCTTCATCATCAATACCTTCAATTCCTTCTTTCTCTTCTTCGGCTACTGCTTCTCGGTGTGGATTTTCACTTCCTTCAAAGAAGAGATTATTGAAATTATCCCTTTGTTCCAAAAATGCTAGAATCTGGTTATCATCATTAAAGACTTGCCAATGATTTGCATTATCTGGTACACTAGGCCTGAATACCATTTCTATGGTCACCTTGTCTTTACCAAAAGAAGGATGAGGTGTCACTAGGGAAGTTGATACTGCAAGAGAATCATCCTTTTTCATTCTTTTCCCTTGGGATAGCTTCAATGGAAAATGCATCAAAAGATTCAATGCAGTCCCATACTCTGTTTCTATAATGTCAGAGTCTTGGATTTTTCACCTGATATTGTTTCCGGACTTGCTTTACTATCACTTCCACATCACCTTGGCATTTCAGCTTCTTGATTCCCATGTCTTCAGCCATGCCCATGCCTAAGAGGAGAGCTTCATATTCCACCATGTTATTTGTATTATCAAATTGCAGCTTGTAGGAAAATGGGTACAATTCACCAGAGGGAGAGTACAACACTACACCTGCTCCCGAACCTACACTGGAATGACTACCATCAAATTCCATCATCCAAACTTGATCTTCTTCCTCCTCCATAAGAAGTGGAAAGTTCTCATCTTTTTCTGATGTGAGGAAGTAGTTGCCTAGCCCGCTATCTTGAAAAAGGATGTTTTCCTTTGGATCATCAGACTTGCGTACTGTGAACTTCATCTTTCTTACTGGAAGAAACTTCTTCATCTCACCTTTCACTGGAATAGTTGCAGATGACCAATCCATTTTTATTTCTCCACCCAAGTCTCTGCAAAAGCTTTGGCTCAATAGCATGCCAAAGGATGTTGGGATGTCTGCCACCAGGATGGTTAGAAGCACCTTCTTGTCTGGAAAATCAGCTAATGCTACCTGTGCATCTTTGATTCTTCCTACCAATGGCACTTGTTTGGATTCCATTGAATAACAGGTGCCATTTTCCTAGGTCAAGGTGAGGCCAAGAGCATTTGCAACTTTGATGGGCATCACATTATCTGAGGCTCCAGAATCTATGATACAATTATTTAGCTTGGAAGCCTTTAATGAGAAGTGACAGGTAGAAAGGTTCAACCCTGTTGGTTTTGGAGGCACTGAGGGCTAGCATGTTTTGAGAAGGTGGTGTGGATGGTGTGGGGAGTAAGCCTTTGGAACTTGGACCCGAGGTTATAGGATTACCACCACAGACTACATCAATGAACCTATCAAATTGGGTAGGATGAGTTTGTAGGTATTCTATTTCTGAGAGCTGGACTTTAGTTTTTCTTGCGTGTTCCACAAAGTCAAATGGGGTTATGGTGGGTGAGGAAGAGGTTCCAGGAATGACAGAAGATTTACATGGTGAAGGTTTTGCTATTTTGGGTGTTGAATTTTCCTTCAAGGGTGCAGTAACTGGCTTGGAAGGAGATGGGGATGCAGGTTTTGATGGCACCTTAGATGTTTTTACAGGAACAACATTTGAAGGAGAATTATTCTTAGTAACCTTTGAGCTGGGAGAAGGATTAGATGACTTACTTGGTATGGCAGCATGATCCTTGCTAGCCAGTGGGTCTACTTTTTCTTTAGCTGACTCCATGAAGGTGGTAGTGGTGATCCTCTACTGATGATTTTATTTTGTGGGACCTCCAGAGGAGAATCTTCTTTCTTCTTCTTGTCCTTTACCACAGCCGTTGAGGATGAAGCACCTTTCTTGGACTGTGCACGAGTGAAAACTACACATGAGAAACCTGGAGCTTCTTTCTTCATCATCTTCATCATCAATGTACTCAATTAGGCCATTATGTGTATCACCATCAACTTCCTCGACCTCAAGATAGTTTTCATAGTCCTCCACATTTTCTTCTTCAGGTTCTTCAATTTCCACTTCCTCCTCTGGTTCTTCAGTGTCACAGGCGGCATTGACTGGTGGTGCTTCAAGAGTGAGCCGTGAGGAGGTGGAGAAATCCTTGGTCTATTGGGAGGATTTGGCTTCCTTGGAGTGTTCTGCATTGTGATCTGGGACTATTTTTCTTCAAGGAAACCAAGTCATTTTCCATTTTTTGGAACATTGGGTCCATGGTGACTGAGCTTGAATTCTGGCCTTTTTTCTTTCCATTTGGCCTTTCACCTTACCAGATAGGATTAGATCATCATTGGTCTCTATCGCATGGTCTTGAGCTTCCCTCAATGTTCTTGGTTGGGTTCTTCTAAGGAAGAAACCTACTTCTGATGGCAAGGCACTGATGAAGAATCTCTTTAGATTATTTTCAGGAGGCACCACATCTTCAGGGATTCTTCTTATCACTCTGTTATATCTTTCTACAAAGTCTCTCATTGACTCAGAGGTTTCTTTTTTCATTTGTACCAATTGGACCAAGAGATCTTGACAATATTTTGTGGTCTTGAACCTGTGTTCGAATGCACTTCTTATATCTTCCCAACAGGTGACAGACCTCGGGGGTAGCATGTAGAACCATTCGGTAGCCTTTTCTTGAAGTGACTCCACAAAGAGCCAGACTGACACATCTTCATCCTCAATGCCCAATACACCACAAGTGGTGATAAATGCTGCTACATGTTCTTCAGGAGTTGAGAACCATCCCCTTTGAATTTTGGAAAGTTTTTTCTTGAGCCCCTTGGTAGCTCATGGAGTGGTTGAGCAAGAGCAAGTGGACCGGTGTTTCCTCCCCATGGTACATTAGGCCTACGGGCCTCACATGATCATGATCATGCTCATGATCCCCCATTCTATTTCTATTTCTAGCTTCCAACCTTGCTAAGGTTGTGGCTTCTACTGCTGCTCTTTCATCCACCTCGGCTTGAAGTCTTTCAATTTCTTCAAGTTGAGCTCTTATTTCCTCTTCCGCTCTTGCTTCTCTTTCTCTAGCTTCTTCTTCAGTCTCTACGTCAGTGAAATCTTCAAGGTTCTCGTTGATGTATGGAAATTCACCATCCAAAGGATTGGAAACACTCAGGTTCCCAACGTGACTGGTTGCTTGATGAAAAGGAGACCTCAGAATTCTGAGCAACTCTTGTCTTCTTTGAAGCTCTTCAAAAATAGGGTCGGTTTTTCCTCCTTGTCTCTGTTTCTGGGTGTATCTTCTATCCACCAGCTTGGAAATTTATGCTCTTCTTTGTGGTGCTGGAATTTGTCTTTGCCTCTCTAATTCAGCAGCACGTTCTTCTTCAAGGTCAAGAATTCTTGTGGCAATGAAGTAGTGGTTGACACTTTTCCTGTTATGCCAGATAGCTTCTCTCAAATCTGAAGTGATATCTTCTTGGATGTGGAAGAGAAATTCAGGTCTTTCAATAGGAGGATTTCCCAGAATAGCCATGGTTTGTAGACATGTGGCTCATATAGCTATTCAAATTCCAGAAATTTTCTTTTTTTGAATTTTGAATTTTTTTGAATTTTTTTTGGTATTTTTCAGACCTTGTGGTCATATTCAGGTGCAGATGCTGCTAAATCTACCCCATGTGGGCACCAAAAACTATTGGCAAGAAAATTTTCAGGGAAAAATTGGTGGTTATCTTGCCAATGCTCTGGGAGTCTAAGTCCCTCTACTTAACTGGTGCAGCTACCGTACGTGCATGCATGAGTAAATTGTGAGTTTTATCCTGGTGGCCTTTCGGCCAGGGATCCAACAGGGGCACTCCACTGACCCTGTGGAAAATTGCAGGTATCTGCAAGGGAAGAATTTTCTATGAAGGTGAGAAAGGGGAGTGAGAATATTTAGAAAGGAGAAACTAATGTTGCAAGTAGAAAATCAGAGACTTGCACACACTAGCCAGAAGTTTCATTACATGCACTTGTATTTCAGAAGAAAACAAATCTGCAAAACAACAACAAGACTAAATAGAGCTTAATGAACACAAAGTACCAATAAACTCCTCAATCAAAGAGGCTAAAATTCCTTCTTCCTTTATTGAAGCTCAAGAAGAATTTGTACATAGTGTGGGAAGTAGAAGACATTTTTTAGTGGGAGAAATGGAAGAAACTTGCTATCTCTTGCTCTCTTCACAAGGATATCTCTCTCATGAATTCACAAAAAACAGCTCCAACATCTAAGAATTTTCAGAAGACAAAATTAAGAAGACCCTCAAATGAGGAGCTTGCTACAATTTATAGAAGAGGAGGCAACTCTTCATCTTCCCAGTGACTTTTTGAATACCTTAATATGACTTAAGACTGTTCATATTCCACTTTAAATATTTAAGTCCCTTTTATAATAGCAAGGTGACTTAAAGTTACATTATATTTCTAAAGTCACTTAAGTCATATTAAAAAGTGCAAACCCTCAATGCAAAAATATAACATTGAGAGAGAGAGTGTTGTATGAGAAGAGAAGAGAGAGAGAGAAAGAAGAAGAAGAAGAAGAAGAAGAATTATGTTGAAGGATGAGCTGTTGTGGTGGACTTGGCTCTGCTCTCTGACTACTCTCCACTTTGTGATCCTGAGAAGGCTTCTATCTTTCCAAGCTCTTGTTTGAAATGGGCCACTGTTGGTTCTACTTTGTTGGCATGAGGGATGCGAATGCAGCTCAAGGTTTCAGTCCATCCATCAGTCACACTGTTGATGTCCTTGCACTTCTGAACCATGATGAATGCTTTTCTGTGATAAGTGCAATGGAGGCTCGGATCTCTGAGAAGAAGTTGAGAGTATCCTTAGTGAAGGAAAATGGGTTTCCCACCCCTTTCTTGACATATTCTTTGAAAGGGCTGATCACTTCATCAGTAGTTGTGTGTTCACTCATTGCGGGTACTCCAAGTTTCTAAACTTTCTGATTTATACTATCCTGCAGCTTGTATGTTTGTTCTTCTTTCTCCTCTAGCTCTGTGAAGGCCTCGATTGATTGCTTCAAATCTGATTGCCAAGGCCCTCACCCATACATGTGTCAAGTCTTCTACAGGAGTTTCAAAAACCTTCTTATTGATCAACTCCTGATGATGGGTGTTTCTCATCTCACTCACTACTGGTCCCAGAGGTTCCCAGTAATCTCTTTCTTTCTCCACATCCTCTTTGAGTGCTCTTGTTCTGTTGGTTGTTTGCACATGTACGCAAAGATCTTGACTGCCTCTTGGAGTGTTGACTTCCCTTTTTTAGAGATTGAGTCAATCCATTCATTGTTTCTTGCCCCTGCATCGTGAGCTCATGTTCTTCTGATGGATTCTAGATCGAAGCTACTGATGGGTACCACTTTCTCAATAGGAAGTGTTGTAGTGCTTGGTTCCACCAGGTGTTACACATAAGATGAAAGGGTTCGTACTTGTTCCTCTAGTACCTCAATCTTCTCTTTATATTCTTTATTCCTTTCCACCATGTGAGCAGAAGATTGTTGATATATGTGCAAATCTCCCTCATGAGTAGCTGGTCCCAATTGGATCATGCTCATCTCATAGTCGGCTGGTGTCATCTCATCCACTGGCTTGATTACTTTTGGCCGAGCTACTTCGATGTACTGATTACCTATCTCCCCACTGTAGAATTGTGAGGTTGTCTGTGTGATATTTCTTGACCTTTTTTCTTTAGCCAATGAGACAATCATTGATAGATCAGGGGCTGCTACTTGTTGCACAGTGTGAGTGTCGAGGATGACCATTTCCCACATCCATGGAAACATCTCACCGGATTCAGGCTCAATGATGGGTGCATCAACCATTCTTTGTTCTGGTGGAGGAGGCAAGTCCTGAATGAGAGGGGCATTGGTGTCAACAATAGGAAAGACCTCTTGTAGTGGTTTGAAGACTGGATCATGAGTCATATACTCCTCGTTTTCCTGTGCATCTGCTACTGGATTTTCTATTTGCATTACTGAGATCATGTCTTCCTCCTATGGTGACACCAATGAACCTTCTTCTTCCCTAATTTTCTTGGGTGTCTTCTCGCGGGAGAAGTTTCCAATTCCATGGCCTTCCTTTTTGAACTCACTCTAGAGTGTTTAGAGCTGGAAGTCACCTCTACCACTTTTGAAGATGAATGATGTGAAGCTTGCTTCTGGCTTGGAGAAATTCCTCATGACTGAATGATCATAGTCCTCTTCTTCTGAAACCAGTTCCTCATTCTCCTCACCACCTTTTCAGTCTACTCCAATATATCTCCTGATTCATGAACATGCCAGTTGATTTGGGGCATTGGGGACATCTTGACTGCTGCATACTCAAGATCATACATCTCTGTCCCATCATCATGCAAGATGTCTTCATACCAAGAGAACTTGAATTTCTTCATCTCACTGATTGTCATCCTCATGTGGTCCTTTTCACGTACTTTGAACTCATCAATACAGTTGGCCTAGTAGTCCTTGACTTGTGGCTCATGTTGCAATTCTGGGACATAGAACGAGTCAGGATCTTCTTGGATGTCAAAGTTGGGCCTGGTGATGTAGGAATGCAAAGTCAAATGTGTGAAAGTGGCCTCCAGGTGAGATGCATCATTTGAGATTTTACACGTGAACTCCCCTAGAGATATAGGGAATGAAATCAATTTCTTTCTCCTACTTCTGAGCTTGTTATTCACTTGAGTGATCTTCCTGCAGAGCTCAAACAATACAATCTGGTCACTGAGGTACTTAGGTAGTTTCAGCAGAGCTTGGTCGAAGCCAGTGACTCGTATGTAGGAGAATGTTGAGAATTGTATGAAGTACGAGCCATATTCCTTAATCAGGGATGCCACTTTTGGTGACATCCTAGCTTCAAGATCCCCTTCTAAGCTTCAGACCATGTACATAGTGAACACATCATTCATGTGAGTGAAATGCCTATTTCTCTCCTCCATTACCAACTATGGAAGTTTCTCGAATGCAGGTACCTTGGCAGCAATGTTCTGCATGAGAGCCAATCCTTTGAATGATCTCGAGCTTGCAAGGAGATAGACTAGGTAAGAATTCATGTGGAACTTCTTTGTCATGGGCACTTGGAGTAGTTGTAGATGGATATTGTTGCTGATGATCTTCCCCTAGTCAATTCTCTACCTTCCTTCTGTCAGTGTCAAGATGAAAAGGCCCATCCAGTCTTGGAAGTCTCTCGTGCTTGCTTCACCCATAACTCTACTGAGGAGAGTGATGACATCAGAATACCCTTCTCAGAACTCACACCTTGGAAGATTCTTGGGCATCCTAGAGGGATTTCTTCCTATTTTCAACCATGAGCTGAGCACTACTCCTTGGACATATGAATCCATTATTTCCCAATCGTGCACGGCCCTATCCTTTGAGATGATGACCATGCTGGGGGATGTCGGTATCTACAGAGAGAGTGAAATGGTCCTAGGGCTGATGACCACCATCATTGTACCATTGTCAGCTCGGATGGTTCGTGTCTCGGGCTCGTAGTGGAAAGAGTAGGCTAGGACTAACTCGAGACTCTACACAGACACTGGGTGTCCTGCAGTGGTGAACAAGCCACTTGTGAATATCTGGTCTTCAATCCTCCTTCGGTCCTTGGAGGCCATGTGAGTCTTAAGGTCATTCAGGTCCATGTACAAGACATCGTTGTCTTCCACATCATACTCACAGGTGAAGGGTTGTGTCGGCTTCTGACCCATCCACTTTGGCTTCATGTCTCCCTTAGAAAAAACAACTTACTATTTTTAGTAAGTGTGAAAAATCAAGTCCCCAATCTTCAACTGGATGTTGTGGCTCATGTTTTCCTCTTTCTCCCTGCGTTCCTTGTTCCTTCTGGATCAACTTTCTATTTTTAGCAGGTGCTCAAGGGCCCACTTACTATTTTTAGTAAGTGCCAAAAATGTCTGTTCTGGTGAATTCTCAGTTGTAGTGCACCTCCAATGTCTTTGTCTCCTTCGTAGGTTCTTCTGTCGATGACTTTCCTGAAATAGCAGTTCCTATGTAGTAGACCTGCTATTTTTAGAAAGTTGGCTTCTGGAGTCAGATTGATGTGGAATGAAATTTTTTGATATGGGTTTTTCCCAATATCACCCCTCTGAAATTTTGGGCCTACCCGCTTAATAGTCCAGGAGATTTTAAAGTTTTAATTTTTAGACCTGGTAGTGCTTCTGGATGTGGCAACCATTAATGGACCTCAAAATTGTAGGTTTGGTTTTCTCCTCCATTTGCAAATAAAATTATATTTTTGATGTGGGTTTTTTCTTCTGGTGCTTCACATGTGATCTTACTTCAATCTGACAACCGGTTTGACGGGAAATCCCACTTCTTTCTTCGTTGAGTTGGAAAGGAGATTTCTTCATTGTGGATGCTCTATGTCGCATGAGAGGAGAGTTTGAGGTTATGTTTTTTATGGTCTTGGATAGAGGAAAAAACAGAAACAAATGGTTTTTGATTCGTGCACTGGTTTGGAAGATTTGTTCAGATTTCCATTTTTTGGCTATGGAGATTTTACTGTTCTCTTCTTCGTTGTTCTTCGTTTCTCCTTCTTAGCTTGATGAGAATTCCTTATGAGACCTGTGTATCACCATGGGAAAGGTATTTCAGTTCCTTGGTTGATCTGGTCTGATTTTTTTGCAATGGTGGAGTGATGGAAGAAAGTTGCAGAGGAAGGATGAAGATTGTCTGTGCACTGGAGTGGAAGCAGCTGGAAGCACTAGAAGCACTGAGCGGTAGTTAGATTTTTGAAATTTTGAATGCATGGAGGGAGAATCTTGGGTGAAATTTTCATGTTTAATTTCCCTAACCTCAGGGATGTGAGGGACATCAAATTCCACAGTGGTCAAGAGGATGACACGTGGTGGCGATTTGACGGCAGGGAATGAAGGTGAGAAAAGCTGCTTTAAAGCACATGGGGGCTGAAAGTTGGTCACATGGGTGACCAAAAGACTCCCCATAGGGGGCTGGGTAATTTTTCCATGCTTGATGTCCCTCACCTCAGGGACATGAGGGACATCAGTTTCCACGGTGGTCCTAGAGCTGACACGTGGCGCTTGATCCAACGACAGGGAATGGATGCTCCAAAAATGCACATGGGGGCTGAAAGTCGGTCACGTGGGTGACCAAAAGACTCCCCATAGGGGCTGGGAATTTTTCCATGCTTGATGTCCCTCACCTTAGGGACATGAGGGACATCAGTTTCCATGGTGGTCCTGGAGCTGACATGTGGCGCTTGATCCAATGACAGGGAATGGATGCTCCAAAAATGCACCTGGGGGCTGAACTGTCAAGTCTGGAGGTCACATGAGGGTCCCAGAGGTCACATGGGGGCTGGGATAATTTTTCCAAGGTTGGTGTACCTGACCTCAGGGACTTTGGGGACATGAAATCCCGCCAGGCTCCTGGTGCTGACACGTGTCCTCCCAAAAAATGACTAAGTCCTGAACTGCCTTTGAGAGGGTAACTTGGAACGATGATAACTTGAGCTCCCGGTGGAATTTATTGGTAAAATTTTATATGATCCTGACTAGAAATGGAATTTTGGATCCAATGGTGGGGGTATAATGTCTTGATTCAACCATATGATCCCTAAAAAAGGATTTTTTATTTGAGACTCCACTTGTGCCTGAGAAAAACTACCTGCCAATCCTATGCGCCAAGGTGTTGTGAAAAATATGATTTCACCATCATGTAGGTATTGGAATCCTATTTTGCAGAGATGTTTTTTTTACTTCCTAACTCCATCTAGAGCTCTCAGAATCTTCTTCTGAAGCCCAGCAGTTGTTTTAGGCATGTGTACTACCTAGGCTTGTGAACCCTATTTTTTACTCAGACTGCTCCAAGTATTTCAAAACTTCCCCAAACCTTCCAAAATCATTTCCATGATGTTCTAAGGTCTTCAATTCACCTCCATGTTGAATTTTTCCCTTCCTGTTCCACTCCAGGGGGTTTGATCCAGTCCTAGGAAGGCCAACGATAGCCCTTCCCAATACTGCCAGAAGATAACATCTTTTCAGAACTCCCTAAAATCACCTAGGGGGAATGAATAGACTTTCCTAAATCACCTAGGGGACAAATTTGACATCAAATAGGGGTGACCAGACTGATGTATTTGACCTGGGGTGCCTAGGAATGATAAAACATGAAAAATTTGGCACAGGGGTATAGTTGTTGTGCTTGGAAACTTCCAATTATTTATTGAGAAATTAATGTGCATTGCTTTCGTTATGTGCTATTATTTGCAATGATGGCATGTCTGATGGTAAAAGGCAAGAATAGATGACTAATAGTGGGATTCTAATGGTGACATATAAATTTCAAATTACAAAGAGAAGAAGCAATTTTTAGAAATATAACAAACTAGAAAGGTAATGATATATAAGCTATGATTTGTATATAGTCAACGTAGATATGGAATGAAAACTATATTTCTCATAGTTTGGCATTAGAACGCACAATAATAAGGTACATTTAATAGCCAATAATGAGGCACGTGCAATATATCTTCCGCAGTAGAACTTTAATAACACAATTCAAACTATGTATTTTTCAGCCTACAACAAACGAACTCCTCTTTTTCAATGTTTTTAATCTCAATATGTCAGGGAAAATTTTCTATTGTGAATTTCACTATATTGATTGATCTTATGTCTTATTATTAGAAAGAAATTTCTCTTTTAGATGTATGCATTTGACTCTTCCTTTTCTTTAAGTGAAATTTGTCGATGATTCAAATTTGGTTTCATCCTAAGAGGAATGAATGATGCTTTCCCAGAAAATTAAATATTGAAACTTTAATATTACAATGATCTTAGTTTTAATTCCCATGGGTTATTAAATTTTGAATTGTAGGTAGCCAATTCTTTTTTTGTCAGTATTGACCACCCATAAGATGGAGCCCTTAGGAATAAATTAGCGTCACAATTAAGATTGTTGTTCATTAATTACAAAATTACTCTAGTTCTGAAGAGTTTAAATTATGTATTTATGGATTTGTTTTAGTGGTTCATTTTAAATCAATTCAGAAAATATAAACACTGAAATCGTTGTCCATCATATGCTCAGTTGAATCAATAACCAAAATTAGTATCAATATATACACATGTCAAACAATGATTCGAAGTTTTCAAAGTTGAAACATGAAACATGATACTGACTTGGACATCAATACGGTTGATGAAGTCGATGGTGAATATTTTGTTAGTACATGCAACTTGATATAAAATATCTTGTCGTCGGCAAGGATTGAAATCCATTTTCATAGCGCCTCAGGCTTTCCCTCTATAAACACGCCTTTTTGTGTAATAACACATAATTATACAAGCAAGCTATGAAAAAAATATACCTCAAGTAGAGGCTGATATTTTGGGTTTCTAATCATTACTAAAATAAATTAAACATGTTTCCTTTTTAATGACGTCGATGCTAATGAATCTTGATGGAGACAATAACTCAAGTTAGAGAAGCCTATAGAACTAGTGGCCATCAAGTTAATAACAAACATACAAGGCATGCATCCTAAAAGATATGTGATAAAATCATAAATATTAGTGCCACTCTACATGCTGAAGAATGCACAATTATCTTCCCTAAACAATTGAAATACAACAAGCTAATAAGATTGAATGTTTTTCACATTCATTTTGTACCTATTAGTATTATTTGTAATCATTTCTACATGAGGAAAATAAATATTCCAAGATAATTGTAAGTTTCTTCTAAATCATTTTGTTTTGTGCAATCTTGCACTATTTTCCTTGGTTGTTAAATTGGATTTTTCTACGCTAGTTGATGACCTAACACTGTCTACTATTCGTTGCAGGAAAAATTCCACCCCCCACTCTAGCGCACCCCATGACATTTGGGCATTTCCAGAACAAAAGTGAAACTGTAAAAAAATTTGTAAATGCGCTTCAAAATTACACCTTGTGTTCATACTGGAAATGGAATGGAAACACCTCTACCATTTCCATCATCTTCTCTATTGAATCAACTACCAAAAGTAGTAGCAATATATACACATGTCATATCATGATTCATAATTGTCGAAGGTCAAGCAGGAAACATGATACTTACTTGGATGTTGATGCGATTGATGACGTGGACGAAGAAGATTTCTTTAGTATGTGGATGTTTATATGGTAGACCATTTCAATGATAGGGATTAAAATATTATGTCAGATCACCCTGCAAGGGTTATGGTGTCCCCATATTTTTCCTTGAAATCTGGGACTACCCCTTTTAAAATTTTCGTTCTTTTCAAAGTAACAAGTTGTTTTTTGTTTTTATTGCCTGCAGTTGTCTCCATTACGTTAAAGTATTCCCAGAGAATCATCTAAGCCAATTTCAACAAATACCCACATGTTAAAACTCATTTTATTCCTTTGTCAGGTTTTGTCTGAGAGAATTTTATAATAAATAAAGTTGTGTTTAAAATAAATTGTGCTGCAGTTGAACCATGTTGAAGATTTTTATGCCAGTTTTCATATTTGCTAATGATTTTATATGCTAAATTCATTTTGTGAGTCATATAGTGAATAAATATCATATAAGGGGCCACTAATGTTTGCAATCGAACACCCAACCTAATTCTATGACCCTGCATGACTAATGCACCATCTTCTCCCATGCATACCAACTTTGTAGCAATTTCTTTCAAAAGAGAAATAACTCATTTATATAGGTTTTCTACATTGTAATTTTCAACCATTTTCTGAACACCCAACATATGCAGAGTCCTCATATGATTTTCTAAGGTGTAAACATGGATACATACCTATGTGGTGTTGTCAACAGTTGTCACTTCATCAATTAACAAAGAGATAAACTTTGCATTTTTTACACACTCTTTCAAATCTTCCTTCTCAATCATAGAAAGGCATCTAGCCATTTCCCATGCACTGTTGTCTGACCAATGAGACTGGGGAACATTCTACATTCCATTATATTGATACAAAAATTTGAAATCAATAAAATCTGAAATCAGTCTTCCTTTCTTAAGGATGTGGAATAAATTAGAACATTGTATGAGTTTAGCACGCAAATTTGATTGATTCATCTTACCAATTTGTGATGTGATCATTCTGCCATTTTTGACAAGAGTATGCGTCTTTTTTGATCTGCCGCATATTTCACATGCATGCATTATTTTTTCAGTTTTCCATCTACGTGTTTGTATTTTCTGGCCATCTTCCCCAATTACTGTGAAATATTGTTTTCCGCAGTGTTTTTCAATTGTGTCCAACTTTAGTTGTATTTTTTGTTGCCTTCCCAATTTCCACATACATATTGTACAAGTACATTCTGATGAAATTTCTTTAGAATTAGCTGGCTATACAGGTTCTATAAAGGGAAATTTTACAGCCCAGTCAAACTTGTATGTCCTCCCAAGTGTCAACATATTATTGTTCATTTTCACAGTTTTACTTTTACGTGTAGAGCTTTTAGGAATATCACGATAATTAGGTTTCCTTTTCCATGAACTATTATTTACATTTAAATTTTGTGTTACATTTTACACTCCTGGTTGCACATCAACCAGAATATCTTCAAGCCCTGACATGGTATCATTATAGGTGTCATTTGGCTAATACTGAGTAGAATGCATGTCCACTTCAATAAAACCTTCCACACAGTCTGTGCTCTGATTGATTTCAGTGGGAGCTCTATGGGTGCTAGTGGTTGCGGTAACTGAACCATCAGAGTTTCCAAAGTACTTGAACAAAGAATTTTGATTTTTTTTTGTAACTTGTTGGGTGTTATGAGCACTAGTAACTTCCATTATTCTGAGTGTGATAAATTTGAGTCAGATAAGCTCCTGGTCATTTGTCAATAAACACACCTTGTCGTTTGTTAACAACAGTTCCCTATCACGCGTTAACCAAAACACCCTGTCACACACCAAAAGATATTTCTTGTCGTGTGCCAGCTGAGTCTTCTTGTCATGTGTCAAAAGGTTATTCTTGTCGCCCATCAACATATCCTTCTTGTCACCCGTCAACAGAGCCTTCTTTTCACTTGTCAACAAAACCTTCTTATCTCCCGTCAACAGAGCCTTCTAGTTCTTTTCGCCTGTCAATAGATCCTTCTTGACATGCATCAATAGAGATTTCTTTTCACGCATCAATGGAGTCTTCTTGTCATGCGTCAGAAGGTTATTCTTGTTGCTTGTCAACAAAGCCTTCTTGTCACGCGTCAATTGAACGACTTTTGTCTGAAAAATTGTACTTTATGTACTGGCCTCTATTGCTTCACAAGTTTTTTGTACTTGATAATAGATATGTCCCCATGTGGTATGACTTAGCAAGTAGTGTTCTACCTAGCAAATAATATAGGATTATATAGGGGATATTTTAAAGAGGTAGGCGAAGCCGACCCCTTAAAAAATTAAACTGTAATTATTAGGTGAACATGTCAATGACTCGTGCTTAAAAAATTCTCCTTTTCAAATTTTTCTAAAATGGAATATTCGCCATATTATGAATATTTTCCCCTAAAAAATCCCTGATGGAGATCCTCAAGCTTATGTTGAAAAGGATGCAGTTGCTAGAAAACAAGATGGGGGAGGTACCAGAGAACATTCCAGATGAGTCACCTGCTTCCTGTGATGAATTTATTTTGGTTGTGCAAAAGAAGATTAATGAAGCCATCATTCCTTTCACGTTAGATTCAATTTTTAGACTTGTAAAGCTTTATGCATATATTGTGGGGTATGGGTTTGGTTTGGAAAAGGTAAAAGCTAACATTGCTGCTTTGTCCATATGATTGTTGTGGTTTAAAACTGAGAAAGAAATGGTTACTAAGGCAGATGGGAAGACACTGAGTCACATATTTGACAAGTATATTTAGTTTCAGAACAAATAAAAAGCATAGAGCATGACGGTCGACATATTTTCTTTCTTCTTCCCTTTCCTCTCTTATTCTTATTTTCTTAGACAAAATTGTAAAACTAAAGTAATTGGTTAAAAGCCATTAATTTTTGTTAGCTGAAAAGGTCCTTAATTGAGAATAGGTGGCAGACATGTAAAGCGTTGATTTAGTCTTCAGATTTATGTCACATGGAGAGAAATTTTAGGGGAATGATTGCCGGTTATTTTCTTTATAGCTTTTGCATGTGTCAGTTCAGTTATTGCTTTCCTTTTTGTAATTTCCTTTTATACACTATAAATAGAAGAAGAACCTATGGGTTATATGATCAGAATTTTTAATCAACATTCTTGAGTTCCATAATTTGTGTTGAAACCCTTTATATATTTTCTGAAAGGTAAGGAATTAAACACTGGTGGATTTTTAGAGAACTTTGTGTCAATGGTACATTTGTTTCTTACTTCTGTGTAGATCTTTATATAAAATTTACATTGTCTAAGATTTAGATTAGAAGCTTTCCTTTCCTTTGATTATGTATTGTGAGATCTATTTGTTTTATCTATGTGTATGAGACCAAATCTGTAAACTATTGGTTCGATTACACATATTCTTCTCCTTCTTTCTGTATTCAACTATTCCCCCTTCTGTAAATATTTCTTTACAACTGCTTATTTGCTATAGAATTGCTTAGCTATGGTTCATGAGCTTTATAGTTAAAGTAAAACCCATAGATATTTATCAGAATACATAATTGACATAAATCTTACACGGGAGCCTCACCGGTAAATGAGGGAGATTTATCTCATGACTGCCTAGGTTTTAGCTATGCATAAAATCTAGCCAACAGTTTTTGGTGACTCTGCTGGGGACAACAACCTTTTAGCAGACCAAAGCTTATCTTACTAGTCCCCATCCATATTGAAATATCAACCTGGCTAAATTCCCATTCACCCGATCCAGCAAGGCTCAAGGAAGGATTGACCATTTTTATAGATTGCAGGAGTAGTTTAATTTCAATCATCCTCCTTAAGTTAGGATCCACATATCCAATTTTTTAATAGGAAGAAGAGTGCAAACTCTTCCAGATCCGGAACATCTTCAACATAATCTGGAAGCTAGAATTATATATCAAGTCTACTCTCAGAGAATATGTGCTCCATTCATCATACAGAATTAGAATCTACCACTTGCCCCTTTAGCACTTGTCCCATGGGGGAAATTTTTGGGCCTTTGAATATGATTCCTCCCATGCATGAGTTGTCTAAAGGATCAAGAAAGAATTTCCCAAAATTCTTTGGAGATGAAAAGCAAAATCTGGATGATCACTTGGCGGCATTATTCATATCTTATGGAGTACTTACAATGGAGCATGAGGATGTTTTCGTCAAATTTTTCATTGAGACTCTACATTACTTGGCCAAAGAATGGTTCTATCGATTAGCTCCTGGGACTATAAAAAATTGGGCGTCCATGCGAGAGAAATTTATAAAAAGGTTCAAACCTGCAGAAGATGCTAGTACACTGATCACCCAGCTGATGTAGTTGAAAAAGGAACCACACGAGAACATGAGGGGCTTTATTGCTAAGTTCCAAAGGATTTTATATAAAATCACCACTTCTGTTGTGCTTAGTGACGAAAATCAAAAGATGTTTTTTTATAAATGCTTTGCTACCTGAAGTTGGATATTAGTTGTGGAGGGAAAGACCTGTGAATCTGTTGGAGGCACAAAATGTTGCAGTTGAGGTTAAAGATGACTTGATTATGGTTGGAAAGATCAAGAAATCAGCCCATAAACCTGATGGAAATTCTTCAACAAATAATTTTGATCCTCTACTACAGAAGTTAGCCAATGATATGCTACAAATCAAGAAGCAAATAGCTCAAGGAGGAAATGTAACTCCTTCAATAATGGTTCTTGCTCAGAATTTTAATGGTCAAAATCAAAATTGAAATAGACTTACTGTTGTACCACAAAGGTTTGCAATTGAAGATGCTCCAAGGAACAACTTGGAAACAAATGAAGAAGATCATGTTGCTAGTGATAATGAGTCACTTGACAAAGAAGACTCTGTTGATCTGATTGGCGACTCTAACATTGGCTACTTGGACTATGAATCTGATGAAGGCTATTGCGAATCTTTTGAAAATAGTGATGGTCATACATTTTTGGTGTTCACAAGGTCTCAAACACTTCAAAATGTGGAAGCTTCCTCAAATGGACAGAGGAGAGAAAGAGAAGATCCTGGATCAGATGTTACCATTATGAAAAGAGGTAGCCCACTTCCTTCTTCTTTAGCTCTAAGAGATAAGTATGTAAGTAACTCTAACCAGCAACAAAGGAAAAATGGACAAAGAACTGAAGTAAATCAAGGTATCGTGATTCCCTCTTTCGATATTATTGACCATATAAAGAATACCAAGATTTAGATGTCAGAAGTTGAGTACTTGAGTACTTTTCCTGATCAATTGAACAGATTGGTGAAATATGTACACAGTAATGGTCCTAATAGTTCACCAAACAATGCTTCACGAGACATCTTATCTAACCCAAAAAAAAATCCTCCTTTGAATAATGCTGCAATGCTTCTCCTGCTACTTCTAAAAGGATTGAACCATTATATGTTTCATTACTTATCAATGGTTACAAATTGAGTAATTTCATTCTAGATTCTGGAGCTTACGATAATGTTATGCCATCCAAAGTCGTTGATGCTCTGGGTTTTACACTTACGAAGACCATTGGAAGATGTTACTTAATGGAAAGACAAGTACCTCTTATTGGATAGATAAAATATGCATAAACAATGCTTGCTTCCTTTCCAGATAAAAGATTGAATATGAAAATCATGGTGGCAGATATTTTAGCATCTTATGGCATGTTATTAAGCAGAAAATTCTGTAAGGAATTAGGCAGAGAGGTTAAGATGGATTGGTCTTGTGCATATATCCCAATTAAAGGAGTTAACCACAAGCTAGAATTGGAGAATAAGTCCAAGTATATAGTCTCAAAATCTAAAGACACTAGATATCAAATCCTTTTCTAGGAATCACATCACGGTGTCTACTACCTAGATTTGGATAAAGAAGAAGCCCAACCCATAACTCAAGAGCCACATCAATTGGATAAAAAAAATTGGACTCAAGAGTTTGATGGTAGTTGTTATTCACTTAGATCTAGTGTAGGTGTTGTGCTTATTTCTCCTGAAGGAAAGATACATGCACATTCCTTTAAATTAATGTTTGAGAATATTAACAACACAACAGAATATGAAGCACTGTTGTTAGGAATGGAGCAAGCCAGAACAATGGGAATTATATTTCTACATGTAAGAGGGGATGATGAGTTAATTGTTAATCAGCTACGTGGTCTCTATCAGGTTAAAAAAGATAAAGTATGAAATTATAGGGACCGGGTCTATTCAGCTACTTTGGATTTCACAGCTTTCTCAGTTTCTTATATCCCTAGAGATCAAAACTCCAGAGTTGATTCACTGGTAGTTACTACAGCCCTATTGAATACAAATCAACCACTTGCACTCTTTGGACAAGGTGATTACAAAGTAGAAATGGTTTTCTGTCCAAAGGTTCCTGATAATGTTCAACAATGGCAAGTATTCAACGATGATAAGCAGATTGTTGCTTTTCTCCAGTAATAAGACAACTGTGAAGAGATATACTACGAAAGAAGAACTTCACTTCCGAGATAGACCATAATGGGTGAAGTTGATTCAAAGATTGAAGGTGGTCAAGAGATCATTCAACTCAAAGGAAATAAAATTCCTAAAGGCTTAGTGTCTCTTGAAGAGATGTTCGATAAACACAATCAAATGCTAAAAAAGAATAAATATTGTGGAGAAAGGTCTTCTTCTGATGTACAATCATTAAATTTGGGAGCTGATGATGACCCCAAGTTAGTAAACCTGGATAAATGTTGTTCTAAAGTAGAACAAGAAGATTTTACAAATCTTCTTAGAAAATATATAAATGTCTTTGCGTGGTCTTATCAGGATCTGAAGACATATCAACATGTTGAAGTACAATGTTATATCCCATTGAAGCAAGAGAAAAAAACCCTTCAAGTAGAAACTACGTCGGTCATAACCCAACCATTTCAAGTACTATCTTTGCATAGATTTAGAAACTATTGGATGCAAAGATGATTTACCCTATACATCATTCTGAGTGGTTGGCCAATATAGTTCCCATAAGAAAGAAAAGTGGTGAGTTTAGATTGTGTGTTGATTTTCACAATCTCAATCAGGCATCATTGAAAGATAATTATCCCATTCCAATTATGGATCATACTCTCTAGGTTGTCATCGGATCTGAGATGTTGTCAATGCTTGATGGTTTCTCAGGCTATAATCATGTTAAGGTGGCCGAAGAAGATCAATATAAAACATTATTCATCACACCTTAGGGAACATTTTCTTATCATAAAATGCCTTTCAGGTTAATTAATGCCAGATCCACATTTCAGAGAGCTATGGATTTGGAATTTTCTTATCTCAAAGACAAAAGCGTAGTGGTTTACCTCAACGATCTGACAGTCTTTTCTAAAGTAAGGGGTAATCACATTTCAGATCTGGAAGAGGTCTTCATCCAGTGCTGTAAGCATGGGATTTCTTTAAATCCCAAGAAATATATCTTTATTGTAACAAAAGGAAAGCTGCTAGGGCACATCGTTTCCAAATAAGGAACCAAAATATATCCTGAGCGGGTGAAATCCATTCAAACTTTGTCATTGCTAACCTCCAAAAAATGAGTTCATTCCTTCTTTAGTAAGGTTAATTTTCTCAGGAGATTCGTCCCTGACTTTGCTGAATTAACTCGTCATATTTCAAATATGATGAAGAAAACACATGATTTCAAGTGGAACGATGAAGGGAAGGAAGCATTTGAGAAAAACAAGATGTTTTTGTATGAAGCACCAGTCCTGGTATCACTATATTTCAATAAATAATTTATTCTTTACTATTATTCTTCTAAACACATAATGTCAGTAATTATGATGCAGAAAAATCAAGACTATGTAGAAGTGCCTATTGCTTTTATGAGTATGCCTTTAAAGGCTTACAAATTAAAGTATACTCCTATGGAAAAACATGAATATGTAGTTGTGAAAGCATGTAAGGCATTTAGGTATTATATCATTTCCTCACATAATGTAGTCCTTGTTCTAAATACTGCAAGAAATTATATTCTAACACAACAAGAACTAGGGTTATTAAGAGGAACATAGGTAACAAAGGTGCAAGAATATGACTAGGATATTAAGCCTACAAATTTGGTTCGAGGAAGAGGCTTATGTGAATTAATGACCGAGACACAGATAAATGAGTTAGAGGAAGGTGAAAGTTTTCCTATGGTTCTCTTTATAGATCTGACAGATAAATGGTATAGTAATATTGCCTATTTCATAACCTATGGGGAATGTCCGGATCATCTTTCTTGTAAGGAAAAGTGTACCATTAAACTGAAGGAAAAATAATTTGTTCTTTGGGATAATAGGCTGTATAAAAAAGGGATTGACTTCCAGGACTTGTAGGCCTATTTTTCTACATTTACTTCTCATCCGTCCCTGGTCACCATCGATTGACTCTTTACAGTATCAGGTCATCATCGACCCTTGTCAGGTTTGGTTTATTCTTTCGTATTTAGATCAAATCTGATTTTTATCATATTAGATCCAACTTTATGTTTTTGTTTTACTTCAGATTCTACATAGACGTTGCATCCAATTTATCAATATCCAATTTTATCTTATCTTTTTTACAAGAGGGTTGACATCTATCCTAGGAAGTTCACACTTCTCGGGACCGACTTTGTTGGGAAACCCTCTATATATCTACTAATTCATTTTTCTTCTTAGTATTATTTGTTTTGTAGGTCAATTAGCTCAAAGTGAAGAGGAGTTCATATTGCACCCGTATTCATCCAGTTCATCCCAAGGTACCATAAAACCTTCATATTTGAAGTTACTTGTTTCCTTTATTACTAGTTCACTTATCTGAACATGAACGAAGAAACTTGGTCAACACATTTTTATACAGGACTAGTTTGTAGGCATGGTTCTAGAGATGAAGCATTTACATATTTCCATTAGCCATAGATCTATTCTACACACCCATATCACATTTGTACCTCTTATTCATCTAAGTACTCAACCCTCCTTGTGTTTTGAGAAATCATTCAATCATTTTATCATCACATACTATATTAATAAATATGTTCTGAATTATATGATTAACATTTATTTATTAATTTAGAATATTCTACCTAAAATATTCCTACACATATCTATAGAAAAGAAATTCCTCCCTTAATTTAGAATTGTTGGCGAGAAAATTTGTTGGTGGAAAAATTTGTGGGTTTCTCGCCAACATCTCTAGGACTCTAGATCCCTCTTCTTGGGTGGTGCAACTCCACTTTATTGAGAATAAACAGAAATAAAAAAATTGTTGTTAGCCAGAAGGTCGGGGATCCAACGAGAACACTCCACTACACCCACAAAAAATGCTTACAATGAATTGTAAGGGAAGAATTTACTAGAAAATAAGGGGGGAGCTAGAGAATTTAGACAATGAAAATTAAACCTACAAGTAGAAAATCATATTCTCGTCATATAAAATTAGAAAGTTTACATCCACGATTTGTTAGAAAAAAAACAAGATTATTATGCCAATGACTAGAGGAAACCCTACACACAAAGTTGCACAAATTCGTAATCCATGAAAATAAACAATCCCTTTCTTTATCGTCCTTTTCATCAAGTTGTACAATGCAGGAAATGGAGGAAAATGGTGAAGTAAAGTAGAAGAATGCTATCTCTCTTGTATTGCTTAATAGATCTCTCTCTTGATTGCACAAAATTGACAACCCTTAAGCAAGAGTATATCATTACATTATATAGAACAAGAAAAGACTCTTCATATACCCCCAATGTGACCTTTCATTTTTCCTCAAAAAATGTGACTCTTGACATTCTTAGGAATGAAATTAAGTTCCCTTTTATATTAATCAAGGAAAACTTATTACAATGTTTGTTAAAGCCACATTTAAATGAATAGGAAGAACGTCAAGATTACTCGCAACGAAGAATTAGAAAGGGAGAAGAGGAGGAAGAATGAAGAGAGAAGGGAAGAACGCTCCAAAACGTGAGTGGGGATACCTTTGATTTCTATGAAGATCTTGCCAACAGTGATCACAACCTCTAAAAAATGCACGGACACCTTGGACCACAGAATGAGTGTTCAGAAACACTATTATGAGATTTCTCGATGCGAGATCAGGATAGACATATACAATGCACAAGATGACCCTCCTTGAAACTTGGTTGATGAACTCCTTGGCTCATTAAAATCACTCTGAAAAAGTCACTTTGAATCACCCAACTCATTGAGTGATGAAGATGAGCTCACTTGATGTGCCTTGCGATGCTCTGTTTTTCCTCTAAATACAATTAAATTTAGGATGATGTTTCAATGACCTCTATGAAGTTATTGTTCCTCTGTTTGAGCTATGAAATCATGTTTTTATCCCGTAGAGCACCTCAAAAGCATAAATATGAGTGAAAGAGAAGCCATCTGCAAATTTTTGCTCTCAAAATGACGAATTTCTATTTTTAGCAGGTAGGGCCATGACCTAATATTTTGGGTCATATTGCATGTTTTGTCCCAATTTCACCTTCTGAACCTCCTAACACATTTTTTACTCTTCTTTTGCTGAGGCATTGCTATTTTTACCACATTTCTATTTTTAGCAAGTTTCTTTTTGGGGACCTATTATTTTGGGGAAGTTGTCATTTTTTGCCTTACTTTCCATTTTGCATCTTTCTTTCTTGTCTTGAATGATCAAACTTACAATTCAAGGGAACTTACCATTTATAGCATGAAGAAGAGTATAGGATATGTTATTTTTATAAAGTGGAAAAAATGGCTTCAGTTTGTGATGAGGGTGACATTTTTGGATTCGTCTCATCATCGCAATCTCGTGCTCTAATTTTCATTGTGATTAGCTCACCGGAAAGCTCAAAAATAAAAAATAAAATGAAATTTTTTCCTAGTGAGAGCTTCAAGAATGGATATTTTTTACATGTTTTAATTTCACCTCTGATTGTGATGAAATCAAACTCCATTGGGATGGGTTTTTCATTTGAAACTTGTATTTACAATTTCAGCTTCATCTGACTATCAGATTGATGGGAAATCTGACGAATGGGAGCTAGGGCACAAAATGAAGTTTTTGTTAAATTAAATAATCTAGGGAATAATTTTAAATTCTTCAAACTTATTCTTGAAGGCCTTTGAAAATTAGGATGTCTGAAAAAAAAATCATCTCAATTCGTGCCCCGGATGATGAGATATGAGTGTTTCGTTGATCTTGCCTACGAGGGTTTCTAGCAACACACAAGCATGGTTTTTACTCAAAAATCTTGATTTTTGATGTTGCAAAAGAGAGGAATGATGGAAAAAGGATTATGAATATGATATAAATTGTATGGATGCGGTAACAATGGAGGAAAGGATGGGTTTCTGGCAATTGAAGCTTTCACAAACGTGTGTGCAGGAAGAAGGAGAAGTAGTTAGTGGCAATAAACAACAATATGAGTTAGAAAATTGTCACATATTTCTTCAATGGTTGGTAAGGAGAAAAAAAAATGTCCACCAAGTGCAACCAATGGATTGGCCCACTAGGTGGAAAAAAATGTGCCACATCCCTATTGGGCCACTTGGCAGATTCTGGTTGACTGAGGCAGATAGGTGGGGGAGCTAAGACAATGTGCATAGGGGCTTAGATTGCAAAAAGGGGCTTAGAGGAGGTCACATTGGGGTCAGGGGCTTAAATGGGAGGGGTGGTGAATTTTATTTCACCATGTACACCAAATCCTTGGTGCACTTGGTGCTCAAAAGTGCGCCACTCTCCCATTGGTCCATTTTTTCACCAAAAAATGACTAACTCCTTTACCATGTTGAGCAACTTGTCGAGAGCGTATCTTGAGTTTCCGGAGGAGTTTTTTGGTGATTAATTATATGAATTTACATGTAAAAGTATTTATGAATCCAATTTTTGTGGTTTCATGTCTTTATCCTACTTAAAACTTCCTTAAATTTTGCTATTTTGATCAAGACTACTAGTTATCCCTACTAAGAATGAGATCCCTTGAAAAATCTCCAAGGTTTTATAAAACATCTAATTATTCCACCTTGTATTGGATTATATTATCTTTCCAATTAGTATTTTTTCCTCCTAAATCCTTACATAGCTCATGCAATCATCTGCAAAATAACATATACCTATTTTGATTGCCTTCTCCCTCGGGATGAGAATGGGTCACATGGGTGATTGAGGGCTTAAATGAGAGGGTTGGGGAGTTTTGTGACCCGAATTTCCCAAATATTTGGTGCACATGGGACACAAAAATGTGCCCTCACCCTATCTTGACAAGTGGTCGAAGCATGATTGTACATGGAGCGGGGGCTGGGAAATGGAGTCTGGGGGGCTTAACCATGCGAAAAGAGTTGAACTATGTGATCATGTGCAAGAGTCCATAGGGGACCCAAATGGGGTTAGGGGAGAATTTTCTTACACCTATTGCATAAAATATTTTGTGCAATTCGTCGCAAAAAAATTGTTCTACTCTCCCATTGGTTGGATTTCCATCCTAGAAAATGACTAACTATTGGAGCCTTGTACCTTGAGGGGTCGACTTATCGAGATCATATCTTGAGCTCCTGAGAGGAATTTTTTGATGAAATTTTATATGATTCCGCATTTAAATTAACTTTTTAATCCATTTGTGGTGGTCTCATCCTATGATTATTCCTGTATAAAACCCTGAAAAAAGAGGGGGTTTTTCCTAGATTGAAGGTTGTATTTGCTAAAAACTGATTGTAGACAGGACACTCCTAGGTGTTGTGAAAAAATATTATTTCACCATCTTGTAGGGCTCTGAATTAAATTTATGAAGATATATTGGTTGAATATTAACTCCTTACGGAGCTTGCAGAATCAATTCCTGAAGCTCAAGGGTTATTTTTGCATTGTGCACTGCTTAGGCCTCCAAGACTCGTTTTTGTTGGAGCTGCTCCAAAACTTGTGAAACCTTAAAAAACCTTACAAAAATGTTTTTCACAACATTCTCATCTCTCTAGCATTCCTCCTTGATGTGTTTAGGCATTCTGTTCTACTCCGAAGGATGTGCACCAACTTCAAGAAGATCAGGGAAAATGGCCTTTTCCAAGCTTATTAAAAGACTTGTCTTGATGGATCTTGCTTTAGAAGATCTTGGAAAGAATGGGAACCATAAATCACCTATGGAAACCCTAAAAATTTATTTAGACTACTTCAGAGAGAAGGGATAGGACTGAATCGAGGGTTAGGGTGATAGGAAGGAGGGCTCAAAATGACCTTTGGGTAAAAATTTTCGTGTAGGGTATGGTTGTCATGCTCAAAAATAGAGAATTTTCTTGTTGCACATTTGCATGACAACAAGAATATTCTACCTATAATATTCCTACACCTACCCTTATTTATTTTATTTAGGTTTGTAAATAGTATGATGATATTAATTCAAGGGAGAATAGAAAATGACACATTATAATAAAAAGTATAAGAGACCATCAAATGAGATGAGAAATTCATAAAGAAACCTAATCTAAAACCATCTATATCCCATATTAAATTGTGTTTTTTAAAAATTAACAAGCTTTACAAAAATTTGGCTGAAAAACTAAAATATATTTTTAATAGGGACTTGTGTATATAAAAGTGGTTTGAAGATTCAAACCTTTCAAGATTCCCATTCTCATGAGGAATACCATGAGTGATATTATACCTGAAAAGGGGATTTCTAGGATTCTTCATCTTTAAGGTCTAAAGTGATCTATTTAACACATGCAGTGTGGACCTTTGGGGTTGAATTTCAAGAACTGCAAGACCCCCAAGCTCCTTAGGCTTCCAATAGATGTCGCAAGCCACTATGTGAAAGAATTTACCACCAGAACTATCCTATAGGAAGTCTCTCAAAATATTTTCTAGTCTGGCATAGGTATCCTTGACGAATTCCAACAATAATAGTAATAGATATGAATGAAAACTAATACTTTAGAGAAACCTTGGAAATTTATTACAAGAGACAGTGATATGGAAACCCAATATTAAAAAAATATTAGCCTATTAATAAATCAGATAAGCCGAAAAAAATAGACTAGGTGGATTGAAAATCAAATGAGGATGTCAAGTATTTTTTAACTATTTTTCAGGATGGATATAATGTCACTTATATTTATTCAACCAATTAGGAAACCAAGTGCAATATTATTTGTAACATTGAGTTTTTTTTTCCACTGAATAGAGAACCCGTAGCCTAGAAAACACATCCAGTCACCTCCATGGTTTTTGTCAATGGAGAAATTCATCATTACTGGAAGTGAGGAATAAATCTTCACCAAAAATTACCATTAATCCTCCAATTTTGAGAACCACGAAGAGAAATACCTTTGAATATGCCTTTAGAGGTGTAATATGTAAGAATATAGTTAAGTCCTTCATCAACCAAGACATAAAGAGAAGAGGTAAGAGGGAACCATTGATGAATATATTTGAATATACTAACTTGCTCAGATAATAGACTATTGATGGTGATGCATGTCCTAACATTTTGATAGAGTATTTTAACTATATTAATAATCCTAAGGATAAACCTAAGAGTATGGAACATTTCCATAATGAAGTTCCATTACATTATGTTGTATGCCTTTTTCAAATTCTATTTTGATGAATATTACTTTGTGATGAGAGATTATTTCTGAATCCATACCTTTACAAACAATAATGATATCCCTAAATATGTATATGTTGTGTATACACCCAATTTTATGTAGCTAAATGATGAAGGAAAAAATATATCTAAACCATAAGGCTAGAGATTTGGAAATAAATTTTCAGAAGACATTAAGCAATGTAAATAGTTTTGTTGACAGCTAATGAGCTCTAAATCTCAAAATTTAGGAAATGAGATTGATATTGCCCTAGTTAATCAAATTTCCATGAGTGTTGGTATGAATTTCTTTAAGGTATAACTCATACATATTTGGCCCTATAATCTCCCATACCTCTTCATATAACTCGCAAGACAATCCATCAATCCCAAGTTATTTTTTAATGGTCATTCACATGCTAGCCTCATGAATCTATTTGATGGAAATTAGGGTAATCACAGACCTCCTATTTTCCATCAAAAATCATATAAGGAACCACTTGAAGGAATTGAGATAAATCCTTTTCTCTCGTGCATGCATAGAGGGGTTAAGTAACAAATACTCCCACGATAATGAGAAGCAAAATCTCTTATTTTAAACCAGTACATATTACCTCTAATCCAATATCCATATACTTGATAGTTCTTTTTGAATTTAAGCTTTTTCCTCCACAGAGTGGATTCCTTTTACAATGTATCATTAAAAGGAGATATATCTAATTCCTATAATAGTATGAGGATTTCACGGTGTGAATATTCACGATAATTACGATGGATAAATAGTCTTTTTTAACCATATATGAAAATATAGGTAGTTATCCAACTTATGACATTATATCACTATTCAATTCATTCCAAGGTTGTAGTAGGATAGGGAGCAATGTTCCCAATTTTGATGATGTTCTTCGTATTATAATAATTTATAGGTGATTAGTGTTGAGATATAATTTTACCTTTACATTTTGAGGTTGTGGAATGGTCCATTAAAAATCCAACTTTATGGGAAGACAATATGAAAGAAAAGTTCTTGTAATGACATCCATAGAAGGTCAAAATTACTAGTAAACTTGAACATATTTTGATTTGTAAGGATTTGTCTAATATTTTTTTTCACCTACTCAATGTTTTTTGGAAATTAGTGTTTTCATTGATGTTAATAGGAGTCATTGATGTCAAAAGGTGTAAGGAATATGAAGGTTTGATTGGTAGTTTCATGTGTTGTGTTGATGTCAAGTTTGAGTTGCTTAGTCATGTTGTCATTGATGAGGTGCATTGAGTAAGTTTTATGGCTTGGAGAAGTGATGCAGAGGTATTGAAGTGTTGGGTTGATGTTTTTGTGATGACATGAAGCTTGTTGAATGTTCTTGTAGGTGGGAAAGAGTGATGAAGTCATGAGGTGGTCAGCATGAAAGGTGCAACCTTGTTCAAAAAGTCGAGTTTAGAGGCCTAATCAAAAAACATGAAGGAGTAGGTGGTATGTTAGATATGTAGTAGTTGGTTAAGTATGGTAAGAGTATGGAGAGAATGAGGATGAAGTGTAGAGAAATTCACAAGTGTTTTAGAGTTTGTTTACAAGTTTTGGACATGTTATCTAAGTTTGCACTAGACCTATTCCTATGTCCTAGATGGACAAAAGAGGTGAGCTGATCTGTCCTCTAAGCTAAGTATGTAAATGTGAGAATTGGAAAAGGTTGTAGTAGTAGGTTGTTCCAGTGGTTTAGGAAAAATTTCAAGTGTTAGTTTGAATTATTTTACAAGATTATAGCATTTTTTGTCTAAGCAAGTTCATAGAATGGAAAACCCAGCCAAAGCTCAGCCCGAGTGTAGCCAGTGTGCAACACATGTGTAGTAAATTAAGATGGAAGTAAAAAAGACACTAGTCAATGAAGGAGCGTTTGAAGGGCTGTGATTCATAATAAGTGAAGAGTCACATAATCATTTATAAAGATGTTCTTATGAATATGGAATGGCCGACCTAGATGGGTATGATGCTTAAGTTGTGTTTATAAGCAAAGTGAAGAATAACTATTTTGTTGATGAGAGAGGATGAGTGTAAGTGAGCTAAAGGTTGTATGTTTGAAAGGAATAAGGTCTTATAGACCACCTGAAGAGTGAAATGAGTTTGTGACGAACATCCTACATGTGATGAAGACCAGGGTTGTCCCCTGCATACGACCATAGTGAAGAAGTATGAGATAGAGAGAGGATGAGAAAGTGCGAGTGAGAGGGTTTGTTTATGGAGGTGTAGAAGGTCTTTTTGAACATCACGAGAAGGCATAAGATATTATGAAGAGATAAAAAATTGGGTGAGCTATTGTGTTCAAATTCATATGACCTAATTAGCTTGGTGAGGAAGTTCTTAAGCGAGTAATGCTAGAAGGTAGTTTTGAAGGAATTTGAAGAAAGGATATCTTAATAAGTGTCATCATCAATTGTTGGTGAAACATTTTAGAGGTGAAAAAAAAAAATTAGGTGGCTTAGTTGGTGATGAGTCATCTAGGGGGGTTAGTGCCCTCCATGTAGGGTTGGTGCTCCTTATAGGGTTGGTGCACTACTGAATCTAGGGATTGATGCCTCACTAAACCTAGGGTTAGTGCTCCTTGTTAGGTTGGTGCTCAACTAAATTTGATTCATTGTTGTAATAAAGCTTTGCTTCAGTGGGTTTTCTTCCCTTTAAGGGTTTCCCCACTTAAATCTAGTGTACATGTGTTCTTATATCTCATTTGCATGTATGTATGTTACAATGTTTTGATGAATCATGTTAAGCTCATTTGTATGATTAAGTTGAATGGATTTTTTTTTATGAATTCTAATTTAATAAGTGAAATAAAGTCTTAATGGTACACTGATTTACCCCCCCCTCTCAGTGGTTGTGCTTCCAACAAATGTATCATTAGGATTTGGACCATGTGAACCATGGTGAGGTGTTGGGAAGGCGATGATGGTGGTCAAGGTTTGTAAACTCTAATTTGTTACTCATATAGAACCAAGCTTCCCTTTCACCAGAGCCACCACATTGAGAGGAGTCCTTCTTTGTCTTCTCTAGACTCATTCATGTTGATATTTCCACATAGGATCCAGTTGGCATTAGAGAGTAAGTCAACTAACCATCTCCAAAAACTTATCCTTTTAATGTCGCCATTTGAAACATAAATGTTGATGATTCCAAGTGAAAGGCCATTAAAATGAAACATGGTCCACAATTCTATGAGGTGATTCGATCTCCAAGTAACCAAATTTGATGAAAGTAAAGGGGCAATCAAAGTAGCCACACCTTCTCTGTCGTTATCATGACCTAATATATGGAAGATAAACCTAGGCCAAAATGATTTGACGGCAACATTGATTGTAAATTCAGAAATCTCAACTTTTTGCATATAAATAATTTTCATCTTATTAACCAAATTGCACACATCCTTGACAATATATTGTTTGGGTCAAGTGCTAGTGTTACCTCTTAGATTCCATCAACACAAAATCATGAAATAACTTCAGTTTGCATGAAGAGTTCATCATCATCATCTATTAAAACTGAAAAGTAGTTAACAACATATGAATGATGGTTATTTTTCATGATATCATTATTAATAAGTGCCCATCATTTGTCTAGCACATATTCACCATTTTTTTTAGCAGTGGTGTAGGGTTGTTTTTTCTGACGGTGCACCATTTTATGCTCAAACATAACTAAGCTATCTTTTACCTTTGAGCTTTTCACCTCCTTTTTAAAGCTCAAACACAACTAAACTATCTTCTACCTTTGATTTTTTCACCACCAAGGGAGGTTTGTGTTGGTTTAGTGATGATGGCCTAGTTTTGAGAATTATAAACGAAATCCATTGATTTGCGAGGTGTAAAAAAAAGGTGAACAAAAAGTCTAGACATTTTAATTTACATATCGTTATTAAATAAAAATCCCATAAAAACAACAAAAATATTGATTCACATACCACTGTCAAATAAAAAAAAGAGAAAAAACAACAAACATATTGGTTTACATATCTATCAAACCAAAAGAATCTAATAGAAAAAAACTTAATTATAATTTATTTTATTTTAAAACATTTTATTTTCAATGGTAAATAGCCCCAATGTGGTCGATGGGGTTTTGGGTGGAGTGGTTAAGACGAATGGTTTGTACCCAGGGTCCACCTAGGTTCAAATCCCACATAGGCACGATCCCTGTTCAGGGTGGTAATGTCTGAAGTGGCGCGGCTGGTAGGTTGATTTAATAGAGGTGGATTCTAGTTTGAGATTTCCTGCACTATAAGTGTGTTCAAGTGTGGTGGATTTGGTTTGCTAATTGTTGAGCTTAAATGCTATATCTTGGCTAAATGTACTCCGGTTCATAGCTCTAATCAAAAGCATTTATCTATCTAAAAAAATAGCCCCAATGTGTAGGTTCATAACGTGGTTATGATTGTGATAAGGGTTGGAATTTCAAATTTATTACATTTGTCAAATCAAAATTTGTTACCACCGACCATTTTTCGGTTCCCATAAAATTGTTTGAAACCACCATTTCTTTAATTAAAAATAATTATCTATCAAAATAGCTAATAACATTTTAATACATACATACATACATACATACATACATACATACATACATACATACATACATACATACATACATACATACATACATACATACACACACAGTTACATACATATATATATATATATATATATATATATATATATATATATATATATATATAAAATAGACAAGCATTATCAATTTAACAATTAATTAATTTTTTTAACTGTAAACATCTACACCTTATTAATATTTTTGGTAATCATATACGATCCAAAACTCAAAAAATAGAGTACACCCTATCAATTTCCAAACTTTCAAACTTGGTCGTGATATAAAAATGTTACCAACAATATATTCAATAGGGTGTGGGGGTCGTTAACCAACTCCACGGTCCAAAAAGAAATGAGTGTTATCTAGGTCTGCACTAGACCTATTCCTGTCTCCTAGATGGCCAAAAGAGGTGAGTTTGATCTGTCTCTGAGCTAAGTATGTAAATGTGAGAATTGGGGAAAGGTGTAGTAGGTTGTTCCAGTGGTGTGGGAAAAATTTCAAGTGTTAGTTTGAAGGATTTCACAAAATATAACGTTTTTTGTCTTATCAAGTTCATAGAATGGAAAAACCCAGCCAAAAAACCAACCAAAGCTCAGCCTGAGTGCAGCCAGTGTGCAATAAATGTGTAGTAAATTAAGATAGAAGGAAACAAGACACTAGTCAATGACGGAGCTTTAAAGGGCCTGACTCATAATAAGTGAAGAGTCACATAATAAGTTATAAAGATGTTCTTATGCATATGGAATGGCCGACCTAGATGGGTATGATGCTTAAGTCATGTATATAAGCAAGTGAAGAATAACTATTTTGTTGTTGAGAGAGGAAGAGTGTAAGTGAGCTAGAGGTTGTATGTTTGAAAGGAATAATGTCTTATAGACCATCTGAAGAGTGAAATGAGTTTGTGAAGAGCATCCTACAGGTGATGAAGATCAGGGTGTCCATGCATATGACATAGTGAAGAAGTATGAGCTAGAGAGAGGATGAGAAAGTGCGAGTGAGAGGGTTGTTTGTGGAGGTCTAGAAGGTATTTTTGACCATCACGAGAAGGCATAAGATAGTATGAAGAGCTAATAATTGGTGAGCTATGGTGTTCAAGTTTATATGACCTAATTAACTTGGTGAGGAAGTTCTTGAGCGAGTAATGCTAGAAGGTAGTTTTGAAGGAATTTGAAGAAAGGATATCTTAATAAGTGTCATCATCAGTTGTTGGTGAAACATTTTAGAGGTGACAAAAAAAATTAGGTGGTTGAGTTGGTGATGAGTCATCTAGGGGGTTGGTGCCTCCATGTAGGGTTGGTGCTCTACTGAATCTAGGGGTTGGTGCCTCACTAAACATAGGGTTAGTGCTCCTTGTTAGGTTGGTGCTCAACTAAATTTGATTCATTTTTGTAATAAAGCTTTGCTTCAGTGGGTTTTCTTCCCTTCAAGGGTTTCCCACTTAAATCTGGTGTACATGCGTTCTTATATCTCATTTACATGTATGGATGTTATAATGTTTTGATGACTCATGTTAAGCTCATTTATATGATTAAGTTGAATGGAATGTTTGATGAATGCTAAGTTATAAGTGAAAGAAAGTTTTAATGGTATATTGATTCACCCCCCCCTCTCAGTGGTTGTGCTTCCAACAAATGTCTCATTAGGATTTGGACCATGTGAACCATGGCGAGGTGTTGGGAAGGTGACGATGGTGGTCAAGGTTTGTAAACCCTAATTTGTTACTCATATAGAACCAAGCTTCCCTTTCACCAGAGCCACCACATTGAGAGGAGTCCTTCTTTGTCTTCTCTAAACTCATTCATGTTGATATTTCCACATCGGATCCAGTTAGCATTAGAGAGTAAGTCAACTAACCATCTCCAAAAAGTTATCCTTTTAATGTCGCCATTTGAAATATAAATGTTTATGTTTCAAAGTGAAAGGCCATTAAAATCAAACATGTTCCACAATTCTATGAGGTGATTTGATCTCCAAGTAACCAAATTTGATGAAAGTAAAGGGGCAATCAAAGTAGTCACACCTCGTTATCATGACCTAATATAGGGAAGATAAACCTATTCCAAAATGATCCGATGGCAACATTGAGTGTAAATTCATTAATCTCAACTTCTTGCATATAAATACTTTTCATCTTATTAACTAACTTGCACACATCCTTGACAATATACTTTTGGGTCAAGTGCTAGTGTTACCTCTTAGATTCCATCAACACACAATCATGAAATAATTTCTGTTTGCATGAAGAGTTCATCATCATCATCTATTAAAATTGAAAAGTAGTTAGCAACATATGAATGATGGTTACTTTTCATGAGATAATTATAAATAAGTGCCCATCATTTGTCTTGCACATATTCACCATTTTTTAGCAGTGGCGTAGGGTTGTGTTTCCAACAACGCACCATTTTATGCTCAAACATAACTAACCTATCTTCTACCTTTGAGCTTTTCACCTCCTTTTTAAAGCTCAAACACAACTAAACTATCTTCTACCTTTGAGCTCTTCACCACCAAGGGAGGTTGTGTTGGTATAGTGATAATGGCCTAATTTTGAGAATTATAAACGAAATCCATTGATTGCGGGGGTGAAAACAAGAGGCGAACAAAAAGTCTAGACATTTTAATTTACATATTGCTATTAAATAAAAATCCCATAAAAACAACAAAAATATTGATTCACATACCACTGTTAAATCAAAAGAAAAAAGAAAAAACAACAAACATATTGGCTTACATATCTATCAAAACAAAAGAATATAATAGAAAAATCTTAATTATAATTTATTTGTTTTTAAAACATTTTCTATTCAATGGTAAATAGCCCCAATGTGGCCGATGGGGTTTAGGTGGAGTGGTTAAGATGAATGGTTGTATCTGGTTCCACCCAGGTTCAAATCCCACTTAGGCATGATCCCCGTTCGGGGGTGGTAATGTCCAAAGTGGCGCGGCTTGCAAGCTGATTTAATAGAGGTGGATTCTAGTTCGAGATTGCCTGCGCTAAAAGTGTGTTCAAGTGTGGTGGATCTGGTTCGCTAATTGTTGAGCTTAAATGCTATATCTTGGTTGAATGTACTCCGGTTCATAGATCTGGTCAAAAGTGTTTATCTATCTAAAAAAATAACCCCAATGTGTAGCTTCATAACGTGGTTATGATTGTGACGAGGGTTGGAATTTCAAATTTATTATATTTGTCAAATCAAAATTTGTTACCACCGACCATTTTTCGGTTCCCATAAAATTGTTTGAAACCATGTCTTTAATTAAAAAACATTATCTATCAAAATAACTAATAACATTTTAATACTTATATATATAATTGACAAGCATTATAAATTTAACAATTAATTAAATTTTTTAAGTGTAAACATCTACACCTTATTAGTATTTTCGCTAATCATGTACGATTCAAAACTCAAAAAATAGAGTACACCCTATCAATTTCCAAACTTTCAAGCTTGGTTGTGATATAAAAATGTTACCAATAATATAGTCAATAGGGGTGTGGGGGTCGTTAACCAACTCCACCGTCCAAAAAGAAACGAGTTTGATTAGTAAAACGTGTAAAGTGAGGTGAAGAGGCCGTGAAAAGCACTCATTCCATCTTATATGAAGATAAGTCAATTCAAGAGTTGTTGTGGGGGTTGGCAAACACATGAATTTGACAATAACATATTATTTAATTTTTCGTTTTTATTATATTAGTTAAATTTAATTACAAAAATAAAGTAGCCAATAGAATCTCTTATAAATTGATAAAATTATAAGCCCACAACATTATAAAGTACAAGTGTGAATCGTGATTCATATTCACCAAAGGAAAACTAATTATAAACTATGTTCGTAATTTACATCGTTCTTTTATAAATTTGGGAAAAGATGTGCCAATTGCCTAGTCAAATGCTAATAATTTGGGAAAAAGATGTTCCACGAATTATGCAGTTGAACTTCTATGAAGTTCAACAACCAAGCAAATGCTAATAAATTCTTTTATTTGCTATATATGTTTTTTTAGTTGGCTTAATCATTTTTTAATAGAAACGCGTCATCATATGAATTAATAAAAAATTAATAAAAGTATATTTTGATAGTTTCCAATAAAAAAACGAAGTACCTAGGTCGGTATGTACCATTTAAAAGCATCAAAAACAAGGCAAACACATGAATTTGACAATAACATATTATTTAATTTTTTGTTTTTAATATATTAGTTAAATTTAATTACAAAAATAAAGTAGCCAATAGAATCACTTATAAATTGATAAAATATAAGCCCACAAATTCTTTGCATTCCGGATCTCCGGACATTATAAAGTACAAGCCCCATATATCATCATCCATTGCTACTTTTGAAAGGCCGAAATCAGCAAGTTTGCCATTCAAATTGGAATCTAGAAGAATATTGGCAGACTTTACATCCCTGTGAATTATTTTTGGAGTGCAACCTACGTGCAGGTATTCCAGTCCTTCACAAAGAAGATTTATAGAATTAGATGAGAGATTTTCATCCTTAGCAATACATTTCTTACCAGAAGTGAAACTCAGGTACCTTGTGCTGCATGCAGAGCTATTTTAAGCCTGGTTCTCCAGTCTAGATTGGGGTATTTGAAAGCATCGGGCCCTGAGAGGGAGGGTTAAAAAACAGAGTATGGTTAACCATTCGGACTACAGAGTATGGCTATTTGGGCTACAAACCCTCTGTATAAATACAGGGAACTGGAACAAAGATTGAATATAAATATATACCGTAAAGATGGTCATTTAAAGAGCCTCCAGACATGAACTGATAGACAAGCATGAGATCTCTTGATTCATTGCAGTAACCGAGCAAGGACACCAGGTTCTTATGATGCACTCTGGAGAGAAGCTCAATCTTTTTATCACATAGTTAGTTTAATTTCTTTATGATTAGTGCAGCAAAACCAGTATACATAAGATTGGACAATTTTTTTTTAAAACTATATCTGCATTACCTCATTTAAAAACTGTGCAACTCCTTGTTTGGAGAACAAGGAGAGCACTTTTACTGCAATCTGGTTTCCTCCGGGCAGTTCACCCCAAAACACAGAACCAAAGCCTCCTTGCCCAATCTTATGGCTAAAATTTTTGGTTGCTGTCAGCATCTCGTCCGGAGTAAATGCATGAGATTTTGATGAATCTGGAACCAGAACAGTTGAGTGGTCTGCAATTCACAGGCTAACAATATTACAAAGGTTCTTAAAATGTCCTGCATGAATGAGTCTATGTATACAGGCTGACCGGAAAGTAATTTTCAATAATGTTAGTTTTCAATGGAAATGGTACCTTAACTTGGTGTTATTTAAAATGGTGACAACACATTAGGTTGTTATTTTTTCTGTTAAAATTGATGGTGATACTTGTCAAAATAAGAATGCAGTATATTTGTTCAAAACAAAATGTGCGCCTGAAAAGTAAGCCATGAACCCAGTAAGCTGCAGGTTGTGGGTTCTAGACTGTGGCAGCTGTTTTTTTGTGCAATTTTGCTGTAAAAGGGCCTAAGTTGGATATGCACCAAGGTTGTGCATCATTTATAACAAAATTAAAATAAAATCCACTCACCCAGAATTTTGACAGAGCTTCTGTTTCTCCTGCGATTATTTCGGCAAACTACAATACCAAGTAAAAAAGCTAAAGCAATCCCGCATGCTAATAATGATCCAAGAATAATCTTAGTTTTGCGTCTGTTTGAGTGGGAAGATAGATCACAATCCCCCTTATTCATACAAAGGTAGTGGTTGCCACTGTATCTGCACACCATATTAATAAATAAATGATTGACAGAGGGAAAACTTTAATGTTTTAGAACATTGAGAGGTTTAAATACCTGATTTGCAATGTGGGGCGATTGAGTAGCTGCCGAGGAATTACGCCACTGAAATTATTGTTCTCTATAAATCTGCCACGATTACAAAAGCACCATTTATTGTTTACATTAACTAGGAGGTTACTGCTGATTATGTAACACAGCTGATAATTTCAGAAAGCAATGGGAGGAGGACGTACAACTCTCTAAGATTTTGCAACTCAAAGAGCCACTCTGGAACATTTCCACTTAAATTGTTGTTTTGTAGATGCCTGCAAATCTCAACCATTGTCATGTTTTTGAAGCATAGTTTCTGGTGCTATTAAAAAAACAGCTTTTAAAAGCTTGCACTTACAGAGTCTCCAACTTGGACAAATTGGACAAATTTGGCAAGGCTCCAGTCAGATGGTTGTTGTCTAGCGACCTGCTCTCCAATATTATTGCCGATCATTAAAACGGAAATAAAAAATTGAAACCCATGAATACCCATTAATTCAATGTGAAATTTTGTTCTTACAAATGAATAAGTTCAGTCAATTGGGCCAAACTTGGCGGTATTGATGTTGTCAATTGTTTTCCAGACAAGTTGCTGACCACAAAAAATTAAAAAAAGTTTAGAGAAAACATTTTTTCCCATACTTCAAGACGGTTGTCATAAGGCAGAGTTAAAAATGAAAAATGCAATAATGTAAACTTACATATCGGAAACCCTTACAGCTGAAGAGCTGTTAGTACACTGGACTCCCTCCCAGGGAACAAGGAAACATGGATCGGAAACCCAATTTTGTATGTTAAATTCTTGTTTCACAACGGCAAGAGCGTCAACTGCAATTACCAAATATGTTAGAATCTCATGCGGCGTAGAAACAACGAAATCTACTGAAATTTCTCTCAAACAAGACAAGAATCTGGATACTGACCGTCTATTGACGAGGTTGCAGGTTTTGTGACAAATAATTGGAAGTACTCAAAAGCGTTGATCAGAGGACCTCGAGTGGAGTGAAACGCCTTCTGCAGCGTGAAGTCGAACAGTGGTGTTTCAGATTGGAAGGCAATTTCTCTGGCAGAAGAATTTTTCTCCAGACTAATATTAGCAAATCTGGTTTCATTATTTATCAAAATATCAAAAATTCTGGATTCAGACCCGTTAAGCGCTTCAATCTCTGCAAAATACAACACCAGAAAATAAGACGTCGTCATCTGTGGTGTCGGCGATTGTGCAAGGGAAAAATTCATGGTATCCTTGCTGATCGCCGCCGTTTGCATGACAACAGGTGGAAGAAGATTTTGGGTATTGTTTCTTGGAATTGATTCCACCGAGCTTACATTCTGTGCTCCCTTAATTGACAAAGGATCCCACAGGCGGTCGAATCGGTCTTGGGGATACCTAAGCATAACCAAATAAGAAATATAAATACAAATTAAAGGAACTTCCATTAAAAATGTCATAACAGGAGAAATGTATTACCTCTGAACTCTAATCAGTCACTCACCCCCTCCCCACCCCTCTTATTATTTGACTCCCTGTAGTTATAGGGCTCCGGGGGCAGGGCGGCTATATGTTAAACAATTTTTAGGTGATGGTAAATTTTATATCGTGACTTTCAAAAATATAAAATAGTATTATTTTTACACTGTTAATAAAATATATAAAAGATTATTCTATAAATATTTAACTATTTTTAATGTATATATTAATATATTTTACCTATAAATTTATATTAAAAATGATGGTTATATCTAAAATTTGCAAGTTGCACGTGGTTATTTCAAATCTTAAAAGTGAAGGATTTGGGTGCCTGACGACTCTGAACTCTAATCAGTCACTCACCCCCTCCCCACCCCTCTTATTATTTGACTCCCTGTAGTTATAGGGCTCCGGGGGCAGGGCGGTTATATAGAATATCTATATCTATATATCTCTATTTGAACTCTATATTTGAACTTTGAACTCTATATCTCTATTTAAATGAGACTATCTCTATCTAAATTTGCAAGTATTTTACGGCTAAAATCATTAAAAACGTCTAAACAGTCATCAAATTTAACCCCTGAGATTCCCAAGGAAGGGGATTGGCTCAATTAAAAAGCATCTTAAATGGAAAATTTTGTGCCATCTATTCATTCTGGCCATCCTACACATCCAAAGGGACCAACACTTCCCACTTGGGCAGCAAAGGAATAATTACACTTGTATCCACAATTTTTTATATTAGGGGCACCCGCCTCAAAAGGCCCAATATTTTTCTTACCATGAGTAGGGGGCTTCAACATCTTCATTAAGGAGGAGGGTGGAGAAGCAGCTATAATATTAGCTTTGCTGCCACCATGATGTTGGTGGAAGAGAACCTCAAGGTGGGATGTATGTTGAAAATTTGCTCATGATGCAAGAAGCACTCCCCCAATAAATTGAGTAAGTCTTGGGGGAATAATGAATAATGACATAGCCACCTTCTCAGCATGAACATACATCTAATAGAATAATGACATGAGAATATAAATATTATCGTTATTTGAAAGTGAATTAGAAACACCCTTGTTATTAAAAATAATGGAGTTTGTAGACTTCTTGAGATGAAAAAAAAATACTACTTAGATTAAATCCAAATAAAAGCAGTATAATTTGGCTAATGAGCATGAACATAGTGCCTTTTCGAGAATTGTGAATGTACTCCCTCGATATAGTGGCAATACAAATTTATATGAAAACTTTCAATTGGGGAAAATCTAATTTTTAGAACCACGTCATTAGCATTGGGGCTCCAAAACACTCATTTTATTTTCCCGAGTTTCACATGGATATATGGGGCTTTGATCTCTTTCTTTGGATCCTTAATAGGGCCACAACACCTTGCAAGAACACAATAAAAATGGAAGATATTTTAAAGGTTTTGTGTTATCCATCTATTATTATCAAGATCCTTGATGGAAATCATTCTTTAAATCTAACACACCAAGTATAATGTAAGTCAATATGTAATATATTTTAATGTAAGTACCCATCCCTTATCATATTAAATGCTCTAATATATAGTTGATGTGACACATAATAGATGTTAGATGTCAAATCTTTATATTTCCTTAAATGTTTGAATGTTTATTTGAAATTCTTGTAACTTCTTTTAGCACATGGATGTTCTTCTATCACTCACTTTTATCCTTAAATACACCAATCAACCTGTTTATTTATAGAATTCCCACTATCACCCTATTGGCACTTATGTTGACACAAAAAGGGAAAGAAATACCAAAGTAAAAAAGTGTCAAAAACCATGGGGGACCCTAACATGTGTCACAAGGCCCAAAAAGAGAAGCTCCATAGCATTACAATTACAAGTTTTTCAAATCAAACCCTTACAAATATAGTTAATTAGGACCCAAAATCTTAATTTATGGTATTGGGGGGAAACAAAGGATAAGAAAACAAGAGGAAGATAGATAATAAGAGAGGAAAAATAAAATAGGAGGGGGAGAGAGAAAATAGGATAGGAGAGAAGTACACAATGGAACATGTCAAAAGATGTCTAAATAAGGAACACATGCCAATAAAAGTCTAATATGGGCCAACAATAGACAAACACACAAGTCTACTTGAACAATGTCATTTTACAACACAACTATTATTGTACCAAATTTAGGTATCTATATAATGTCTTGATTTTATGTGTTACATGAAAGTAAAACATACATATGAATGAACAAAAGCCATCTCAATTAGCCAAAAACTTCTAAAAGTTATTGAAGTCAGTATTATAATAACAGTGTACTAAAATTCAAAATAATAGAGAGATTACATGAATTCCACTATAGAGATTTGTGAAGATCTAAGAACTAACATCAATTCTTGTGTGACATAGGATATAGAAGTTTGTGTGCCTATGTAAAAAAAGAAAAAGGTTGATAGAATGACATCCTCATTCCTAAGTAATTATTGCTATTATTTAGAGTAAACATTTAAACATCTAAGGAAAACAAAAAAGCATCTAAGATTTTTTCTTTCATTATAGCATTAAGAGTGACACGGCTAGGCATTTGCATGACATTAAACAACCTACTAAACATTGAATTATTGGTATGTTGTTTTTAAAGATTCTACAAACATCCTACGGGCTTGATAATAATTGAGGAATAATGTAAGACCCAAAATAAATCCACATTTTTAAAATTTTCTTGAAAGGTCTTTTTCTATTATTAGAATTTTGAAGAAGGATATCAATTTCCCAGAGACATGTAAAAAATATTTGAAAAGAAAATGATTTGGAGCCTTGAGGATGAATATGATTGTTTTTGCTTTCCTACTCTTGTTATTGGTGCATGTCATTTTTGTTGAATCTGAATAATTTATCCATCTTTCTTTTAGTATTTGATTTCTCACATGAGGTCTTACTTCCTCTCATATACATAGGTTCATCTTCTTCATGTTTCATTTATTATTATGATTGATTGTTCCTTCTTCTGAGATCTTTTGATGCTCAAGCCTCAACCTTTTTATTTTTCTTCAATATTTATTTGAGCTTAAGGGATTTTCCCTTCTATGCCTTTTTGAATGTTTAGTTTCTTAGAAGTTAATCTAAATAGTACATCAATGCAATAACTGAAATAGAAACACTAACTAATTTATTTGATATTTTAAATGGAATGAAATAATTAAAATGAAGGAGGAAGGTACTAACCTAAATAGCACTTACCTTGCAGTGATATGGAGCCTGAGTGGGATGATGAACAGGCAAACAGAGTGTCGCAGCACACCTCAGAAAATGGTAGAAGCAGTAGATTTTCCTAGACTAGGGTGCCTGGGGGAGGATTAGGGTGCATGTGGGCACCCTGGTTTGTAGTATGAGCACCCTGGTCCAGAGAAAAACTCAGAACCTGAGTCTGAGTTGGTCGCTAGGTCTTCTTAATAACTCATATCTTTTATCATGTGGGTGTCGCACTAGCTTCACTGATGACACCGTAGACATGCAATGAAGATTCACCTACAAAACCCCATACAAAACATCAAACCCCTAAAAAATAAAGATGCATATGAAGGGGTCAGATTGTCCTTAGCAGCCACAATGGTGGTCTTACAACTAAGCGTTACACTACATCTCAGACCCAATGTAGTTCTATGTGATTGTGTGTGCAATGATGTGCCTAGGGTGCCCTAGTGTTAATGACGCAAAGATAACGGGCAATAGCTAGATAGAATACAAAATGGTGGATGTAATAGAATAGAATTCCCTTTCCTATGCAGTGTGTGTGATGTAAATAGTGCCCAAATGTAGTCCTTTGCCTTGTGTAGATAGCTAGCCCTTAGTAGAATAGTCTACCCATAAGATAGTAAGTATGTTGTGCTTATATAGGGATATCTTGCTCAAATTTTGACACTAATGACTTGACATGTCGACTAGTACCTAGGGGAATGAGAGGGAAAATTAAAAAGACCGACCTCAAAAATCTAAATGAGAACCAAGTGTAACTGGGACCAGGGAACCTAAAAATGAGGACCGGAACACCCATGGGCACCCCAATCCTTTCCTAGGTGCCCTAGTCAAAGACTAGAGATGATAACTGAGTAAATAATGACAGCTGAGACTCCCTGAGAGATGACCAAATTGTGCAAGTAACTGATGACTGTGTAAAACACTCAATGACAATGACTAACTAAACTGATGATAGGACTAGGGGATGAGGCATTAGTGAATACTTTTCTTACGTGAGATCCATATATAAAACAACATACTTGGTGGTATAATTATAGTAGTAAGTGCGTGATTTTGTGACTACATTTTCCCCCACTTTATATTGGTGAGCGAAAATCTCAGGTAACATAAAGTAGATAGAGATGCGTACTTGAGAGAAATTTGGAGAAGCCCATGTTGTAGTAGAAACACATAAATGTGGTAGAAAAGTGTTCCGAATGAACCATATAGCTTGTTGAACCACATATCAACATGTTGATCCATGTAACGTAGCAAGAAACATAATGTCATGATAAAGTGAACTAAATGTGAGTGATGATTTTAATACTAGATGATTGATGATTTCAAATGTTGTATGATGGCGATGAGATGGGGTAGGGAGTGATCAGTTCCCAACCCGATTGTGCATATACAAAAAATTGACAGAAGGATTTGGGCATCCTTTTGCCAGAGGAAGAGTGTAGGGAGAAAGGTGTGTTATTCTCCAACCTATAACTACATCCTCAAGAATAGCCAACTACAAATGGAATCAGATCAAACATTTTGGTTTTTGGATCCAAATAATTTGGATCAAACAATTGACCCATATAGGAGTGGTATAGGAAAGGCACTCTTGCCCCCGACTCCACAGGTGTTGCCACAATGTGTGGCTTCCAAGTTAACTAGAATAAGTTGTGAAATGATGACTTCTAAGTTAGGTCATCTGAGAAGAAAATGTAAAATGTATGATGGCTTCCAAGTTAGGTCATCTGGAAGCAAACACAAAATGTAGAATAACTTCCCAAGTTAGGTCATATGGTAAAGTAACACATGTAACTCCCAAGTTAGGTCATCTGGGAGTCTGATTTTGTTATATTGTATTGATTAAATGATATAGTTTGGATTGTTAGATATTTGAACATGTTGATTGATTAATTGGTTGGTTACTCATAGAGAGATTTTACGCTAGTTACCCCCAAGTTAGGTCATTAGGGGGGATCGATAGAGATTGGTGAATCATCGCATGGAAATATTTTAACGCTTGTTTCCCTTGGGTTAGGTCATTAGGGGGAAGTGATGAAATGTCATATAGAAAAATTGTTCATTTTTTTCCCCAAGTTAGTTTGTTAGGGGGAATTGATGGTGAAATGTTGTGTAGTGTATTAGTAAATGTTTGAAATTTTTGAATCGGTAGTGTTTGTTTGAATGCATGGTGATATAAGGGGAATTGTAAGATGACCCCCAATTGTATTCCCCCCCTTACGGTGAAAGGGGAAGTAATGATAAGAATGAAAGTTGAGGCGAAAGTAAGCATGAAATAGATAGAAAGTGATAGAAAATGCCAAAATGTGTATAGGTTGAGTGAAAAATACATCTAGGAGAGATGTAACGCATGTGGTATGTGTATGATACAATAGTAGGTGGAATTATGAAAATAACACCATAAATAGACGTGTAAATGGGAGTAAAAATGTGCAAGATATGATGAAAATCTGTGTAGTGTGCATTAGTTGCGAGAATAAGCGTGAAATAATGACCATAGTAAAGTGGGTGATAAAAAATAACTATAAATAGTAAGGTGAAAAAGTGATTAGTCACTTCATTATTATTTTATGCGAGTGAAATTGACCTCTGAGTGTGGAAAGATGCCACAAGTGAGAGCAGCACATCCTAGTGATTCGAGATGGTGGCGACCGTCGTAGCATAACATATGAAAATGGAGTTGGTAAGTGTGTTGTTTTTTGAAAAATGTGTGTCTATTAGTCATTTCTATTGAATTTTTACAAATTTGTTATTTTTAAATTTTTCAGTGTTTTATGACTTAGACAAGAGCGGTGAGGATGTTAGTGGCCCCTTGGATAGGAGCACCTAGACATGGGCACTAGTGTCCTCCTCCTGGGTGCCCAGTCTCTACATTTGCATGCCCTTGTCCTAAAAAGTGTGTATGTGGTCTATAATGGTGAAAATCATATTTCTAGTGTATAGTAATGTGATAAGAAAGTGTGGTTGGATTTGTATAGTGTTATAACACTTGTTTTTGTTGTCATTCTATGTTGTGTAGAGGGATATTCACTAGAGGGAGTTCTGTGGGGGTCGTCATATGAGTAATTTTCTTGGGATGGGCCTGTCAGATGATGATTGGGATGTTATGGACCATGTCAGCCTGCAAACATAGCACGGATGGGGGATGTGCCTCACAATATGCCTATGTTGACTGCATTATGCAAGAGATGGTGTGCTGATACTTGTACATTTTGGTTGCCTACTAGTGAGGTGACCGTTACATTGGAGGATGTGTATTGCATACTGTGATTGCTAGTTGTTGGGGAGAGAGTACAGGTTATGTCATTGGAGGATATGGAGAGACATATGTGAGCTGCTAGATGATATTTTGTGGGGACTCAAGTACCTTCTAAGGCCCATATCAGTTTGGACGCTATTTTGAGGTTAGGGTTTTTCATATTTGTAGAAAGTTCATTTCGTTGTTATTTCTTCATCTATCACAGTGGAGGGAGGGGGTGTGTGCATCTTGTATAAGATGCACAACATATGTTTTTGGATAGAGGAGGAGAGTACCAAATATGTATGGGCACGGTGTGTGTTGGCCCACCTATATAGAGACCTATATCGATTTACTCATGATGAGCACGGAGGTGGGATATGAGCCACCACACTATTGCATGTATGGGTGTATGAGCACATAGCCAATGTTGAGGCCAGTTGGAGGTCCATGAGCAGAGTGGGCTAGGCCAGATATATTTTGTTAGGAGGTGGATTAATGTTCATGGGTGAAAGATGGACACTGATACTTACAAATTGATAGATAGGATGGGGCCCGATGCAGTTATATGGAGGCCATACCGTGATTATGGAGGATGGCCAGAGGATGTTGTAGAGTTGCGGTGTATATGAAAGACTATGTGGTTAGAGGATCGATCCCTGGTGTGGCCGAGTTATTCCAGGTAGAGAGGGTATCATGGCAATTTGGTATGGACTTAGGACGTGCCCCTAGAGCCATATATATGGTTGAGAGCTATTAGAGCACCTAGGAGGGATGGAGCTAGACCAGGGCCCACAGGAGAGTAACTAGTACCTCCTGGGCCAGATGAGGTAGATGTGAAAATAGAGCCGATAGACTCTGATGACACAAGGTGCACAGAGGAGTACCACACATGGTGGGTGAACACGATGGGTATTCTTGTTTCTGTTATTTGCAGATGCATCGGGATTACCATAGGGAGAGGAGGAGAGGGGGAAGCACATGCCCCCTGACAATGTGGTAACAATTATAGTGGAGCATGAGTATCTATATATAGTTATGTTGTGTGTTTTGTTGTTTTCTTATGTAATAGCAATGGTTATCTAACACATTGTTCTATTTGTTTTGTAGGGGATGCATATTGGTCTTTGATAGTGGACACATCCATCCACACATTGATCATGGAATGTTCCCACCGATGTACTCGCGGGTGGAGGGATGTTAGATAATGTTGACGACATTGCGGGTGAGCATGCCCATTTGTTTGAGCTAGTGGCCATAGTAGCAACGATGTGCACTATGTTCTAGGCAAGAGGGACAAGGCACGCAAGGAGACTTGACAAGCTAAAGAGGAAGTGGTGGGTGGTGGTCCTTTGGTGCAAGATGTTTTTGCACATTATGTCAAGTTCCAACATCAATTTTCATAGCATTCTACCGAGGTTACACTAATGTAGAGGCAAGCTGAGAGGTATCAAGGTTCCGACCAGTGACGTAGATTTAGTGGTGAGGCATCAGATTCTAGGGCTCTCACAGTACCCGAGAGTGATAGTGATGATGATATTTAATGTGTATTATTGTATATGATGTAGGGGAGTTGTACCCCCAGTGATGAAATGTTTTTGTGATGACAATTGTATGCGATATATATATATATATATATAATTGATTTTATTGATATATGATGAGTTTATTTATTTGTGTATTGATGTCATAATGTGATTGATGATGTATGATTCAACGATGATTAGTGAAATTTATATAATGTGTTGTATATCGCTCATGTTTATTAATGTATACATGTACTATGATGTTGGTATTGATAGACAAAATGTGTAGTGTGAATGATGATAGATATCATATGTAATTTGATGGATGAGTTGAGTGAGATGCATATTTGTTGAATGGAACTTGTAATGTGTAGTTAGATGATAGTAAAATGTATATAAAAATAGATAATGTATGATTACAAAACTAACATGTCGTGATGAATTTGATAATGTAATATTATTGTATTATGTGAGTGTGATGAATATGGGGGGAGAAGATTAGCGATGCCCCCCAACATATGGATGATTAGGTTCATTTAGTTAAAACCCCTCAACAGTCAAGAATGAACCGCGTAAAGCAAGCGTGTGTCATCATAGAAATGATTAGGTTCTCTAGATGAGATGATGAAGCATGTGATGAAATGTTCTTAGAGAAAAACCCTCAACAGTCATGTAAGAACCATAATAACACAAGTGTGTCATCGGGGGGTAAGGTGATAGTAATCACCTACCAAAGACCAAGGTGACATGAATTGGTGGAAGCATATGGCATGGAAGCAGTGTGAGTATATGAACCAAACTAAATATCATGTGGAGTAACAATGGGATGAGAAAATGTTGAGGGCTAATTGTGGAAGCCAATGTGGATGAAGATGGATGCGATGGATGTGATGATGCAGCAATGTATTGACACGGTGGAGATCACGCATGAATGAAAAACTACAATGGTGAACGCACCATGACCTAATCACTAGATGGAGGAGATTACTCAACTGTAGTAGACACTCTCTAATGAGGTAGAGGAGAGATGGACCACTTACGTGAGGGAGAGACAAAGGAAATGATGCCCTTATGCTCTAATTGTTGCAATCTATCATGAAGGGAAAAGCAATCATTGTCCCTATGGTCATTGATATGATGGTAATTATAATAAGGTTGATCATGCTGACACTATAATCGATGTTATGGATGATGTTGGTTGGATGGTAAGTGAATGAGACACTTTTCAAGTAAATTACACAACACATCATGAGGTCTAACATGAAGAGAGAAGTGTAATGGCTCATATGACATAGATGGAGTAGAAGGAGAAGTATCCTTTCGTGGAGGAGGAGAATATTTTTACTTTTGTGATGGAATAATTTGAGCTTGCTTGCTATGTCGAGATGGAGACTATGTAGGACACTCAACGGATGTCAATGGAGGATCACTAAATGAGACAATAGAAGAAACAATGCATGGAGGATCAATAACATGTATCGAAAGAAGATCTTGTTCTAGGTATATGAATTTGTAGCACAAAAGAATGAATGAATCACATGTATCGTATTGCAATATTTTCTTAAGTATGGGAATCAAACCACAACATAAAATGAATTTCTTCTCTAGATCAATAGGTTGGAATACTAGTTGATGCATACATGCATTAAACTGTAAGATATAATCCTTGATAGATTCTGATGATCCCTGATGTAAGGTAGGTAGGTGGTCATAAGTAACTCTAGGTCCATTATTGATGATAAAACGATAAAGGAAAGTGTCCTCCATGTCATAGTAAGTACTAATGGACCCAAATGGAAGATGAGTGTACCATTGTAAAGCCTCATCAATAAGACTGTGTCGAAAGGCCTTAAGCAATAACCTATCATTAAAATAGGGGTCCATAACCATGCGATAATGTTGGAGATGTGCATGAGGGTCACCAATACCATCAAAACATGTGAATGTAGGCATGATAAAGTTCTTAGGAAATTCAAGATTATGAATCTTCTTGGGAAGAGGGTTACCATGTAATGAGTTATTGTTCAATAGAAGCATAGTAAGCCCTACTTTCTAGAGTGAGAGACTGAACCTGAGATTGTAATTGACCTATGGCGTGCATGAGAGATATGATATCCTATGAAGGAATAATATAATATGGCAATAATGTATTGAGTGGTTGTAACTTGCCATTGTGAGTGATCATAGGAATATCAAGAGAAGATAAAGGAGATTCCCATGCTAAAGGCACAGTAGGAGTATGTGTCAAAGAAGATATATTAGATGATATAGATGGAATATCCCAGTGGTAGGAGTAGCATCAGAAACATCCCTAGGAGGTGAAGTGATCGATGGAGATATGGTGATAGAAGGAGATGGAGCAACAAATGTAGATGAAGTGATAGGGGGAGGTGAAATGGTAGGAGAAGAAGAACTAACAGATGTAGACAATGTATGCATAATGCTAGAGACGACCTCAGGAGAAAGTGGTGATGGAGATTCACACTCAGTAGAATGAAAAGTAGGAGAATCATTACTATCAATTGTGTCTTCCATATTACCTAAAGACTCATATATGAGAATGTCATTAAGTGTATTATTGATAGGATCATCAACATAATATGAAGGTGTATGAGAACTAGTAAGTGATGAATAATGATAAAAAATATAAGAAATAGGAGAGTCATGAGATGGAACCATAACAGTGGTTTGACTAGGAGAAGAATCAGTATGCACATGTGAGTGATTGTCAATACCAAACATGTAATCAATAAGAGAATCATCTAGAATTTCCTTAGAAAGATATGAAGGAGGATCACTAGTATACGTATAGCATGGTGTACAATGAGTGAAGGCTATTGGATCCTCAACAATACTAATGACAATAGGAGAATCTTCAAAACTAGTAGGTACATATTTTTGACCATCTAAGAGTTGTTGAATATCATCTGACATAGTAGGATTATTATAGAGAGTCATGAGCTCAGCGATGGTGGCCTCATCATAGATAGGATTGAGGCTAAAATGAGACATGATGGGCCGAGAAGAAGATGAACTATCCTTATCCATTACCTGGGTTTGAAGTGGATCCTAGGGAAAAAATGTCTCTAAAGTATGGGTTCACCAAAATGATTAACTAAAATGTGGAGTATTTACCAAAGTTAATCTAAAAGTACAACAATGCAATAACTGAAATAAACTAAAATACAAGCACTAACTAATTTATTTGATATTTTAAATGGAATGAAATAATTGAAATATGAGGAGGAAGGTACTAACTTGAATAGCACTTACCTCGCAGTGATCTGGAGCTGAGTGGGATGATGAACAAGTGGAACAGAGTGTTACAACACACCTAAAAAAATGGCAGAAGCGGTAGATTTTCCCATGTGGGCACCTAGTTTAACCTATGGGCACCATAGTTTGCAGAACAACTTTAGAACCTGAGTCTGAGTTGGTCGCTAGGTCTTTCACAATAACTCATCTTTTATCGTGTGGGTGTCACACTAGCTTTGTTAATGATGTTGTAGACCTGCAATGAAGATTCACTTGTAAAACCCCATACAAAGCATCAAAAACCTAAAAAATAAAGATGCATATGAAGGGGTTAGACTATCCTTAATGGCCACAATGGTGGTCTTACAACTAAGCATTGCACTAAAACTCAGACCCAATAAAGTTATGTGTGATTATGTGTGCAACAACGTGCCTAGGCTGCCCTAACACCAATGACACAAGAGATAGCAGGAAAATAGCTAGATAGAATGAAAAATGGTGGATGAAATAGAATATAATTCCCTTTCCTATGTAGTTTTGTGTGACGAAAATAGTGCCCAAATGCAGTCCCTTGCCATGTGTAGATAGCCATCCCTTAGTAGAATAGTCCGCGTATAAGATATATATTGACACAATGCCTCTAAGCACATAAAGTTATAATGAAACTAGTGGATAAAAATAAAAAAAATGAAACTATAGTAAAATATAGTGTGACTTCCCCTAGGGAAGAAACATGTGGGAGGGTTAGGAATGTTTGTATGGTCCTGGCTATTCTGTATGTTTTTGAACATGTGTAAATTTTTCCCAATTTCTATGTTTGAAGATATTTCTAAGGACCTTTTCCTTATGAAAAATTATACATACCCAAAATTAGAAATGTATTTTTTAGGTGAGTAATATACCTTGATGAATGCCCCCTTTTTTGATGTGTGTGTGATAAAGAATTTGATCGCATGTCTCTAAAAGAAAATATGTGTACCCTTGTCTGATAAGTATGAGAATCTACATAAGAACACATAGTGGTGACTGCCAATGGGATCATATTCCTCTAAAGGGAATGAGAATGGTAGATACCACGATGTGTAAAGAAATAAGCAATAATAGCAACAATATTATTAATAAAAATAACTCATGTGTAATTATAACAAACATAAAGACATCAGTAGTAAACAAGTGAGAAAACATATACATAGTACATAGAAAAGAGTCACATCAAGGCATAGAGATGCAACAATATTTTTTTGTTATTGTTTATAATATTATTTCGTGTTTCTTTGCGCTTCATATTCTCCATCGTGCACATCCCCTTTACAACATTGGGATCCCATTGCCATATACCACTATGTGTTCCTATGTAGCAATAACTCATGTGTAATAGAACAACTATAAATAAATTGTAGTGAACAAGTGAGAAAATAGAAAAAATAGTACACAAAAAGAGTCACATTAAGGGAATAGAGGTACAAACATGGGACACCCACTGGTGTCACAAGACAATCAAGGAAATTAGGCCACTTACAAGAGAAGCAAGCAAGTAGTAACATAAACAAGTAACAAATATGTATAACAAACTATGATAAAAGCAACATAAAAACTAATAAAGATACACATAAAGCAAGAGATGTTATTGTTGCACATGACACATATGTTTATCCTATTAGCTCAAAATACAACATGTATAAAATATATCTAATAACACAATAATGAGTGATTTGGTAGAGAAAAAATACACAACACCAATCCTTCGCAATATTCATATGGGATGGTTATACATTTAAATAGGCTTTGATGCTCCTATATTTAAGGAGTGCTCCTTAACACATTCTCCACAACTTTCTCTTTTACAAAGAACTCTCTAATCCATATGAATTATTATAACTTACAATAACCTATTCACATGTAACACTACTACATTAATTCCTAACATTTCCCCTAGTGGCGAACATGATAGAAAAACATTCACACACTCATCTGCAATATGATCACCCCTGTGAAACATGTCCTACTATGTAACTCATGATATTGATCAAAAGAAAGGCTCTCTCATTCCATGGTTTTAAACAAGCTTTACCACAAACCTTGATGTGAACAGGCCCCATAAATTTTCCACCTCGAGTGGTTTTCTAGATCCCCCCACAAACACTTTCAAGATCCATGAATTGACTTACTCGGGTGCTTTAATTCGCCACTGCGCTTATACATTAGGGAATTATATAGGAATCATAACTTTTTTATTATAAAACTGCACAATAGAATACATATTGGAAATATTTCACATTGCATTCTCTAATAATCACAATGTTCTTAATTACAACAAGTGTTTTTTTATCGTTGCTACTTGATCTCAAACAACATAGGAAATTGCCACTGCCACTGAAAGCTGCAATTAACTTTAGTCGTTTTTGTGCAAAATAGAAATGGAACATTGGTGTCATTTGCCCCCCACCCACAATGTGAAATTTCCACTTATTCATCAAATAGGTACACTGAAAATAAAATCATAGCGAATTACATATTACTAACCGAAACTTGTTGTCTTGGATCTTGCTGCACATGATCACCATTTCTAATGAATGTATTGACTAACCAATCATCTTCCAATGAAGTATGGAAGTTAGAGGATTATCGCAATCAGAGGATCTCTGTAGTCATCTGCTTTCCTATACAATCATTTTTTTAACAATATTTTGAATATTTTGACACTTGAGTAGACAAGGATGACAAAATTCCTAAAATCACCTATTTGACTTTGAACTTTGACAACGATGACTATATTTTACAAAAATTCTTTTGAAATTATACAAAATGAGAGTAAAATGAAATTTTGACTCTTGAATATGAGAATCACTTCTTATATTGATCAAATAATTGATCAATCCAAAGTTTTTTTTCGAACTAATGACACTACTCCTAATTAGAATATGCAAAACTACACAATTTACATTAACCTTACCACAAAAGGTTTTGAATACTAAACATTAAATCAAATAATTTTTTAAAGCCTTAATTCTAATAGGTTTTAGCATTTACATCGAATACCTATATGCAGTTACAAAGTGGCAATAAATCAACGTGGAAGGTAGAATTAGATTGTACGATAAGAGGAACATGTGGGAAGACAAAAGTGGAAGACAAAAAAAGAGATTCAATCAGGCACATGAAGATGAAACATGCATGGAGATAATAAAATACACAACATATCTAAATTTTGAATAATGTGTGGAGATGAATGGAACTTTTAGGATTTTAATGTGTTGCCTAGTATGGTGTAATACAACCGATATCAATAATGTTGGTATTCATGGGAATACGGCAGAAAAAATGTGTCCATGCAAGTAGGCAGAATGCATGGGAATATGACAACAAAATTCTGATGAGATGTAGATTCTATCAAATATTACTCATTCGAACTCTTTATAGGGTGTTGGCTTACTATATTAATTTTTAGTCTTCAAATACCTTAAGGAAACGGTCTGAATTTTTTTAGAAATACACGTACCATGGGCCGGGATGAATGAATCTTCACAGGCATCGATATAATAATGAAATTTCACTCATAACATCAGAGGAGGTAGATATGATAATGTCTCGTATTTCCTATTGTGTAGTATATATTATGTCTACATACAGTAGACTTTGATTCCATTTCCATCGTTCTTCCTCTGAATTCTATCCTTCCTCGTAGCAACATGAAATGTAAGAGAAGTAATGCTATTTTGCACACCACTTAAATATGCATGTAAGATAAAAAAAAATCATAGAGATCGTGGATAAATAAAAAGTTAGGTTTGAACAATGCAATCCATGTTCCAAGCAATGCAATCTGAACTATATGGAGATGTATTTTAAATGCAATGCCTACTTATGAGATCCACGAAGCACAATGAAAAAAATCCAAACTCTAGACCTGCTATTAATATAAACTCATTCTGGAAAATTCGGTCTCTCATCCACTGGGGCAATCAGAAGAAAGAAATGTATTTTCCCCTCAATCGTTCTCACAAGCCCATACTCACTTTGATACCAAATGATTTGGTAGAGAAAAAATATACAATAACAATTCTTCTCAATATTCATATGGGATGGTTATACATTTAAATAGGATTTCATACTCCTATATTTAAGGAGTGTTCCTAAAAAAATTCTCCACAAATATTATCTTTTACAAACAAATCTCTAATCTGTATTTGTTATAACTTACAATAACCTATTCACATGTAGCACTAACAATAAATTCCTAACAATGAGTAGTAGAAAGGAAACTATAATGAAACAATAACACATGTATATAGTGTATAGAAGATGTCCCCCAAAGATTCTAGTATTTGGGAAGGTCTAGGATGACATCTATCATAGTGTAATGTTATGTGTGTGTGTGTGTGTCATGCACCAATCTTACTATACCTCATGACTGCATATGTTTAAAGATGATATAGAATAAATATGTTATCTATAAAACCATAGTTACAAACAATATAATGTAATGTAAAGTGCTAATGATTCAACCTATGTGTATATGTCATAGTGTTGTATTTTTTACTTATATTTGGCATGTTTTTGTATTATGTGACTATTTGAATGTTTTTCCAATGTTTTTGAAAATAGCTATGTATAAGAAGGGGGTGGCACAAGAGTTATTTAATAAGAGTCTGAATAGGGAGAAAGATGAATCCCAAGTGTTGAAGGAGGCATATGCCTCAAATATGTCATAGGAGAATAAAATAATCATGTAACAATTGTAGAGGAGTCATAGTATGATAGAAAACCGAAGAGGGATAGATCCATTAGAAATAAAATGAGTAGAAGAATTTTAATTGAGTTTTTTTTATTCGAGTACCTTGTTTTAAGAGATTGCAATTATTGTATATTAATTTTGACTTATCCATGCAATCCATTGTGATTGAAGGGATATGATATAGCATGTGATGATTAAGGATATAATTAATATTGCACAAGCAATGTTATAAACTTTTTATATGTGATACATGTTCTCATACAAGTGAATTGAAAATCCTATATAGAGGAAACAATGTGTATGCTCCACAAGATCAATCATGAATACTTAGGAAAACCACAACTTAAATCACCCCTTTTGGTTCAATAAGAATACTAGAAAAACATGATATTGTATATTATTTAATTGATAAGTAATTAATTACTTTGTTACCTACTCATTAGTATCCCCCACTATCATCTTAAAAAAATCAAAGGCCATCTATTTTGTAATTATCACGGAATTGGCAGACAACGTGACAATGATTTATATGTTTTGCAATGACAAATACAACAACTTGAGTGTAAGGGATTTATTTACTTTGATTCATGAAATGTTAATACCCAATCATCAAAAATCCATAAATCTACATGGGTTCCTAAATTTAATAAATTTATGTCTAAGGAACACAATACAATATTGAATGATAAAACTTTGGAAATACTATAAGAGATCTCCCCCCACAAAGAGGATATGTCATAGAAGTCAATGCTTCTTATCCCAAGATCACTTCCAACAGAATAAACATTACCACAACCATGAAGAGTTGCACATAAAATTAACTTAAAATATGCATGGTCGAATGATTCAAGTGATGTAAATATAAAAGGATGGAAGTGCAACTACCACCTAGATCAGTGGTGAATACCACTCACTAACTGATACTGGAAGTAGAGATGACTCCACACAACTAGTAAGTTAAATCAACATAATTGGTAAGATAACTCAACACAACTAGTACACCTAAGCAAGCTAACACAACAAGTGTAGAGCTAACACAAGTGAAAGAATTATCCTAATAAAAAAATATTAGGATAAATAATAACATACACTAACACCCCTTGCAAGCGTAGCTTAGGTGGGCGGAATATAAGGTGGGTCTTGACAACAAGTTATGATAAGGTACCCATGTACAATAAATGGGAAAAAAGAGTTACCATAGATGAAAAAATAACCACAAGGTACCCAAAAACCAATAACAACAAACTAGAGAGAGAAAATAATCCACTATAAGGCATCCCAAGAAGATCGAATAAAAAAAACTCGTACAATGTTGAAGAAGTTTGGTGTGCACTATGGTTTGAATCCACTGCTCGATCAAAAAACTAAAAAACAAATAACCTTGGGCTACACCAGAATAGCTCCATACAAGGAGACTATCAATGGAGTGATGTCGAAAGTGTAAAAAACACCAAACATAATTTGATAAATTGCTGCAAATAGGTGTGTCATGATCCAAAAACAACAACTAAGGAAACAAGGCAAGGACACAAGATCCACAGTAATAGGAGTGCCACGATATGAGAACAACCAAGACAATAAGGCAAGGACACAAGAGCCAAAAAATAAGGATCAACACCACACCCTACCATAATTCTGAATGGGTGGAGTGATGCTAAAAAATATACATGAGTTATTAAAAAAACTACTTGAATACTGAAAAAATAACACTGGGATTCACCAAAATAGATTCCCCACAAGAGAGACTATCAACATGCTAAAAAATGTTGAAAACAAAAATACAAAATCTCTCAACAAATAAGAGAGATATACTACATTGCTAAAGAAAATTTATCAAAACAAGGAGTATTACAATGCAGATGGTATAAAAAAGTAGAACAAAAATTTGAATGGTGGAGGAGCCACACCTGTAGAGTCCTCTCAAAAAATGTCTATGTCACCACCAAGAGTGATTAGAAATCCACCATAAATCAACACGAATGGATGAATAATATTTCTGCATATAATTTGGTACAAAATGCACAACATGTTTATGTAAAGGAACATTAGAGTGTGTGCCAAGTTGATCACGTCTCAAAGTTGAATTTTCAGGTTTCTCAAGCTCAAGTGAAGGTGCATAACTCATGTGTATCTCATGATCCTCGGAAAGAGTCAAGCGTAAAAAAAATGAGCTCTATCAATTGTGATCCCAATGAAGTACCTTCTCAAAAACCAATGTCGTGGCAAGAATTCCACTTAACAGGGGGAATAGGGGAAGCAATACTATGTGAACTTTTGTCAATACCTCCATCAATGAAACCCATAGTATAGAGTATGCAATAATTGAATGTAGTGGTATGCTTCTCAAAAGATTCAGGTCTAGGTGAGCAAAAGGAGATGATGTGGGATACACAGAGTGTGTAACTACAGTAGGCACAGTTGCGGAAGAACATGTAGTAACAAACCTAATAAGATTAAGAGCATCAGAAGTAGGAGAAAACTCAAAAAATTGACATATCAAGGTTATAGGGTGGAGGAGAAATAGATGCAAGTGGATAAGGAGAAGAGATGTGACTGTCCACCAATATGAGGTTGATGCTGCCAGACTAGAAATTTTTTGTTGTAAGGAGTGTATGAGGTCATCTTTGCCATGAATGGGGGCGTGTAGAAGATAATTTTTTCTTCTTGAGAAATCTATTTTCTTCCAAAAAAATTACACTGTCCTCTTGAATGGAACAAACCTCATAGAATAAACATCTCATTCTCAGAATGTAAAGAAAAAATGTCACATCATGAATTTATGATAAAATGCAAGAACACACTTGAAAAAAAAATAACACCCAAAACATATGGGGACGTCGGACTCTATTGAAAATGCATCCAAAAAAATGAGTCTTTTATTTTTATTATATCCTAGCTCCAAACCAATATGTGTAGCTTTGGAAAAATAATATGGGAGCTCCAAACCACTAGTTAGCTTCGGAAATGAAGCAAGAAAAGAAGAAAATTTGTTGTCTTGTGAGGGGGTTTAACCACCTATCATACCAGGCCTCACTCTTTTTTCTTCGACACTTGAGAACAAAAGGGCACCAGAAGACACTGTGTAGCAAACTAGATAGTGGGGGTCTTGGGCGATAGCCCCCAACAGGGTCAAGGGACAACACCCCTTACACGCTCCCAATCGTGATGTGGGGAAATGGTCGAGGGGTAATGATCCTGAAGTCAAACTCAATTTTCTCTTTATACATCCTTTGAAATGGTCAAAACATAGATTTAAAATATTTTTTTTGGTAAGAAAAATGCCCCCCCCACAAATTTCTTATAATTATGAAATTTATATAATTTTCTCACTTTTACAATATAAACCTAAAGTATTTCCCTCTCATAAAAGGCCTCTCTTTACAAAAATATTTGTCCTCCAAAAAGAACACTTTTACAATATAAACCCCAAATTATTTCCCTCTCACAAAAGGCCTCTCTTTACAAAAGTATTTTTCCCTCCAAAAAGAAATAATTACGTCGGAGGCGTGGCTATAGTGCACTCGGTCTCCAATGACGACGGTGTGCAGCTTCCTGTTGCTTGTCATCTGATCCTTCTGCTTGACCTACATGTCGAGAGTGCTGACGTGTTGGTTCTTTGGTGATCTGCGTGTCCGTTTTTCGGACCACACTCTGCTGCTTTAGCAGCTTCCACCTACCTGTGACCAGTTTTGACCTGCTTGTCACCGTTTATACGCCACCTCTCGACACCTTGACCTAGTTTGTTCCGCCATGTGGTTACCCTACTCCTGCTTCACCCTGTTTGGCTTCTTCTTCTTTTTTGTGCCCTCTACTTTCCTCTGTCGCCCCTTCTTCCAACCTGCCTGAAACATGTTCGTTTTTTAAAAATTTCGTTCAATTTGGGGAAGATTTTAGGATCGACAAGCTACAGGAAACCCGTAAATCGTCGGGTGAAGTGGTTTATGTCAGTCGTTGATTGCATATACATTTAGGTCTTTCTCCACTCCTCCCAGGTAACACTTCCAGGTTCTTCTCTCTGGTTTCTTTCAAAAGCATTATTTAGGGCACAATTTTGACCTGAAAAGGAAAAGTCAGAAATCACCACCGCATTGGAGGAGTTGAGAACCCAGCTCCAAGCTGAAGCTAAATAGAGGGGTTACCTTTTACAGAATCTACATGAGTGAAAGGGTCTTCTTGGAAGACAGGCTTCGAATTGCCCCAGTTTGAGGGGGGGAAAGTTGGCAAAGAGTTGACAACCCGCCCCCCACATCCATTTCACAGAGACCATTTATTCTCATTTGGATTCATAGGCACAATTCTGGTAGTGGTGTGTGATACATCAATAGCATTGATCGGACTAGATCAAATATTCATATGGGTGCTGTGAATCACAATGGAGAAATATCTGCAGTGGTGGGAAAATGGCAGCAAAGGATATGGGTAGGTATTGAACAATCCCAGATATGCAGGACCCATGACTAGAAGAGCTCTTTCCTTAAAAAAGAACAACAACCAAGATGTGAAAATAGCAAAAGCCAGGGATGATGGAGGAGAACAACCATCTGAGACAAGGCATTTGGGCCACATGTTTCTCTACGTTAAGACATTGATCAAAAGCTCTGTTTCCATTGCCAGCTTTGTCAGCGAGTCTAATCATAGTTTCAGGTAATGGGGTGTTCTATTTTTGTGGGGTTCTCATTGTTATCTTCATTGTAATGAAATTTCAGACAGTTTGATGGATTGTATCTCAGAGTGATCTCCACACGCAATCTCAGGTATCAATATTTTTTTCCAGTGTCTTGCTCATTTGAAACTTGGGTGGTCTGTGTTCATAGGGTAGGCTAGATTTGCAACTCTTATTATTTCCTTCAGTTCACGGTATTTAGATTAAAATTAAAAAAAACTAAAAAAAATCAAAGCAGGTTCCAGTGACTGTGGATTTTTTAAAACCACATTAGAAACTTAATTGGCATTTGCAATCATAGTTAGGGCATACGCCTCTGTGGCCAAGTCCATAAGAAAAGTAAGAAACTTGTTTTCCCAAAAACACATTTAGCCTTCCTATAAATCTCAAAACCTCAATATCTCTCCATATCCTTTTTTCCCCCTGTTTTGCTAAATTCTCACCAGAACTAACACAAACCGAGAGTTAGGAAATGCACTTGAGACAAGAAGTTGATATTTTCCATTCTTCTCAAAAATTAGGAAAACTCCAGACATCTGGGTACCTAAGCAATCAAAGGCAAAATAAAGAAATCTGGAAACTATGTTGACCGTCTTTTATAAAAGCAAAAAGATCTGAGTAAGCCCCTAACTTGGCATTTTCATCTAACCAAGGTGATCTCCAGCTGAAGACAAGAGTTCCCCTCCACTGAGACTTCAAAGTTGTGGCTGTGTTTCATACTGTCATAATTTTCATATACAAAGAATGTCCATATGTTATATCTACCATCAAGAACATTAACTATATAGCAATTCTTTTTGCCCATTGCAATAGGAAAGAACTGCAATGTTTCTCTCTTGCTCTTGATCTTCTACCATCACAATTTTTACGAGCAGTAGACAATAGGAATAGGAGGTGGTTGGTTTTTTCCCTAAATTGTATTCCAATGATATGACACCATGAGCATGCTTGGTGAGTTGTGTAAAACTTTTGAATATCTAGAGCACCCTTATATAACAGTCGAGGAGAGCATTTCTATGATAAAGGCTAATTAAAGTCATTTTGGGAGAGCATGATGAATGTGTAAAAAGCGGAGGAGGATTTTTGAAGATGTATGTAGGCGGCATATTTGAAGAAGCACTTTACACAGTTTTAAAAGTACAATATTGCAAGTTGTAATCTTGGTTAGGATACTTAGTCCTAGGAATTGTGCCCTTTGATGGATGTTGCAATCTTTAAAGTAACCATTGTGACAAGATTGTAATACATTATGTTCGAGTCTTGTAATTTCCTTACAGTGACAAATTGAAAAGCCGTTATTGTTTTTTTCCAATCTATGTAGTAATTTTTACACATGCAAATTCATCTGTGTAAAAACTCCACGGGCCAAGAATACCTTCATTAAGCACTCTAACTGTGACTGCAACACCAGAAAAAATATATACAAACTTAGCTACCGATACAGAAGTCAACCCGACACAAGGTGAATAGATAGTACAAAAGCTTTTCTACGAAACAATATAGAAGTACTTTTTCTTTGAGTAGTTAATAAAAATATATTTTTGCCAATATTTTTGCCATTTTAATAGAAGGGTAAAATTAACTCCATGGAACTCATGCATGGAATTTTCACGTCCATATTAGAGTTCACCATCTTGGCAATTGTATTTTTTTAATGTATTGAAACAATTTCTTTATTTACATAGCTCACACACACATTGCCCACACGAATTGACACCAAAAAAAATTTGTCCATGCATTAACAATTAAAGTCTGTAAGGCAGATTTTTGATGTTGTAATTCTTGGGGATTTTTTTGCATTTAATAGTTACATAGACCACAAAAAACCATTTGCTTCCTCTATACATGCACATTATATACAGTTAGTTATCCATTACTTTAAAAGTTAGTTGTAGGATTTATAGGAAATCTATACCAAAACAAATATGTACATACTAGAATTTATAATTCTATCAATTTGAGAAGCCTTTTATATGATCTCATCGGTATATATCCATACTATTTTTCGGTTTTTTTTAGATTGGAGACAGCTGAACTATAATTTTATTAATTGTAAAAACCTTTTATATGACCTCATTAGTATACATCCATAAGATTTGTCAATTTATTTTATATTGCCAACAAATGAATTACAATTATATCACTTTAATTTACACTGTACATAATTGTACAGTTCATTCCTTGGATCTTTGGTTATTCTACCGTTTAAGATACTATGTAAACTCTTACCATGAAATAGGTGGCTGTCTTCGGCATTGTGTCCTGCATGAAACCTGTATTTCGAAGTTCCCGAAGTCAGTCAAGTGTGGAAGCAGATTAAAGCTCATGGCAGTAGGACACAGTGTGAAGTACATGGCCATAGATGATGCCTCTACAGGTGTGTATTTTCTACTTCAATTGCAAAGATCATTTAACTCTGACCTCAAAATAGAAATTTTGCTATGCAACAAATATGTTATTTTTTCATTTTCCCACTGATATACAACCAAAGCTAGAGAAAATGGTACATCAAATCTAAAACCAAAACAATTAAAAAAAATTGAACAAGTTTTTTTAATATAAACAAGGGAATTTACAAAGCTGACCAACATAAAAATAGAGGATATTTTTTACAGAATGTCTCAACAATTCCAAGTGTGGCATCTTCTCTGTCCTGTAAAATGAGTAGTGATACTTGTCCTATTATGATTAGTTAAAATTTGATTGAAATATGATGAACCTAAAATGCTCATAACTGAGAATCCTTTCCGTGTTACAAAGCATATGCAAAGAAAAGTAGGGACCCATTCGTTTCCCAATCAAACATTCTAAGGACAATAAGGACTTTGTTCTTCTCTGCTCATTTTTTTAACTTTCTTGATCAAAACCTGATGTACAATGGGGGTATTTTATTTGAATAACCTAAATTGCCAATTATTGAATCTTAAACTACCTTATTTATATTCCCAAGATCTCTACTAAAAAACACATAAAAAACTCGCCAAAAAACTCACAAGTACTTGAGTGGAAAACACACCAACGAAAAAATCACCCAAAACTTGCCGACCCAGGCCAGAAGACAAAACTCGATGAGTTTTTGCTGAGTAATTTCATCATTACCCAGTGAAACTCGCTACATATATTTCGTCATTATATTGGCGAAACTTGTGAGTTTTCGCTGTCGACTTGGCTAGGAATGTATACAATGGCCAATCAAAATAAAAGCTAATTTTTACACATGTACCTGTAATTTTCTATCTTTTTTTTTGTAAATAAAATAAATACATCATACAATCAGGTGAATGTGATTGAATAATTGATTTTTTCAGCAACTCAGTGAGTTTAGAAACAAAATGTGATTATTTGAAGCTAGGATTTTGAGTGTTTAAAGCAATCATAAGCATATAACAACAAACAAACTTGTAACTTGGAATTTTGTACACTCATTTCTCATCTCAATAAACAACATTTTCATGTTATTAAAGTTTATCTTATGTTGAAATACGCTCCTCTTTCTGTGCAAGATATGAAAGACGGTTTTTTTTAAATAAGTCTCACTGCAGACGCAATCACAAATTTTTTTATGTAACCAAAAGATGAAGCAAGATGGGAAAATTACGCAACTATTTTTTCTATTTCCATAAATACAAGATCTATCTGATAAATACCTCCTCTAAAATTGGTTTTTCGTCTTCTTAAGTTGTGGATACATTCGTAGCAGCATATACAAAAAATGAACACATATTTTTACAACTGTAAACTTGCCAAAAATAAAAACACTAATATACTACAACAAAACTACTACTACATAACAAAAACTTAATGCCACATAACTCAATCATACACCGAAACCAACTTTCCAAAATTACAAACACCAAATTGTACACATTTACAGGGTACTCTTGCTCTACTCTCTACCACTTTGTTCCTACTCTTCACTTTTCCCGAGTCCTAGAAACTAGCATTTTCATTTCTTACACATGTGTACATATTCTGTTGGCTTCAAATACCAGAATACCTTAACATGTTATACATTTTAAAGATTCATGTGATCCTATTTCATATAATGTTAAATTCCAAACAGCTCCTTTATCCACACGAGATGCTTTTCATTATGCTCCGACCATGACAATATCTTATTACAAAATGAAATTATTTAGCCTAATAATTACCAACTTCAAGCTACATCGGAAACTAACACAAAACGCATTTCCCTATCATTAGACCCCTAAAATTAAAACACCAATATAATCCACCCACAACCACTATCATCTTTCACACCACACCAATATCAACTTCACAAAATTACAAACAACAAACTCGTATCTTGCATTCCACTCCACCTCCCACTGACACACTAACGGCGTAACCTTGCTCCCTTTGGAGCGACCACTAGTAATTAGGCAGAAGGACGTTCTTGTAGTGGAGTTGAACCTGTTGATTTTGACACAACTCAAAAATCAAAGGGAGGACGTAAATAACACGTCACTCCTTGCATGTAGCTATTTGTAAGGGTTCAGGTATGACCAACTGTATACATTGCATGCACTAAAATATTGGGTCATAACGGTGAGATTGTTATCCCTGTATACTCGCCTCTGCACCCTGCTCTTGTGCGGCACACAGAGCCTTTCGAAAGTATCACCCTTTCCCTCCCTCCAAAACTTCGCTGCAATTCCATTCCATGTGAGGGAGAAAATATTGCTTTGGTGGTTGCTTGGCAGAACCTCCATTTTTTATGGTAAATTTTAGATCTAGTTCGACTAGATCTTTGGGTGTTTGTGTTATTCGTTTTTTTGCATGTAAAATAAGATGCATGTCTGTTTCCCTGCATTTAAGATAAACAGTTGTTATTAAGGGGATTGAGTCCAACTTTTTCAAAGTATTTGAGGATTAATGGTCTGAAACATTTCTTCTCATTGTTTGGTTTGATTTTATGTGAGCTTCTCATCCTGGCGCCGCCCATCACCCAAAACCATAGCGCCGAGTTTCTTGGCACGGGATGAGTATTAATCCAGCGTCGGGAACTCCAAGCACGGCACCAGAACCCCTCCGCAGAGCCCAGGATTGCAAGCAAAAACACTCTTGCGTATATTTATGAACACAAGACCGTCAGAGGGAACGCGGCCGATGAGACAGTTGAAGGAGACGTTGAAAATTATATCTAGAGTTCTGCAATTGTCGAAGCCTTGAGGGATCATCCCTGTCAAAATATTGTGTGACAGATTGATTTCGTTTATTTCCCACAGTACTGCAAGCTGCAGCATAATGGATCCCATCAGTCTATTTCTACTCACTTGGAAATTCAATAGCTTTTGGCAGTGGGCAATATCATGTGGAATGGACCCGGAAAAAGCATTCCTTTGCAGCTCCATTTTGTAAACAAATTTGCACTCTTTGAAGGATCAAAGCCTTCCCGAGATGTTGGAGAATGCGGCAGTAATTTGCATTCAAGCCTGTGATTTTTTTTACTATACTATTGCTGATTGTTATTATTGCTGTATGAAGGCAAACAGATTTGGAACTGTTACAAAGGTTTCGTCAAGACCGGCGCGAGCTGTTATTGTTTTTGCTATCAGCTAGCCTGGTGAAGAAAGTTGTGATGCCACCTGGTGTCGTGTCGCTGGATGATGTGGACTTGGACCAAGGGAGCGTTGATTATATTTTGGATTGTACAAAGAAAGGTAAGATCCTCGTTTGTTGATTTCATTTATTACAGAGTTGTCTTTGTAAATGTTTATACTGTCAAATTATGAGAGGTTTTGCACTTTGCTGGGAAATGCAGGTGGTGTTTTAGAGCTTTCAGAGGCAATCAAGGCTTATTATGATGAGCTGAATGTCCCCCCTTTGGTGAGCTAACAATTTACCTTGTATTTCCTCCATTCCGTAGGGTCATGAGCTTTATACAGATCTTTATGTTATTTTCTTGGGAAACCACTTTTGATCACCTCAGTGGTCACTTGGCTTCACACTTACTACTTTGGTATTCTCATTAGAAATCAATCATGTCATTGTGGGTTGCATGAATCTACCTTGATTTGAACCAAGGTCCATCTTGGTGTTATTATTAGAGTTGTACCGATGAGAATTTTTGTTGTTGTGCATCTGATGAAAGACCAAACAGACATAATAATGAGAATATTGAAACTAGAATTTGATTGAACACAATTGTTGCTAATTTTTTTTCCTTGCTAAATCTCCTACAGTGGGCAATTTAGTAATGGCGATTTTGATGGGCCTCCATGGACAAACGGTCCTGTTCTTCCTTGTGAAAAATGAAATGGTAATTGGCCTCCAAAGACAACCCGTGGGCTGTTGGAAAGGGGATAGCTTTTGTGATTATCAAAGGTCCTACTTTGGTTCAAAGCTAATTTTGTTAAAGGGACAACTACGAGGGTAAACTTGGGAGTTGTTTAATATCTACTGTTTAAGTACATTGATACCTCACATATATCTAATACAGTGCATTTTTTGGTTATTTTTTGACTTTTTCTGCAATTTGATTATTTGGTCCATTTGGTCAAGGCAAGGCTAAGAAAAAGCTCACTGATACTGCCCCCAAGAATAACAGTGATGCATCTCTTTCAGCAATGCAAAACTGCTCAATCTTTTGGTAGTGAGTCCAAGCAGAATATGGAAACCTTTTTGTAGGCCCTTTTCCTGGGAAAGGATTAGGAATTATGTACCATTCTGCATCTTGTTGCAATCTCCTTTCTGTGGGAAAGTCAATCTAAAGCAACATCCTGAGGAGATTGCTTTCTTTTTTAGTTACGAAAGAATATCTTTCGTAAAGATTTCACTGAACCTTACATGAATAGATTGAAAATCATCACGAAAGATATTTTTCCTATTGGTGTCAAAGCAGAGATGCTTGCTTTTCTCATTTTTTCGGAAGATGTTCTCTATGATGCCATGCTTTCCTAGCTTTCTTCTATATTATTAAGATGGATAAGACACATTGTTCCCCAAAAAAGGATGAAAAATAAATTGTGTTTTATCTGGAATATTTCTATATACTAGCTACATTTCGTTTTTATAAATTCAAAATTCACAAACTATAATATATCTATACAGAATGATTCATTACTTTAAGGTTTCCTCAGTTCTATAAAAGCCATTTCCAGGTTTTTGTAGGAACATGGTCCCACGATCAATAACCATAAGAAGGCATCCCAATGAGAACGAGGACCGGGTAATGCTGTGGCAATGTGCCCAAACTGTCGCCATAGCATGGCATGACCCATTCAGCCTAATCTTAAAGTGCCCCTAATGCACATGTATAACAAATATACATTAACCTAAAAAATTACGTGCCCATTCCGTTTTTGAATTGCTACACCAAATTTTGGAGATTTCTTGCCCATCACTATTAAGCACAAATATTGCCCTTAGGGCCATGTAAAGTCAGTCAAGAGGTGTTGAGAGAGTTCTTGAGTTAGAAGATGACTTTACAGTTGAGAGTGGCAGTCAAGCATGTTGAATAAGCAAGTAACACACAACAAGGCATGTTGGTAGAGCATTCTAGAAGTGCTGGAGAGAGCCCACAATGTCCCATGAGCATTGCAGAACTGCTAGAGAATTCCATAATACTTCTTAAAGGATTAAATTGAGCTATTGGATTGTAAATCTTGCAAGATGATAACAGAGATAAGGAATATAAAAGTAGATGGCAGCCATAGTTGTACTTCACATAAAATTGCAGCCTTGTGTATGTTGATTTCAGTAGCACAGCACAACACCACTCTTTTTTATTTTTCAAACATTGGGTTTCTCCGGGGTAAATTCTTATGTTAATCACTCTTTTAACGTGTGTTTGTTTCATTTGCTTGCTTGCTTACCAAGGATCATTTTGTGCAACTCCAATAATTCAGTCACTTGAGCAAGTGCATAAATGATATTTTCAGCTGCTAACAAGCATAGTTCTTGTTTACAACAGCAAATACGAGTCGAGTTGAAGGAGAAGGAAGCACATCACCACTCCATGCTCATATACAATCTAAATAATTAGCATAATTCCTTACTACACATTGTCTCACGAATTGGAAGGGTCGCATGTTGGTAGTAGCATAAAAGTGATGTGAAACTTGGCTTGTAAGTATACACTTGAAAATTTCAAACAGCCAGGCCGAAAGAACAACAGTAGTACCAAAAAACAGTTGAATAGGACAACATAACAGTCCTCTAAAGATGAAATAGCATTCCTCTCTTGTTTTAAAATCCAAAATTCATCTCCATGAATGCCAAACCACCAAGAACACAGGGACCGCCACTGATATTTTTTGGTGATGCAAGATTACCATTACCCCAGGATACCCTCGCATGATGGAGAGCTATTGATCTTATTTCTCTTACAACTTGGTTTATTCCTGCAATGGTTTCCAGTCTTCTTCGGTGACAGGAAAATGAGCAACAACAGAAAGACGACTCCTGTGAAAAACTTCAATCATTCTCCCAATTGCTGGATGAGTCTTTTGTGGAGCTGGGCGTCATTATAGAAAGCGATGGCAAGTTCTTGTTTCCAGTCTATTGTAAATCCCATTGGGAGATCAGGTCTTTCTGTTTTGGCAATTTGCAGATGTATCCAACTGGGTACAGTGTCAATCCTCGGTGCGATGGCTGCTTCTTCCTCGCTGATATGAAAGGTGGTCGAGAACTCTTCAATGGCCTCAATAACGGATTGATTCACCTGTTTGAGAATTGGATAAAGAAAGGGAGTAATGCGGTCAAGTAAATCGCTGGCTCGTATGGCTTGACTTGGAGGGATTTTCTCTTTTCTGTGGATTAACGCTGAAGAGTATTTCAGCAATCTTTCTGCAGATTTTAAGTAGGAAGGGCAGAAATATTCTTGAGCGAGTGAGCTTACATAGCTTCCCATGATTTGGGATATGGATTTGGCCTGGAATTGATTCAGTGGAAAGAATGTCTAACAATCACAGATGATCACTACAAACAGTAAGTCGTGCCTTTTCACAAAACTAGTGAAGTATTGGTGCAAGGGAAAACCTTGAGTAGGTAGAGAGCAAGCAGGACTAGTCGTGAAGAGGCACAAACATCTTAACCCTGGTGTTAAATCAATGGGTGTGGAATCTGGATTGTTGTTGCTAAATATAAGTTTGGTTAGATGGATTTTCGACCACCGAGCTTATCTCAAGTTTCAACCGGTCCCGTCTATTTCGACATCACTGTTTAGTCCTCTGTACTGCTCTGCATTGTCACTGATTTTTCATGGGGATATTTATTAACATCATAATAACATTTAAGGGAGGGGCCCGATATTGGAATATAGTGCAAGAGTTGGTGTGAGTCTTGATGGCGTACTACTATTTTCTATTATTTAATTTAATTTTATTTTATTTTCGATTACATAGATTGTGCATATAAGAGTAAGCGCACAACTAAACTAGTAATCACTTTCAACCTAATAAGCTAGGATTGCATAGATTGTGCATATAAGAGTAAGCACACAACTAAACTAGTAATCACCTTCAACCTAATAAGTTAGGAGTAAGGAGCATCTACGTTGTCAAAGTCACCCAAGGCACAATCCTAGTTTTGACTTACCTTGTCATGTATCTCCAGTTCTTGCACTAAGCAAGACTTGATCCCTAGTGGGCTCATTGAAAACCTAACAACACCACTAGACCAAGGGCCCTTCGATAATATTATTTAATTTTGATATTATTAGCAATTGTATAGATAGATCTAATGATTACATCAATAAAATGCCAACAAAAATGAATCTCGACAATCTAAAAAATAGAGATTAAAATAAATGTCTATTTATTTAGACATTGCAAATGCACATTGGATAGCATTTTGATCACATTTACAATTGTCTTTATCATGGAATAATGACAATGGTAAAGAAATAAATCAACTTGTATAATTAGAAGCCAATAAATAAACTTGAAATATTTACATTGTAGGCATCTTTCATAGTGCGGGTGCCTCCCGTTTTTTTGTCGTGTTTTTTCCGTTATGTTGTCTTTCTTGTTCTGTTTAGCTGTTCATTTTTTTTGTTTTGATTGGCCCCTATTGTGGTAACCTACTAGGTGGTGGGTGTTGCATGGGTGGCTTTGTGTGCTTCCCTGATTGCTGGGCTGGAGTTGTGGGAGTTGCTTCTGTGTCCTTGAATGCGTTTGTTTCAATGTCCTGTCTTAGCAGTCGTCATTTTGTTCTTCGACTTGTTAATACTGCATCTTCTCTGTTTTCTACTACTGTTGGATAGTGATTTTCCAATAAATACGTGGTTATTCCTCATTCTCTTTTTTCGGTGCTTTTCAATTTTCCCAACCTTTGTTCTGTTGTTTCTTTCATACAACCACCGCTACCTAGCCCAATACATGGATTTATATTTCCAATGAATTCTTTTAGTTGTAATTTTTTGTTGGCTTCCATGTGTTGTTTGGAAAAATCTCATTAACATTACATATTTTATCTCTAAGCATTTGCCATATTATATCTAGCGATAGGAGCATGTATTTACATTGGGTTCCAATGGTGAAGAGGCCGCCATTATTTTATGGTGGGTGCCCAGCATTTTGTTTAATTAGAACTGAGATTTGCTTGAAACTGCTGCAACAATTTACCAAAGCATTGACAGTGGAATTGACAGATTTAGTTCTTTATGTGGATTTAGAACTTTTCCTTTTCAATTATATATTTATTTGATTTCGTGTAGTGATGTTCGAATAAATTGGGGATGTGTAGTGGTACACCCTAAGTTAAAGGGTCCACAAAATCAATTGTTTATCATATGGGATTGTGATTTTTTCACTAATATGTAGCTCAGATTTGTGTTAGCTTATATTTTTTCTTTAGAATGTTCAATTGGAGGGAAATCCATAATTTGAATTGATTTAAAATAATAAATTTGAGTTACGCTACAACCATGGTGGAAACCAATACTTGAATATGGGTGAAAATACTTGAACATTGATTTTTTTATACTTGTACATGGGTGAGAGGTCTTACATGTCATGATGTGATTGGCTACTCTACATAGTTATTATGTCAAAAATAAATAACTACTAGATAGTACCATGACAACTATTGGGTATTGTGTGATCAATAGTCATGTCAACCATTAGACCATATTCACCTATTGGCCCCTCTCCCCTAGTTAACTTATGACGATTACAATATTAGTTTAGACGAGATGTTTGTACAATTTATTTTTATGTCTAATATTTAGTTTCCCTATCGATCTACCATGACCCATATTAAATGTGGACATTCCTAAGTTATATCGTTTCAAATAATTCTATTCGATACACATATATATATATACACATATATATATACACATATATATACACACACACACACACACACACACATATATGTATATGTATATGTATATGTATATATATATATATATATATATATATATATGTATATGTATACATGTATAGATACATATATACATGTATATATGTATATACATCTACATGTATAAATACATGTATACATATACATATGTGTATATATATATATGTATGTATGTATGTATGTATGTATGTATGTATGTATGTATATATATATATGTATGTATGTATGTATGTATGTATGTATGTATGTATGTATGTACATGTGTGTATGTATGTATGTATGTATGTACATGTGTGTGTGTGTGTGTGTGTGTGTGTGTATGTATACATACATATATACACACACACACACACACACACATATGTATGTATGTATACATACATATATATACATAACAAATTAAATAACAAATTTACAACATGACATCATGACATGTAAGACTTATAATTATTAAATAACATCACATTATGACATATAAGACTTACAATTATTAAATAACAAATTTACAACAATTATCACTCAAAGTTGTTAGTTTAAATCAATTCAAAGTATGTTTTTCCCTTCAACTAAAAAATCTAAAGAAAATGCAAGTTGATAAAAACTCAAGCTACATGTCAGTACAAAATTCATGATCATGTGCGATATATAAGTGGCATTGAGGACCCCTAAACTTCCAATGCTTCTAATGGGTTCAAAATATGCAATTTCAAATTTATTTTTTTAGAACTCGAACTCACTTGTCAAATGGAATTTTTTCTATAAAACTCCTAAAGAATGGTTATGACTCAAAAGTAATTGTTACATCATATTAATACTTTTATTAATAATAGATTAATATTTTTAAAAATAGCTTATACAACTAGGTTAGTAATATTGCATGTATCTATGTATATTTTCTGGTTAATGTATGTACTCGCAATAAATTAATTTGACAACAATCAATGTGAATGTGAAGAATAATAGATATCAATTATCGTCTCTGGTACATCACGCCTTACATTAGGATTAGGTGTTATCCACCCATTAATAATAATGTATGTCTATATAAAGGAGATGAATATCATTATGAGATATGTCATATATGAGTTGAGTCTTCTCCTTAGTAGAAGGATATTGGATAAGATGGTGTTTTTTACTTTTAACATCCCGTAATGTGAGTGTATGATAGGTTATGTACCCTGGGATATATAATATTATAATGTATATGGATTGATGCTAATGTCAACATGTAACACACATCCCCATTAGTTAGTTATATGTTTATAATATATGGGTCACATAGGAACTAGTCATATTGTGTAACGAGTCTCCTTACTTTAGGATTAGGTATTATCCACTCATTAATAGTAATGCATGTCTATACAAAGGAGATGAATATCATTATGAGATATGTCATATATGACTTGAGTCTTCTACTTAGTAGAAGGATACTGGAGGTATCCCCCTCGAAGTGGAATTCCCATTGGGAGATCTTGGAGTTACTCCTTCCTTGAGTAGTATTGTATCCCTACCTTAAGAGTATTCTTCTATTTCCGAATATAGTGAATATTATGGCATCTTGTACCACCAATATCCTTTGTGTTATGCTTATCTTTGTTGACCTTAAGCCTTGACGATATTGCGAGGGTTAAGTAATTTGTTCTTTTGCAAGGGATATGTCTGATATTGAGAATACAAAATAAAAATTAACGTAACACATTAGAATAGAATAACATAATCCCAAAATATTGTCTTTATATGAATTCATTGAATTCATATACAATTCATAGTTCAATCTCTCTTTTCTCGCACACTCTCTTCTCATTATTTCTCATATACTTTCCTTCCATATATCTCTTTAGCATACACCTAAATATTCCATATATCTCTCCCTATTTCTCTATCTTTTTTTATCTATATTCTTTCTTATATCTATTTGCCTCTATATATTATATCGAGTTTCCATAAATTCATGTTTCATACAATTTATCCAATAGTCACTTCCTTTAGTGGTGACTTTTTATTTTTTGTTCTGGTTATTCCTTTGTTTCGTGGATTGCTACAGTATTTTGTGGCTTTCTAATGGTTCATAGATTTTTTCCAATCTTATGCGGCTTCTTTAGGATTCGACATACTTTTTAGTGTTTCGCAAACTTTTTAGTGTCATGCAGACATTTTATTTTCTTCTATGGTATGTGGTTCTTCGCAGCTTGTATTTCCTTCTTAATATTCTACCTGATGAAGAACCATGTCAACAATATTCATTTATTGTATGCGATGATCTTATCAAGTGGTATCATAACATCAATTTGGGAAATTGTTAGTTGAAACCCTAATTTTGAAGACTGATCAATACCTGGAAAACAACTAGGAATTTTTCTATAATGTTTATACTCGAGTTGCAAACCCATTTCAAGAACCTATAATATAAATTTTAGAATTGTTTGATTTATTTTGATGAAGCTATTACAATTTTTGGGTTTTTTGACAAATTTACTCTACATGCCATAATGTTCATAATTTCTCTAATTTTTTTATATTTTTGGAAATCTCTAAAAAATTAAAATGAGTTTATTGTTTATAACTTCTATATTGAGGTTGAAATCCTTATGAAATCATTAGGTCAATAAAAATATGACAATAACAATTCATATACTCCAGAAAGAAAGACACTAGAAGTTGAAAATAAGGAAGAGGAAACAAAAATAGAAGAAAATGATGTGGATCCTAAGGTTGTGGCATATAGAAACCCAAATCATCATGAGAGGAAACAATCATGGAGGAATATGTATGGAAGCATCAAAGCAATTACTATGTGATAGAGAATTATAGGAAGATTGGGTTTTTCGTTTAGGTTGAGTGATTGGTTCAATAGGTATATGGGAAGATGTGGGCAAGTGTATCTTGACAGGAGGATGTGGAAGGTTTTGATGTGGGTGTGACCCCTAGGAAACTAGTGGGTTTAGATACAAGGGATGGTGTTAGCATACTCCAGCTAGTAGGTAGAGAGGTGGGTATATATGAGGATGATGCAGTAGAAGATGTATCGAGAGTTATGTTCATGTGTGGTTTGGGTTGTTGAAATATCTCCGGATAAATGGTAGAAGTGTCAGTGGAAGATGATTGCATTTGGGTCGAGACTGGGAGTAAGAGACGCCCTCAAAGTAAAGACCTATCAACATAGTCCAGGTGATCGTCCAAACGTGAGAACGACACTGTGGTAGATGAGGCAGATGGGGAGTGCATGGGGATTCCCATAACATGTGTTTGAGAAACAGGGAATTCATTGGCTTCAGCCTCTATAGGTAAGAGAGCCGAGAGTAGGTCCATATGATCTTGGGTAGCTATTGGAGAATGGTCACCAAGTGGTAACGGCAAATCTATTGGCTCATGAATAGGTGGAGAAGATGATGGGCACTCCCCTATGGGTGGAGGAGGTACAATTGGCAATGGTTCACTAGGTAGGGAAGCTAAAGGGAAAATGATATCGGTGCTAATGAGAGACTCCTCTACAGGTGTATGGGGAGGTGAAGGGATTTTTCCTGTGGGTAGAGGAATGAATAAAGTAGGTTCCTGTACGGGTAGAGGATTTCGGGCTATGATTTCCTTGATAGAGGGGATAGGAGATATTTGGGAAATAGGTGGGAAGTTGGTAAAGATTACATGTACCTCACGTGTATTACTTTCGTTGTGGGAGGCATTACTAGTTTGATCATTAGATGGGGAATGGTTTCTTGAAAATATGAAGGTCTGGATTGGCAGGTGCATTAGGGTTATCCAGGACTAACTTGCCACTCTCAAGCATCCCTTGAATAATGTTTTTAAAGGTGATACAATTTCTATCACTGTGGCCATTTGCACAGTGATAGTTACAGTAGTCATTTTCCTTGTACCAACCTGGAATGGGGCAAGAGGGGTCAAAACCAGCATGTGGTTTGATAGGAGGAAGGGTGATGGCATTAGCTTTAATAAGCTTTTCTAAAACAGATGAATATGGCTCCCTAATTGAGGTGTATTTATTTTGTTCTCATTTGAATTGGAAGGCTTGGACTGGTGAAAGATTGGATGAGGGTTTAGCATGATTGGATGGATGTGCGGGGCCAACCTTAAGTACCACTGCGTTGGCAGTTCCCTTTGCTTTGGAATAACTTGTCTGAGGTTTCAAGGAAGAAGAAGTATCGTGTGATTTAAACGAGGAGTTCTTGTTTCATAATTGTATCTTCTTCTCTTCGATGGCGCAAATTTCAAGCTTTCATGCCATGGTGAAAGCCTCATTGAATGTGTAGAAAGTTTACACTTGTAAGGTAGGTGAGATATGTCTAGCATAGGCTCGTGTGAAGAGTTCTATGAGTTCAGTTTGTGGTAATTGGAAAGTGAGTTGGTTGATTAGGCTACGCCAACAAGTGACAAAATCTGCGATAGATTCATCGTCATATTGACGCGTGGAATAAAGATCGGTCATGGTTACCTTCTTGACGACATTAATTGAAAAATGATCCAAGAAGGCTTGAGATATTTGGTTGAATGAGAAGATGGAATGTCTAGGTAATCCACTATACCAATCCAATGCTGGACCAGTTAGGGACATGGGAAAGGTTCACAAAAGTAGAGCATCATCATGGGTAATTAAGTAACACCCATGTTTGAAAGATCACAAATGCTGTTGCGGGTCTTCCTTACTGTTAAAGCGGTTAAACTTAGGAATCTCCCAGTGTACAGGATATAGGCGAATGGGAATGGATGGGTGAATAGGCTCATTACAAATCTCATCATAAGTGAGAGAATTGCGAGAGCCAGAAACATATGCTTCTAATGTCTGCATCTTATCCATCATTAACTTGATAAATTCATTGTTAGGTTGTGAAGATTGGGTACCCCTGGGAGCGAAAGGAGGTTGTTGTGGGACATATGAAAAATACAACATGCCAAAATATGGTAGTGTCGAATAAGGAGGTGGGAATTGAGAGAAAGACATAGAGGGCATATATCCAGACTGAATAACCGATGAAACAAGAGGTAGATGGTAGTAGGTATGTGAGGGTGGGACACTCGTAATGACCCTGGTAGAGATGGGAGGTAGAGATTGGGGAATAGAAAGGACAACATTTTGAAATGGGGTAGAGGTTAACGACACCAAGGGTGGTAGCGTTGCGACTGGTATATATGAGACAACAGGTGCGGATGATGCTATGTTTTGGGTGGAGGAGGAAGGTATGGTGGAGACTGCAGGTGCTATAGAGGTGGCGGATGTGGCAGTCAAAGTTGGTGTGGGACCTAGCTGCGACACAACTAGGGATAAAATGGGTGAGGTCACCATGGTAGGAGGTGGAGGTGAGGCAAAAGGGATCATTAGGGATGGAGATAAGGATACAAGCATACCATAGATCAATTGGCCCGCGACATCTCGAGTGGAGGCATGGGTGAGGTAGTGGCTCAAAGCAGCGGGATTCTGATCCAAGAGTCGTGCAAACTCCGTGTCTCCTGTAGGAATGGTGATAGGTTGATTGGGATCCATGGATGATGAGATGGAAGGTGGTTAAGGACTAGGTGATGAAGGGCTAGGTGGTGAAGAGCTAGGTGGTGAAGAGCTAGTCGGCTAGTGTGAAACATGAGAGCACTTGCTTGACTACAGGTTAGCACCATGTGGATAGGAACTGATTTTGGCAAGACTGTGTTATGTCTGAATGGAACAGAACACTACAAAACTAGGAAAATAGTCAACGGTAAGTGAATTAGGTTGGCTGGTGAACTATAAAACAACACAGGGTGACAGACGATGGTCCGAGTAAACTGATGCCGGTTAGGCTTAACCGGTGATGGTTACTGTGAAAAACCAACAGTCTGTTAAATGATAGTCCTAGAGTGACAATTTTCACACAAGATGAGACGTAAGGTGACTATGATTGAAGTAATGGCAATATGAAAGGTGATAGGAGCCTTTTACAGCTCAGAAAGTGAAATAGGTATCTTTTGGATAGGTATCCAAAAAGACTTCAGACTGATTCCAGTTGGGTTGAACCGATACCGGTTAAAGATAACCATAGCCGGTTACTGTGAATTTAAAACAGAGAATAAGAAAAGTGGTTGTAATTTAAAAATTTGGTGTTGAATCAAACCCAAAAGTCTGAGGATGATGTAGATGTGGTCCAGGCAGACCCAGACAAAGTCAGAATACACTGACTATGATTGGGAGTGTGTAAGGAAAGAGGAAAATAATGATCGAAAGCTCTCACCTCAAAACACAAATCAAGAAGAACACTAAGAAAGAATGTTCCTAGAGTGCCTATTGTATTACGTTTGTTCAGCTTATGCTATTTGTATGGACTGAATGTTATGAACAGAACAATAGAATTTCTTGGTGAGGAAGGCTTCCTACGAAGAAATAATTCTAAAGGGTGAGGTTTTAGGAATGTTATGGCGGGGGGTGGGCTTTGCTCTGAAATATGACTCAACATAGCAAAAAGCTAGGTGCCCACTTTACCGTGATCATGTGATCACCTACAACTTCTTCCAGGTAGGATGTTGTTTAAGAATGTATGTATTATGAAATTTTGTGTGGTTTGGTAAGACTCAGAGAAAGAGAAAAGGATAGAAGTGCTTTTCTATGATTCATTTGTCAACCATCAACTGGTCATGACTTCCAGCGTATAGGTTGCCCTCAATTAATGTGAGCTAATGAGCTAAATCGGAATGCAGTGCACTTGTTTTTAAACCCAAATCGAAAGTATGATATTCGATGACAACAATAGATGAACAGGAAGATGGATGCTCTTTCACTAAAATGTAGAAAACAATAATAAGAAGGTTTGTTTTAAATACACCCAAAAAAAAATGTGTCTTTCGGAGCAAGTAGAAAGAAGAGAATGTTACCAAGGAGAGCGTTTTAATGTGAATGCAACTAGAAGGGAAACAAACACATGCAATTTGTCACCTAGGCATGAAGAAAGATGCAAGGAACCCCGAATGGGTCCCATCGGGTGAGCCAAAATGTTTCACCTGATTTCTTAGTTTTTCTAAGAAGTACTTGACGAAACAGATAAGGTAAAGGTGGTAAGAGGAATACCTATTCTTGGGATAGTTGAAGGTTGTATGCGCACGTATCTAAATTTTGAACCAAAGTGATTGGGAGATCTTCCTTTTGGCTAGGAGGAACTACCTGTATAAGAACCAAAACAAGACCACCAAAGAGAGTTAAACGATATGTGCAGGGGACTGCCTAACATGTGCTAGATACTGGAAGTGCAATACTTCCTAGATGGTTGTCAGTCCACTGTTTAAAACAATTCAATGCTGAAATAAAGTAAATATTGTCCTACTGTAGTTTAATATGATTTAGGCATCTCATACAAATGCAATAGGCTGGATCTAATCTAACAGGCTAGGCTATAAGGAGATCCAAAGGTCAAGTAGGTTGGTTATAGGTGAGTCTGAGCTAACAAGCTAGGTTAGATACAGATCTGAAGGTCAAATAGGTGTTCAGGTAGGTATACGTCAGAAAAAGGTTGTTGTTCTGGCACAGGTTAGGCGATACAGAGACCGACCACGGTTTTACTGTAACTGGCGACGGTTATAGAGAACCGGCGGTGGTTAGGTCAGAGACTGGTAAATTTACACAATTCAGGATTTAAAGGTTTTTAGGAAAGAATGGGGTTAGTAGAAGGTGTTGGGTGATCACAGAGGAGGTATAGATATGTTACAAAGGTCTGAGATTACTGAAGAGGTCAGATAGATAATTGGACAAGGTATTAAGAAGGATGAAGTGGTTGCTGTGTTGGAGAATGCTGGGTAGAAATTTCCACTATTGTGCCAGTGTATTTGGTTTCCTTTGTTGATCTACAAGTAATCTTCGTTCTGCTACTGCATCTGTAGAGATCGAATTTGCGATAAGGAAATCCAATGCCGAAGGTTCAAACTCGCAACCATCAACAACCAACCCGTATTACAAAGTTAGAGATGGGTATAAATAGACCATTTGGTCCATCTCGGTATAATCGGTGTCAGTTTAGGGTGAACCGGTGTCAGTTTAGGGTAAACTGACGTCAGTTTGGGTGAGATATCTCGGGTTGTTCAAAATCTACCTAGGAAGTGGTTCCGCCATTTGATAAGGGTCTCTTCTTTTCTCGGGGTGAAAACTAACCTTAGGAGGCTTTTAATTTGAGGTGAGGGGATGGGTGTAATGTTATTTTTTATTTAGGATATTGGTTTAGGGTTTAGGTTAATGGGTCAAATGATGGGGGGGTGGTTAGGTGAGTTGTATTTAATAAAGGCAATTATATTAAATAGGTGTGTGAGGGTAGTGAATTAATTTAATGTGAATAATTAAATAAATGTGTGTGCGGGTGAAAGGTCATTAAATTAATTAAAATAATTAAATTAATATATATGGAGATAAATGGCATTAATTTAATTAAAGTAATTAAATTAACATGTGTGGGGTGTAGAAGGTAAGTGCTAAGGTGTTGAGGATGAGGAAGTGATTATAGGGCTGCGGCAGGGGTCCAAGGTGATTACGACATGATTTTGGTGTCTACAACACCAACCCCCCAAAATGAATCAGCACCAAAAAAATCCATCTAAAATGAATTACATGTCTAAAATTTTTCTCACACAACTGATGATGACTCAATGAAGCTCACTCTTCTCCTCTATATTCTTCAAAACACCTTTATAACCTCCATGCCCAAAACTTCTTCCTTCGAGATGATTTTTTGCATCTAGCCTAGCTCACCCATACTTGATCTATCTATAGAACAACATCACATCCTCATTTTACTCTCATCAAGGCCACAAATACCTTCTCCTCCTTCAAACACTCCTCTAGGTCGCACTTTTCCTCCCTTTCACAACAAGCTCAAATGAGCTTTCTAATTTTCCCTTATACCCTTCTTGTGATCATAATACATGTAGTTAGGCATTCATATAGCAAAAAAAATTAAAACATCATTATAATATCCAATAAAAATAATCTATAAGACCATGCAAGTCGTCACCATTACCTAGAACCATTTAAGCCTCCATTAGGACTCAAGAACCCTAAAGCACAAACACAAGAAACTCACCAAAAAAACTTCACCAAATCATGAAAGACACTTAGAAATGTTTTATACTCCTTCAACAACATCCAGTAACCATAAAACACACTGAAACAATCATCTCTCCTCATGAATCCACTCAAGAGTATGCACAAACAAACACCCCAAAAACTAGTCTTCGCATAACAACCCATAACTTGCTCAACTATCATAAAAAACTAAAGTGTAATATATCAATGGAAATATCTAGACCTTAATGTCATCACTAAAATTAAACCATGCCATAAAACTCATTATAGCACTTCCAAAACAACTTTGCACTTATACTGCTCCAAACTGCCCAAAACTACCCAAAAACCAGTCACGTAAGATAGGGCACCCTTGACCTCCTAAGATCTCAACCATGATCTGAAATCATCATGGAAATGAATAAAAACTCCCATGATTCCATAAATTGTAAATTAGTTAATAGGTTCAATGGAGAACTTTGTCACAAACTGAAATTTTCTAGAAACTTACATATTTGAGTGGGGCCCACATACAACGAAAACCTCTAAATCACATGGAGGAGTCATATACAAAATAAAATCATCACATTTTAGAAAACAATAAATTATTTTCCACTACAACCAATTTCTTCCAAGTCGCTACCAAGCTATGGTTTTGAGAGGATTTAAAAGTTTTTTACCTTCTTAATGATTTTTCATAAAAACCCAATGATCAAACAACCTCATTCCACTTGGAAAATATTCATGATAGACCTATTAAACTATCACCAAGATATTGGGTCCCCATGTAAATCAAACACTCTCCAATGAGCATCAGAAAGTTAAAATTTATCTGAAAAATCTCACCTTTGGAAACTTGGTATGGGAAAAAATAACATAACTTTCTTAATCTTACATTCCAAGACCCGAAAATTGCACCACACCATTATATCAACCTTCTCCACATTCTGCAATGCTCACCTTTTTATTTCTGTGCTTAAAACAATCCAAATCACTTCACTAGGGTATGTTTTGTGAATGATTAGGTCTAGTGTAGACTTGGAAACCATGACTTCTCCTCATATCTGCACTCTAAGACACTTGTGAGTGTCCCTTGAAAGCGTTGGATCAAATTTACATAATATAATTAACATAATAATTGTTCTAATTAATTAATCTATAGCAGAATAAAAATTTATAGTGAGAGGATCTCTTTAAACTAAGGAGTCATATAAAACCTCCACAAACAACTCAAACTAAAGTTAGGTGAAATTTTTAAACCACCAAAACAATATATGTATGCACTAAAAAATATATGCCTAATAAATTATAATTCCTAACATTCCCCCCCTTAGTGCAAACATGGTAGGAAAACATACACACACTCAACTGTAATATGAACACCCTTGTGAAACATGTCCTACAATGTGACTCATGATCTTGATCACAATAAAGGATCTCTCCTTCCATGGTTTTAAACAGGATTACAACAAACCTTAACATGAATAGGCCTCATCAACTATCCACCTTGTGTGGTTTTCTGGATCCTCCCATAGACCCTTTCAAGATCCATGAATTGACTTACTTTGTTTCTTTTGTTCACCACTATGCTTGTACATAATGGAAGCATATAGGAATCACATCTTGCTTATTACAAAACTACACAATAGAACATATACAGGAAAGAGATTTCAAATTGCTTCCTATAAGAATCACAATGTTCTTGATTGCAGCCACTGTTGTCGATCGTTTTCACTTGATCTCAAACAACATATGAAACAACCATTACCACTAGAATCTTCCTTTGACTTTAGTCATTTTGGGCGCTTAATAGAAATGGAACATTGGTTTCATGTCCCCCCCACAATTTGAAATTTCCACACATGAACACTAAGAAGCAAATTGTATCGAAGACATACAACTGACTGGATCTTGCTAGTTAGATCTTGTTACACATGGTCACCATTGCAAGTGAACTTATTCACAAGCATACCATCTTCCAATGAAGTACGAAAGTCAAAGGATCACTGAAAAACATCTACGCTCCAAACAATTCTTTTTCCAGGATTCAAAACTATACAAATCAGGAACACTAAAAAACACACTGTAAAAATTGAAAGTAAATACTTACACCACAAAATTGCCACCATAACATCTATGTGGATATGTCATTGTCAACTGACAAGAGGTCACTAATCGACCTCTGACCTCTATGTTCCTCCATCCTCCGATGAAAGTATGTAAACTCATCTTGATTTGGCTCTTAGGATCTTAGAACAATTCACCCCACAAGATGGACATCACATACAATAAAAAATGCACCCAATTATTGATAAGTGAGGCAATTATTTATTATTATTATTATTTTAACAAAATTTTGACCGTGACTCTCAAAATGACTTCAACTTTATAAATTCAAAACAAACTCCACACACTATTAGTTTCACTTTATCAAACAAATGAAAATTGACTTTAACTCATATACTTTGGTCTAAAATTGATATGTACTTTTATCACGACACTTTGATGATAGAAAAGAATACAAATGGCACATTTTTTTGACAAGAATAAAAATTACACAACACTAGATTGGACCAAAGTAATGATGAAAAAAAATACTAACAACCCTTTATACTAATAAAGAGGGATTTAAAAAAAGAATAAACAAAACTCTATAATGAAAAATGAACAAAACTAAAGTATAAAAACTAACCATATTACCTAAAACCATGGGCTCAAAACTAAAGTATGAATATATGGACAATATTGATTGCATAATTCCAAAAAAAATAGCCTCACTCTTCTAAAGTCATTCAAACTTGGCTTTTGAAAATCATGTCCACCTAGCAATACATGAAAAATCATCTGAAACAAAAATGCGTCGTCTTAAGCCTCAATATTTAATATCTTCTACAATCCTTTGAAATCTACACATGCCTAACTAAGTGAGAGATCTCTATATGCCTTCATATATCTTCCTGTTTAATGATAATATCTCCCGTGACACTTTCTAGATCCAAAATTAGATATCGCATAGGTCTACCAGAGCTTTCATTGATGACATATTTACATGTTATAGATACATGTATAAATGTGCTTCGCTACTATGGTGAGGATTCGAGCTTGAAGAAAAGAAGATATTTGAGTGATGTTGAATACCAATGCAAATAGAAGACTTTATAACTCTCCACTCTTCGTTGGATCTTGATTCTTCCACCACTAGAAAGAAAGCAATTTTTATAGATCTAAGGAAAGGGTAAAACTGGTGCAAGGAGAGATGCCAATGCACAACAAAATTGTTCACAAATATCATCTTTCATCCACAGGGGTGATGTAGAATACAATTGCCCCTTAAAAATAAAATTAAACTTTCATCATCGAAAAACGTGCGCTATAAATGCATGCTCTGATACCATATGAAAGTGTTGGATCAGATTTACGTAATACAATGAACAAAATAATGGTTCTAATTAATTAATCTCTAGCAAAATATAAATTTATAGTGAGAGCATCTCCTTAAACTAAGGAGTCCTGTGAAACCTCCATGAACTAATCAAATTAAAGTTAGGCGAACTATTTCAACCACCAAAACAATATATGTATGCACTATTAAATATATGTCTAATAAAAGATAATTCCTAACATCCCTACACCTCATATAGCTTCTTCCCATGCTCTCACCATGTATATACAACTGCTACATGCCTTATTTCATCATGTCATGCCTCATAGTACTCTCTAGGCCTCACAAACAAGCACCTTGAACATGTTTATTTCACCAAATCTGACCTCAACACACCTTGGTCAGCCTTGAACACATGCAATGAACTTCATCACACTCCATGAAATCATCATAACATCACTAAGACAATTCGTCACCTCTACCAACCCTCACACTGAATCAAGACGCCATGAATCACCATGCAAGACCTACAAGACTTATCTTGGCTTGACACTACCAATCAACCTTAACGATTTTGAACTCTTTTAACATAAATGAAACTCAATAACAATACTGAAAACATCACTATTTGACGTCAATGAAAGCACCATGCCAACAATCTCCCCCTTTGTCATCGATGGAAAACTTATTGATGGAAAAATACAAAAAAACATACTCCCCCTAAGGAACTCATATGCCATCAAATCATTCTCCCCCTTTTGAAATTAATGACAAAGATGCATACATGAAACAACCTCTTTTGACGGTAAAAATGTCCCTCCACTTGGTTGGAAACATCAACCAAACATGACAAGGCCAACTTAACTTCTTCATCATTGTTTCTGACTCATAAAGCGACACAAGACTCCCCCGAAGAAGATGCATACTTTCCAAGAACTGACTCAGACCTTGACCATGCTCTTTACAACACAAAAAAGATTCTAAATTTCTTAGACTCATCATAACATTGAACTTCTTCCTTCTTCTTGACTATTAAGACACCATACTCAACAAGACCTAATCAAACTTCACAAGCCTAAGACTAATAATCAGACTATAAGACATACCTACCCATCTCCCCCTAAGAATAAAAAATCCTCTTTCTTCTTGATCTCTCATACTGATCTTCCTGACACCATAATTGCAATAAAACACTCATAATACCATGCACCCAGTCTTAAAACACTTAGTAGGAATTTCATGATTCACCAACAAACTCAAAACGGTGCTAGAGAGAATTGACTTCAAGAAACTCAGTAATTTCTCCAACTCAAACCTATAACGAAATGATCATAAAGTAAGAAGAGAATACCATTATTATAGCCAAATATATATCATAAAACTATAGATCTTAACTACCTCCCCCTGAGTTCAAGGTTGCTTTTGCTTCATAAAAAAAATTTGATACCTCAAAGATATCATTTGGATAACAAAATTTTTAATCTTCTCCTTGTTCCACACACCCCTGTACTCTATCATCAACATGTCTCTTATAATTTTATCTTGTCTTATATGTTTCACCTAATTTTTAGATCGTTTATTTGAAGTGTTGACGAAACAAATAGGGTAACGGGAATAGGAGGAATACCTATTTAAATGTTGGATAATGGGTTGTTTCGAACATATGACTTCCAAATCCATATCTGATCATGAGAGCTTCCTTTTGGATAGGAGAAACTACCTGTAATGCAAAGCAAGACCACCAAAAGGAATTAAATAATATGGGCAGTGAATTGCCTAGCGTATGCTAGATCTGGGAAGTGTGATACTTCCTAGATGGTTGTCAGTCCATTGTTTTAAACAATTTAATGTTGTAAACAAAGTAAATCCTATTGTAATTTAAAATGATTTAGGTATCTCACTTAAAACACAATAAGAAATAGATCTAATATAACAGGCTAAGCTAGAATATAATCCAAAGGTCAAATGATTGGTTCTGGGTTCTACAGGTTTGACAGAGGTCTCAGGTAGATGAGGGTGAGATGAAATTTGGTGGGTAGGTATTTGTTCTAGAATGTATGGGAAAATACAGAGACCAATGTCGGTTAAGGGTAACCGACAGAGGTCAGGTGTAACTGGTGTCGGTTACTGTGGAAATCTTGAAATGCCATTTAACAAGCTTTGGGTCCCCTTTGTGATTCCACAAAGGACTTTGGTTGGTCGGGATGAGGTATTGGGTGACTAGGGTAGGATTTGGTGAGGTTTTAATGGGTATATGGAGGTAGAAATTTTGGATAAGGTCAATAGGTGGCTAGGTAAATAATAGATGATAAAATGATGATGAAATGAAATAAACCTGAAAAGTATGATGTTATACTTACTTGGATTCCAGTCATGAATGCCTGTGAGTGAGGGATGGAGGTGTTGATGAGAGTTTTGAAGGTTGCAAGTGATCACCAACTGAAGGAAAGCTTCTGTATGGACTGCATGTACATTCCTCTTTGCTTGGTGAGATCAGATCATGGCTGGGATGGTTGTGCAGGAAAAGATGTTTGATCTCCTTCCTTGCATGTGGATTCTCGCTGGAATTCACTCTCTGAAGATGTGTTAATGCTCGCCAACCTTATTCTACTTCGTGCTTCCAACTTTCAACCTTGAGAATAAGGTTGTTTTGGGGTTAAAAGGGTAACCGATGGCGGTTCCGGATTAACCGGAGATGGTTAGGGGTAACTGGCGTCGGTCAAGGCGGGATTTCCTAGGTTTACTAAACTAGGGAGATCTTCTTGATTTCCTCGGATCTCATGTCGTTAACCCGCGGATTAGACTAGGAGCTTCTTGTGAGCATGCGGGAATGTGGTTAGAGGGAATGTAGGCATTGATTTTTAGGGTTTGGGTAAGTCTTAGTTAGTTATGGCAACTTACTAAGAATAGGTCTTAGGTTGAGTTGGCTTGGTGAGGTGTCTAAGTGAACTGTATGTGTGGATATTATTTAAAATAAGATATTTAAATAATAAATATAGTGTGGATAATGCATTAATTTAATTTAATTAAATTAATATTACTAGGGTGAAAGGGGCCATGTCTAGGTGAATGTGATGAAGGGTGCTTATTCATCGAGGGACCAAAGGGGAGTGTGACCTAATTCTAGTGTTTACATTATCTTCAATCACACCTTTTTGAAACACCAATTTAGAGCACAAAGCTTCACCTCATGTCATGGATTCAATCCTTCAATAACTTAACAAATAACACTTCTCATGACAAAACTACTTGATGCATTTCAATAATCATCATTTCTACCTATTAGATCTTTATTTCAGTACACACAAATCCTCATGATTGACTCCAAACCATGTCTTAAACCATCTTCATACTCACAAGTTCCTTTAGAGTCATTCACTCTTTAATGATGCCAATAACACTTCAAAATCCTTCACACAACACCTCAGGTCTTCATACCCCTGATTTGACTTTTAACATAGCTTCAAGGTCCTAACATGATTATAAAATTATTAAGGGAATTCATATCATCATAAGTAGACCATGAAAAATACATACCATCAAACATAACTATCCTTGATCTTCATATTGTCTCGACATTTTTCAAATCCTTTTCAAAACCCTTACACTTTGTATTCCTAGTAACCATCTTACAAGTATCCTTCAACTCCATGGAATGAATTCAAACTTTATGTAAAGAAAACATCTTAATTTAATTTTTACATACCTTTATCTATCCACTTCAACTCTAACTTCCTCAAGCAAACCCATATTTGTGTTATCCTATCAACTTGGTCAGCAAGAATTTCCAAGACATCTTCTTATGCCACTTGAATCACCTTATAAAAATGTAGACCCAGATTTGACAGTGTACTATCTTCCTTGCAACCTTATTGGAGTACATTACATATTTCTGAATGGTCTTAACTAAATGACACAAATTTCTAGAAATGAGAATACATAACTTTCATTACACAACTTTATAGAACTCTGATTTAGTTTTTCAAGATGCAAACTCTCCTATCCTGCTTACACACCTTAGAGAATCCTTCCTAAGTCCTAAAAAACATTCTTGAGGCACCAAAAAATTATTTTAACTAATAAAGAACTTGTACATACCTTCACAAGCTATCAAAATTAGATTTCCTTTCTCTTAGGGTTGTTTCATCTTTTCTGATCATGACCTATCCATCTGCCATTTTTATGGTTCACAATCTTTGTAACATGTACATGCAAACCCTGACCATAAGCACAAAGTACTTTGTCTCCTGATATGACTTCAATCCTCAAGAATTATCACAATCCTTGTTATACCTTCTCAAACCTACGAGGTCCACTTAAAAAATCTTCCAATATCCTCCTTACTCAAAGCACATCCTTCTAAAGATAACTCAAGACTATAGACCACACAAATCACTTTCTTCTTACAAATATTACCTGAGTACACCTTGACGCAATCCTTCCTTGTGATCAATTCTTCAAGTTTTCAACAAAACAACACCAAAAAAATTATTACCACTTTCAAGCTCAAATTAGGCCATACTTTTGTTGTCTCCATGCAAACCACTTCATGTTAATTCTCAACAAACACCTCAGTCATATTTTCATGGTAATTATTATGATCAACGCACATGTAGACACTTCTTATGTAGTATTGAGAGCATATATGTCTTATCAAACCTTCATACTCATTAAGTAACATCAACACTATGATAAGACTAAATGGATCAATAAAATATTTAGCAAGATACTTTTGACCATATTTATAACTTTCATCATGAAGTATCCAACATGAATAAACCCTCAGAGAACCCTTCTTGACTACATAAATATATAACAAGCCCCCCCTTAGAGCACCTAACCTCAATACCTTGAGATGTCAATTCATGCTTGAAACACATCTACTCACCTATTCATAATAGTTAACAACATATTCAAGCTTCAACCATGCATAAATATAGTTCTTAAACTCCTTAACTATCAATAATACACAGTTATGATAAGACTCTTGATGATTCTAATATAGAAATCAAGAAAAACACATAGCTTATCATAATATAATCTAACCTTATCTCTTCAGACACAACCTCAGGATGCTTCAACAGACTTGGAGAATTCCTCTATGAATCATAAAAGAGACACTCCTCCTTTCATAGGATCCTAGAACAACATATGTCTAGGATATTTCCAAAACTACAACTTCTTCTCATCTTCTGACTATTTAGCTTTCAATCACACATGATTCTCATTTACTTTGGGTTCATGCTCCATCATGAAAAATATAACTTATTTTATTGTAAGCACATTAAAATTATTCTTAATTTTCTTTAGTTCATTCTTCACATATTTAGTCTTTAAGATGATGTTCTTTCTTGTCACAGGTTCCTTCTTAATAGGATTAGATAATTTACAATGCTTGACTAATTTGGATTCCTCCTTCTTGAACTTATTTTCATTATCAAACTTTGGCAACCCTAAATATTTGACCTTGGGAGTAACAACCTTCTTGACCTTCCTTGAAGACTTAAAATGATAAAATATTGTAGTATGACCAGGCTTTTGAAATGTGTAGTAAACCACATTACTCATGTCTCTTGACTGATATGGATACTTACTTTTGAAATGCCTCTTACAATCCCTTACTCTATGACCAAACACATTACATGAGTAGAAATAATCATGAATTAGCATACCTCTTGGCATTAGGTTTTCTAACCGAGCTTGTATTTTTGACCTTTCTTGCACTAACATCCTTCTTTTGATCTCCACTTTAACTAGGACTGACATCTTGACTTGGTATATCATACTTCTCATCATATCCAATGCTCTTCTTGTGGTTTCCAATGAAACCAATACTTGTCTTGTCATCATCAGACCTCTAATTGTTCAAAATATCACCTTAGGGCCATAGTATTTCTCTCCAACTTCTCATAAGAATTCAACCTGTTAGATGTTTACTCCAACTCTACCTTGAAGTACCTAATCTCAACTTCATACCTAATACATTCATCTTATTTGACTTTAAGGACTTATGGGTAAGTGCAGCAAGTTGGGGGACAAAAAAGGGGTCATAAGTGGATGTCATATTGCAAATAACAACATAATATCAACTTGTAGGGATTATTAGCAATGCATACACTCAAAATTAGTAAAAAGTATATCAATATGAATCGTAGCATCCGGATTCTAGTTTCTAAACTACTCTTTTTTATAAAAAAAAATGGACAAGTTTAGCTATATTAAACACTCAAAATTCAATGACTTGGTATTTTTTTTAAAACACCTATAAGATCACAGTCTGTTTTCCCATGATTTGGATGACCAAAAATTTTATATATATATTTTTCCTTTGGTGAGAAGTTAGATGTCACTATCTATCTTGGGATAGATTTTATTTTGTATTTTTTAAGCAATATTTTATTTTTTTATGATTTTTTTCGTGAAAGTGGTTTGAAAAGATAAAGAAAACATAGCACTTTCCATTTTTCCGCCATAACTTCATTAAAAAATATTGAAATCAAATATATTTTTTTGAACATGCATATAATTTCACCACGGTTGGGATGGTATAAGTTTTATCACAGTCTGACAAGTGAAACAAAATTTGCAGTCTTAAACGTAGACATAAACATTCACGGGAAAAAGTGTCTTAAAGACCTACTATTAGTAAAAAATTATAAAATGATATTTATCCTATTCTATTCACTTTAAAATCAATATTTCTCCAAAGCTAACAGTCTCCCCTACACGATGGTACCATTTTTATGACATATTTTTGACTTTTTGGCATAGTTCAAGTCCGTGGAAGACTAAATTTGATGTTTTGCTATTTTTGATGTAAAATTCAGGATTTGATGTCCACTTAATTGTCCCCCAACTTGTTGCACTTACCCTTATAATTCAAACTTGAGATTTCTAAATTCATCATCCTTTCCTTGTAGAGTTGTTGTCACTAACACAACTTGAGATTACAACTCTTTGATGACCTAATCATGCTCAAAATTCATACAACTGATTGATATTCATATACCTTGACCAATGATTCCAAAACTTGGTTCTTATTTATTTGACACTTCAATTCTACTTCAACCTTGGATGAATTCTCATGATATTTATTAATCTTTCCCATTTTGTGCTTCAAAGGATCACATCAAGCTTGTTAAGTTTGCTTCAAAGGCTCTGATATGATACCAATTGTTGGAAGAACATTCACTAGGGGGTGAATCAATGAGTATTAAAACATTCAATCACTTAAATTTTAACCATTTATTAACCATTCATCATCTTAACCATTCACCATAAATCATGCATTCAAGAACTATAACAAAACATGAGTAATGAATAACACATCAACACATGGACATAATATATAAGTGGGAAACCATCAAGAGGAAGAAAACCCAATGAAACAAAATTGTATTATATCCATCTTTCTAATTTAGGTGAACACCAACTCAACAAGGAGCACCAACCCCACAAGGATCACTAATCCCTAGTTTGGTAAAGAACCAACCCTACAAGGAGGAACAAACCCCCCAATATGACTCAACACAAAAACAATCCACCTGAAATGAATTCCATATATTAAATGTTGTTCACACAACTGATGATGACTCAATAAAGCTCACTCTTCTCCTCTATCTTCTTCAAAACACCTCTCTACCCTCCATGCCCAAAACTTCTTCCTTCAAGTTGATTTCCACATTTTCCTTAGCTCACGCATACATAATATCTCTCTAGAAGATCATAAAAATCCTCATTTTTCTCTCATCAAGGTCACAAATACCTTCTTCACCTCCTTTAAACACCCCTCTAGGTTGTACTTTTCCTCCCTTTCACAACAAGCTCAAATGAGCTTTCTAATTTTCCTTTATACCCTTCTCACCATAATAGTACATGTAGGTCAGCCTTAATATAGAAAACAACTTAAAGCATATTTATAAAATCCTATTAAAATAATCAATAAGACCATCTGTTATCCAAAATTCACCCCTCAAGGTAATTTTGATAACATGCATCAAATTATTCAGTCCCAAGCATGTAGATTGATTCAAGGCCCAAAATCATGTTTTTGGGTGCCCCTCAGCTTCTCTGTAACTCTCCCATCCAAGAAGAAATCCCAACGAGTTGGAAAAAATGGAAAAAATGCAAAAAATAAGGTTGTAGGGTTGTTTTTAAGAATTTCGGGTCTGAAGGGTTTGGGTCATACCAGTACGAGTCGTACCAAGGTTCGTCGTACTAGGTTTGGGGCCGAAATACAAAGAAAATTGGCTAAGTCGGACATTTTTGTCCCAGGCAGTCTGTGGGACAGTTGGGACATCGGGACACAAAGTACGCGAAAAGCCGAAACAACCGAAGGTAATAAAAATCATCTAAGTCTTTTGTTTCGCGTGGTCCGGGACAGTCCGGGACAAAGGTACGAGTAGGATGTGAATCGGACGATTTGCCGAAAGACGGTCCATTTCGGGAAGTTCGGGGATTTTTGTCCGGGACAGCCGGGACAAAAGTACACGAGGGACGCGAAAAGTTGAAAAGGCCGCAAAAGAGACAAGGAAGCCCAAATCAGCCGATGCAGTGAGAATGTGTCTGAGGACAGTCTGGGACAAAAGTACACGTGGGATGCGAAAAGCCGAAATGGCCGAAGGCAAAGAAGAAAAGTCAACATTTGACCTGTGAACTTCAAACGGCCATATCTTTTGACTCCGAGCTCCGATTTTTACAAAATTAGAATTTTTGGAACGAGCACGACATCCTCTACACCACAAAAACTACATTTCTTATTTTTAATGAGGGTAGATATATTTAATTAAAAGAAACATATTCGGCTCCAGTCAGTTAATGCTCATTCCCGTCAAATGACAGAAAACGCCTGTCAGACCCAAAATAGCTGCCCGCACTCAGAAGGCCATAACTTTTGCATTTCTCAACGAAATCACAAAAAATTGATACCCTTGGAATTGTGGCTTCGAGATTAACGTAAAACAATCAAGAAATTCTAGATTTGATGAGAGATTGATTGATATTTTTTAGAAAACATGGTCAGTTCATAGCAGTGTTTTATTTGGTAGTTGGGAGTGCAATTAAGAGGCATGGTCACCATTCTTTCTCTGTTGCATCACCTGGGATAGTATGGGGAGCATTTTACAAGTAATATACAATCATTTTACTCCATTTAATGCCTCTTACAAGTGGTTGAAGAACAGACTTCGGGATTTCCATTTTACCTTCTCTCTCTCTTCTCATTTTTCTATAAATTGGAGTGTTGGGCTCATTGTAAAAGGGAGGTAGTTTTTGTAGTAAAGCTCTGCCAAAATTGCTTTGTGAATCCAATGTATTGCAGGCCCTTGTTGTGGACTCCTTGCATGGTGATCCAGGCCCTTACCTTGTAACCGATTGAACTGTGCATATCAGGAAGCAATAAAATACAAGTTTGTGGATGTATCTTCCCCTGCTGTGTTTTCTTGCATTCTTCTTGCCCCTTTAACCTTGATTACAAGAATATTGTGTCTATTATTATGTTATTGCAGGGATCCATTATCATTGTGTATGTTTGAAATATTTTTGTAAAATGCATTTTTGCTAGATTATAGAAAACTGTCATCACCCCTTCTAGCATGCGCTTTGCTTCTGTATCTCATGCATTTGAAGACTACTCTCACACCCTCCCTTTCTAATGTATCACCGTTGTAGTGTAGGCTTTCATTTTATGCATTCTCTCTCCCTGGTTCCTTCAAAATTTAGATTAGAATAGTTAGTTTCTCCTACATTAGAGTAGATTGTGGCAGGTAGTTTAGGAGCAAGAACCAGCTTTCTCTGGAGGTCTATCTCAAGTAGCAAGTCCCACAACTTAGAGATAGTACCCATGTTATCCAATCACACCGTGAGTTCAAGTATATGCGCTTGTATAAACATAGGGATGTTGTAATTTGGTGATAAAAAAATATTAGACTTAGGATAAATGTGTAGACACCCAAATTAGGTCACACCCTGCCAACTCCCCTTCGATTAATATACATCTAACCATGACCCCTACTCACATCATTATTAATTTAATTGCCTAAATTTAATTAATTTCCACCCCATCTCTCCACCTCATCCTAGATTTATTCCAAGCCTATTAATTAACTTAGACTAAGTCCCCACTCACCTTAACTAACTAGGACTCATTCTAACCCTAATCTTAAATATATATTATCCCTCTAACTGATTTCCAACTCCATTTAGCAATAATTCACACTCTTGACCCGAAATTAATTCTGAATCATGCCAAAATTGGGAAGAAACATGCTATTTTGAGTAAGTTAGACCTATTATCCCTAACCGATGCCGATTATTTATCAGTCGGCACCGGTCACCTAACCGCAGTTGCTTTCCTTAAATAGTATTTTTAAAATCTTTGTTCAAGTTCTGAATCTAGATTCCTATTCTTGCGATCTTTCATCCTTACTCTCAAGTTTTCTAGTAATCTTGTGACATACTAGAGGCCCTTACAACATTCAGACACCATACCAATCACCAAAAGGTTGTTCCAGAGCTTTTTGGTGCACTCATAGTGAAGCACCGTGCCTCTGGCTACTGCATTCAATTGGGACCAACCTCTCCTTCAACTACCACCACCATCTGCTACCCACCTCCATTTCACAATTACGTAATCTTCTTCTTTGTCATTTTCTTTCAATAGATTGGTTTTTTATCAATTATTTGCTTCTTTCCAACTTCTTTCATACCCAAATCCTTTCCTATCACCTCTACCCAACTATCTTCCCAAAGAACCTTCATACCTCGTCCAAACACTTATTTTATCAACTTTGAGTCTCCATAAAAATCCCATGACTTTCCCCAAGACTCCATCATTATCTATGCAATCATAGAGAGTGTCAAACATCCCATTTTCCATATTTCCACCTCATTGTCCCTACCGACACCGATCACCCAACTGACGTTGTTCATTTATTAGTAGCCGGCATCGGTCGCCTAACCGATACCGGTCTCAGTGACTAGTAAAATCCTCTAAACCAGTGAGCTAATAACTCTTTCCCAACAACTTAGAATCTCACCAAATCTTTCCCAGACCTCATTTATAACCTTTGTCAGACCTGCAAGTCCAAACCAACCTACTAGCCCTCCAATTAATCATAACTTTCCTATTAGATTAGATTTTCTTATTGTGTTTTATATGAGATGCGTGAATCATATTAACTAAAATATGATTTATTTTTTATACTCTTCCCTTGCATTAAATTATTAAAAATAATGGATTGACAGTCTTTCTAGGAAGATATACACTTCCTAAAACTAGCATACGCTAGGTAGTCCACTATCATATGTTGTTTTAATATTATTTGGTGGTATTGCATTGCTTCGATAGGTCATTCCTCCTAGCCAAAGGGAAGCTCTTCACAATAAACTTGGTCAACATTCAACGGTGCGCAACCTTCTTTGACTATCACAGGTATTCATTCTCACCTTTACCTATTATCTATTTTATCTATGCTTTGTGGTGAAACAAAATGATTTTAATAATGTAGTGTGATTAAATAGTGGGTATGAAATATCAATTTTTTTTATTAATTTGATTGAATAAAAACAAGGGGTGTGGATTTGCAGCCTAGAATTCATTGTAAATGACCCAGGCATGCTGGCACATCACTCAGCCTAAGCTAAGCGCACACAAGAAGTGAGCAAAGGCATCAGGTCCCTCTTTAGAGTTGTTTGTACAGAATGTTAACATGATATTGCATATGTATATTCAGATTCATAACCAACAGTAAAAAATCCACATTACATAAACCAGATCTAGATCTTAGAATATATAAAATATGAATTAAACAATGACTACAATAATATTTACCATACAAGAACCATTTTCATTCATGTTCAACACCATTATCCAGCCAATATGATCCATTGTATTAAATATTATTAAACACAAAATCTTCATACATTAAAAAGGTATCTTCATGAGTCATGCGCGTGACAAAACCAACAACATAACTCTATGTAATAATTGACACTTACTTAACCATGAAAATCAATACATATATATATATATATATATATAGGGGTGGAGACTTTCCCTTCACCTCCCATGCACTATCTCAAAATAGGCCACATGCCAAAAATAGCGATGTGCCTTTACAAAAGGATGCAAAACATGTAAGTGCTCTAATAATAGACTTCCTATAGTTAACTCTGAGTAGAAATCCTATTATTAGCCTAAACTACACATGGTGCTCAGTTGATGCTTGTTCCCAAAATACCCTTGCATGGACTGCAAGTCTTCATGTCTTTGTGTGCTCTGCACACTAACTCCAAAAATACCCTTAACAACATAAACAGCTAAGTCCTGATCTTAGGCGCTTCAACCATATTGTAGCACCACACGCTATTCTAGTGCCCTACATTCACATGCCCAAAAATTATCCCATTTTTGTTCATCCAACATTACCCCACAATAAAATGGATTTCCACCCCCATAATGGGTCATCACCTCATCATTCCAAAGAATATAGGATAATGAATGAATAAATAAAGAATAAATAATACGTTGAGTCATCTTATTGTGTACCCTTTTCTTCTTATGGTAGAATGAATTATGGATATTCACTTTGAATTTCCCCTTCAAACTCATACCATTCCTTAAGCACTGCATTTGTCTTATCAAGGATGTCCACAATGAAACCATCTAACTCATCTAGAGTCATGTTTCCACCCTCAATCTTAAAAATTCTAAGGATTTTGGCCATACTTGAGACCATCCCTTCCATGACATCCATCTTTTTGGAAATGAGCTTCCCAATGCTCTTGATTCGATCCATATGTTGTTTCCTTGCAGCATCCATCACGTTGCACTTTTTTTCTTCCAGGGTAACTTGTTCTGTGCGCTCGAGTGTTTCATCTTTTGTTTCCTGCAGAACTTCATTTTCCTCTCCTTTCATTCTTTCTTGTACTAAGTTATCATGAAAAGTATACATGGCCAACACCGAATTTTCCTTCTTCATTTCATCCTTTAAGGCTTGCAAAAAAGCGTCATTACTAGATATATTCCTTGCAATTGAAGCCTTAGCTCTCGAGGATTCTTCCACAACGTCATTTTGTTTAGGGAGGCACATTGTTCCTTACTCCAGAAGTAGACAAACTATTGTTCAAAGATAATGTAGTTCATACTTAAAACACTATCACCTTCTCCTGAAAATTGGGACTCTTCTGTAAGATCTCATCCATTATCTGTTCAGCAATCTTATTAACATTTTGTGCCTCATCCACTGCATTATACTTCTATCCCAATTAGGTGTAATTGATTAAGAAAAATATGAATAAATATGCTATGAAAATGCTTAATCTGATTGTTATTGTAGTAGAAAATGAATAATCAATTAAGTACAGAAATTAACCCAAGTAAAATAAGATAGAAAATATGAAACCCTAAGTTCAAAGGGGAGATAGAAAAGCTTAGTTGATTCACAGAAATCCTGAAAGTGCACAGAACTGGAAAACTAGAAAATAAAAAGCATCGATTGTCACAACGAAGCCCAGAAAAATGTAGATCTAGAGGAACACACTAGACAAGAGCACCTAGAAAGGGTCAGGGGCACCTGCGGGTGCCACAGACTAGAAATGGGCACATGTGATTGTGAAAATGCTCAGAAAATCATCTTTGATTGGTCACAAGGTGTTCATTTTCCTTCACCTTTGGTCGCTAATATGTCGCACAATGTTCACCGAGGTCACTGGAATGAAATAATGACCTGTAAAACACTCAAAGAGACATCAAATCCTAAAAATGAAAGGTACAAAATGAGGGGTCAGACTGTCCTTGGTTATCAAACAAGTGATCATTGTACTACATTTCAGACCCAATATAGTTCTATGTGTGTGTGTAGAATCGTGTCATATGTGGCTCTTATGTGTGTCGCACTTGGATAACAAGCAAGTGGATAGATGTAAAGAAATGTAATAGATGTGTGCATGTAATATAATAGAATCCCCTCCTATGAACTATATCCATAATAATGCACTCCCTTTCCCTTGGATGGATGTTAGAATGGATGTTTGAATGATCTTGAATAGCCTTTAGATGTAACCTTAGGTGGTGATAGCTAATGTTTAGTGCTTGGTCCTTTATTATGATCACATAGCTTTATATTTATATGGTTCCCTTGCTATAATTTCGTAATTAATCTCACAAAGGTTGAATACTAAAAATATAATATGCTTAAATGGATAGAAATTACCCAAAAGATGTGAACAAAGTATAAAGAGGTCAAGGGCGCCCAGAGGGGATGGGAGCGCCTGGCGCTGGGGTCCTGGCTGGGCACTAGTGTCCAAGATGATAAATGTTGAGGTGTGAAAAGAAATTTTGAGATAGAAGGAGTGTAAGAAAAAATGTGGTAGCAGAAAGAAAGAAAAGATGGCCAAGGACATGGGTTAATAAATACTTTTCTACTTATGAATCATATGAATATTAGTATGTAATTAGGACTAGATAATTACCCAAAGTGCTTGATTTTGTGTCTAAACTTTTCCCCACTTTATGTTTTTGAGTGAAATATTAATAAGATAAAGTAGATAAGAGATGTGTACCTGATAACCATGTAGATTGATGGTGCAAAACGTGCCAAGAGACAAGGAAAAGCATGGAATGATAAAAAGGTGGAGCATGGAGACTAAAGATTGGAAAGTGAAAAAAGTGATGATATAATGACCCTAGGGTGGAAATGCATATTTTTATGTCGCCAATGTTCCTATTGTTGATTTCTATGCTAATGTGTTTGATGTTGTTTATTGATGTAGGATGATGATGAATGATGTTGACTACCACTTCCCATACAAACTGACCTACGAAACAAAAGAACAAACAAGTAGTCAAATATGCATTTATATGTGTAAAAATATTGTAAAGAAGTATGTAAAATGAAAATTGTAAAAATAGTAACATGTGCCCCTGATCCGTGATGAGGAAAGAGTGTAGAAAGGATCCTATAGATGTTGTAAAAGACTAAATTTTTTTGGTGATCTCATGCTAGCTGTGTTGGCTGCGAGTTTTTCAAGTGATCTCATGCCAATGATCTGGAAGAATTTTAGGGAGAAAATCTTGGTACCATCCTCCAACCTTTAACTACTTCCCACAATGTAGAACACCACTGTATATGGTGTGTAAAAATTTGATCTGATTCAACCATTTCTGACCCAATGCCGAAAAATAAAAATGTTGTATGTTGTGTGTTAAGGACTATCTTCCCTATAAAATTCATTATGTGGTGTGTTGTAGACTATGTTGCACTGAAGAATTTTGTGTAACTACCCCCTGGTCACAGGTGTCCAGGAAGGGTCACAAGTGGCCCAACGTTATTGTCTGGGTCTAGGTGTTGGTGTTTATGTTATGTCAAGGACCCAAGTCAAGATCCAAGTCATATCCAATGTTGCTTACTATTTTGTACCGATACTATGTTATGATAAACTGTGCGTGTAGACTTTTGTATGGGGTGACTGATTCACCCAGATGATGCCCACCTTTTTTGGGGTGCATGCAAAATCGTTGAGGAGTATGCGACCCAAAGGAGGATCGAACGATTTGTTGAAACTATGCCCTACAGGGGAAGGGAGTGTTTTTTGTAGAAACCATGGCACATGAAAAGTAAGTGGTTAGGATACAAGTGTTAGTATAAGAAAACATGCATGTAATATGTAAGCTAGCAAACAATCAGATAATGTGTAATCTAAGACGCAAGAAGACAACATACAAGAAGACAATATAGACCGTGAAAAAGTAGGTTTCAAACATGGGACATCACTCACGATGTCACAAGAAAATCAAGGACAACTAGGCCCAAAAGAAGACGGGTGTGCACATAAGAAAAGGGGCCAAGCCTGCAAACAGTGGAAAAAAATGACAAGCAAAGACAAGCAATGTAATAGACAACTACAAAAGTAAATAGACATGCAAGAAACATGTTGCACATGAAGCACCCGTTAGCATGTTAGAAAGATAAAAGGTATGTCAAGGCATGTATAATATGATAATAATGTGCTATGAAATAAAATGAAACAATATCACCTGTAGTGTATGAAATTGGATGCCCACAGAAGCCTTTGTGGGACTGTTAATAGGTACTACACAAGCATCCATGATGCGTGTAAGGATCTATAGAATCTATGATTAAAATTAGAAAGAAAGTGAACACGTATGTGTGTATGGAAAAGATAATGACATACAAGATATCTATATAACATGTGTAATAAAGTGTATATGTAACAAGTAAATGTCAGCAAGACTAAATGTGGCCAATATATGCAGTATGTTGTATAGTGTAGATGTAATAGAATACAAATTGAGTGTGATACAAGCCACGTGCCCCCAAATGAGTATGGATGTGTATGCATGTGATGAGGTTCATTTATATATGCCCCCTTAGCAGGAAATAATGGACCGTAGAGCAAGAGCGTGTCATCAGGTAATGGTTTGAATTATGTGTACTAAAAATATGTGATCGTCAAAGTGCAAATCGTAGAGTGTGTGAGTGAGTGAGCAATTGAACGTGTGAGTGTGATGAGGTCCATTTGAGATGTAGACCCTCAGGAGTTGAGTATGAACCATGAGACTAGAGTGTATCATAGTGTAATGACCGCATCGTGTAGAAGTAGAGGTGTAGAGTGAATGTATAGAGTGAATAAGACACAAAGTGTGGAGTAGATGTTATAAGAGAAGATGTCATGTATGAAATGTGTAATGTGTGGTGTGACTAAGAAATGCTAGAGATATGTGTTGTAAATGTGCAAAGTGTAAAATGTGGAATGTGGCCAAGTGATGAGAAGGATGTACGGTGAATGTGTCAAGTGTATGAAACGATGTAGTGTGTAGTGTATAGTGTGCAATGTGTGAGGTTCATGTGTATAGTATGCCCTCAACAATCAAGTGTGAACCACAACATGAAATTTCATCATCGGGTAATGATGATACAAATAGTGTATCAAAATGCATGCGGTGAATGCCTATAGATGCATAGGATGATGTATATAATGCGATGATAAAAATGGTAGATGACTAGTAATGCAAGAGTAGGATGGGAGGTTTGAATTGGCATGATTCCCCCAAGTATGTGTGATAAAGAGCATAATCATGTAATGTCATCATCATTTTCATGGTCAAATCTAAATAGAGAAGCATCAGAAACTTGGTAAGCAATAGTGTCAGGTTGATCCAATAAAGAGCCATTGATGGGTAGATTGTACATGCCCATAACATATTCCTCATCAATGAGGGAGGTAATGGACATCAATGTACATACCAATAGGTGATATTCTGTGTATAGCCAATAAATTAATTGTTGTAAATGAGCACACAACCGAAGGGCATAGGAAATGAGATATCAATATGATCAGGGTCCAATGTGCCCCCAATGTAATCAAGCCAAGATTACCCTAATGTAAGTGGAGAAGAGCAAGGAGATCGCGCAGGAAATACTATGAGATGAAAGACACACAGACCATAAGCAACAATGATAGTGATGAATCCATGATATAGATGAGGTGGAGGATGAAGATCCTCAAAAGTGAAACCTAGCTGAGTCAATCCATCATGTGTACATAGAGTGTCATCACAAGTAGGTTCAAATGGAATATGCTCCCAATAAGAATCATTCATGAAAAGTGTACATGTGAAGGGAGGACGTGTTAATGATGGATGTACATGTGAGAGTGAAGTAGGTGGAACGAAGTATGATGGGTGGATAGGCCCCTGATAAAGTACCATATAACTTGTAGTAGTGGGAGGGGGAGATGGTGCGGATGGGACAGTATCTAACATACAGATAGCACCTTATTTTGGGGTTAGCACACCGGTTGTACAGTTAATATATCAGATCTAAGCATACATGCAAATAAAAATGGATATTCTACCAAAAAAATATACAAAATAAGAGATATAAATCAACACCAGATTTAACGTGGTTCACCCAGTGTGGGCTATGTTTACCAAGAAACAAGCTAATCTATTATCTAAGGCTTTCACAAGATATACAATTGAATATTTATAATCTTCCACACCTCTCAGATGTACAATACTTTCTTTCACTCAAGCTTTTGCTTCTTCTCCAAGAATTCTCTCTCTCACAATTATTCTCACAATAATCATCAACTTTTGCAATTTCTTCTTAATTATTACTTCTAAACCCTAGCTTTCATACTTATATAGGTGTATACAAACTAAGGGCACTTATTCATGTAATTACAATCAATAAATATGTTTTAATGCTAAAATTAGATCTAATTCCTGAGATTTAAATAAAACACTCCCACACAGGTAACCAACGCTGGTTAGCCATAAACGATGCCAGTTCATCCTTGCCTGACCGATGTCAGTACCTCCATAACTGATGTTGGTTACTGTGTTTTCCAGTAAGTTTCATATTGCATGCTAATCCGAAGTAATTTAGCTCCAAAAATCAACAATATCCCACTTGGAGATTAATTATTGCACCATACCTGTACAACGTCATTCTTAGATCCTTAGCTTTTTTTCTTCCTCTTCAAGTCTCAAAATCGAATACCAACAAAATTGGAGTGTAACTCCAACTTCTCCTTTGCTAATAAATTTGTTAGCATATTCGTAGGGTTTTCACTCATATGAATCTTCTCCAGCTTCAACTACTCATCCTCCAATACCTGTCGTATGAAGTGATACCTCAACTGAATGTGTTTCATTCTCAAATAAAACACTAAGTTCTTTGCGAAATGAATTACACTCTGACTATCATTGAATAATTTGCAATCATCTTGCTTCTTTCCCAACTTTTTCATGAACCTACTTATCCATATCACCTCATTTCTAGCCTCTGTAGCTGCAACCTACTTTGTCTCTATAGTAAATAAATCCACAAATTCTGTAATATTGAAATCTAGCTAATTGTTGTCCCACCTACTGTGAAAATATATCTAGCCGTGCTCCTCCTACCATCCAAATAGCCGGCCATATCCAAATCAACATATCCACATAATGAAATATCTAAACCTCCATAGCATAACTGCATGTTAGATGTCCCTTTCAAATACCTGAGTATCAATTGGACTTCTTTCCAATGCTCTTTACCTGGATTGGCCATATATCTACTCACAACTCCCAATTCCTGTGTAATGTCTGGTCTAGTACAAACCATAGCATACATGAGACTCCCAACTACTGAAGCATATGACACTCGTGTCATGTATTTGACCTCCTCATGTGATGATGGGTAGTGATCTTTACTCAATTTTAAGTGTCCATCTATAGGTGTACTTACAGGTTTTGAATCTTCCATGTTAAACCTTTCCAACACCTTATTGATATAATCCTCCTGAGACAAATACAATTTCTTGTTCTTCCTGTATCTGTGTATTTGCATGCCAAGGATTCTTTTTGCAGCTCCTAAATCTTTCATAGCAAATTTGTGAGCTAGCTTTCTCTTGAGCTCACCAATGTCCTACATACTAGATCCTACAATATGCATATCATCCACATACAGTTACAAAATAATATAGCTCCCATTTTCAAGCTTCTTGAAATAAACACAATGGTCAAATTCACATCTCAAATAACCATGCTCATGCATGAAACTATCAAACCTCATGTAACATTTCCTTGGAGCTTGCTTGAGCCCATATAGACTCTTTTTCAACCTGCACACTAATTTCTCATTACCCTTGACTTCATACCCAAGTGGATGTTGCATATAAATTTCTTCATCTAAATCACCATGAAGGAAATTCATCTTCACATTTAGTTTCTCTAAATGAAAATCCTCTACTGCAACTAAACTCAATATAATACGAATAGAAGTCATCTTTACAACAATAGAAAATATTTCACCAAAGTCAATACATGTTTTTTGTGCAAATCCTTTTACTACAAGCCTTGCCTTGTACCTTTTATGTCCATCATCTTCTTCCTTGATCCTATAAACCCATTTGTTCTGCAATGTCCTCTTACCTTCTGGTAACTTAACCAAATCCCAAGTTTGGTTTTGTTCCAAAGATTTCATCTCCTCATCCATGTTATACTCCCACTGGACATGAGTCTTATCCTGCATTGCTTCTTCAAAAGTTTCTGGTTCACCATTATGAGTCAATAATAAATAAAATAGAGAAGGTGTAAATATTTCTGGAGGTTTACTTACCCTTTGTGACCTTCTCAAAGAAGTTTGGGGTACCAGAGGCTCATTCTGGACCTCCTGAATATTTGTATCCAAATTTGTCAGTGACCAACGCCGGTCACCTGTAATCGACATCGGTTCTACTAACTGATGGCATTTTGTCTCTTCTATAACCGATACTGGTTCTGTTGACTGATATCGGTCAGGGGTCAACCGACACTGGTTACTGTGTAACCTTGTCAGTATTACTTTAAAATTCGAGAGTTCATTTTCATTCACAAACTTCTCAACTGGTTCCTCCGTGGGTACCATAAGTTGATCTCTGTACATTCTCTTTTCATCCCATTCAATTTCATGACTCCTAATAATTTTAGAATTCTCTAAATCCTAAAAATGGAATCTGAAATCACCAGATCCATAACCAATGAAAGTGCATCTCTTGAATTTTTCTTTTAACTTTTTCCTATTTTCCTTACTAATATGCACAAAAGCTTATGAACCAAAAACTTTAAGAAAATATAAATCTACCTCTTTTTCGGTCCAAGCTTCCTCTGGTATTCCTCCATCTAGTGAACTTAAAGGCCCATGGTTAATCAAATAAACCGTTGTATCAACTGCTTCTGCCCAAAACTACAAGGGCAATCTAGAATGTATCATCATACTTCTAGCACGTTCCATGATTCTCATGTTCATTATTTATGTAACTCCATTCTTCTGTGGTGTTCTTGGAACCGTTCTTTCTCTATGTATCTCATTCACTAAACAATAATCATTGAAATCTTTGTTACAGTATTCACCACCATTTTCAAATCTAAGGCACTTTAACTTTAAATTTAATTCATTCTTAACAAGGGTTTTCCATCTTTTAAAAGTTTCAAAAACATCATATTTATGTTTAATACAATAAACGCATACCTTTCTTGTAGCATCATCAATGAAAATAACATAATACTGGGATCCTCCATGAGAAGCTACCTCAGTTGGTCCCCACACATATGAGTGCACAAGCTCCAATTTTTTCTCCTCCTTAGTTGCCCCGAATTTGAGAAATTTCACTTTCTTTTACTTTCCAAATATACAATGCTCACAGAAATCAAGATCTAAATCTTTCAAATCTAATAACTTACCCTTAGCCTTTAATATATGCATTCCTTTTTTACTCATATGGCCCAACCGATTATTCCACATGCATGCATTTGAATCTGAAGTAGATAATGCAGAAAATGAATCAATAACACAGATAGATAAATATAACATTCCTACCTTCTTACCTCTTGCCACAACAAAAGCACCCTTGGTGAATTTCTAAGAGTCTCCTGTAAATGTAACCATGCAACTAGCTTCACTTAGTTTCCTTGTAGAAATAAGATTCTTCTTGAGGCTTGACACATGTCTCACATATTTCAATACCCATGTATTTCCATTCTACAATTTTAGATGAATTTCACCTTTACCAGTAATATTGTAAGGTTCATCACCACCCAAATAAACATGTCCAAAATTTCCCTGACATAATTTCTGAAGTAACCCTTATTAGGGGTTACATGGAAAGAAGATCCTGAATCTAAAACCCATGATTCAATTCTATTATATAAATAAATAATAAGATCATCTTGCATTACCTTTGCTGCAGCAAGATTTTCTTCTTTACCTTTATCTGGTTGTTGGTTCTCTTTATCCTTTGACAACAGTCTTTCTTTACATGTCCTTTCTTTCCACATTTCCAACAGGTAATTCCATTACCTCTTGATTTAGATCTGTTATCCCTTGACTTTTATTTCTCATTACTCTTACTCTTAGATATCTCCTTCCGCCTACCCCTGCTTTCTACATTCAAAGCATTCCCAGATGATGATTCATCTGTAATCTTCCTACGAATTTCTTCATTCAATATTATACTAACCACATCATCAAACTTAAAAATATTATTATCAAATATTTTATTACTAACAACCATTACCAAGTTATCCCAACTATCATGCAAATAACATAAGAATAAAAATTCTTTCACTTCATCATCAAATGGTATATCAATCGATTTTGACTGATTCTCAATATATTAGAAATTATTCAAATGACTAGATGCAGATCCACCTTCATGCATATTAGAACTAAATAGTATCTTCATCAAATAAACTTTATTTGAAGCACTAGGTTTTTCATATAAATTAGCAAGAGATTTCATTAACTCTTCCGTAGATGTCGCTTATGTAATATTGGAAGCCAAGGATGTTGTCAAGCTCAATCTTATAGATCCCAAATCCTTTCTATCAAAAATCTTCCATTCTTCATCAGTTATCTTCATAGGTCTAGACTTTTTTTCCAATGGTAAGTACAAATCTCTTTGATACAAATAATCCTCAATCTGCATCTTCCATAATTGATAATTTTGGTCGTCAAACTTCTCTACCTTGTATTTGTTTTCTTCTTACATTGTTGTAGCTCCCACTCAATAGAAAACCCTATGTGAGTAAATATGTTAACACATAAAAATCTCAAAAAAAAAATATGATACTAGTTGTTGGGGTTAGCACACCGGTTGTACAGATAATATATCATATCTAAACATACATGCAAATAAAAGTGGATATTCTACCAGAAGAAATATATAAAACAAGAGATATAAACCAACACCATATTTAACGTGGTTCACCTAGTGTGGGCTACGTCCACCAAGAAACAAGTCAATCTATTATCCAAATCTTTCACAAGATATATAATTGAATATTTACAATCTTTCACACCTCTCATATGTATAGTACTTTCTTTCACTTAGCTTTTGCTTCTTCTTCAAGAATTCTCTCTCTCACAATTATTCTCACAATAATCATCAATTTTTACAATTTCTTCTTAATTATTACTTCTAAACCCTAGCTTTCATGCTTATATAGGCGTATACAAATCTAGGGCACTTACTCATGCAATTACAATCAATAAATTTTCCTTAATACTAAAATTAGATCTAATTCCCGAGAGTTAAATAAAACACTCCCACACAGGTAACCGACGCCGATTAACCCTAACCGATGTCGATTCTTCCTTGACTGACCGATGTTGGTCATAGGTGACCGATGCCGGTCCCTCCATAACTGATGTCAGTTACTGTGTTTTCTAACAAGTTTCATATTGCATGCTAATCTGATGTAATTGAACTCCACAACTCAGCACCTTCAAGTGGTGGAAAATGAATCGGAGTATCCATAGGTTGTGGTTCATTGGTGGTAGCAGATGTTGAAGTATAAAGTGTAGTGTTGGGATCATGGTCACAATATTTAAATGGGTGACGATCACTAGGAATAGTATATTATATGCTCTAATGTAAGAATTACACACAGCGATGTACTGTAGAAGGAACTACTTGCATGACATGAAGCCATGGCCTACCAAGTAAAAAATTGTACGAAACTGGGACGTCAATGACAAAGAAAATTGTATTAAGATTTTTTGGCCTAATAGTGATAGGAAAAGTAATGTGACCTATGCATGGATGAACATATCCATCACATGCGTAAAGAGAAAGAGATGAAGGAATCACTTTAGCAACAGAAAGACCGAGATTGTCAAGGAATGACATAGTGAAATATTTAGCTCATATCCATTATCAATGATGGAGCATTTAACACCCACATTATAAATGTAAAGCATGATGTATAAAGGTGGATCATTTTCAAAAATTGAAAGATCAGCATTGGGATTCGATGGAAAAGAAATGTACTGAGAAAATGTATCTACAAATGTGTTATACAATGTATCTGGATGAATATCAGAAGGAAGGTGAGTAGTAGCTAGGAGAGTTTTGATTTTATCTCTTAATTCAGGATTAATGAGGAGGAAATCATTAATAGAGATACTCATGATGAGAGGATCCTAGGAAGATAGCAACAATAGAAGTATGAGGACCTTAAGGGTGTTCCAATCGAGTTCGGGTTCACCAAAATGATTAAGAAAAATATGAATAAAAATGCTATGAAAATGTTTAATCTGATTGTTATTGTAGCAATAAATGAAAAATCAATTAAGTACAAAAATTAACCCACGAAAACTAAGATGGAAAATATGAAACCCTAAGTGCAAAGGAAAGATATAAAATATTATATGATTCTCAAAAATCTTGAAAGTGCACACAGTTGGAAAACTTGAAAATTCAAAGCACAGACTGTCGCAACGAAGCTTAGAAAAGTGCATATCTGGAGGAACACGCTAGAAAGGGGTGCCTAGAAAGGAGCAGGGGAACCTACGGGCGCAACAAAATGGCAATGGGATCCTATGATAGCAAAAAATGATCAAAAAACCATCTTTGATTGGTCACAAGGAATTCATTGTCCTTCACCTTTGGTCACTAGTATGTCGCACAATGTTTGTCGATGTCATTAGAAACTTGCAATGAAATAATGACATGTAAAACCCTCAAAGAGACATCACATCCTAAAAAATAAAGATGCAAAATGAGGGGTCAGATTATCCTCAGCTATCAAACAAGTGATCTTATGACTGAGTGATGCACTACATTTCAGACCCAATGTACTTTTGTGTGCGTATGTGGTATCATGCCTTAGGTGGCTCTTATGCATGTCACATTTAGATAGTGAGAAAGTAGCCAGATGTAAAGAAATGGAATAGTTGTGTGCATGGAATAGAGTAGACTCCCCTCCTATGAAGTGTATGCAAAATAATGTAGTCCCTTACCCTTTAATGGATGCTTAAATGTTCTTGAATAGCCTTTGGATGCAACCTTATGTGGTGATAGCTAATTCTTATTGCTTGGTCCTTTATTATGATCACATAACTTTATATTTATATGATTCTCTTGCTTGAATTTCGTAATTAACCCTGAAAAGGTTGACTACCAAAAACATAAGATGCTCAAACGGCTTGAAATAACCCAAAAGATGTGAACAAAGTATAAAGAGGTCAGGGGTGCCCAGAGGGGATGGGAGCGCCTAACGTTGGTGTCTTGTTTGGGCACTAGTGTACATGATGATAAATACTGAGGTGTGAAAAGATAGATTGAGCTAGGAGTGTAAGACCAAAAGCGGTAGCAGAAAGAAAGAAAAGATGGCGAAGGACATGGGTTAATTAGTAGTTTTCTTACTTAGGAATCATATGAATAGTAGTATGTAATTAGAACTAGATAATTACCCAAAGTGTGTGATTTTTTGTCTACAGTAAGATATTAATTGTTATTAAGATTTTTGATGATATATCTAGGATCTATATGTTCACTCTTAACCACATTACATTGAGTTGAACAACCTTGTTCTTGGTGATCAGAAGGATAAGATGAGAACAACGAAGCTTCATGGGTACGATTAGGACAACTAGGAAGATTATCATTGGTATGATGAGAATTATAACAAATAGGAGCATGAAGAGGGAATGCAGACATGAATGAATAACCCATGGAAAAGTTCAGGGGATTCAACTGAGTCATAAAGATCCTAAGAGGAGACATTGGTGTAGTCTAAAAGTTGAAAATAGAGATCTATAAAAATGTGATTTAGAAGCACTTGACCGTGCATAAATTTGACACAAGGGCCAATGGTGTCAGGAAAGAAAATGAATTAAAATAGACACAATCAACCCTGCACAGAATTAACACATGGGTTGATGACATCTAAGAAAAAGTTTGAACATAGTAGACATAATCGACCCTACACATGATTGACATAGGGGCCGATGGCATCTGGGAGAGAGCTTGGACAGAACATTTAGGATTGACCCTGTACACAATTGGTGCAGGGGCCGATGGCGTTTGGGGAAATTGATTTTTAGGGTTTTTCTGAATTTTAAAAGTTAAAACAATACAAAAATGAAAAATGAGCACTTTTAACGAGATGTGCTCGATCAAGAGGTGTAAAATAAGATTCACGTCGAGTTCACCAAGGATGTATGGTGGGTAAAAATGTGTCTCGAAATTGTGCACTCTTATCATCCATTCAACTAGGGTATCGAGGCAACGAGTAAGGGACACACCAAGACCAAAACACAACGAATAGAATTAAAGGGGGTACACGGACCACTAAGATCACACATTCAAAGGGATGTAACCCTTATACTATGACAACCTAAGGTCTCCAAGGCCCTGATTCGAAGAAGAGGAAGGAATCCTATTGGCATATTGGAACTATGGGGGTAATGAAAGATAAAATAAACATGTAAAGTCTATGTTAACCGAAGTAAAGCATGTAACATGAAGTAAAGAATTTAAATATAGTATGTTGACCTAGCATGTGCATAAAATACTAAGCTAACATACAGTAAATAACAAAGATGTAGGAGACTACTCTATACAAAATGACAAGTCGGGTTAGGGCACCTACATGTTGGAGGGCGGTTGCTGATGCATCTATCTCTCAAAGTACCATACACTAAGAGAGTATATTTCAAACATAAAATGGGAAAAAAATCCATTCCTATCTCACTATAGGTGACCCAAAGTGCAAGAAAACCAATCCAAATAAGAATACTCTCCAAGCAAAGAGTCAAGATGCAAGAAATATAAGAGATGAGCGAGTAGATCCAAGTTACCGCAAGAGAGAAAAGCTAATGGTGAGTTCCTTTTGATCTTGTGTGATTGTCCTAATGTGAAAATATGAGTTGGGGTCTGTATACCAACGCCATCACCCACGGGCGAAGGCATCGGCCAAGGATTTGAAATAACACCGACGCAATCACCAGCAGGTGATCACATAGTCTAGGGAGGGAAATGCAAAAAGGAGTATGCAATGTGTCATGGAAAGCAAAGGGAATGCAAGACAAAATAAATGTGTTCATAAACAAGTGAGATGTTAAAGGAATGTGGAGGAAAATAAGAGGGTAAGATAAAAAGAAGAACATGAATAGGACCAAAATCTACTATACCTCTATATATCATCCCTAACCCAATGGTTATGTGAATAACCATACCCCTATCCCAGAACAAGCCCCATAAGGCACCCATTACCAGAAATACATGCATTAACAACCTCTAACCTGGAAAGATAAATTATTAGTAACATGTATGAAAATAAAAAGCGTAAAAAATAGGTGTATACACACCCTCATGACAACTTCTTGACACGTTCTTTGTTTGATCATGTGTCAAACATCTTAAAATAATAACAGATATGAAATTGAGATTTCGATGAATCTAAATTAACAGCAATTACATGAAATAATTAAATAAAGCAATAAGATACATGAGACAATGTTGCAGAGAAAAAAATATAATACACACACTCTTATATTTAATTCAATATTGCTAGAGCAATCACATGGTGCTTATAAATATATTACATATATAGCGTTTCCATTTCCTATAAACAAGGAGATGAAGCTTGCCAATAACATCCCACTAATCTCTCCTATAGAATCTCTCCTATGATCACACCCAAACCCAACAATATCTCACACAACTCTAAATAGCTACGTGAGTTGTTTATTCAACAAACTCACAACTAATATAATTCAACCCATATTATTAATAATGATTTGTTTTATAACTTCTATTAATAATATTACACTATTTTATTTTTCCCACACAAATATGATATTAATATCTAATATGAATATCTCACTAACTCACTAATGTAATATATGAATATTACATTTAACCCTTAGAAATAAATATGTGAGCACTAACCCAAAGATATGCCTAGCATTCCCCCCTTAGTGCGAACATTGGGAAAACATTATCATGTACATGCTCATGTTTTATATATGGTTGTACAAATTGACTAACCACCAACCAATAATAATAGAAAGAAGGTTTCTAGTGGAACCAACAACCACTCAGTAGAAGGTTTTCTATTGGAACCAACAACCACTCTATAGAAGGTTTTTTAAGAGAACCAATCAATCATAAGAAGGTTTTCTAATGGAACTAGCAACCATTTTGTAGAAGGTTTTCTAATAGAACCAACAACTCATAAGAAGGTTTTTTAATATAACCAGTAACCATTTCATAACAACATACATATTTATTTCACATCACCTTCTTACATTTAGGGGAAAATACAAGAAATTTCTGACATATTACAATTTTGAACAGGAATGTACATGTGTTCTTATTTCCATACAACAAAAATAAAAACCACAACTAAAATAAAATACCAAAAATTCATTATGTGGCTCAATCGCTTACGGCTGGCGAGAGGTCACTGATTGACCTCCTTCCTTCATTTCCTCATTCCTCCATTTGATGTTTCTTTAGTTACTCAACAAATTGGAAATTGAATCTTAATTTGAAAACTCCCCCTCAATTTGAACTTGGAAATATTAAAAAACGTATTGATAATGCGGAAAAAATCTTACTACTATTTTTACACAGTGATTGTCGATGATCAAAAGGATTGATGTCTATCCACATATTCTTTGGTAAGTCGTAGGAACAATCGATAGCAATCAAGCACAATCGACGTAGATCGGGCAGAATTGACAAAAATCAGGCACAATAGACGACGATAAGGTAGAATCGACGGTGATAAGGCAGAATTGATGCCGACCAGGCAGAATTAACGGAGATTAAAAATAGGATCATTGGCGATTGATGAGATCATTGGCGATTCCTGTTTTACGAATCTAGAATTGAAAACACAATGACTAAAGCTCCAAAAAAACTCAGATCTGCATCATAAAGGCTACAGTTTTGTCCTTTAATGACTCTCATAGTTTGTCCTAACCTATTTTGATACCAAATGATATGAAATTTAGAGTTCTATGAATCTAAATTAGCAGCAATTACTTGAAATAATTGAATAAAGCAATAAGAGACATGAGACAATGTTGCAAAGAACAAAATATAATAAACACACTCTTATATTTAATTCAATATTGTTGGAGCAATCACATAGTGCTTACAAAGAGATTACATATATAAACTTTCCATTTCCTATAAATAAGTAGATGAGGTTTACCAATAACATCCCACTAATCTCTCTTATAGAATCTCTCCTATGATCACTCCCAAACCCAACAATATCTCACACAACTCTAAATAACTATGTGAGTTGTTTATTCAACAAACCCACAACTAATATAATTCAACCCATATTATTAATAATGATTTGTTTTATAACTCATATTAATAATATTACACTATTTTATTTTCCCCACACAAATATGATATTAATATCTAAATATTAATATCTAACTAACTCACTAACATAATATATGAATATTACATTTAACACTTACAAATAAATATGTGAGCATTAATCCAAAGATATTCCTAACAATATCATCATGGTTTTGAAAAACAAGTTCTCTAAAAGCAAACATTTAAGATCTTGAAAATGAAGTGCCCTTCATTGTATTTTATCTAAGTTTTCATGGCATGGTTGGTTTTTGAAATAATAAATAAGATCGTGATACCAACCATCTTGGGACAACAAACAATCCCATTCTTGGATGATAAAACCTATGTTGAATTTGGAAGAGAAATCAACACATGTCATAGTCTGAAAATTAGGTACAACACATAAGAAGTCTTCTACGGCTAAAATAACAACATTAACAACAGAATCAACATTTTCAGCCAAGTGTTTAACAAGTTCATTTCCTTTAATGGTCTTGCAAATTTCTAATTCTAAGTCAAACTATTGGATTTTGGAAATCCACTTAGTTAATCTTACATCAATCACGAGGTATTTAAGAAAATATGCTAATACAAAGACATTAGAACGAACAATAATTTTGTTTCCCATTAGCAAATATTTGTATTTTCCCAAAAATGAGACTAATATAAAGATAAAAATTTTGATTAAGGGATACCCGATTTCAGCGCCTTTGAGATTTTGACTGAAATAAGTGATAGGTTTCTTGTCATTTCCTGCAAAATATTGAGTTATGACATCACCCAAATCTTCATTAGTTGCATTGAGATATAGAATGAATGGTTTAGACAAGTCAGGTTTGGCCAAAACAAGTGCACAAGAGGTAACATTTTTTACATCAGCAAAGGCAGAATCTACAGGAGAATCACATAAAAACCATGATTAGTTTTTTAGTAAGATCTACAAGGGAGCACCTTTATCATAAAATTCAAATGAGTTTACGTATAAAATTAATTTTTCCAAAGAATGAACATAGACCAAACTCATTTTTAGGAGGATATAATTCTTGAATAACTTTCACCCTTTTTGGGTCAATGGAGATACCATTCTTTGTAATAATGTGACCCAATAACTTACCATTTGTAACTCCAAAAATTGATTTTTTGTATTTAAAGAAATACCAAATTTGTAACAGCGAATGAAAATTTCTCTCTAATGATCCAAATGTTTCTTCCTTTTAAGAGAATACACAATCAAATCATCAAGATAAGCCTAAATAATTACTCTAATCAAATCATCAAAGGCAACATGCATTGGTCTTTGAAAAATAGCATCTGCATTAATTTAACCAAAAGGCATACGATTATAAGCAAAAGCAACTTTTCGTGTGGTAAAAGTGGTTTTTTGCCGATCATATGGATTCACAAAAATTTGATTATAACTAGAAAATATGTCTAAAAGAGACATCATTTCTAAACCGGTGACCTACTACAAGATTTGATCAATGTTGGGCAAAGGGAAGTTCTATTTAGTACTTCCACGATTTAAATCTCTCAAATCAAAAAAGAGACAAATGTCTCCATTTTTATTATGTACGTGTACTAAATTAGCCACCCATTCAGAATATCTTATAGAGTAAATGACACCACCTTCAAGTGTTTTCGTAATCTCCTTATTGATGGTGTCTTCTAATAAGGGGCTTATTTTCCTATGCTTCTAATGTACAGGTTTTATTCCTGATTTTATGGGAATGTCATGTTTAATAATTCATGTATCGTATCCCTTTAAGTCTTTATATTACCATGCTAACACATCGATAAATTCCCTTCATAACTTCACGATTCCAACATGATTCCAAGTCATCGTGAAGAAAGCAAAGACAATGGCATAATGCAATGGTAGAGATCTAGAGCTCGAGCAAAGGAAACATCAAACTTCGTATGATATGCCTTATAGTGGACTTGGGGGTTACCCCATTAAATGTAGGTTGCCATGTTTTCCCTGGGAAGGCACTTGGCCTCTGCACGCAATAGTAGGAGCCCAGATTTGTTAAACATTCATTGGCCCTCTAGTTAAGCATTGTTGTCATGACATTGTTGTTCCTCTTGCAATTTTAGTGTTATCGTATGTATGCTAACTCAAACAGGATTCCTCCATTTGTTTTGACGACCTCCACTGCTTTTACGAAAGAAGCAAAGACAATCGCATGTTGAAATGGCATGGAGCCAACACTTAAATAGGGGAAGCAAGGGGAAACATTAAACTTGGTTTGGTATGCTACGTTATCGACTTTAGGCTTGCCCCCTTCATTGTGGGGGGTCATGTTTTCCTCTAGGCAGGCACTCGTCATCTCCATTGTTCACCTTTGGATGGCCAAGATGTTGCATCATTTCCACTAACTCCCTCATCTACATCATCCCATGCATTTGAGTGACAATCATGTGCAGAAGCATGAATGCCGTGAAAGCAATTCATTTGATATAGAACAATTTATTTAATAGCGTTAAGAACTTACAGTGTCTAGGAGGGGGTGTCAAATACACATCCACATGGAAAACTCTAACAATTGATACTTATTTTAAAGATGTCGCAAAATCACCCGACTTTACTTTTTTTTATCAAATTCATTTACTATTATGGGTTGCCATGGAATGTCAAGTCCCCTCCATATGTTCATTTCTCTGAAATACCCTTCGACATGCATAACCAAATTCCCCTAAAATTGTTGTGTGCTTTGACTATCCACATCTCCTCTTCTTGATTCAATTCCCTCAAGTTCCATCTTTTGCAAAGGAGGGAACACCAAAAAGAAGCTTTGCACAAGTCAACCCCAACTTCAACCCACAACTACATCAATATTCAACCTTCTCCATTCTACATTGACATATGTATAGGATCCTCCGACCCACAACCAATTTCCCCTGCAATTGTTTGGTTCTATGATTATCTACAAAACACAAGGGCTAAAATTGTAAAAAACAACCATTGACATTGCAAGTATTGATAGATAGATATTCACTTTCAAAGATATCTCCACAATACGTTGTCTCAACAATTTGAGCACCACACCCTCTTTCTCCTTTTGACGGTTGACATATATGACACATGGTCCATATGTGTCTACTCAAAAGAATGAATAGTGTTGCATACATTCCCCCAACATTTTTCCAACTCCAATATTTCAATCCTTCAAGTTTAAGTTCTTCAATGAATCCCTTTGATGTCTTTATTGCATCGTTTGCATGTGATTGTTAATATAAATATATCTAAGATATATAAGCTAGTATTTATTTGTTTTATATAGAGAAAAAAACAAATAATTTGCTTGGCCAAAGAACTCTTTTTCCATTTCCATTTCATAGTTTCTAAAATGTGAAGAAAGTAACGAAGTTATTAATAATTATGATAAGCTAAAACTAAAGACCTTAAAATTGATATCTATCAACATTTTCGAGATAATAATATTTAAAATATCAAGTAGTTAAGGCCATGATTGTGCCTAGGGTGATTTTGATGATGTGGATATCCCTTGGTCATAGTTACTTAGCTAAAGAACATTGGTGATTTAAATGTGCATTTACTCATCTTTCCTCTGAAACATGGACTAAGTCACCGACCATGCCTTGGATGATTTTGATGATGTGGATGTCCCTTGGTCATAGTTACTTAGCTAAAGAAAATCAGTGATTTAAATGTTGTGTACTAAATAAAATACAAATATACTTTATTATAGTTTAGTTGTTTTATTTTTTCTCATAATTTTTTTTAATAAATGAAACTAATTATAAATTTACAATCAATTGTAACACTTGATGGAACTGCTACATGTAGAATACCGGTCGAAGTAATTTTCTTGACCTTTCCATTTTGTTATAATGGAATGCGTAACTGCATCCAGGGTTGAGAACTCCTAAATAGAATATGCCAGAAAAATAATCTCTTAAATGAATAATTTCCCAAGAACGTATTACATGCTGACAGAAAGGCCACCTAATGCAACGAGGAACGTCCGAAATAATTGGCTGCCCACTTACCGGAGAACCCAAAGCAACAGGGAATTTGCTTTAATAATAACCTCAGAACAATAATACCGTATGATACATGTGGACAATTTTTCCTCTCAAAAACTATCAAGACTTGTGACTGTAGGCTCAATCATGGAGATTGCGGCCATGAAAAAGCACATGATATAGTCTAGATAGCACGTTGAAAAGCCAAATTAGCAAGAATGTTCTTCGCTACTCGCTAGGCAGTACTGTAGGACTCCTTGTACATGATGCATTTTTGTGAAGTTCCCTCAGTCTTCCAGCCGGGTTACAAAGACCTGGCAATCATAAAAAAAATTCAGCAATTTACTCAGATTCTTGATGGAATAACCCAGGTTACATTACAAACACATTTATCTATTTTTCAATATGGTAGTTTTAATTATGACTGCAAAGACTCTCAAGGTAAAAATCTAGCACTTCATTGAATGATTGTCTGAAACAGACCTCTCAACGTTTCCAATTGATACAGAAGCTTATTTTAGTAACTCGCAACTAACTTAAGGCCAACTCTTTTGTCATACTCATAAAGCTTACAAAGAGCGGTTGCCCCCAAGACATAAGTTGAATGAAAACCATCTATTGAATCTTAAGGCACAATAACAATAATTAACAACTGCAGAACTAGAGCTCGTAGATGCAAAAACATTCAATAACTACTAACTCTAATTTTTTCTTTAAACGTCTGACAATATGCCCAACCATAGTTGTGGGGTGGTTGTTAAAATTCAAGTCTCAGTCAGCCAAGTAAGAGAAAATAGACATGTTTTACTGTAAATGCAATTATGATGTCATAAACAAGTCAAGATGACGGCATAACTCCTTAGTTATGATTTGAGTTCTTTACCATGTGTCTGGTCTCAGGCTTTCCTGGACCAGTTGAATATCCAGTAATGACTACTCTTTATAACGGAGGCCTTCTTGTTAACAATTCTGAGATGTAATAATCACATAAAACCCTTGTAGGTTATAATGGAACAGAAAAATGAAGAGCTTAAACATGGAATAGGAACTATTAAAACAGTCTCTAGTTAAAGGCATTGCTAAAAATGTGCACAGATGAACTTCCAGTGGTCCAGAATGGCATGCATTTTGAGAGCTTAGTTTAATTTTAGCTCTTTATGTGTTTGATAGAGAGAGAGAGAGAGAGAGAGAGAGAGTTACCAGAACATGTTGGGATATCCCATACAGCTATAGAAGTTGATGTACAATAAGGAGAACACAGCTCCCGATTATCTTCATGTGCAACATTCATAGCCAACATCCATGCCCCGATGGTCACATCTTCGTTACTAAACATTCTAAAACTGTAAACATAAAACATAAATTAGGATTTTTCTACAAAACAATCAACAATCCTCGAACAATGAAAACTTTGAAAGATTCAATAAATCAAACTGTCTAATATACAGTCATCATGGTTATTTTTATTAATTTGGAATCTTGGATAAAATGACAACATGAACTCTTCAAGTTTCTAAATATATAACATATACATAGGAAACCAAAAACACGTATCTTTTACCATTGAATTTGTTAAATTCTTTGAGTTAAGGTCATATAAAATTTGCTGGAGGAGGGTAGAGTATCACTCGAGATTAACATTATAAGGAGTTGAAAGTGGAATAATAAAAAAAAGACATCAGCATTAAGATATAGAAATAAGGAAATCAACGATGAAAAGAAGCAAAATGGACCACTTTGCAAGAGCAGAACTAGGTAAATGGTGGGGAATGGCCCTAACATATTGGAAAGAGTGTGAAGGTTCCACCAAGTTTTATGGAGCATGGGGACAGAAACAATGGGATGAGTTTCATGGCCGGTTGGATATCCTCCCCCAAATCCAATGGATCGGCATCAGCGATGAGAATTAAAAAGTTTATCTCTCTAGTGGGCTCCCCCCCCAGATCTATAGACTCTCTAGAGTGGGCTTCCCCCCATATCTCTTCTCTCTATTGGGCGAGCATCTAGATATAACCATAGCCAGCCATACTCATCTGGTTGGCCCATGTAGATAGATATCTGGCGCCTATATATACATATCTAGATAGCCAGGCCAGCTCACTACTCATCTCTATGGCTAGGCTAGCTACTAGACTACTAATCAGATATGGGCCATATCTATCTATAGGGGCTACGAAACAGCTGGCTACGCCCTATATCTAGAGAATTGAATCTGGTGAGACTATCTACTGATTGATCTGGACAGCTGGCTACTGATCTAATCTACTCTAATCTCATCTAATCTATATGGCCAGGGCCAGCTATACACTGTAAATAAAAATGATCTGATAATGATAACAAAAATGCCAAATACATGTGTAATCAATAATCATAAATGTTAACAAGTAGACGCATGATATGAGAGGTGACATTTCTGAATAACAGGTGTCTCTTTTCCTGGCTCAACCATCCAATGGTGTAGGTTGAAGGTGTGGTGCCACAGGAAGTTCAAGCCTCTTAACAACATGTGGGGATACCAGGTTTTCTGCCTCCTGATATCCACTATGCAATGCAACTGTTGTCCTTTGTATCCACATCTGGGAATGAAAAAAATATTCTTTACTTCTTCATGGCCCTGAGTGGCTGCAACTATAACAATCCATTATTTCTTTACTGGACTATCCTGGGATTAGTTGTCTACAGTCTCCCAGACATTGCACCATTTTACCTGTTTTACACAGGGATGCCTCCCCCCTAAATCAATGTGTACGAGATTTCCTGGGGACGGCGAGACATGGAGAAAACGTCCCTCCCACATTTCTGAACATGCATAAATCCTGGGGGGTATCTTGAAGACATTCTTGAATATCACGGGACATTCTTGTATGCAAATAAAGAATGGCAATAACAAAATCCTTGGTCTCTCTATAAGGGAGTATTCTAGGCTAGAATAATAAAAGGGGCCATGCTAAAGATGCACATCTTAGCTTCTAAGATGATGGATATGTGGAACTAGGAAGGCATTACTCCACACTGTATTGGAGGTATTGGGTTCCAAAGCCTAGACCTACAATAGGGTAGTGGCGTCTAACTAGCTTCTGATGGTAATGTGATGATAATAAGGTTGTAAATCAGGCAGTTTAAGGTAAGAGATCCAAGAGGTTGCAAAGCAAGAGTCATAAGGATTAAAGTAGGGGTCCAAGAGGTTGCAAAGAAACAGTCAAACGATCAAGGGTTGTGCAAAGTAATAAGGTAAGAACTGATAAATAAATAATGCACTAGATAAAGATATGGTATCCTATCATAATCTATGCATGACCACATCCACAAACATCTAAATCTGAAATAAAATAAAGGACAAGGGAGGTTAGAGATACCTACCTATTTGAAGACACCATTGGCACATTATCTTCCCCCCGGGGTCAACAGCACCTTATGAGAGAATTGATGTGGGGGACCACAAACAAATAGAAGAAAACCTAGGAACACCTGTACTTGAAGACTCCAATGACTCCATAAGCTTGGTGAACCATGGCAAGTGCAACTCTTGTGCTTGTAGATCCTAAATACCCAATGCTTCAAGTGTGGACTCTAGATAAGACCAACTTCAAGACCTAAGATTTAAGGGCAGATTAGTGAGCGCTAGCAGACAGAATGTGTGATGGATGAGATGTGGAATGAGTGCTCATCTACCAAGTATAAATAGTCTAGGGATAGCATTTACTTAGCCAGGGACGGAGCGCCCATCTACTAAATATAAATACCCTTGAGCCAAGGAATGAATGCTCATCTACCATGTATAAATACCCTTTGTCGATGACGTTGGCTAACATAAACCATAAAAGCTATCCCTAGGCTATTTATGCCTAGTTGATGAGTGCCCATTCCATCACTCATTCAGTCTGCTAGCACTCGCTAATTTGCCCTTAAAGCTTGTGACAAACTCCAAACCTGGCAGCATCGATCGTGGTCAATGTTTAAGGCTAGGGAAATATGCTCGCCATATGGCATTGACCACAGTCGATGCCATCGAAGAGAGAAATGCAGGCATGGTAGGGTCAAAGAAGCAAGCCAAACTGGATGGAGGGCACTCAGAGGTGTTAGAGGGAGACATGAAAAAGGTGCGAGTGTGCTAAAAGTAGGTGTGAGAATGATCGCAAGGGGATGACAAGGTGATATTGCAAGAAAGCTATAAAAGATGGTTGTAAAGGATGTAAATGACAACTGCAAGGGTGTGACAACATGTGAGATATGTGACATAATAGGACTACACATGTGATAAGTGCCATTGTTGACCAACCCAATGCAACCCAAAGGATGCATGTAACCGTTTATGGCTAGCTCTAGGGAAGCTAATGTGCCAATGATAACCATGAAGAACAAAAATCAGTAAAGTGAAAAACTAGGTGTATACATTTCCCCCATTTTTATATATATGGAGATGTTGGGGACGGTTGTACATCCCCATGATGGTCAAGGGACATCACTGACGTCATTTCCATTTTTTTGCTTTTTTTTTTAAAATTGGATAAAATAAAATAAATGAAAGTTAAAAAATAAAAAAGAAACACAATGAGAGAACCATAACCCTAAAAGCGACACTCTTAACTTATAAAATGAGTCTAGGACATCATTCCATATCACAATTCAATATTCACACTTCAGCAAATAGAAAAAGAGGAGAGCAACATGTGAAAGAGGAAGAAGAAGAGGTATTTATTAGGTTACAAACTAATCTTTAGTCTTTAAAATTTATATTGAAATTTATAAGGAACAAAATTGTTGTTTGTATTTGTAATTGTTGTTTTTGTATATGTATTGTAAAGTTGTTTTTAGTTTTTAGTATCAAAGTGGGTTTAATGTTTGTTTGTATTTGTAATTGTTGTTTTTTTATGTACATTGTAAAGTTGTTTTTAAGTTTTACAAAACTCATAGGATTTGGATGTTAGGGTTATAATATTGGTTTTTTTATTCATTATCGTTTTTTTTTGTAAAAATCATCAAAATGCAACCACTGTGTTTAAATTTTTTTACATTTTTTATTAGAATTCATTGGTTATTTTTTTAGAACTTTATAGCAATTTTTTAATAATTGCAGCCCCAACCCAAGTTACAAGGTCCGAGTTCGAGTTCAAGTTCATGTTTGACAAAGATAATGATCGATTCAACTTCACCAAGGGATAAAGTTCAACAATTAAAATGTTTTTAAGTTCAAACAAATAATTTTTTCTATCATTTTTTATTTTCTGAAAAAAAATGCATAAATATGTCAAAGGGTCGGAGTGGAGAGAGCTTTTTATTCTCTTCTTTCAATCAATATATGTATATATACACACATTTATAAAATAATTCAAACTCGTGTCAAAAACTTCCCATGCAAAAATAATGGATATAGTTCGAGTTATGTTCGGTGAGAAATAAGTTTGATGAAATTTGAACTTTTTTTATGAAATTCAGCGTACCTTGTGACATAGGCCCCAACAATGAGTTCTTCTGAAATTGAATATGAATCAGGGGAGGAAATTATTGAGATAGGTGGAAGTGTTAGTGGTGACATTAGTGGTGGAGCAAAATAGTGAAACGAAACGTAGTGGCAACACAAATTGGTAGTTCAATTGTGAGTACTAAAAAGACCAATTTCCCTTCTCAAATGTTAGTTGAATTCGCCATGGGACAAATTGTTAAAAGGAAGCCATTGCAATAATTTGCTCCCATTGTTGCAAACCCCAAATATGGTGGAAAATGTCGACTATGAAAGTGCAATATTTGTTCAAATACTTGGCATGGCAACATCACCAAAACCAATGCACACTTGTTGGTATTTGTAAGACTCTTTCACTTGATTAGAGAGCAAAAATGGTAAAGCTATATAATGGAAAAACCACAAACAATATTCCACAAATTCGTGGTACTTGCACTAATACTGCCACCCCTTGTAGCTCTCATGGGACTTGTAAGAATACTTTGTCAAGTTCTAGTTTCGTGGTGACAGAAGTGTAAAGTAAAGGAAAGACAAAGGTTGGGGCTTCCCCCAATCCATTTGTAGATATGTTTGATTTAAACGCGATGGAAGAGGTTGATGATGATATGGAGAAATGTTTGTATGCTACTAGGATCCTATTTAACATTCTTCGTCTCGTTACTACAAGGGAGCTATGGCTAAGGTAGCAAAAGAAATTTCAAGTTATGTGCCCCATGAAGACACCAAACTCAAACAAGAATCTCGAGTAGAAACTATTCCAAGGTTAATTTATTAATGGAGGAGATAAAGCATAGGTGTCGCATGGATGTAGTATTGTCATGGACATGTGGAAAGCTATTAGACACTACCCACTTATCAATATCATCATCTCCTACAAAGACGGCCTATATTTCTTGACAGCAGTCGATTGTTCTGAGAAACAGAAAGATGCAAAATTTCATATTCAAATTTTAAAGGAATCCATTGAGGTGGTTGAACTTGACCCTACAAATGTTGTGAAGGTAATCACATATGCAACTTATGTGTGCAAAGCAGCACGCAAGCTAGTGGAGGGTACCTATAATCATATTTATTGGACCTTGTGTTGCGTGCATACCATGAACAATGCACTCTAGATTGAGTGGGTCAAAAAGATAGTGGCTCAGGCTAGGGAGGTGCAGATGTTCATATGCAATCACCACAATTTCAAAATTATTTGAGAAAGGAATTCCTCAACCTAGTTGACTCTCACTTTGCATCCTATTTTATTTTATTGGAAAGGATGCTTGAGATACGGGAGCCCCTGCAAGTTATGATCATGACATAGGATTGGATTAAGTAGAATGAGTCCAAGACAGAGCGAGGGAAGAGAGTTAAGGAAGTGGTGGTAAGAGACATTTTGGGGTGATGTGAAATATGTCACACCAATTATATTTAATGGGGGAGATCTTAAGAACCTCCCCTGGCCTTACTCCCAATTGGGAAGCCTATATCTATATCTATATCTCTTCCCTTGATAGACCTTAATCGAGTTATTCCTTACTTTGATTAGAAAGTGGGAAGGCAAGCTTTCCCTGATATAGAGTCTATCGGGAAGGCAAGATTCCCTTGTTATACTCCCTTGGATTCACAATCCACTGCCTTTGGATCACTTGGCTATGTCCGCTCCAAACCAATAGACAAACAGGGGGCACTGTATAGAGATAGAGCCCCTAGAAATATTCTAGAAACCCTCTCTATCGCGGAGCGAGGGAGGGCATCCATCCATAGAATGCGTAGGTATGTCTAGACCGCATCAAGAGTTTATTGGCCATACCATATAGTGATAGTGATAATCCCATATATCTATTATATATGGGCCGGTATGGTAGTGCCATCTAGATGTAGATAGAATCTGGGCCCAGTCCCATGCTAGGTGAGGAGAGAATTCCATCGACACTCATTTTGACCACCACCCCCCCTCCATACAAACATTAAGGAGGGTGCAGGAGGGGGGGGGGAGGGGTTGGGTTCTATGGGTTGATTCTCCAATCATGTCCACGAGATTTGTGATCAATTCCGAGATCTAGAACAACGATTCACGTCGCTACCCCTCGCTCAAACCCTGCAAGACCTGTCGTCTCCCTTCCCTTCCCTTTTTATACATATATGGCAATGGCAAGAGAATATATCAATCTGGGGAGCCACGACTATATCTAGTATCTAGTTGGCATTCGAACCCCCTCGATCGCCATAGAAATAGTTCAGTGTCGGGTGCCCCCACGCTTCGGACGGATTCTCTATTTTAGCATCATTAAATATGGGGATTTTGATAGCCCTAATCTTGGTGATATATATATGATGCATTGACCATAGTTCAAAAAATCGTAAATCGGGATTAATCGGCAGGCCCAAATTTTGAATCGAAAATTGGGAATCGGCAAAAAATCAGCAAAAATCGGCAACTTTATCGCTACTTTTAAAAACATTTAAATTCATAAAATATACTTAAATTAAATGTAAAAACAATGTTAAATGATGCGAGAAGTGACTCTATAAATGATTTATAAACATTGTTAAACTTAAATTAACTATTATAAACGATTTATCTTTATTATTTATGCATGCGTAAGTAATTATTGTATAACGTATACAGTATATAATATTATATATTAAATATCATCTATGGCATATAGTTTATTACAAACTATTATAAACTAACTAGATACTAAATATTTAATAAACTATTATAAGCTAACTATATACTAATTAAACTATCATAAACTAATTATACACTAACTATATATTGAACAATCTATTATAAACTAATTATATACTAAATGAACTATTATAAACTAACTATATCGTCTAGGGCATATAGTTATACAAATGCAAGAAAATGCAAATCCCCACGAGCTAAATCGCCACGAACAGGTAATAAAACGCGCACGAACTGGTAAAACGCGCACGAACAGGTAAAAAAACACGCACAAACTGGTAAAAACGCGCACGAACAGGTAAAAAAAACGCGCACAATCTGGTAAAACGCGCACGAACAGGTAAAAAACGCGCAAAAACAAATCGATTTACTTTACTTTCGTCTTATACCCTAGCCCGCGTTTTTTTTCCCCGATTTTCGCCGATTTTAGCCGCGATTTTCAACGATTTTCGAGGGTTTTTGACCGCGATTTATCGGCGATTTATCAGATTTCGAAAATCGCGATTTTTTGTAAGTTTAATCGTCTTGCAGGCTGAACGCGATTTATCGCGATTTATCGGCGATTTTTGGCTTTTTTTGAATCTATGGCATTGACAACATGCTTGGCCAAATGAAGGCAGCCATTCGAGTGAGGGACCCCACCCTAGAGTTCTACCATGAGCATATTCAGCTTAGGTTGCTACGGAAATAGGTATGGGTTTGAAACACGAAAACGTCAAATTTTGAAAAAAAAAACCTTGGTTATGAAATGACATGGAAACATTCGTGCAAATATTATTAAATAAATAATTATATATATATATATTATATATATGCATAATACTTGTTTTTAGTCCATAAAAGATAAAAACACTTAAATTCTTTGTATTCATGAAAGTTCAAAACATTCAACTTGCTTAAATTTTCATATGTACATGATTATAATCTAGATTCTAGAATATATTATCTAGTTTTTTCTCAAAATCAACTCCATGAATGCCACTAGCAGCTCCAGTCCCACTAGCACTAACTCAACTATCCAACCCTTGTGAAGAACTCCTTGAAATTTCATCAATGATACCGAGTAGTGAAAGTTGTAACGGAAGCATCAAAGTCATTACTCTTAGGATGAATATCCCAAAGCTTGTTAGGACTTCTATTATAATCTTTAGTCTTGTGCGTTAGGAGGCACAAATTGAAATGTACATATACGAAATCCTTAACCTTTTTGGATTTCATATTGTTTCGTCTAGATGAGTGGATGAAGCCATATGTAGTCCACTTTCACTCTACTGAAGAATTACCAACCACCAATTACAAAAAAGAGATGTTAATAACTACAAAAGTGTGTTAATATCTAAAATTTTAATTGATAAATGACAAATTTTCTATTAAATTTCATACCTATGAGAGATGTTTAATGGCAACAGATCATAAGTACTTGGAATCATGGCCATGTAAATATCATCATTTAACTGGATGCATGTTGTGCATGTTGTACATGTCACAAATAGCTTTTATCTCCCATGCTACCTTCTAAAAATACAAACATCCCAATTTCATTACGAACTGCACTAGATATAGATGGTTCACATAACCACCTCTTAAACGTTGTCCTAGTTTCATTTGCAACTTTTTGGTCTTCATATGGTTATTGCCTACTAGGTAACCCAACTATTTCATTGCTATAATCTTTGGGATTTAGGGCATAAGCAAAGAGATGCAATGGGGTGGTCATTTTATTCCACCTCATCATGACCACACTGCTAACTTCATTATTTAATTTTTTTTAAGGGTTTTGCTCTTTGTTTTGTATGATCTCTCTAATGTTTTCATGCATAGAGTCCATTCTATCATAGATTTCTCTTATGCAAGCATTATTTGTATCTAAAGACCTTATCATAAAAAGAATAGGTTCTATGAAACTAAGCAAATGCTCAACCTTGGCCCACCAATCATTATCAAAAATCAAAGATTTTATCCTATGGGCTCTTTCTATGTTTGTTTTGCCTCCACAAGGTCCAAATGTTGTCAATAACATACTACATAAGACATAATTTACCTTCACAAGTCATCTCAAGACAAATGTGTGAGAGGCAAATGTAATCTCAACAACCTATAAATAGATATTAAATGAATTTCATAAAATATAACTTTAAAGTAAATTTGAATTATTGAAAATTAGATAACTTAGATTATATATATTAAAAACTAAAGAATAGTTCCCTTACCTTCAATAGCTCCAACCTCGAGAATCTCCTAAAAATGGCCTGAGACATGATGATTTGTCACAAACATCTAAATTTTGTTTGCCTCCATATAAATTTGTTCTATCCATAGAATTTTCCCAATCTTCTACAACATCAAATTGAGGAAGTGTACTACACAAGGCTTCCAAAATATGTGCTCATATCTCCCTCTACAATCAACCTTGTCTTGCAATTTTTTTGCATTTTCCATAATGACTTGGACAACGCTTTGGGTGCCCACCAACTCAATAACTTCAATCAAAATGTTAACAGTGAACTATACATCTTTCACTTCACCCTCACAATCAACAACTTTCAAGAACATTGCCCCTTTATTTCATTAGGGCATTCTGCAACAATGTTGATTTGAGGTTTATTTCATAGATTTATTCAAAAGTGTCCATTATTTCAGATGGATGGAAAGATGTGTGATGTTCTTAGGTGGTCTTGAAACCCAAAGGTGAAGAAAGGGTCCTGGAAACAGTTGTTTTGAGAAGGATATGAGCCTTCTTAATAGAGTTATGATAAATTTGATTGGTGCAAGCTAATTAACGACCATGGATGGTGTTGTTATGTAAATATTTGACATGTGTGGAGAATTTGGGAGTTTGGCTAATCATGGTTTTCGTGTTAGTGGTTTTTGCTCATCCAGATGATGGGGTTTTGAGCCATTTTTAAGTTTGTTGATTGTGTTTGGGCATGGCAGACCTATATGGGTCCACTATGAATTTGAATGTGTTGTTATGTTTTTAAGTTGTGTTGGTCGAAATTACGTAGGACTGACCTCCTTTATGTTTATGAGTTGGAGTGCATATAAAAGTGAAGTTTGAATTCAAATTTGCACTAGTGGTGTGAGAGGGTAAAAGTGTGACCCAGGTGAGGGTGTGAAACAAGTATGAAGGCATCAAATCAGAGCTGAGGAAGTGTGGTAGAGTCTGAAGAATGTTAGAGAGCTTGTGTGCAAGTGTTTGAGATTAATTCAAGTCAAGTTTGTCCATGTTTGAGCGAGCTACAAGGTGTGTTTGAAGTAGGGTTTGAAGGAGCTAAGTGCTGAATCTTGTGATCAACATTAGCTGAGTAATTACAGCATATCTTCAATGATCTTATAATCAAAATCTTGTGTGATGAGTCATATTCGTGCAAGTCTCTTGTTGTGAGTAATATCAACAAGGGTTTAGGGGTTGGTGCTCCTTGGGGGATTGGTGCCTCACTAAAGAAATCTCTTGTGATGTGTAATATTCACTCGAGTCTTTGTTGTGTGTAATATCAACAAAGTTTTTAGTGGGTTTTCTTCCCCTTGAGGGTTTATCACTTACATCTTGTGTTCTTGTGTACTCTTTCATGCTTATATTCTTGTGGATGGTTGTTGCTTATTGTTGAGATCTCATTAATGCATGGTTGAATGTTAATGGTGTATAAAAGTTAATTTGAAATTGGTTAAGGTTTTTGAAGGACTGATTCACCCCCCCCTCAGACTGTTGTGCTTCCAACAGGCTTGTTTCCCCTTGCCCCCTTCCCCTCCACCTAATGTTGAACTTGATGTCATTTATATTTTTTATCTCAAACCTACAATGAGAAAAATAAACTTAAAAAACAGCAAAAAAACTAAACAAACATTGCATTCTTTTTCGTTTTTGATCACCTAGTTCGCCATAAAGTTGTGAGGTGAGAGCATACATAGAGTTTGGATTTTATTTTTTAAAAACTAAATAACTCTAAAAAATGAAAAGCATAACTAAACCCTAGCCGTCATTTTATGCTTCTTATCACCAGTTCGCCATAACAGTGCGAAGTGAGAGCACACAGAGTTTGAATTTTGTTTTTTAAACAACAAAATATACTCTAAAAACAGAAAACATAACAAAACCTTATTCATCATTCTCTTATTCTAATCACCAAGTTCGCCATAAAAGATGTGACGTGAGAGCATACAAAGAGTCTAAACATTTAAAACTTTACAAAACAGTAAACCCATAGCTAGTTTAAAATTTAAAATCCTAAAAAAATTAAAAAATACATACAAAACTAAAACTAAAAAAAGTGTTACATAGGATTTAACAATAAATATTATGGTCAATGATCATGAACAATGAGTCCATTACACACATATCATTCATGATCATTGATCACATTAACAAATTTGTTTAAAAAATGGAAAAGAGGGTAAATGGAGAGAAAAACTAGGCTTTTCTCCTTCAAGTTGCTCCTTCCTCTTTGCTCTTTGAAGCTCCTAACTTCCTCCTTCAAGTTGCTCTTTATAACTCCTCCTTAAAACTCCTAACTTCCTCCTTCAAACTCCTATCTTACTCCAAGCTCCGACATTTGCATAAACTGAAAATCTGAAAGTGTGTTTTGAAATGAGGCAAAGATGTGCTTATATAGCTTTTGGATAGTGTCTTTTAAGAGGTTTGGGTAGGTAGATTAGGGTTAGGGTTTCTTTTTTCATTTGTGAGTGTTTTTTAATTTAAAAATGAAGAGTACCACTAAAATGGTACTAAAATGTCTCAAGTACAGTTGGGTACAACTTACGTACCCAAGACTATGGCACATTTTAGGGGTGGAAGAAGTTGAACGCGCCACTTTATATGGTTGCTTATGCAATCCTAGATGGTATGTGGAGAGGCCAGGTAGAGTTATCCCTTTGGATGACAAGGACGTGAAGAAGGGCTTTATGAAGGCTATTAAAAAATGTATAGTGTAGAGGAGGCTTCACAGGTCAGAATGGAGTGGCTCAAGTTCACTAAACTTGATGGCTACAAATCTTCAATGAGGATGGACAAGTTAACATTGGCATAAGAGAAGCCAATGAGTTGGTGGCAACTATATAAGTTTCCTTTCACTTCCTTTCCTGGGTTTCTACTTTCTCTGCTATTGAGAGGATGTAGTGCCCCTTCCGCTTGTGCTTTGCCATTTTCACTTGTGAAGCATCTTGGTTTGATGTAGTTGTGTGGCCGACTGTCGTGAGGTAACTAACTTGAATCTTTCCTTGCTTGAGAGAGAGGCAAAACATGTCGTAACCGCCTTCTCTTCATCTCCGGACGATTTTTGGTGTTGTATCATGTTATGAAGTTGTCTTTAGACATAAATTGAAATTGTAACTACCTTGACAAGAACTTGTCGCAGTTTAGTGTTGTATTGCGTGTTTTAAGTTTTAGACCAGTGATTGCTCTTTATCGCAAATACAAACAAATAAATTAAATTAAAAATGATGATAAACAAAAATAATTGAGTCATGTTGATGAGTGGAGTGCATGATTGTTTTGGTTTGTGGGAGGCATCCCATTCTCACCTCCATGTGCCCTCCTTGGAACGTGATTGTGGTTAGAGGACGATGGTTTGGAGAAGTAAATAGAAATAAATTAAAATAATAAAAAAAGAACTTCTGGTGGTCAAGTCAATGGAAAGAAAATGAGCTCTTGGAATGCTCAAGCATAGGTGACACCTTTGAGCCACTCCACAACCATGCCAGCTCTATCCATGTGCTCTTGCGTTGCCTACACGCCATGTGAGGACTTTGGTAGTTGGTGGAAGTCTGATCTTGCTATCAATGCTTTGACAAGTGGTCTGGTACTCAGTTTCTTCTTGGGTAGTTGGCGCTCCTCCTTACTTTTCAACTATTACAGACCTGTTTTTGATACCAGCACCAAGGTGTTTGGTGAGTGAAGTGTTGTGAAAGAAGCGTAGACATTTTGCAGGCCATGGAAGGGTATATAGACAACCCATAACTCCCTCTTACAGTTATGCCTCACCAACAGAGCCTGACTGCTGCCAAAGTCCATGCCCACATGATTTGATCTGCGTTCCAATGCATTGATGTCTCTTTGGAAAACAAACACATGAGCTCTGAGCTGCGTGGAGCAGGTTTTTCAGGACGTTTCACCAAATGCAATCAGCAGGTGGCCACATGATCTGTTTGCCTTTGCTAGCACACGCCCAACCTGTGTTAAAATAAGAGCTTTTGGACAGGATTTGGGATGCCCAGCAGGAGTTTTTGTAGCCGTGTGGACAGCAGTGGTTGCAGGAAATGCACAAAATGGGTTCGTTGAAAAGGTTTTAGAAATTTTTAAGCAAATGCAATTGGCAGGAATTAAGCCAAATTTCACAGCCTTTGTCGGCTTCCTCCCTGTCTGTACCAAAATGGGAGTTTTGGAACAGGATATGGACATCCATCAAAGCATAGAAAACAGGACGTTTTTGTCAGATTATGTAGTTGCAAGTGCCCTGGTAAACATGTATGCAAATGTTGGACAAGGCACGTGAACTGTTTGACAAAATTCAAAAAAAGTGCTAACATGGACAGCAGTGATTGCAGGATATGCAGAAAATGGATTTGGAGATAAGGCTCTAGATCTTTTTCATCAAATGCAACATGAAAACATAAGACTAGACGAGTTCACTTTGTAAAATTCTTGTAAAGATGTGCGCATAGATAGGAGATTTGGACGGTAGGCAGGTTCATGGCCGAACAGTTGTTAGTGGTTTTGAATCTATTGTTGTTGTGGGAAGTGATATGGGTATGCAAGGATTGGGTGGCTTGATGAGGACCAGAAGCTGTTTTGTCAAATGCATGAAGTGGACATTGTTTCATGGTCTGTTGATTATGGGGTATGGGGAAAATGGAAATGGGGAAGAGGCCTTAAAATGTTTTTGTAAATTGCAAGGTTTTCGTTTAAGGGAAGACCAATTTATCTTGGCAAGTGTTCTCAAAGCATGTGCAAGGCTAAGTTATTTGAGACATGGGAAGGAAGTCCATGGCCACATTGTTAGAATTGGTTATGATTTTGATATAACTGTCTCTAATGTTGTTGCTAATATGTATGGGAAGTGCACATGCATAAGAGATGCACGGCAAGTGTTTGACGAGATGCCTCAATAAAATGTGGTCTCATGGATCATGAATGCGGAACTGCCTGGAGCACCCCTTGTACCCCGCTTCAATCACTCTCAGACATGGTTTTCTCTCTATTTTTGCATATTTCTTGTGTTGGTAGTTTTCCCTTCCTAATTGCATTGAAATTAAAACCAAATAATGATTATGTTTTGGTTTAAATAAAACAGCTTTTGGTGCTCAAAATCTTAAAGTTCTTTTTTTTTTGCATAACCAAAATGACCATTTTTTAGGGTTAACTCACGGATCATGACTCGAGACAGAATGAAAAACTTAGGTGAGTAAGCATGGAAAACGTAGCCTTGAGTCGTGAGTTGAACGCTAGGTTTCATTCAAACACACATCCTTCAAGCACCTTGTAAGTTAATAAAGACGTTTTAAAACCAACATGTAAAACACCTCTCTTAACTCCTATAGTGGAGAAGCCAAGGTTTAAACGTGTTCCTTGGTGACGTGGAATGTCACGTCAACTTTTAGAAAAACTTCAAATGATCGTTTGATCATTTAACGTCATGCGTTTCGGAGCCCATTTGGCTGTTTCGCAGCATGGGACAGCTTCCAAAACTTGGAAATTGGTTTTGTTTTGGCTCATGGTTTGGGGATCCGTGTTGTGAAACGAATATCTACCACTACATACCTCTAGAGTGTCACCATCACAATCGTAATCAACCTTTAGTTTGAAACAAATTACTTTGGAAGTTAGTTTTGCAAGTGGGTTTTGTAGGCCACTTGTCGTTCTGTAACAAGAATGAACTGGTGCATTTACAATAATGGGCTCCAGAAAGTTAGGCGTAAATTGAAACCCTGGATGCCATAAATGAGTTTTGTCGAATTCCAAGGGTTTCTTTGTATATAGGGGAGTAGATGGGAACTAACAAAATTTGTGTTGTCTTGGACGTTGGTTTTCAAACTCACTTTCGTAGCCACTCTGGCTAAATTGGGCACTTTTGGTAAACTTGCAGCTATAACTGGAAAACTATTGTGGGACCCCCTTTAAGCTTAATAATTGTTGAGAAACCTTAGGACACCATATGACTGTGTGGAACCTCTTTTAGTCGCTTAAAGAATTTTGCTTTTGGGAAATATTGTGTTTTTCATCGCTTCATCAGGTGCAAGTAGTTCGTTTCCCATCACATCATTCTTGTGGAGTTTGAGGCCCCATCCTTTCAGGCTGGAGACCATTTTTGATCTGGTTTCCTTCTTGCACCGTATCCAAAGCTTTGTTGACTCGATGGAGGGGAGAGACAAGTGCCCGTATTTGGCATATTGTTCCTCGGAGAGCATTTCCCTTTCTGATTCTCCGGGTCGTGCTACTTGTTGGTATGTTGGGATTTCTACTCTCTTAAAGTTGGTGGGTATTAGGATGGATCGTCTTCCTCCTTTTCGATACTCCTTGGATGCACCGGCTCATCTTCTACCTTCCAGATGAGAGTTGAACAAGATCATTAGAGAGGATCATCCACAACACTTAGGTGAACCCTCATGGTGGGTTATGCTCGAAGATGGCTTTTTATGCAGAGCACTTCTTAGAGTTGAGTGACGAACTTATTATCCGTCCTCAATATACCCTTTTTCATTGGATGCACGTTCTTCGCATCCCCCTGGGTCAGTTCAAAGAGAGTTTTCATAGGCTTCAGAGTGAGACGGACCACCAAATCGATCGATCAAACAGGACTTGCCAGCTATGCAATTTTCAGGAGGTTGAGACAAAAGCACACTTCATCTTCCGTTGTCCCATCTACTACGAGATTAGGGGGAGCCTCCATTGTCTTTTCAGAGGGACCTGTGCACTTACTGACTTTTTCAAATATGTTGATCAAAAGTTCCAGGCTTTATACATGTAGGAGGCTCTTACGCTTCGGGATCACACTATTCAGACCATAGTAAGCAAACTCGGTAAGTACTCGCCAAGAAAAAGCACAGCCGAATATTCGCAAGTTTAACTCGCAGGTAAGACTCAGCAAGTATTGGCAAATATTCGTTGAGAATATTTTGCGAATATTTGCGAAGACTCGGATACTCGTAGAGTCTGTGTCAAAAACTCGCCACACGCGGCCAATACGCGGAACACATCAAAAACGTGCAAAAAATGCTACAAATACACTATTTTTTTCTTTTTTAAGGCACCAAAGCACTTCATTTTCAATCGCACAACCATTGAGCAAGCATTGTATGAGTTGAATGGATTTTAAAGCGAATTCGAAGAGAAAATTCGAAGAATTGCATTTAGAGGTAAGTTTTTTTTTAATTCTTTTAAGTTTTTCCAAATTCGGTCTATATTATTTAAGTTCTATATATTCATATTGTAATTTTAAATACATTTAATTTAATTGCAAATGATTTTAAATTTTTAATAGTCATTTGGAGCTAGAGGTAAGTTTTTTTTATTCTTTTCACAAATTCGTTATAAATTATTTAAATTTTATAGATTCGTATTTTATTCGAATATGTTTTGAAATTTTAAATGCATTCAATTTAATTGCGAATGATTTTAAATATTTATTAGTCATTTGGAAGCAGACGTATGTTTTTTTTAATTTTTTCGCAAATTCCTTTAATAGTTATTACTTTATTCATGTTTGTTATCCTGGATTCGTGACATCGTCATTAATGAATGAAATTGCCGGAATGTATTGTTGTAATTTTGTAAATGTTATTTTAATTTCTTTTTTAGAATGTATTCTTGTTTGTAGGATTTACAATTTTAAATATTAAATTACGGTTAAATAGGGTTATAAAGACACTTTTTTTTTAAGTTTAATTAAGTTTACGTTTTTTTAATTTTTTACATGTACATTGTGTTACAGATTAGAGCTTACCAATGACATCAGACTCGGCATCAAGCTCGGCATCTAGATCAACATCACTTGCAGGAACCATACCCGTTAATGTCCGTACCATTGCTTGGAAGTATGGTGTACGTGGAGCAGTTCAAGGGACCATGGTTTACAATTTTTGCGGAAAAACATTTTCTGGAGGCATCAATCGCCTGAAGTATCATCTTGCATGTATTGTTTGTCAAGACGTTGTGGTACATGCAGCCATAGCAGAAATTGTTAGACCTGGGGCTAGAATGACAAAGAATTCAAAGGATGATGCGGCAACGATTGTGGGCTCTACTCGTGGTCCACACATATGAACCGGAAGAGGCACATCTACTTCATCGAGTTCAAGCAAAAGGGATACATAGCTTTTTTGTGCCAAGAAACATACCTGGAGCACAACCTTCGTTGCAAGGTACAGACTAGAACAAGGATGTGCACGAAAAAGCAGATAAAGTATGTGTGAATTTCTGGTACTACAACAACCTTCCCTTCAATGTGGCAAAGAGCCCGTATTGGGAGTACTTGGTGACAACATTGATAGTTGCAGGGAAAGGGTACAAGGCACACTCTCCAAAAGACTTGAGTGGGGAACTGCTCAAGGGTGCAGTTGCAGATGCAACGATAATTCTAGAAGATCAAAAGAAACAATCGCAGAAATACGGATGCACCATTCTTTCATATGGGTGGACGAATGGAAGGAACCGCAACCTCATTATTTTTTTAGCGGCTTCAAGTGGCGAGATGGTGTTTTTGAAATCAATTGATGCCTCTAACATAGTTAAAAATGCAGAGAATTTGAGTCTTCTGTTGAAGAAGGTCATATTAGAGGTGGGCATACAAAATGTTGTGCAAATTCTTCTATTGAAGGTCATATTAGAGGTGGGTATACAAAATGTTGTGCAAATTGTCACAGACAATGCAGTAGCACATGTGGCGGTTGGGAGACTACTACAAGAGAGACATCCATCACTCTTTTGGACTCCTTGTGTAGCTCATTGCGTTGACCTTTTTTGGAGGACAGGCAAAATTGATTGGGTGAGGCCAGTTATAGAAGATGCGAGAAACATAACCAAGTACATATATAATCACCCTTGGGTTCTCATCTTGATGAGAGAACACACAAAGGGGAAAGAGCTTGTGCGAGCCAGTGTTACAAGGTTTGCAACTAACTTATTGACATTGCAAAGTATTTCTAGTTTGTTGTCATCATTGAAACAAATGTTTGTGAGTCAAGCATGGCTAGACTCACAATATTCAAAGAAAGTTGATGGAAAGAGGAATGCAAAGATAGTTTTTGATGATATCTTTGCAAAGAGAGTTATAGAGATCATCAAGGTAATTTCAAACTTCGATTTATATTTCAAGTCGAGTCCTTTATTTTAATTTGTTAAATTATAAATATATTGTTATTTACTTTATTTGTAAGTTTGTAACCTTAAATTTTAATTTGTGTGTAAGTGACAGAGTCGTTGGTGAGGATTTTGCGTTTGGTTGATGGGGAGCAAAACCCTATGGGGTACATTTATGAGGCCATGGATAGGGCCAAAGAGGCTATCCAAAAATATTATAGGGGGGATATCGCCAGATATGGTCCCTTTTGGGAGATAATTGATCGAGGGTGGAACAATCAACTCCACCAACCTATTCATGCAGCGGGGTACTACCTCAACCCCGAGTTTTTCTTCTTCAATGGCTTCACAGATGTGAACGGGGAGGTTATGGAGGGTCTTTCAATATGTATTAAGAGGATGATACCAAAGGTTGAGACGAGGGACCTCATTATTTTAGAGTTGCAAAATTACAAGCATGTTAGGGGGAGGCTCTTTTCTTCAGAGTTAGCTATCCAAGGGATAACCACGCAAGTCACCAGGTACTAAAAATTAGAATGTTTACTAAGTTACTTATATGTGTTACAATTACAAATTTAATTTTATTAATTACTTATAAACTTTTGATTATCTTATTTGTAAGTTCTTGCTGGGAGGATTGGGGAGGAAATACACCGCATCTTCAAAAGCTACCCCTCAGAATTTTATCTCAACCTTGTAGCACTTTTGGATGTGAACGCAACTAAGGTTTGTTTAAGGCCATTCACACAAAGAAGCACAACAAGTTGACTCAAAAACGCATCAACGACTTGGTTTTTGTGCAATACAATCATCGGCTTCGCACAAGAAAATTGAAGGCCACATCGCAGGAGCTTATTGTTTTGGATGAGATAGAACCATACAACGAATGGATTGGGCAAGAAGAGGAAATCCTTGCGTTCACAACGGATGAGATTGCTTCTTTCGAGAGGAAAACTATGGAGGGAGAAGCACTAGCATGATTGGATGACATCTTTGAAGGTGATGTAGAACATGAAGCAGAGGGGCCACTGCCATCTACTTCCAAGTTGGAGCCAGAGTCGCAGCCTTTTAGGAGTGAGGAGACCTAGCCGAGTGTGGAGACTAGTAGAGGCAATAGACCCTCTCCCTAATATTTCTTTAGAACGGGGAAGAGGAAAATGTAAATTATTGTATATTGTAACTTGCATAGATATGAAATTTATGATGATAATTTTCAATGACAATCATCATAAATTCATAACACTTATCAGCCAACTGTTGTATTTGCATAATGATGCGCTTTTGTATTGTATTTGTATTCAAATCTAATAAAAAACACTTCTTCAACATCTTATAGGCTCATTTGATACATTTGTAGCTATATTTTGCATAAAATTTATGTTTTTTAAAGAAATTTGCGTAATTTTTAAGTTGTCAAATATTTGTTTAGTCTTAGAGTTTTTGCCTAGTCAATTTTTTTGGGTTTGTCGAATACAAGTATGCGAACTATGATTTAGACACTTAACAAAGCAGACTCTCCCCATGGGATCACTTCCTTCTTTCTAGCTCTACCCTTGGAGAGAGGCACTAAGCGCCAGATCAATACCAATACAGCGTCACGCTCCACATCAGTACGGTTCAGGGGGTCCATATATACCACCCCCCCCCGATATCTCCCAAGCACTATTATACCAGTTCCAGTACCAGAGGGCACTAGATCCACCAGGTCCTTGAGACATACTACTTTTGACAAACAGCAACACAGGGGGAGGTCTTGTCATCTCACCTCCTCTTCCTCTTCTTCTAATCATCGCACTATTTTGAGTTTCCTTCGATCGGCCTTGGATGTTAGGAGGATGGGTTTACCATTCCCACATAGACATTCCCCATTGCTTCACCTCGGTCTTCTTCCTTCTCTTCTTCTTCCCTTCTCATGCTTTGTACTTCTTTGGAAACCGTTATGAACACATTTGTACTCTGCAATCCCTTTGACGTACTTTTGTGGTCATTTGTTGGACACTGATATAATTATCCTCTCTCTCTCTCTCTCTCTCTCTTGTCTCTCTCTCTCTCTATTCTAAATGAAATGAAACTACGAATGTATTTCTTACCCTGTCTATATTGTGTGCAAAGTGTTTGACATCGTTGTGAATGGAAAAATATGCACACGTGAAATATGTTAGATTGTAGGAGACTACCATGTCAGCTTCTAGGGTTGGCCATGATTTTGGTTGCAGGTACCCCAGACAAAAAGGGATTCAGTGACAATATTATGTTGTTTTGTAGTCGTGTGTTTCTATGGAAATGTATGTAGTTGCAATTGAAATTGGGGCCTCATCTAGGCAATGATTAATGGAAATATCATTGTTGAATTATTTTAAGTGAGAACCACGTTGCATTTTGTGAGGAAATGATAATGGTATGGTATTTGCAATTTAGTTGATTGATATTCTTGTATGTTTAGGAATATTCTTTCTAAAGGAACAATACATACTCATGGAAAGTAAAAGATGTTTGCATGATCATAAGAGAATATCATGGTAACCTGAATAATGGAAAGAAAGATAACATTGCCTTTTGTGAAGGAATAATATTTTTGATCTAATGGTGTGTGTATCAAGATGATGTTGTAACTATAGACACTAGAAAATGCACCTTGTGCATAAGGTCTCTAATTCAAAAATACCAAAAACATCATAAAACACAAAACACCAAAAAAATCAAATAACCGCACAAAATGGGGATAAAAGACACCTCACCACCCATTTACTAACCCTCACCCACTCACATTTAATTTTGCCCACCCCACCTACCCATGTGCATGCCCAATGCACTATAGACCTTATAATGGCACCCATATGTGTCCCACTCCTCTATGCACTAAAAATCTATAAAATCACCCTCTCCCATATCATTTCATGCTCTCTTAACAAATCTTGGGCCCTGACTCTTTGTGCACTAAGGTTGCTCTCTTGCTCGCATATCTCGGTTTTGCATGTCTTGAAGAAGTGAAGGCGAAGCACAAAAGATGATACATCTTGTTGCAGCACTGTTCTAGCAACATTTCAACACAGTGTGGGAATCGCAACTGCGATTGGATTGTGATCCCCAGTGAATCGCAATTGCGATTGCCCTGCAATCTAAGACAGGTATAAATTGTCATTTTCATTTACTGTTTTGTCATTTTAATCAATAAAATGTCTTTTATCTCCTTAAAAGGGTTAGGGATATGACAGAGGCAGGTTTCCCTAACCACCAAAAACAATTAACATTTTTAAAGGTGTAGATTCAAATCTGAAGAGTTTTACCCACTTTATTCAATGAAAGAAACTACAATTGTCCCTCTCTTCACAATGGCAGCATAAGCCCATTTGTGTTTTAGTAGCATTGATTTGGAGTTTTCATATTAACTAATCCATCTTGTCATTTTAATCAATAAAATGTCTTTTATGTCCTTAAAAAGGGTTAGGGATCTGGACCGAGACAAGTCCCCCTAACCACCAAAAACAACTAAACATTTTTCAAGTGTGTTTCTGTGCAGGTTTGGATTCAGATCTGAAGAGTTTTAGTCACTTTATTCAATGAAAGAAAACTACAATTGTCTCTCTTCACAATGGCAGCATAAGCCCATTTTGTTTTAGTAGCATTGATTTGGAGTTTTTATAGTAATTAATCCATCTTGCAAGTAATCCAAATCCACGCATACAATAACATAAAAAAGGAAATTACAAGCTTCAAACCAAACTTTATTATAATCATTGTTAGGTCATGTAATAACGTTTTAACGTTAATGATTGTATGTAAAACATAGTACAAAGTTGAATCTTTGTATAATTAAAGAAATTAACCTAAGTATCTGATCAGCGAACGTAGTGACAAATAGTCATATGTAATCTGAGTTGTGCTCCATCTTAAGGGAGGTTGCTCGTATCACACATAAGGAAGGTTATGCTTATTAGCGTGTGTAAATTGAGTTTCCTTGTTAATTAGGGTCTAAAAGACATTAGTTAACCAAAAGAGACACAAGTGGGGTCACTACGACACATTGCGTACCTTGCAAAAGATCTAATCATTCATCATGATAATCATGCAAAACCCTTTCCTCTCTCGTATTTTTTTCCTTAAAACTAAAGTAGGGGTTTGTGTGCATTTAAGTACATTCGACATGATTACTAAGTAGTATCGCGCTCATTTAAAGAGAACTAAGAAGTAATGAAAGGATGAAATTTTCATGATTATCGTAGGAAAATATATAGCAATGTACAATGCTAATCCTATTGTAACGGTTTTGGTAACAAGTGAAATAAGATGGAACCCTTACGCAAAAATGTAAATGGTCATCCATTTTGGAATTAAAGGTAAAAACCTTGAGTGGTATGATGTGAAAGGAATTGTTAAGTTTGCGTTTGTTATCACACAGAAACTAATGTAAGATTTCCCACGTCCTTTTATGTCATTCCCAAGTAGGAAGGGATCAAACAAGGTAAATCTTAAAATGTTTGCAACTTTATCGTGAGATGACGGCGCTACAAGAAATAAGGAAGAGTACTTTTTGGCTTCTAAGTAGGGAGTTAGTCTCTCTTGTCAGTATCTTGTGGTAATAACTTCCTTGGAGTTATCCTGAGAATAGGGTTGTCGCACCCATTGATCAAATGAAACCCTGTTCATATGTTAATACGTGAGCTTTGTTTCCCTCATTGTGCTATTAGATGACTGAGGGTAATGTGTGAAAGACAACTTGAGCCTAGCTTAGTTTTTACCATGGAAGGAATCACGGTGGTTCTATAAGTGATCTTCTTAACAACCCTTGTTCGTGGGATAGACTTGAGTGAGGGCCTTATACCCTAGCTAGTAATGATCTTCACAACAATTGTGGTCCTGACAGGGTATCTTGTTTAGTGGATGGGTTTTTGGTCTTCGTAACATGGGGAAACATTGTGTCGTTTCATAGTCGCACTCTTGCACTGAGCCGAACATTTCATTCTTACCTAATTAAGAGAAAGATAAATTGTGATTGAACCTACTTAATGTATCTACAAAAACACCTTGGCAGAAAGTAGACGGGACCTCGTAAAAGGTGTTTCGAGTTATACTCTTCTCTGTCTGCATAGTGGGACTGCGTTGTGACCTAGAATCCATAGAAGAATGGTGGTTAAGAAACCTTTTGTGTTAAGAAAACTCAGTTGTGAACATCTCACTTCCTGAGCGAGGGCTAATGTGCATTTTGGGTCACGTTGAAGTTGTACACACTTGGACCTAACCATTTTTTTTAAGATTTGAAGTTGAATTGTTTGTTTTGAAAGAAGTAACGAGAACAAAAAATATGGAAAATAACACATGATTGAACCCAAGAATGAAATGAACCTCGTCTGAAATGTGGTATTGTGTGTCATAAAGATATTAACCGTGCTTCAGCAAATGAATTACTTCTTAAGTAACAAAACGCAATGCATACAAAAAATAAAAACTATAAACCATGTGTTAATTGTATTAATGCAACTATGAGTGTTAGTGTTATGTGGGCCCAATGTTATGTGTCTTATGATCAGTGCAGTTGTAAATGTTGTGCCATATAGCGACAATGACAAAAAAAAACTGCAGTTTTTCTGTTACATTTTGGGTTCTAAAATTATGAGGCATTACGGAGCAATTGGTCAACATATGGTTGGATCCACTGTGTTAAGAGGAATCGACTTACCTCTAAGAGAGCAGAGAATCTTGTAGTTGTACATAGTGTTTTTGCGTCTCATAGATCGCAAGACAACTAAGTACAAGCAAACCCTAGCATTACGGTGGGATAAAGATCCCGAGGATATGAGGCAGGTTGAAGAGAAACATACTATGCAATGAGGATTGATTGGGATCTGCCTTGAGGATGAGAACAATAGTTCCAAAGAGGAGTTCATGGATGTTATTTCAGATGATTTTGAATTTTGAGTTGTAATGTGTATTCTTCTTTTTGTAATATTGGCAATTGTTGATCTATTTTCAAATTTTCAGATTAATGATATGAATATCAAATATTGTCAATTGATCAATCACAATTGTTTCATTTCAGCTTAGTTAAGTCTATTCCAAGCTATTTTTATAGTTTAGTCACTTTATTTGTATATTTTAAATATTTATGTATTATTTTAATTAGCGATCACAGTTGTCTCCCTATCGTCCCCAAATTATATGTTTTTTTCGTCCTGGAGTCTTATGTAACTATGCATTTTACAAGCTTTATTTGTTGTTTTTCATCAGCAGAAATTTACTTGGAGCTGCAAGTAGATGTCTTAGTTTGGTGTTGGGGAACTTTGCCACAACACTTACTATCAGATTTAGGACTAGGTTTTTCTTTCTTGGGTTGTTACTTATTAGATTGAAAAACTCTCCTTGTTGCCTTATGCTTCAAGGTTTCCTCATGTTTAACTAATATGTAGGTGATTCCCAAAGGTGTAATTTGCAGGAAAACCATCTTGGACTAAATGTATGGGCGCAAGCCATTATTATACTTGACAACTTATTGTCTCTTGGAGTCGTAGACCCCAAGTTTTTGTAGGCATTGTGGAATGTCTGTGGTATATACATGTTCATGATCATGTTCGTGATTCTGGACAATGTCTCCCACCAATTCTTGACAGATGACACCACTTTCAAAAGTGCAAATGTAATCTTCTTAATGTCCGAGAAGGTCTTAACAGAAAAGTAGAATTCTAATTTATTTAATCAAGTATCTACCACATCCACACCAATTCCACCTTCAAGTAGAGGAATGCCTAGGTTTACTTCTACCTTGAATGGTATCTAATCTCCAAACACAATGTTAAATGTGGGAAGAATAGCATCTAACCTCCAAACACAATGTTAGATGTGGGTAGTTGTGCTATGTCAGGGCACAATGTTAAATGTGGATCACAGCAAACTAACGTAACATGCCTTGTTTTAACCTCCTAAAATTGATCAAATGTTATCATTTGTGGGTAGTTGTGCTATGGTACAGGCTTGTTAGAGGATTCTTCTATACCATAGTAAGCAAACTTTTTTGCCTTTAACGTAACATGCTTTGTTTTTACCCCTCAACTAGATAGATCAAAAATGAAAGCCATTTCTCTACTTCAAAACTGGCTACATCTTGTTGAAAATTCTAGAACCTACAATCACATAGAGTAAGTGCAATCACACTGGATGCCTGAAGAAACACTGACTGAAAAAATATCATACCTTCTCCAAATCACATCATTGTTTTAAGCAAACTATAATCTTAAAAAACCCTCAACTAGATAGCTCAAAAATGAAAGCCAATCAAAACTGCTAAACTTTAAATGCTAGAATCTACAATCACAAACAAGTAGAGAAACACTAACTGAAAAATACTCAAATCTGCTTCAAATCACATCACTGTTTTATAAATCATTAAACAAAAGTTACAATGCATGTAAAGCAAATCTAGAAAAACATTCACGCTGAATGAAAAACTGAATGGATAAAACATCTAGCCTTCTTTTATAGTTGCAAAAGAGACCCTAAAAATAGCTCAGATCCTAAAATTGGATTCATCTCAAAAATAAACCAACCATTGACCTAATTTTATCATACGGATATGCGCCCTTAAACAAACAAATCCAAATTTTTACAAAAGTAAATTGTTAAATAAAAAACAATTCTAAAATTGGAAAACAAACTACATCAAAGAAACTGCCAAATTTGAACAGCAAAAAATAGGACTCCTAAGAATGAGACGGCCAAAAAGAAGACCAATGTTCTCTATGATTATGCACTCAGTTGAGGTGTGCTCAAGTTCCACACAAGTTCCCTGCTGGAAGATGCATTCTTAAGTACCATAATCTAACATTCCCTCTTATTGAGGAGTGTATTTACCACCAATCCCAGTCTCTACCGGAACATCTTGAACTTAACCTTAGCTACAGGATTTTCCAAAATGTTTACAATATGTTGATCTGTTAGACCATAGTCTAGTGCAACCTGCTCCCATCTAAACTCTATCTCAGAGAAAGTGATTACTGATGTCAATGTGCTTGGAAGGGTCATGAAATATTGGATTCTTGGAGTTTGATATGACTTTGATTGTCACAATAAATGACTCTAGGCTCCATTTTCTCACTTGCCAGTTCTCCAATCAACTGGCGAAGCTAGATGGCTTCACAACTAGCAATATTGTCTACCATGTACAATGCCTCTACTGACTTAATGCCATTGAAGTTTGCGTCATGTTGACCCAAGATATGACTCCCAGACCCAAATTGAAGCAACATCTTGAAGTATTCTTCCTATCACCTATATCTCATACCCAATCAGAATCAACGAATCCATGCAGTATCAACTCGTCATCTCCTACATATCTCAGAGCAAAATGTATTGCACCCTTCAAGTATCGGATCACATGCTTTGCAGAAATCCAATTAATCTACCTCTTCTCAACCATTAATTGGCTCAAAGTGTTCACAACTAAACATATATTCGATCCGGTATTGACCAGATACATCAAGGACCCAATCAACTACATGTACATTGAAGGGTCTACCAAATTCGGATCCAAGTTAGCATGTACCTTCAGATTTAATATCATAAGAGTGGTGATGGGTTTGCAATCCATGATCTAAAACCTCTTCAGAATATCAACTATGTACTTTCCCTGCCCAAGGAAAACTTTTCCTATCCTCTCCCACAACTGTAGACCCAAGAAATAGTTCATCAATCCATGTCCATGTCAAATTCTTTGTCTAACTCTTCCTTACACCTTGTAATCAACTCCTTTGAACTCCCTATAAATATAAGGTCATCTACATACATTACCAAAACCAATAAATCAGATCCATCAAATGTGGGTTGAGATCTGTAGTTTGGTGAAACCCAAACCTAACATGTACTCATCAATCCTGGAGTACCAAGCACGAGGTGCCTGCTTCATCCTGTAAAGAGTTTTCTTCAACTTGCACACATGGGTCTCTCACCCATCCACCTCAAATCCTCTCGGCTGAATAATGTACATTTCTTCCTCGATTAGGCTATTCAAAAAGGCCATCATAACATCCATCTAATGTAACTACCTACCAAAAACAGTTGCTAAAGACATAATGGTCCTGTTAGTAAGTACACCTGGCAACTGGAGCAAAGGTCTTCTCATAATCAACTTCCTCTCTCTGAGAGAATCCTCTAGCTACAACCAAGCCTTGTACCTCTCTATGTTGCCACCAACTGTGTGCTTCACCTTGTACAAACCACCTAGAATTCACCATTGATTTCTAGACTAGTTTTTGTACTATCTCCCACAGGTCATTCTTCATGATAGTTGTACTCCACACCATAGCATCCTGCCATACCTGCTGAGCTATGGGCCTCTACATAATTGGAAGGATCTACATCAATGACAGAAGACACCACTGCAACATAACTAGTAATTGTTTTAATAGGGTGACTTACCCGAAAAGAAGTCTTTGAAGCACCATTTTACCCGTCTGCCTCCTGTAACATCTATCGAAGTCATTCAGCCTTCCCGGTTGTGTTGGGAGGTAAAGTTGTCTCTTTACCTATACTGGAACCTGTCAGATCTTAACATATACTCCCTAAAACTTGTGCATCATAACTTGGGGCAGCAAGTGTTGTCTCCTCCTAAACTGCTGCTAGAAGCTCCTAGGATCTGCAAAACTGTGCACCCTTGTCCACTATCACATCCCGACTCACTATTGTCTTCTTTTGAGATGGAACATAGATCTTGTAAGCCTTATAGGTCTCACTGTAGGCAACTAGGATACCCTTCAAACTACAAGGTTCAAGCTTCGTCCTCTACTCCTGTAGAACATGAATGAAATTGGACTCCCAAACAATATCAAATAAGGCGCATTTGGTTTCTCCCCTATACAAGCTTCGTTTAGAGTCTTGTCCTTCAATAATTTTCTTAGGACACCTATTCATTATGTAGACTGCAGCACTACAAGCTTCTGCCCAAAGAAACATGTCTAAATCTAAGTCATGAACCATACACTTAGCAGTCTCTATTATGGACCTGCTCTTTCTCTCTGCAACCACAATCCACTACAAATTGTATGGTACATTAAACTCCCTCTTGATCCCCACTTTTCTTCAAAAGGAATTGAAGTCATTTGAGGCATACTCCCACCCATTGTCTGATTTCAGTACCTTGATCTTCTTTCCTATCTAGTTCTCAATAAGGGCTTTGACATCCTTGAACCTCTTGAAGACCTCATCCTCAGTCTTCATAAAATAAATCCATGTCTTTCTAGAAGAATCATCAATGAAACTAACATAGTACAAATTACATGTCAACGAGGCTGATGACATAGGTCCACAAATGTCTGAGTGAATCAGATCTAAAATCCCCCTTGACTTGTGCTCACCACTTGGAATAGAGGCCTTGGCATGCTTGCCAAGTGCACATCACTTCCACACCCCTCTTCTCCACCTTGAAGTCAGGGGAATTCGACCACAAAGTTCTTTAGAAGAGGCAATGATCTATAGTTTAAGTGCCCAAACCCTCTGACCCAAAGCTCGCACACATTGTCACTGCTGGTCAACAAAGCTCTCTGCTTCATCATATCTACTAGCAACCTGTAAAGGTTGCCCTCTCAAACTCCCTCGGCCAAAACTCGACAGGCTCGGGGCTATGCTTTTTTTATTGCTTGTTAATCATCAAACTCAACCCTACACTTCAAATCTTTTAGACAAGAAATTTAAAGGAGATTCTTAGTCATACCAGGAACATACAGTACCTCATGCAACTCCAAAAATTCTTTTTTTGGCATGCGCAATGAGATGGACCCTATCCCAGTCACGGAGTATTTGGCATCATCACTAAGCTCCACCTTCATGTTGGTAAGTTGTTCCTTCAATCTGAAGAAGGCTTCCCTCTTCGAAGTCATATGTATTAGGACTCCATCGTAAATAGACCCTATCCCAATCATTGTGTATTTGGCATCATCACCAAGCTCCACATGCATGTTGGTATGTTGTTCCTTTAATCTACAGAAGGCAGCCCTGTTCAAAATTCATGTCTCAAGACTCCATTGTCAACATACCACCCAACATCTGAGATTGTGTTGGTGGAAAGACACAAGACTATGGAAAAAGGTTGTATCAAGCCTAGCAGTCAACTCATCTACTTCTAAAGCTTCCACAGTTCTACAAAGATTTTATGTTGTTGTTGCTTGCCCTTCCCTTTCTTCTTCTAGAATAAACATGGCCACTATGCTTCTCTAGTCACTAAGAAGCATAGTGGCCATGCTTTATTGCTATGGAAGTGCTTGTTATGACTAAGATCCTTCTTTTGGTGATTAAAAGATTTTGAGTCTTTTTCCTACACTGAGAAGCATAGTGAACGTGCTTATTGCAATTGAAGTGCTTGATATGACTAAGATCCTTCTTTTGGTGATTAGAAGATTTTGAGTCTTCTTCCTACACTAAGAAGCATAGTGAACATGCTTATTGCAATTGAAGCCCTTGATATGACTAAGATCCTTCTTTTGGTGATTAAAAGACCCCGAGTCTTCTTCCTTCTTCTTACCATTCCCGAATCCTTGCTTTCATCCCTTCCTCACCGTCTTGATGAGGGTTTGGTCTAGAACATCATCCTTAAAAATTGTTTGAGACTTCTTGTAGTCTCATCTCTTCTCCAATAAAGGCATTCCACAACTACTCCAAGTCAAATAACTTCTCCCAAACACAGATAACTTGAACAAAGTTGTGTCATGGTGGGTTGAAGTCATTCGGAACAACCCAAACTAGATCATTATCTTTGACTTGTCACCAACTACACCAATCTAATCTCTAAGCTCTGCTAGCTTCATCAAATAACTTTTTGTTGTATTTGTCTTTCTCATGTAAGTAGGGTTGAGCTTTTTTCCTAAGAAGCATCACCCTGGATACATTAACACTCTAGTACAAAATTCCCAAGGCATCGTACATCTCCGTGGAAAATTTTCTTGTTGGCGATATGAGGTATCAAATGGTCCTTCACCAAATCCAACAAGATTCACTTGGCATTTACTTCCTTCTTGTTGTACTTCGACCAAATCTTTGAGATCTATGGGATGCACAACCTTTTTCTCCACAATGTACCATGGTTTTGTATCTTCCAGGATATTTTGCAATCTTAACTTCCATGGCATATAGAGGATCCCTCCAACAAGTGACTCGCATATTGGGAGTTGTCATTGTTACAACTGTTCAAACAAGCTTCAATCTATAATCACTAGATCAACTAGGGTTTCACACCGCATAACCCAAGTCAGCGATGAGCAAGTTATGTTTCGATCTTTGAAGCTTAGACATATTGCCTACTAAAATCCTCCAACAACTCTCTATTCCATACACAAAAATATGGAAGATTTTAGAAATTGTACTCTGATACAGTGTTGAAAATTCCTCTACACCATGGTAAGCAAACTCTAATCTTAAAGAACTCTGAACGAGATAGCTCAAAACTTAAAGCCAACCAAAACTACTGAATTTTAAATGCTAGAATTTACGATGACATGCATTATAGAACACTATTGAAAAATACTCAAATTTGCTGCAAATTGTATCATTGTTTTTATTATTCAGAAAGCAGAAGCTATAGTGCTTTGGAACACACTTTAGAAAAAACATTCACACTGAATGAAAAAGAATGAATCAAACACCTACAGTAGGCCTTTTATAACTGAAGAAGAGACCTTAAAAATAGCCCGGATCCTAAAACTAGATTCATTCCAGAATTAAATAGCCCGGATTCCTAGGGATCTACACCCTTTTAATTAGACAGTCAAATTTTACAAAAGCAACTGCTAAATAAATAACTACTATTCTAAAACTAGGAAACAAACTACATAAAAGCAACAACCAAATCTGGACAACCAAGAATAGGACTGTTGTTCTCTATGACTGTATGCTCTGCTGAAGTGCACACACGTTCAACACGTGCGCCCTGCTGGAGAATGCATTCTGAAGTACCATAATCTAACACATCTTTGACCAATTTTCTGATATCAAACAAAGTCATATATTTGGGTTCTTTTGGCCTTCATTTGGAGTGGTTTGGACAGCTAACAAAAGTAAACTGCAGATTCACTTGTTTGAAGACCAACTTCCCTGTGAGCTAAACCTCGTGTAACATGACACATAAGGAGGGCATTGTACCCTATTTGGGCGATTCCAAATTTGATACAACTAACTTGCTTAACTAAATGCATGAAAGGTCAGTGTTATCATCTTCTTTATCAATTTAAAAGAGGCCTATGTTATTATGCTTATCAATTTGAGAAAAAATACTGATGTAAAAATTTATTGTGATGATTTTGGTAGAGGTGATTGAAGCCCAACATTAAATTATTAAGTCATTTTATTTTATTTTGGTTCTAAGATGTAGTAATTACATGGCGTTTGTGACCCTCAATAGTGTTTAGGATAGAAAAGAGGCAAGTTGGAAATGTGAGCTGAATTGAATTGAATTTAACTCACAAACTTCAGTTAGGGCAAGTAAATTTTTGCTAAGTAGCTGCCCAACAACTAAAGGTAAAGAAAGCACTGTGGATAAGTATGTTCAAGGTTAATGAACGAACGAACCTTGGTATGATAACACTTAGCCACTTTTTAATCTTGTCTTTATTTATATAATGTGAGAACTTCATTTAGGGCAAGTAAAATTCTGTTAAGCAGTTGCCCAACTACTAAACGTAAAACGCTATGTGTAAGTATGTTCAAGGTTGATGAACAAACGAACATTGGCATGATAACACCTAGCCACTTTTTAATCTTGTCCTTATTTGTATAATGTGAGAACTTCAATTTATCTTTCTTTGGGGAGATCCATTGGCTTACCTCCTTCAGCTAATCCTATAGGGGTGGTTATTGGATCTCATCAATTTACCTGGAGTATGATGACATTGCCTCAAGCAATGCTTTCTTGGGTAAATATATTGTATGTATTAGAATGTAAGGTTTATTTATAAAGGGTTGTCATTAGTTATCTAACTACAAGATGGTTGTAACCGATTGTAACTATATCAACCGTTTTGTAACTACATCATTCATAATAAATAGACGGACACAATCTCAAATGTGTGCAATCCGCCTTCTCATTATTTCTTCCTTGTTCACGTATTCCATCATTGGTATCAGAGCACAGGGCAAGTAAAGAGAGAGGGGAAGAAAGTCATTGTGAGAGTCTCGTTACCATTAGGGAACATTGAGGAAATTAAGATAATTTTCATGAAGATTTTTTGTGAGGATTTTTCAAAAATCAAAGGGACAAAATTGTTTTAACAGAGGTCGCAAAAGCTTGGAACTTCATTTGCAAAAGCTTGGAACTTAATTTCCAGATTGGTATATTTGTGTTTTCAAGGACCTGTCGAACTCATCCGCAGAAGACAAATGTGGGCAAATATTCTATTTACAGTCAAGTCGCGAAAACAAGGAGAGATTCTCTAGTCTTTTTCCATAGTCGTATTACATAGACAAGTTGCAATTTTTGCAGTTGCGATTTCGACCATTTTTCAAAGGAAAACAGAATTCGGAAGAGGGTTTCAAACATTGTGAATCCAAAGACTTCCTTTTTTCGCCATTGAAACAAAGCCAAAGTCGTGGGAAGACGAAGACGTGAAACCTGGAAAAATACAATTGTGATTTTTGAGCATGAAATAGCCATGAAATAGACACGAATCTTGCACTAGGGCACGGAAAACCAGTAAATCAGAAGATAATACAGTCGTAGAAGGTTTAGAAGAATTATTTCAAGTCACACATTCACAAATCAAATCGAGGGCACAACAAAGTTTCAGATTGTTTGTGCTAGGGCACGAAACTGTGCTCATCACAGTTGCAGCAAAGAACTGGTATTTAATTCTCTATTTACTCATTTCGGAAAATATGCAGTCATATTTATTTTATTTTATTAAAATGGAAATTCCCGTAGAAAAATATTTCGGTCTAAATTTTCATACATGGAGAGTGAAAATACAAATGCAACTTATGAATAAAAATTCGTGGGGCATTGTAAACGGGAAAGAGACAGCACCTACTGATGCATTGAAATTGTTAGATTGGCAAAGCAGAGATGATAGAGCGAAAGTTGTTATTGGCCTTGCTCTCTCCGACTCTAAACTTCATCATTTAGACCTACACAAATCATTTAAGGAAATTTGGGATGCTCTAAATAAATTATTTGGAGCAAAAGCATTTAATGCCAAATTTTCCCTAAAACTTCAGTTATAAAGGTTCAAAATGGATGGAGTCTCTATGTCAAGCCACATCAATAATCTGAGGTGCCTAATCAGACAACTAGTTGAAGTCAAAGCTGCAATTGAGGATGGGGATGCCAAAGCTATCCTATTAAATAATTTGTCTTCAAAATACAGCAATGTAGTTTTTACCCTCAGTCAAATTCAATCTCAATCTCTAGATGATATGATTGCAGCCCTTCTAGCTGAAGAAAAACTAACTACAGATAACAAGAAAGTGCATTCTATTCAAGAACCAGAAACTCTAGTAGAAGATCAGATAAAGATAACCGGGAGATTGAGTGTCATTATTGTAAGAAAAGAGGTCACACAACATGGGATTGCCGTATTCGAGCCAATGATGTGCTCAAGGGTAAAGGCATATCAAATACATCCAATATAGCCATGGTTAAAGACCCACCAGATGCAGAAGGTAGTGAGGACAGTGACGAATAAGCAATATAAAGATGCTCTACTCTTTGGAGGCAAGAAAGGATACAGGATAGATGAACCTTGGTATGGATGGTTGCTCAGTTAGTTCGAGAGATTGTGGATCTTTGGACTTATACACTCACAAGGGTCATGAGACAACTTGATGGAGCTTGTGGATAGCTCAGTATGGATGGTTGTCCAATGATTCGAGATCTGCGATTTGGGAGTTTAGGGAGGTGGAATCTGGGAACTCAGGAATTTAGCTCAGGAGCTACACCTCTATGAAGGTCACAAAGTGGCTGGATGGAGCCCTACCTAGTCATAGCATTGCTTTCAAAGTGAAAGCCTTTGAAGATTATGTAGTTTTGTTTTGTTATAATGTTTGTTTTTGTTTTATGTAGGATAAGCCCTAAGAGGGGGTATTAGAATGTAAGGCTTGTTTCTAAGGGTGCCATTAGTTATCTAACTACAAGATGGTTATAACCGGTTGTAACTATATCAACTGTTTTGTAACTACATCATTCATAATAAATAGACGGACAAACAATCTCAAATGTGTGCAACCCGCCTTCTCTTTACTTCATCCTTGTTCACGCATTCCAACAGTATGTAAGTCACATGTTCATTGAATTTATTCTCCAAATTGATTGCATGTCAATGTAAAGAAAGTCTTGTGATTTTATTACCACTTTGTGCCTTCACTACTGTGGTATGAGTGTGGGAATGGTCTCAAAAGGTTGAATTTACTTCTTTTAAGCCACTGCTATTGAGGTGTTTTTTTCTTTTAGATGTGCTCTTTGAGAGGGTTGAAGATTAAATAGAAGGTAAAGTCATTTCACAAGGAAGCTCTCAAAGCCAGTGCTATTTTGACAAGGGTTGCTAATGAGTTACCTTCTTTCTTTGAGCCATTGCTGTTGCGGAAGCCTTATCAGTGGTGATCTCCTTGCAAACGATTAGCACTTCATGACTGAAAGGATCCATTGTTTGCAGTGCATCATTCCTCAGCAATTATTGCATAATGGAGGGATAAGCAGCACCCAAAGCTAAAGGGCCAATGGCTTCTATTGTTGATGGGGGAAACAGGCTTATTTGATACATCTGACCAGATTCTAATAACAATGAAGGACACAACACAATAAATTGTAAATATTCAATGTGTTATGGATAGAAGCAGTTTGTGTTATTGATGAATAACAATCAGAGTACAAAGCCAAAGAGAACGGAAGCAAAATGATAATCAGAAATTTAAACTACAACCTTTGATCCAGAAAAACACTGATGATGTAGAATCTGAACTTAAAATTGTATAGCCTAAAAGTTCTCTACAGATATCTACGAGAATCGATGCATAATTTAGAAAGCGATGTATGGTACAACTCATAGAATATGAAGTCAAACACCGCAGGAGTAATGTGTTACATATTTATACAATTACAGACAACAAAAAGAAGGTAAAGAGGAAGACAAATGGTTAGTCTTCCACTATTATACATGTTCTTTGTGCCACTGTCGAGGATTGGCATCTACATGCTTTGGTGTTTGCACCATCTTGTTTTATTCGTAGCACAGGGGCCAACATTTCGCTGAGCAGAATGGTGCCAATGAGACAATGTTGATTGTTGCTTGTGTGGACCGTGCATCAGCGTTGCCACCCCTAGAAATCAAGTTTCCATCTCAATCACCTATGGACATAGGAAATCTAGTACAAAACTGCTATGCTAAAGAAACAGAAAAATGTAAGTAGATGGAAATGAGTAATAGCAATCAGTGTTGTTGGTTTCTTGAACTGATAAATGCATAAGGAAGAATATATGCCCAACTGGAGAAGAAGAGTCAAACAATAACAGTCTAAAATGGATAAAGCATCCTGCCAGCTAGTATAGGATGAAAAATTCAGACTATCAGAATTGAATGTCATTTTTTCATATGGATCTATGTGCACAGAGAAGATAATATTAGCAGTAAACGGCATGGTGTGCAAATTTAGGTAAATACAAATGGATGTTACTACAGTGTGGAAACTGAGGAAGGAGTTACAATAGAAAAAAAATGTCTGCTATTCAAATATTGCTTTACGGATTTACTTTATTAGGTTTTAGACTTTAGTTTTACAGTATGTCTAAAATCAGTGGATACGTTCAAGCTTCCAAAAACACATTTTAATCCATAATGTTTGGAATTTGTAAGAAAAGGGCAACATCATAAACTTTGTTCAAGCACAATAAATTTCTACCCAAACATTTTCTTTTCTTTCAAGATGTGCCATGGGTCATATCTACTGTCAAAAAGCACAAATAGCATGGCATTATCCTTCCTAATTACAATTACAATGATGATAGTAAACAGAAATCATGATTTATATGAAATCGTCAGTGTCCATCTTAAGAAAATGTATGGACACTGCAGTGGAATACCAAACACTAAACAATGTAAAAACTCACCTGTCATTGCCTAACACTGATAGCCCTGCCACTATTTCTGCAGACAGAGCATATATAGGCCCATAAGCATGAATGAAATATTCATTCCCAAGCATATCTCCCAAAGGTTCATACCTGCAGTTAAAGGGAAAAATTAGATTTAAGTGGATAAACACGACTCTGAAGATACAAGGAAAAATCAACTGATAGAATACTCAAGCAAAAACTTAATATGTAAAATCATATTAGAAACAGTATCATGTCATATTATTAGATGACAAGCAACACAGCTGTTTTTACCACTTTAGATTAGGGTCTTTGAAAACTGGACCCTTTTTCATGCAGCCTAGGTATGTCCGAGGAGAAGAGCGTTCCTTTGCCAGAAGTGTTGAAAGACGATCTGAACATCAAAGAGTAACATAAAACACAAGCATAGGCATATGAATGAACATCTCATGCACAACTACAAAAGTGAAAAACATCAATTAAGAAAAATTCCAATGTTGGAACAATAAGACCATCAGCTCAGGAAGGGCTCAAGAAAGAATGTAACCTGGTCGCAAATAAATGTCATCATCAGCTTTAACATAATAATCAGCATCAAAGAGGCGAAATGCAGCTTTGAAAAAAGCCAACCTATTAAAACAAGATAGGCAATCAATTGTTTTAACACTAAAATGAAGACCATGAACAGTCAAATATAAACCATTAAATCAAGTTCCAACAGCGCAAGGGAACCTTACGTTTTATATTGCAATTTATGGTAATCCTCCTCAGTATCTACACGTAAAAAGTCATTGTATTTCTTGACTTCTTTCTCAAGTTCTATCGTTTTGTTTGCATCATTCTTTCGTCCTATAACAAATCTGAAAGCCAAGCCTGTCATTTGTTCCAATCTGCAATAGCCAGCATACAATTTCCCTTATCAGTCAATAAACAACCAACTTCCAAATATTGTTTGGTAAATAAGAAATCAAAGCTCTAAAACACAGAAATGTAGTTCACAAAAAGTTTGCAAGATACAATAACCTTTAAATACAAAGAGTCATATTACAGCAATCCATCCTAACATTCAAAGGTACACACTTCCACAATGAAATCAAATAAGAACATTGAACTTCGACATATTTAATACATGAAATCCACATTCACTAAAAACTTGTGCACTTGCACTTGGAATTACAGTTCATAAATGTTATTACTCTGTCAAAAAAATACTCCACAGCAAGGTAGTAGGGAGAAGATTTTTTGCAGCTAAAATAAAGGTGGACAGAAAGAAATTTTGCAGATCAAAGAGGAGACAAGTGGTAAGGCCAAGAGTTTTGCAGCCCACACGGGTGGCGTAGCGGCTTGAGACTTGGGTTAGCTCCCCAAGGTCTTGGGTTCAACTCTGGCACCCGGGTTTACCTGACGCACGTGGCTTGCGGGCAGTGCGTGCATCCCCAAGGGACTAGTCTCACCCCACCTCGCCCCTCCTGTCCCCAACTTGGCAGCAAAAAAAGTCATAAGACCAAGGTAAGGAGGGTTGTGTCGCTAAGCTGGGACGCGGGGACACGCCTGGGTCAACAAAAAAAAAGGACAAGAGTTTTGCAGCTAAAAGAAGGGTGCCTGACAGTGAGGACAGCTTTTTCTAAGAGAAAGAGGAGATGGGAAAATTTCTAACTTCTCATCTCATTTAATTGTACTATTTCTCAATTGATAAAAAGGAGAAGAATTTTTGCAGCTATAATAAATCTGGACAGCACGAAATTTTGCAGATCAAAGAGGAGACAAGATGTAAGGACAAGAGTTTTGTAATTAAAAGAAGGGGGTCGACAGCAAGGACAGCATTTCTAAGTGAAAGAGGAGATGGGCAGATTCCTAACTTCTGATTTCATTTAATTGCACTATTTCTTTATGGCTTCTATTATTCTTCAATGGCTACAGCTACCTCAGCTCCAAGAGAAATAGATATCACAACTGGTGATTTTCGTCTTAGGACACATGGCACAAAAATGAGAAGTTAAAAAGAGTAGATTCCATGAATGTAAATTCATTGAATGCATTTTTTGCATCAAGTCTTTTATACAAGGTGAGGGGAAACGTTTTGCATGAATCCAACAATGGAACCAGTGGTTATGAGAAAACCAAAGACCCTTCAAAAAGATAAGCTTTTGCAGCAAAGCAATTGGTAGTGAATAGAGCAGAACCAAGGATGCTAAGGAAAACGGCACCCAAATAAAACCTTTGTTTCCCACAGGTAGACATGTAAAAAGCCAAACATTGTTAGTGAAGAAAGAATGAGACAAAATATAAGGGGACCCTTGGAAAGGATGTGTCATGTTGTTTGAACTTTGAGGGGGGGAAGTGGACTCCTAAGTGACACGGTGGATATATGCATGCAAGTTCATGTTCAATGTGTTCATGCACCATATAGCCAAGACATGATGAGGGCCAGAAAATGAGAGACCTCAAGTGTATAAAAACCAAAGAAATTAAAACATTTACTGCACCTTGTTCTCAAAGGAGAAGACCTTAGTAGACAAGTGTTTTGATGCAAGAATATCCAAGGTTCAAAGCAATCCCACACAATTTTGGCTAAGTGTGGGTGCGTACGAGGATGGAGAGGGCGTGGAATGGGGAGAAGAAGCACAATAGAGTGAAAGGATGACTGCGTGGAATTGTGCAATGGCTAAGGAGGAAGAGCACAGTGTGTGGAGTGCACAGTTGAAGAGGGCATGCAATAGTGTGCAAAAGGTTTGGCGAAGCGCAAAGAAGCAGAGTGCACAAGATTTTGAGAAGGAAGTACATGCAGAAGAATAATGCGTAGTGGTGCGCAAAGAATTTTGGTAGCTCAATGGGATTTTGGCCCAACCTAAGAGACTAGAGGCGCACAAAGATTGCGAAGGATTTATGCACAATAGCAAAGAGTGCACAGAAGGCATAGGAGGATAAAAGGGAGGATTCCGTAATAGCTTGGATTGCAAGGAAGGCCAGTGGATGTTTTGGAGAAAGCCCAGAGAGACAGTGTGCGGAAGGATGAGGTGAAGTATGACTAAGCATAAAAGTGTACATCAAAACAAAGAAGAGGTGTGGAAGAGGATTGCGAGCAAGGAGTGTGCGGCAAAGCTGGTAATTGGAAGATAAGACAAAAATAGGTGTCAGAATGTGGCTGACTAGGATCAATAGTCAATTGAGACCAACAACCAGATCGACGTGGCACAAGCAGGTAACGTCTAGATGAGGTAGCTCGGAACATTAATGGCTCAATTCAAATTTGAATTTGAGCGGGAAAATCTGGGGCATCTAGAAGGAACCAACCGGCCGAAAAAGGGAAATTCAAATGAGGAGAGAGAAGTGAGAACACACGTGGCTATAAAAGGAGGTAGAGTTCATCATTTTGGGATTAGCACAAGTAAGTTCAATCGGATGAGGAGGTGGCTAAAGGTTAGTTGAATGGTGCATGTGAGGGGCTACTGAAGAAGCCAACTTACAAGTTGCTAAGCGATTGTAGGCCATTAGAGCCAAGTGTGGGAACCGGTGATAGCAGATCTAGGTTAGGTCATTAGGAAAATACACCAAAGTTTGTAAAAGCTCCAAGAGAGCACGTGCATGTAGATGCTCGCACAAGGATTTGAGCACAGGTTGAAGTTCGCCATTTTGAGATTCATTCTGTTGTGTGAGGAGGCTATAAAGGTTAGCAAAGGGTTATCTCGAGGGGCTACGTCACCGTCAAGGAGGCAACTAAGCAAGCTACTTCTCATGCAAGCAGAGAGTAGCCAAGTAAGAGAAACTGATCTAGGTTAGAGTTCTTAGGAAAATATGCCGAGTTAGAAAGCTAGCTAAGAGAGATATTGTGTTAAGCTCCACTAAGGAAATGACCACATGTATGTAGATGAACGCGATAAGGGGATCCTTAGAGTGTAGCAACTAGAAACCGTGTTGTTTCAGTTCCGCTCTGTTAACTTTGTAAACGAAGCTGGATTGTCTTGGTCTACCATCCCATATCAGTAGTGGTATCAGATGCAAACTACAACCCGTGCAAGTGAGATATTGGAAAGAAGAGGTAGCTTGGACGTGAGCTACAATGTATGAAAGCGTCTAGATTGACGATGTAGCTTAGAGATTTAATGATCCAAATTCAAATTAGAATCTGAGCGGTATGAGAAGGAAACATCTAGGACTAGCCCACCTAAGAAGATTTCAAATGACTGAGAGAGAAGTGGAAACACGTGGCTATAAGAAGGAGATTGAGTTCATGATTTTGAGATTTGCCAAGGGTGGAGCACCAGAGGTTAGGTGAATGGTTATGTGAGGGAGCTACAGCGATAGATTGCTACTGAGCAAAGTTTCTCATGAAGCAGAATTAGGCAAGTGATGCGAACCGGTGTACTGCAGAAGAGATCCTCAGGAAAGATATGACACATTGAGGAAGCTCACAAGTTGAGCAAGATTTGTAAGAAACAAGTCACACAAGATGCACGTGGCACATGCGTCAAGAGCATTGCGCCATAAAGGAGATGTTGTCTGAGGGAGGAGGCAAAGGTCATTGTATAGCAAAGGGTTATTGCAGGGGCTTCCGAGGAGACCTGAGAAGTTGCTGCGTGAAGAACAGAAGTAGCCAAGTAAGACACCGATCTAGGATAGAGTTCTTAATATGCCAAGTGAAGAGAGGCTCTAAGAGAAGGTTGTAAGCATCCTACAAATGGGACCACATGTATGTAGATGACCATAGGAGGCCTTGTGTTACATAGAAACCGTGTTGACCTTCAGTTCCACTAAGTTGGAAGCCATTGAAAGAGAATGGCGACAAGTGTGTAGAGTCCAAGGAGTGGACCATGAAATTGTGCAGTTGGAGAAAGAAGAGCGCACAAAAAGAGGAGTCCCAGCCAAAGGACCAGAGTGCGCAATGGATTGTGCAGAAGAGTCCATAGGAAGGACAAAAGGGGTGTACAGCAAAGTGCGCAAAGGTAGAAGGCCCACTAAAAATAAAGGAGTGCGGAGGAGATTGCACGAGTGAAGAAACTCCAAGCAGAGGAGTCGAGGAGTGCACAGATGAAAGCATGCATGGCAGTGGAGTACCACACCGGAGGAAGAAGAGGAAAGAAAAATTTCCCAAAAGGCAACAGAAACAGAGAAGTCTGCGAAGGAGACTACAAGAGTGCACGTGAAACAAAGTGCACCGGAGAAGGAAGAGATCTGCAAAGATCTCAAGGAGCATGCAAAAGGGCGCATAAGAAGTGAAGAACGCAACAGAGAAGAACTACACATAGGAGAAGTTACCCCAAAGGCAACCAAGCAGGAGCAGTCTGAAGAAGAGACTGCAAAAGTGCACAATGAGCAAGGCGCACAAGAGGAAGAGCAAGTGAACATTGGAGGGCGCATCATCCATGGAGGAGCACTACGAGGAGAAGCATAGGTTGCCCTGCATGCAACAAAAGAAGGGGAGTAACGAGAGGAAGAGGCTCCAAAAGTTTTGCGCAATGAAAAGAGCACAAAGAGAGAAGTGGAGAAGAAAGAGATCCAAGCAAATCTCGAGGAGGATGGTGAGAAGAAAGTGGCCAACAAAAAGGAGAGCGGAAAAGTGAAGTTGTCCAAGGAAGGAGAGGAGAAGTGACTCGTAGCCATATAAGAAGATTGCGCAGTGAAGAAGCAGAAGGGCGCTCGGAAGAGAAGGCAAAGAGAAAAATGCGTAGAAGATGGAGTGCACCAAAAGAATGAAGATGGACAAGCAGCCATGAAGAGGAGAAGAAAAGAAGTTTGCGAGCAAGCAAATAAAATCCTGTTAGTGCACAAGTTATGCGGAGTGAAGAAGGGCCAAGTTTGGCGGAGGCAGACGGAATGCAGCCCAAAAAGGGTGAAGAGTAGGAGAAGTGAGAAGAGATCCCGCAAAAGCATAACGAGCATGAAGGCAAAGAGTGCACAAAGTAAATGCGCAAAGAGTGGTGCATGTAGAAACAACGCACAATGGAGAACAGTCCAGAGCAGAGAAAGGTGAAGAAGAAGAGGACTAATGGTGGTCCAAGCCCATAAGTGCGCAGAGATAAGATAGATAAGATAAATATATTAATGTCCAACGAATGACCACAAAGTAGTGTTATCCATATTCTGCACCCCTGTAAAATGGACACCCAAATGGACAGAGTGTTGTCAGTTGATGGGAGAGTCAGCTCGCCGCGGCGAAGGTCCAAGCCATTTGGATATAGCATGAAGGAAGCGTTACCGGCCGGTAATAAAAACAGTGTTACCGACCGGTAACTGGAGGAAAGCTCGTCACAGAAGGAACAACCGTTACTGGTCGATAACATACGGATGTTACCGGACAACAACACGTACAGCCGTTACCGGCCGGCAACAAAAATGGTGTTACCGGCCGACAGCAGTAAAGGGACCCGACAGTGTACGGCTGTTACCGGCCGATAACATGTACGGGTATTACCGAACAGTAACAGAATTGTGTTACCGACCGGCAACAGTAGAATGACAGCCACCCGACAGCGCCGCGATCCTTGTACAGCCATTGCCGGCCGACAACAACAAAAGGTGTTACCGGTCGGTAATAGAAACCAGCTCGACGACAACATCTGGGCCAACTTATTCCCGGCCGACAATAATGAAAAATGTTATCGACCGACAACAGAAATGTTGTTACCAGCCGACTACAGGAATCTCGAAGACAGACCTCAGTTTAGGTGAGGTAGGTGGGTGAAAAGATAGCTCAACAACTAGTTTTAATGAAGTATGGTGCCCATGTCTTCTTCTGCCAGAAAAGTACCCTCGAGAAGCGGATTTGCATAACTTCCCGTGCTTGTTTAATGAAGTAGGTTGGTTGGTGAAGCAATTTCGAGGTTCTTCTTCTATATATTGTAAAATTCGCCTCATTTGGAGGGGATTCATTCTGTTTTGCAAAGGAACTCTGTCAAAATTGTTTCAAAGCTATTGTGAGCTAAAGGCCTCGAATTTGGGCTTGTTGTAAAGGATTTTGCCTTGTGCCTATATTGTAATGGATTGTGCATGTTTCTAAGCAATAAAATTGGTATTTTGTGGCTTTTCTTGCCCTAATTCGAGTTGTATTGCATCTTTTACCTTCCATTACGTTTGCAGGTATATTGTGCATGTTTATATCTCTTTGCAGGACCTTTAATTTGTTGTGCTTTATGAATCTAGGGAACTGAATATTGTTTTAGCTTGTGGTGCTTCTACTCGCCCTCTCTCACTTTGTTCACTTCCTATTTTCCACTCACTCAAAGTGTCTCACTCCCTTTCTTGGTGCATTGCCTTCGCTTAGAGCAGATTTACTTTTATGCATTCTTCTATCCCTATCTCCTTGGAAAGCATTAGGGTAGGATTAGTTTAGTTTGCCATTCCCTGCACTTTAGAGAAGTTGGCACTAGGTTAGGAGAAGTCAACTTTCTCTAAAGGATTATCCTACTTGCAACATCCCACACTGCAGGATAATCCCATGTTATGCAGGTTACACTAATTGCCTCACACATAAATCACAAGCAATCAGGGGTGCTATAATTTTGTGATAACAAGTAGGTCAAAGAGACTGCAGAGAACACCGTGAACAAATACAAAGCGGGAGAACCAAAAGGTACCTGAGAAAGAAGAGTACAAAGCCAAAGAAGTTGGCAGAATCAGAAAGAGCAAACCCCCAAACCCAAAAACAGGGGTGGAAATGCAAACGAGAAGAGGGAAGGGGGAAGACGGCCAAGGAAAAACAACTAGGGATAAGTAATGAGGAAAATCTATCAGGGAATGGTAGATCCAACTCTCCTAACATCTGAGGCCAACTGGAAGAAACTTTGGATGGAATGACGACTAGACGAAGAGGCGATAGAGTGTAGAGGACACCTACAATGTTGTTGTCTAGACACCGTAATATATCCCGAAGGCCTGGTAGATCGAGTTTGTCTCCTGGTGTGGGGCCTACTGTGGGCCTATCTAAGATGGCTCGAGAAGCTGTGGATGGTTTCCCTAGGCCGAACAGATCTGGTGAAGCAAAGGTGGCCTCACACTAAAGGTAGCACAACAAAGAAAGTGATCTGCCCGGAAGAATCTGGTCTAGAATGTGGCTAAAGAGTGTGTTCACAAAGCTTCAGGCCCTCCAATAAGTATAAAGCTAGGCGCTTTTGATCCTCATACCTGAAGAAGTCAGAAAGAGCATGTGCCCTCCTATAGAGGCAGTAAAACCTCCCTCTGATCTCATAGTAAATGGGGCAACAGAAGATGAAGTGTGTGTCCATCTCGATCTCTCGGAGACCACACAGTTGGCAAATCCTATATGAACGATCAAGGTGGTGATTCGTCTCACACTGGAGTCTATGAGAATCAAATCTGAGCTAACGAAGGGGGATACAAAGGGCATACATCCAATGACGTAAAGTATACTAAGGACGGATAATGAAACCGTCACTCAACTCCAAAAAGTGGTCAGCATAAAAGGCCATTTTAGGGCGTAACCCCCATGAGGGTTCACCCAAGTGGTGTGGATGAACTGCTTGTAAATATCCTCTCTGATGATCTTGTTCATCACTTGTCTGGTAGATAGAAGGTGGCCCAGAGCCTCCAAGGAATACCAAAAAGGAGGAAGATGATCCATCTAAATACCCATTGTCCCCAAGAGGTCAAAAACCTTAGCATATCAACTGCAACCACGGCGAGGGGAATCGGAAAGAGCAATAGTCTCTAATGAGAAATACGCCAAGAACGGGTACCTATCCCGCCCCTCAACAGAGTCAATGAAGCCACAAAGAGATGGACAAGCAAAGAAGAAGGGTGCAGAAGGAGAGTGTGCAATAGATAACACAAAAGGTGAATGTGCAGAGAAAAGAAGCACAGAAAGGAGATGTCGTGACAAAGGGGCGACAAGAGGACAAGATAAGAGGAGAAGTGTGCAAATAAGGAACGCGCGGAGGATGGAAGCCCAAAGATGATATGGGCAGGCAAGAAGAAAAGACCCGAAGACATTTGGTGGAGGTGGACGAACAGAAGCAAGTGCAGACTCACAGAGAAAGGTTGTGATGAAAAGCCTTAGGTGAAGGTGGAAGGATCAAGACAAACAGGGGCTTGGAAAGGAAGTGGTTTGAGGCGGAAAAAGGTTTGCAAAGGAAATGGATGAGAGGAGATCCATTTTGCGGTGGACCGTCTTTGGTGAGAAGAGGCTCACAAGGGTGTGCGAGATTGCACAAAGGAGTTACAAGCAAGTGATGAAGGACTTAAAGAAACGCCGAAAAAAGTGTGAAGGTTGGGGCAAAGCTTATTAGATGAGGAAGTTAGGACAATTTGTTCTAATAGTATGAAGGGTGGTCCTACCACTCACTCAGTCTACATGAGGTGGAACTCAAGTTTTAAGTACCTCGAGTATTTGATTTCTAGAGCATTTAAGGTTCAAAGCAAACCTGCACAATTTTGGCTAAATGTGGGTGCGCACAAGGATGGAGAGCGTGTGGAATAGAGAGAAGAAACATAGCAAAGTGAAAGTGTGATTGCATGGAAATGCACAGTGGCTAAGGAGGAAGAGCACAGTGTGCAGAGTGCGTAGTAGAAGAGGGTGTGCAATAGTGCACAGCAGGTTTGGCGAAGTGCAAAGGAGCGGAGCACACAAGATTTTGAGAAAGGAGTGTGCGAGAAAATAATGCACAACGGCGCGCGTAGGAATTTTGGTAGCACAGTGGGATTTTGGCCCAACCTAGGAGACTGGAGGCGCGCAAAGATTGCAAAGCAGTTATGTGCAATGGCAAAGAGTGCAGAATGTACAGGAGGATGAAAGGGAGGATAGCACAAAAGCTTGAATTGTGAGGAAGGCGCGGGGATGTTTTAGATAAGGCCCAGAAGCCCAGAGATAGTCTGTGAAAGGATGAAGTGAAATGCGACTAAGCATAAGAGTGCGCAGCAAAACAAAGAATAGATGTGGCAGAGGATTGCGAGCAAGGAGTGCATGACAAAGTTGGTAGTTGGCAGATAAGACAAAAGAGCTGTCAGAAAGTGGCTGACTAGGTACAACATTCAGTTGAGCCCAATGACCAGATCGACGTGGTATGAGTAGGTAACGTTTAGATGAGGTAGCTCAAAGCATTGATGGCTCAATTCAAATTTGAATTTGAGCGGAAAGATCAAGAGGTGTCTAGAAGGAACCAACTCGCCCAAAAAGGAGAGAGAAGCGGGAACGAGCGACTACAAAAGGAGGTCAAGTTCACCATTTCAAGGTTAGCACAAGTAAGCTCCGTCAAATGAGGAGGTGGCCAGAGATTATTGAATGTGCATGTGAGGCACAAGAAGCCAATTGAGAACAGCTAAGCCATTGTAGGCCATTAGAGCTAAGTTGTGAGTATAACCAGTATAGGTTAGGTCCTTAGGGCATACACCAAAGTTTGTAAAACCTCCAAGAGAGAGTTTGTAGCTCCATAAGAGAGCAAGTGCATGTAGATGTTGCAAAGGCTTTAAGAAATAAAAGAAATCATTGAGTTTCATTCCACTATATGAACTCTGCAAACAGCCAGAGGTCGTCTCGATCCTTGCGTCGTATTCCACACTCTTAGACCAGTACAATGGTCTCTATTACTTCTAACAGATGGACTGAATCGCAGGTCACTAGTCAACATAATTGTTTCTCAGTAAATGACACCATGGGAAACAAAAGAAATTCATTTCATTACCCTAATTGAATTGATGAAATTAGAAAAGAAACAAAGAAATTATTTCGCTATCTTGAAATGACTGAAATCAGTAGATGGACTGCAAAAACAACTTTTTTGAGATCCACCAGTAAGGGGATGCCTGGAAAACACCCTCCCTGCCATGACCCATTCCCCCCTCCACCCCCCACCCCGCCAAAAGAAGCAAAAGGGCAGTCCTACAAAACAATTGATATTTGACCAAAAAGCAAACCAGAACAAAAGCTAAAAGTTGTGAACTAAATAGTTACAGCAAAATACAATTGCAGCTACAAAAAACAGTCCAGAGGGAACATGAGAACCAACTAGTCATGAATATTTGCACCAACAGGAGAGTCTGTATAATTATAGGAATTTAACAGGAGCAAATGCTATTAACTTCATCACTAACAATGCACCTGTTCATGAAGTTGTTAGATTGATTCAGGAAAGCAAGAATAATCATGTCATTTTGACTCCATGTATTGTTTGTATAGCTTGAATCTCATTTTGGAAGAGTTAAACAAATAGATGTAATAGCTAAAATATCTCATTTACGAAGTAATATGATTTGGATGTTTCTAACATGCCATCTCCAACCTCAAGCAATCCTACAATTCTACAAGTTAATGTCATCTCCAATTTCAAGCAATCCTTCCACAATTCTCCAAGTAGAAATTGTTGACACACAATATGCCTCAAAATTCTTCATAATGAATTCACTCTTAGATATCAAATCTGCTTTTAAGAAGGTCAAGTAATCTAGTTGTCACATTTTAAATTGTTTCAACTTGATAGTTTATGTTATCTATTTGTCTTAGTTCTAACCACTATCTGAGACTTCCATAATATGATTTTCTACGGTGAATATTTTTCCATTATGTGCCTGAATTTTCCAAATGTCAATGGCCTCAATTTTTCGGTCGAACCACTCAGGGGACAATCTTTTGAGATGAAGTACTAGAGTAAGAACTTGCTCTGAATTTCACATGAGTGTAAGAATTGTTTATACTAACTTTGTTAGGTAAAACATATTGTAATTATGCACTGTATTAAGTTTTATTGTTTTATAGTGATAGAATAGTATACTATGGTAGATAGGTGGTTACTTAGGTAGCTTGCATTGCTTTTTTGTTATATGCTTATATGGTTATAACCATTAGTATTGTTTTATTTCTATTGGGAATAGTCTGCGTTGCCAGGATACGGATACGATACGCGGATACGTCAATTTTAAAAAACCCTTGGATACGATGCGTCTTGGATACGTCCATACATATATATTAAAAAATTAAAAAAATTAAAAAATATATATATATATATATATGTACATCTACTCATTTTCCTCATTTTTAGTCCTTAAAACACTGAAATAGTAATACAAAACTTGAATCAATGTTCAAAACATTCAATATACTTAAGACTTTGCTTTTTATTGATCATGTGGCTGCCATACATATGATATACGAATATCATGTTAACATGAATACGAACAAAACTTGAAATTTGAAAAATATACTAGTAACTAGATCCATGTTCAAATTTTCAAAACAACCAATATACTTAAGATTTTACATTTATGGTTTGAATTTCATTGTCAAACATTAAAAAAAAAATGAAATAGAACTTCAAAAAAACGTTTTTAGAGCCGGATACGCCCCGGATCCGTACGGGATACGCCCGGATACGTGGCGGATACGTACGGGATACGCCCGGATACGTGGCGGATACGTACAAACGTATCCGGGTGTATCCCGTACGGATCCGGGACGTATCCGGGGCGAATCCGAATCGTATCCGTATCAGATACGTATCCTGTCGGATTCGGGGGGGGTTCTGGTATCCGTGCTTCCTAGGGAATAGTATTCCTGTATGGTTGTTGTGACAGCACGTAGGTTGGTTCAACATGTGCAATTGTTCATTTGTTTATATGTGGCTATGTAATACTTATATATTGCCGCCCTACCATTGCCCTGTAACTTGATAATTTCCACATCAATAAGAAAGTGTCAGGCATCCTCCCTATTTGCTCCTTGCATTTGGTATCAGAGCCGGTTGGAGCCTACACAATTCAGTAGAAGTTGTAGGAGAAATTGCAAAAGTGTGTGAGGGGAGAAGAAAACTACTCCCTTGGAGAGCATGTGCTGCCTCCAGCAGCTTCCCAGCTCCCCCCTTGCATCCCCACAATCCACATTTTGATTTCAAGGCAAAAGTATTGCAAATTTTTGTGCACTGGTCAAGGAGGAGTCCCCAGGCACTGCCTCCTACACCAAGCAGTTGGTTTGCAGTCTCAAAAAATCAAAAAAGAAAAAAAAATTCCCCCGATAGGGGTCTTTCCACTAAATTTAGTGGACCATTTGTCTACAACTAACTTTAGTTGTACTGCTACATTTGGAGGATTGTGCATAGTAGACACGAGCTAGCATGTGATTTGAACCCACCGAGTTAGGTTCTGAATCGAGTTGGGATCGAGGTGCATACCCCGCAAGCTAGACGTTGATCGTTGCATTGGCGAGTAGAAATGTTTCATTAGGCTGAGTTGTGTCGAACTGTAGTTGATCCCGTGGTGCATACCCGTTGCCAAGGCATGGTGCAATCCCGACTCCCCCAAGCCGCATCACCATCGGTTCAAACGCAAAGTGGTCGAGTCCCCTGTCTTTCATGCCATAGTCACATTGCATTGTGGTGAGCTCGTTGTGAAGGATCTTCGCACCAATCCACCTTGTCAAGCCCTATGTTTGGATCAAGCTGTCATCATGTTGTGTAGGATCGAATTCCCCTGACATTGATCCCACCAAGCCGCAATCACGAAGCCCCTACATAGTGGCCAAGCTCCCTTCCAACGCTCCCTGCAACCCCACCAAGCTAGTAAGGTCTCACCGCAACCGGATTGAGCCCCCTGCAAAAACGGCGGTGTAAACTTTAACAAACAACTGCAAAGGCATAACAAAAGCGGCGAAACAATTAAAATATTGCAAACAAAATCATACAAAACAGCAAATCTGGTTTTCAAGGCAAAACCTATACCACAATCTTCCCTCATTGCGCCACGTGGCCCCCTAGGATGTTGTCACGTCATTGTGCAAGGTTATCTTTTTGAACATTGTTTAAATATATATTTTTCAATTTCATACATTGTGCGCAATAGGCAAATGTATATTTTTCAATTTCATACATTGTGCACAATAGGCGCCGAGTTGGTTAGCTTTTGGGAGTCAAAGGTCGCAGGGTCGATGCCCCACTCACCCACTACCTTTTGAAATTTGGAGAAACATTTAGCGGAACCACCATACTTAGCTGGAAAAACCTCCCCCAAACCGCTTAGTCATCACTAAACCCCTCAAATTTAGCAGGGAAAATACTATTTTGGGGCCAAAAAAAATTCTCTCACATTGCTTAAAAATTGATTTTGAGCAACTTTTGCAAAATGAGGGGTGCCTGAAAGGATGATTTTCAGCTACTTTTTTGCAATTTTTTGCATTCTTAGCCATTTTGAGCTCCGGAGGCCACCAGGGCCCTGCAAAAACAAATTTTTTTTGCTTGCCAATTTTTCCGCACAAGTGATTGTAATCAAATATGTAATTTTGAATTGTATTGTGCTAATGTGCCCTCTAGTCAGGAAAAGTGTAACAACCCACTATGGCAAACAATGCTCCCAAATTCTTCTTACCTGACTAGCAGCTGCTCTGTGGTGCCAATTATGCAGCATGGAAGACCAAAATTTGAACTCAAAAGCGTCAGTTTGATAGGGCCAATCAGACGACCAAGTTGAGTTTGAAGAAATTTAGCCGGTTGTAAATGGTTCAACAACCACATCAGCAGATGATGCAACCCAGCAGCATTAGTTTGATAGGGCCAATCAGAAGGCCAAATTAATTATTTTGTTCCCAGTGTGCAATGACGTGTAACCCCGCATTCGAGATGCTTAAATAATCAAAGAAGTGTGAGACAACCTAAGCATAGTGTACAAGGCTAGAAACAAGAACACCATATTGAATTTGCAGAGTCAGTTGCATACACTAATATTCAAGCCGAATGAGAAAGTTGAGGCTTTCTTGTGCAGAGTTGCAGCATTGATGGCTTCACTTCTAGCCCTGGGAGAGGAGATATCAAATACTACTCTTGTGCCTATTGTGTTGAGAGCACTTCCTCCCTCTTATAGAATTTTTGTGATGACAATCAACTTGTCAAATCAAACCATCAGTTTTGAGAGGCCGGTGAATTTGTTGTAACATGAGTCACTATACAACAAGGATGAAGAAGAAGAGCAGGCATTATCTTCTCATCAGAAAGGGAAGAACAAAGCTCTATCTTCCCAAAAGTCACAAAAATAGCATCAGCAAGGGAACAAGCAAAAGAAGAAATGTCCTATTTGCAAAAGAGGACATGAATTGAAAGATTGCTAGTACAATACGTGTAAGAAAGGGTCATCGAGCAATTCCGGACCGCACAATCAACAATTAGAACAAGGATAGTCACACTACAAAAAAGGGCAAAAGAAGGGGAACTGGAGAAAGAAACCCCATCAGCAAGGCAACGTAGCTGAGCAAGAAGACCATTCGGATGATGAGGACTTTTTGTACACTTTCCATTCCAGTGAAGCAACCATGTCATCTAGTCCAATCTGGTACATTGGTTCGGGAGCCACTCAACACATGATTGGGCACAAAGACTGGTTCACCACAATACGAGACACGCCCTCCAAAAACCATGTTTCATTGGGGGGTGACTCTTCCTACATGGTCCAAGGTATTGGGAACATTACTCTTCCTCTTGGTTCACGAAATTGTAGATTATCAAATGTCTTGTATGTCCCTTGTTTGACTAACTTACTATTAATCGGTCAACTTCTAGATCATAGTCTAAAGATTGATTTTTATAGTCATTCCGGTAAGAAAAAATGTTTGATTCGAGATAAATCCAAAAGTTCGAAGATTGTTGCAAGAGCTTCAAATGTGGGACAGATGTTCCAACCAGTATTTTAAAAACCGGCTGAACCGGAACCGGAACCGGCCGGTTCAACCGGTTCAACATATTTAGACATGAACCGGTTAAAGAACCGGACCGTTCAACCGTTTGGTAGAATATTGTGAACCGGCCGGTTTAGTACCAAACCGGTCAAACCGGTCCAGTTTCATCCTGAACCAGCCGAGTCAAGTTTTTTTCCTTTTTTGGATTTTTGGTGAAGAAAACACAAGAATAGAAAAAAAATTGCCATTTTTGGAAAGGGTCCGGGAAGATGTAGCAGCAAAAACTTGCACATACCATAACTTTCTTTCTGTGGCTCCATTTTAGTTGCCGGTTTTTTCTAAAAGTGTATATTTTCTCAAGCTCTACGCATTGATGGCAATATTTTTCTTATTTTCATAAAATCCATTTTTGCACCTTTTTGGACCAAGCAACTTCTTGCAATCTTCTGAAAGAATCATGAGCTTTGGTCGCCTGTATACAGATTAGTAATTAAAAATACTGGATAGCTTTCCAAAACTCAGCGAGTATTCTCTGGTGCTCAGACTAATCGTCTCACTTGCCAGCTTGGTCGCAACTTGCTTATTCAAATGTTGACTTCACATATTAACAAATGCATAGGTTTTTTTTTTTGCTATTTTAAGAGTTTTTTTTGTGTTTACACTCCAATTTGCGCATCCTCAAACACAAGACTGAATGCTATCGTAAAGTTCCCAACAAAAAGAAAGCATTAATAGCAATGAAAGAAAACGCTACAAATACACGATTTTGGCTGCAAATTTATGTTTTTTTAAGGAAATTTGAGTATTTTTTAAGTTGCCGAGTATTCCCAAGTATTGGCCGAATATTTCCGAGTTTTTGCCGAGTTTGTTTTTTGGGGGTCTGTCGAGTATTTGCCGAATGCGAGTATTCCAACTATGGTACTATATACATGAGTAAACTATTGCATATTTTGTGTGTAATTGTTGGAATTATGGTTTTTAACCTTTCAAATATATTATTTTCATTAGAAAATATAAAATTGTATGTATTTTTTTAGTAAACTGGTTTATTAAGTTTGAACCGGTCATGGTTCCGGTTTAGTTCCAGTCCGAACCTTGGCCGGTTCCGATTCCGGTTCGGATTTTTAAAACATTGGTTCAAAATGGCTAGACTTTTTCCACAAAGATGATCAGCCACTAGTGGCTAAGAATACTTCTTCCGCACAGTTGTGCCATCGGAGACTTGGTCACATCAGTTTTGGATATCTCGACACACTTCCTCGGTACAATATGGAGGTTTGCCATCTCTCAAAAAGGATACAGACAAGTGTCCTAACTTGCTAAAAACAACACAAAGCCTCGTTCCAAAAAAGTGCTTATCGAGCTCCAAGTAAGCTTGATCTGGTTTACACCAATCTTTGTCGTGTCCACAGCAATCTAGTCATTCTGGATTTCAGTATTTCATGCTTTGTGTTGATGATTATTCGAGAAAAATGTGGATTTTTTGTCTTCCTAACAAAAGTGAAGCTTTTGAGAACTTCGAGAAGTTCAAAGTGGTTGTTGAGAACGAGACTGGTCGCAAAATCAGATCTCTCCGCTCAGATCGAGGGGGGAAATTCACCAGTAATGAGTTCAAAGCCTATCTGGAAGCTCACGGGATTCGTCGACAGATGCCTCCACATACACCGCAACAAAATGGTGTTGTTGAGAGAAGGAACTGTACAATCATGGAGATGGTGCGTTGCGTGATCGATGATTCAGGACTAACGAAGACATTCTAGGCCAAAGCAGAAAATGAAGACTGCAGTATATTTGTTGAACAGAGTGCACACAGTTGTTCTTGATGGAGTAACTCCACATGAGGCATGGTCTAAATCGGAAGCCATCAATTGCACACCTCAGAGTATTCGGGTGCAAAGCCAACATCCACATACCCAAGCAAAAGCGAAAGAAGTTTACATGAAATCAAAGAAACTCGTCTTCATTGGCTACAGTGAAGTACCAGCTTTTGGGTACAGATTGATGGCTCTGAAGACCAGGAAAGTCTACACCAGCAAAGATGTTGAGTTCTCTTTGTGAAGAAAGAAGTTGAAGCTCCTTCCACAGACTCACCTGATGTAGATAGCACACTTGTTGTGAAAATAGAAGCAAATGTTCCCACTGATCATGACAGTGATGATGGGGATGATGATGATGATCAAACAGGACCACAACCCACAGGAACAGCACAATGTATGCCCAAGTGGTATACAAACATGATTTGAGATACAAAGTTGGATGCTCCTCCGAACACATCCAGCATTGGACCACGGACTCGCAAAGCTCGTGAAGAGGTAAATTTTGCTTTGATGAGTGGAGTTGTTGAATCTATTGAGCTCTCTACTGTCCAGGAAGCCCTACAGTCAAAATCTTGGAAAGATGTCATGGATGTTGAGTATCATTCAGTGATGAAAAACAATACCTGACAGCTTGTCGATCTGCTACCAAGGTAGAAGCCCATTGGTTGCAGATGAATATTCAAAACAAAGTACAAAGCAGATGGGACTATTGACAAGTACAAAGCGAGACTCGTAGCAAAGGGGTATGCATAGAAAAAAGGCATAGACTATAAGGAGACATTTTCTCCCACAACTAAGATCAAAACAATCATGATGATCTTTGCTCTAGCTGCACAGTTTGGATGGAAGTCCATCAGATGGACATAAAAAGTGTCTTTCTGAACGGAGATCTACAGGAAGAAGTCTACATGACTCAACCTGAGGGTTTTGTCGTACCTGGATTAGAAACAAAGGTATGTAGACTCATCAAATCTTTGTATGACCTTAAACAGGCATCCCAAGCTTGGTACATCAAAATTGATGAACATCTCATTCAACATGGATTCGTGAGAAATCCATATGATCCCAATCTCTACCTCAAGAGGCAAGGAGGAGAGATTGTGATAGTTGTTGTATATGTCGATGATCTAGTCATCACTAGCAGTACAGTGAAGACGATCGATGCAACAAAGAAAGATCTAAATCAATCGCTCGACATGACAGATCTCGGGTTCATGCACTATTGTCTTAGATTGGAATTATGGACAGAAGGAGAATCGTATCTTTGTTTCTCAACTGAAATATACCAAGACAATGCTCGAGAAATTCAAGATGATGGATTGCACACCGATTGCTACACCCATGGAGACGAGACATCAATTATCTCATACAGATCCATCTCCTCTGGTAAATGCAACCATCTATCAACAGTTGATTGGGAGTCTCATTTACCTAACATTTACTAGACCAGATATCAGCTTTCCAGTTAGCTATCTTTCCAATTCATGCAAGAACCCAAAGTTTGTCATTGGAAAGCAGCAAGGCGTATCTTGAGATATCTCAAGGGCATTATGGATCTTGGTCTAGTGTACAAGAAGAATGATCAGTTCTTCTTGACTGGATATTTAGATTCAAATCATGCAGGTAACATTAATGATAGAAAATCCACTTCTGCATTTGTTTTCTTTTTGGGATCTGGGCCAATATCATGGGGAAGCAAGAAACAAAACTTTGTTTCTCGATCTTCCACAGAGGCCACATATCGTGTTGCAAGTGGAGTTGTCTGCAAAGCAGATATGGCTACATTGCATACTTGAGGGACTTGGAGTACCACAAGAGAAATCCACCTACCTTGTATGCATAACAATGAGGGTGTTCTTCAAACTATTTTTGCCAAATCCAGTGGTTTTTCATGAGAGGAACCAAACATTATTGAGGTATAAGGTTCATGTCATTCTACAAGCATGTTTTACAAACACAATATACAACTTCAGTTTTTTCCAACAACTGAACAATGAGCAGATGTTTTCACGAAGTCACTTGCATTTGACCAATTCAAGGTTGTTAAAGAGTTTCTCTCCTCATCTCTTGAGGAAATGCAGAAAATTAAGGGGGGGAATGTTAGGTAAAACATATTGTACATTATGACATTGTATTTAGTTCCTAGGACCCTACTGATAGCCGGTACGTACCCTGCATGGGATATGGGTACCATTATGTACCGTACCTAGTTTAGGTAATATGGTTGTATGGTACGTAGGGGGTACGTCAATAGGGTACCACCTGCAGTACTCCCGGGTACGTCTTGAGATGTACCCGGGCACTTTAAGATGAACCCCATCATTTACCCTAGCATACCCGCTGCCAACAATACGCATTTGCAGCCATCTCGCCGACTTGGAACCAAGGCAATGAAGGATCTACAAATGCAACAAAGAATGCAGCCATCCTAGCTGGGAGTCGATTTTTAAATATTTAATTGGTAAGTAATTTTAAACCCTAAAAAGTGCTCCTAAACTCTATAACTACAACAATAACAACACATTAGCCTCACATTTGCATACTTGTCGAACTTATTTGCATACTTGAATCTTCACCTTCATTTTTTCTTTAATTTCAATTGCTTAGGGCTGATTTCAAGGGCCATATAGTTCAAGGAGCTTGCAATAAGTGCCAAGGAGTTCAAGGAGCTTGCAACAAAGGTGTTTGGTGATTTGAGGTAAGTATTTTGTGATTTTTTAAAGTATTTTAGTTTGCATAATTGTATATAATATTTTGTAATTGTTTTTTTTTTTGTTTTAAGCTTCATTTTTCAACATTTGCTTTCATTTAATTTTAATATAACAGTATACATTCTCTCAACACTAAATTGTTTTCATTTTTTTTTTAAATGCATTATGCAGTTAAAATGGCTGCGAGTTCTATTTCTAAGTGGGTCAAGGTATTAAAGGTCTCCCTTACAAATTCGATCCATACTTCTCCCTTTGGAGGCATGTCACACAGCTAGAACAAATACCAGGTGGAGGGGGCTTTATTTGGGTTTGCTCACAATGTAACATGCAATTTAAGAGCTCCTACAATTGGGTGAAAGCCCATTTGTGTGGGGCTATCGGTCCATGGAATTAGAACATGTGGAGGGTTGGATGGAAAGGGGTTGCCACATGCAAAGACCCTTGCATACATCAAAGAGCAAGAGGAAGCAGATGCAACAATTGCCCTAAAATCCAAGCATCCTATGGCAAAAAAAAGAAGATCAAATAACAAGCCACCTATTTCTCCTTTTGTTGATGTTGTGGCCCTTCAGATCACTTGTTTTTGTCTACACCTGTTGCAACCGAAGGAGAAGAGGATTCACCTCTTTCTTAGAAAAGAACAAAAGATACAGGCCCATTGGAAAGGGCATTCCAGAATGAAAGCAAGGACATAGCTAACCAAGGTATTGGGCGATTTATTTATGCATGTGGTGTCCCATTTAATGTTGTTAGATCACCATACTAGCAAGATATGGTGAGATGTATTAATGAAGCCCCTAGAGAGTACATTAGCCCAGGGTATGAAAAGGTGAGCACCACTTTATCGTCAAAAGAAAGAAAAAAGTTGAAGAGGCATTGACATGCCCATCAAGAATCAATGGCTCGAAATAGGGGTGTCCATTATTTCTGACGGATGGAAAGATATAGCAAATAGGTCATTGATCAACACAATTGCAGTGTGTCCTAAAGGGGCAATCTTTTTGAAGGGCTATTGATTGTGTGGGGCAAGTGAAGGATGCCCAATTCATTGTCCAAGTTATAACGAAAGGTGTAAGAAAACAGAGCAATGCAAAAATTGTAGAGCTACAGGGTTGTTGGTTGAGGCAAAGTATGGACACATATTCTGGACACCTTGTGCGGTTCATTCCCTCAACTTAATGTTACAAAAATTGGGCACAAAAATTGTTTGGATCAAACAAGTCAATGAGGAGGCAAGTGAGATTCAAATGTTCATCAACAACCACCACATGTCCCAAGCCATCTTTCGTAGATTCTCCACAGTGCAGCTATTAAAAGTAACCCGTAACATTCTTTTTTTAAAATAATTATTAATTTTTAAATTTTATTTTTTTATAAATTCATTAAATTAATTTTATAATTTTGTAATTTGTAGAATTTTGATTTTTGAATGTTTTAAATTTACTTGTCTTAATTTTATTTGTTTTGATTTCTTATTAGGTTTTGTTGAGACTCGATTTGCCTCGCACACCGCTCATCTTGAGACAACTTGTAAAGGTGCGAGCGACATTGAATGGCATGGTTATCAGCAACCTTTGGAGTGTATGGAGGCAAACAAATAGTGAGAGGGCTAAAAATGTGAAATTGTTGATCCTTGATGATGCATGGTGGGATCATGTGGAGTACTTGCTCAGTTTTACCAAGCCCATCGTGAGTATGTTAAGATTTGTTGATATGGATAATCCATGTATGGGTGAGATTTATGATGGAATTGACTCAATGATTGAGTCAATTAAGACCATCATAAATGCCAAAGAGCAAGATCCTACAAAGACTTTCTTCGAGGAAGTGCAGTCACATCTCATTGAAAGGTGGAACAAAATGACTACTCCATTGCATCTTCTTGCTTTTTCCTTGACTCCAAAAATACTATAGCGTGGAGATCCTTTCTTTGCCAGGAGGGGTCCCACCATATAGGGATGTTGAAGTTAGTTAAGGGTATAAGGCAACATTTGCTAGACTCTTCCCAGATCCAGATGTAGAAGACATGGTTAGAGCAGAGTTTGTGAATTTCATATCCTCCAGAAATCACTCCAATAGCGCTCTTCATGACAAATACAGGATGGATGCTTATTCATGGTGGTACCTCCATGGACAAGCATACACCTACCTCATGCCACTTGCAATAAAAGTTTTATCACAACTAAGATTTTAATTTTTTTAATTTCCTCACTCTTTCTTTTTTACTTTTATAATTTTAAAATTTTAATTTTGCATTGACTTTGCGGTTTGCCTCAATAGGTTGTGAGTTCTTCTTCAGCTGAGAGGAATTGGGGTACATATTCATTTATCCACTCGGTTAACCGCAACAAGTTGGGAGCAAAAAAGGCGGAGGATTTGGTCTTTGTGCATTCTAACATGCGCCTTCTATCACATAAGAAGGATGAGTACAGGAAAGGGCCAACAAAGTGTTGGGATATACACCCAAAGACTCCAAACTTGGATGTTCCCATTGCCCAACTTTCATTGCTAGACCCGGACCTAGATAGTACTTTGCGTGAGCTGCAAAGTGGGGCTAGCAGGAGCGGCATTGCTGATAGTTCTGGTTGTACTCCTGGTGCTTGTGGTTCTAATGAACCACGTGATAGTAGTGATGCTCTCGTTGAAGACATTGGAGAAGATGCAGAGCCATTAGACTATTACTAATTAGAATGTTGATGTATCTTCATTTTTGTGTTTACAATGTTACATAATACATTGTAACATTTTGATTTTAACAATGTATTGCTTATAAGTTCGAAACATCTATTATCAATATGTTTTAACTTTTGTCACTATTTCACCTATGTATATTTCAGATTTGTTTAATCTATGCATGTGTAAGCCTGGAATTTTGCTTATCTTGTTACTTTTCAGAATATTTTTAATATTTTATATGTATATTGTACTACCGTACCCAAGTGTCGTACCCCGGCCACCAAAAAAATTGCCATACCAACGTACCAGATCCCCGTACCCGTACCGTACCCACGTACTGGCTACCTAGAATCAAAATAAGCATTCTTTGGGTGCAAGGATTGAATCAAAAACAGTGGCATTATCAGCAAGGAAAAGATCTCTATCGATACCTTTTTGAAGTTTTCTTTCAAATCCCTCCGGCACCAAACTCCATTTATCACCAAGCAACACCGCAAGTCCAAAGAAGATGGCCAAATAATATATATAATTTTTTCTTTGCATAATCAGCTTCCACCCTTCAATGACGCTCTTAGGTAAAGTATCCTGATTCCTCGTTGATGAAAATGACTTTTGTTTAGAGGATTTGACAAAGCTTAAAGATTGGTGCAACTTCTAAATTACCTTCAATTTTTATGAATATTGACTTTGATAAGGCTTAACTACAACAGTATGTCACAAGGCTCCCACTCTCCATTTGATCGCCAAGCAACACGGAAAGTCCAAAGAAGATAGCCAAATAATATATAATCTTTTCTTCGCAATATGAGCTTCCACCATTCAACTTCAATGAAGCACTAATAAAGTATCCTCGTTGATGAAAATGACTTTTGTTTAGAGAATTTGACAAAGCTTATAGATTGGCAACAACTACTAAGCTATCTTCATTTCTTATGAAGATTGACTTTGGTAAGGCTTAACTACTAAAGTATGTCACAAGGCTGCCCTCTTGCAATTATCTTTTATTCTTATGCTGGAGGGTACTTGCATGCAAATTAGAAGGGTTATTTTGCTGATGATTCTGTCAAATGAAGAGGATTTATGCAAAAGTTTGCTCCATGTATATACATATCAACCCCCCCAACTTTCAATAAACTACCAATTCTTAAAATAAAGCAACTAGGAGCACCAAACACACTCTAGTAAATACCAAGTGAAACTAGATTAGTAAATAGTACTAAGATCATCATTAAATACTGCTTGAACCATGCCTGTTCAAAAACTCCTACAAACTCAGCCTAGTATATATTATAGGTTATAGAGTTATATATGTCAATCAGGAATGATTATATAGCTACCAAAAGATGTAAAATGTTATTGAACAAAGGAGTTGAATTATGGCACCCACTACCTCCACTGCCAAGTTATCAGCATTCTCTATCTATACTAGTGATTTATGACATTACAAATAGTCTTTCCAGTCAAAAATAAAAGATTGGCAGATAACTAACTTCTTCAGTTGTTGGAATCACACAAAGGCTTCAACGCGTCAATAAATGGAAAATATATATGATTAATTGCTAGCATTTGACTTTATTCATATCAATTCAAAAAAGCCATATAATGTCCTTACTTACTCTTCTCTATTCCATGAAGAGCAATATTCAGGCTGAACACGTCGCTAAATGGAAAATATATATGATCCATATTGCTAGCATTTGACTTTATTCATATCAATTCAAAAAGGTCATATAATGTCCTTACTAGTTTCTATTCCGTGAAGGGCGATTGGATGAATACAAGAAGACATCAAAAAAAATGAATGCTTCATAGCAGAGGATAGCAACAACCAAATGAATATGGACTCCTATGATAAGAAAAAGAGAGAGGCGTAGCAATGAAATTGTGAACATTTAAATTGGTGACAATTGTGGTGCTTCCTTCAGCAAGCTGTTCACTTGAGAAGCTGGGATCAATAGAATGTCTCTATGTATGTGTCAATGCATCTCTGGTACTTAATTGAAAAACTGTAGTTTGTGACACGGATCTATGATTCTGTTTTCTAGGAGATACAAAAGAATACAACTTAATACAATGACAGATTAATTATCTCTTCAGAGATGATAGAACATTAGTAAGATAGGCTCTTCAGGAAACTAAGCAATAAATATGGGTAAGAATATGCTTATGAAATAAATGAGCATATGCTGGCTGACATTTACAACTAGTCAAGATATCTTAAATTTCTATGTCTTCTCTGCAAATTTTGCATTGACTAGAGATAGGTGGCCTTAATGTGGCTGAACGATTACACCAGGCTCGAAAAAAGCTTTCTGGGTAAAAACAAAGGCTCCAAACTACATCATATACCGAAAATATCGTGATTTTTTTATCACCTTCTCAAAGCAAGAAGAAAAACTGCCCTATGATGGTCAAGTGGAAGTCAAATTTAAGGTCGGACATAAATTGTTAAAATCTCAATGTCCACCATCCCCAGATGCCATTGTAGGTTACGTCTCTCAGCATTAAAATAGTGTCCTTTACAACAAATTTGAATCATATAGCTCTCACTAAAAGACTATTGTTCCTCGCACAATTAGAATCCAAATTACAAGGGCAGATGCACAGTACCAATTTTCTTTTTACATCTTAAGGATTGTCAATCTTGGATGTTAGAAAGTCCGTCCCCAAGAGTACCCGCTACATTCCCCATGATTGTTCAGCTGAGCCATCTTAGCCCTGGCCAATCTCTAGAAGACATCAGTAGATTTTCCATTAGATTTTTTGTAATGATTGAAAAAGATATTGCCGAGTCTTATGCAAACTAAAGTCTTGTTCTTGATTGGACTTTTTCTTTTGCCTCTATCAGTGGTTCTTTTTGACAAGGGTACTTCCTACCACAAGATAGTGTCATAAGGATTTGTACATACTAACTTGGCCAGGGTATAACCCTGACATCCCCCTAACTTAATTCATTTAGTTGTTTGAGTCCTTCCGCAGTCAAAACTACCGTAACTTGATTTATTTTGAGTTCCATTGACCTACTTTGGTCATTCATGGACATTAAAGATCAATACAAACTTCTTTCTGGTTCATTCATGCTTTATCTATTGCTAATCCATGTCTAGGAGGAACTATTATGTTGAATGCCGCCTCCCTTGCACAACCTCCTCATATACAGCCCTCTTCTAAGTCCATCGTATCGGCTTGTAGGCACAAACAGGTAGCTCTTTTCCCAAGCTCTCTAGGATTGCAAGCTCAAGAAGCTATCACTCCTTTTACCCATTTCACCAATCCCACTTAGCAACCAACTTTTATCCTACAGAAAGACCAAAACATCACATCCCACCAATACCATCATGCTCAGCCCATTCAGCCAACACTGGACTTCATTGACAACGCCCTGCAAGCAAAACTTGCCAAAGAATGGCAACAAGCAGATGTGTCTCCCAATCCTTCCTCGACCCCCCATAGAGGCTCTGCCTTTGGCCATACAAGCCATAATGTCACTCGAAGTCTCAATTCCTTTCACCAAGTAGCCTCCCCCTTGTCCCCCTGATATTCCTTCACCTTATACTGTCAGCTCCTTTCACCATCAAGTTGCACCAATGAACAAACTCGAACATTTTGCAGGGGTTGTCATGCACAACATTTCAATTTTTCCCCTAAGGAAAAATGCGACCCGTGTGGAGAAGGAAAAAAGGAAAAGAAAAACACTAAATACGGGAAAAAGATCCGATTGGTTGTGTTGGGTGGCAAAAGGGCCAAAATAAACTATAAAGGCAAGTTGCCATGGAAGGGAAGGATATCTTTTTGCATATGTTAATTTCTGATTTTTGGTATAAGCTTGCATGCTTTCAAAATCAACTCCAAAGGACGAAACTCCTTTGAAGTTTTCTTTAGAGGATGAAAAACCTCTTTTGCCTTAGAAAAAAATGAAAATTCTTCTTCTCTTATGTTTTCCAGCAATGTTGAAGACTTAATTTGCAGATTTGGTATTGATTGCAGCTAGGATTTGAAGGGAGAACATTGTTACTGAGTTCTACATTTGATTTCCAGCACTTCCATCTTGGAGCGACCCACATTGTGTGTAGTTCTGAGTGATCTAAAGAAGGAACATCAGTTTTGCACAAGGAATTAACACGAAACAATATAATATTTGAGTATATTACAACAAGCACAATACATTGGCTATTATATAGCCATAAAGGTAGGAAAACAACTTCCTAGGAAATATGAAGCGAGTATAACAATTAATCCGGTAATAGCTACGGGTATAACAACTAACTACATACTAACCATATTTACCCACTAACATTTACATCCACTTTTACATTTGACCGTATGGTAAATATGAATCCTATATGTTAGGCACTAAACCAAAGTTTCCTAACATTCCCCCCCTTAGTGCTAACATGGGAAAACGTCCATACTACACTCCACCTGATTTCGCGATCATGTGATTTTCCTTTGGATTATCACAAACCAAAAGTTGGTTTTCCATCGGTTAACCAAAAACCGAGAGTGAGGTGGTTTTCCAGTGGTTGACCACAAACCACGAAGGGGTGAAGGTTTTCAAATGGTTTACCTACAACCATATCGTGATGTGTCAGTGCATTCTTCGGCTCTCATCATAGTTGCTCTTCAGGAGATTACATATCAGAATCCATCATAGTGCAAACATATCATTCCACACATAAGCTGAAGTATTGTGTCATTTCCCCCCCACAATGTGAAGTCTCCATAACACATTATTTTGAAAACACCACATAGAAATCAAATGAAATAAACACACACTCACACGTGTCACCAAATCAGTATGCACAGCCTCATCGGTGGTGAGTCGGTGACTGACGAGAGGACGCCACTTGTCCTCCATCCTCCGTGTATTCTCCAACCTCCAATAAAAGACTGCTAACTCCGCCGGATTTGATCATGACACTCAATTTGACATACCTTTGTCGAACATCGGATACCATCGAAAATGCATTCGTAAGGCAAATTTTTTTATTTTTCGGACTTTTACAATGACTGACTCTTGACAACAAAAGACATTTGACTTTTATTTTTTACTCTTTTTAACGACACTTGGAGGACTGATTTGACAATTGACAACCTTAGAGACTCTATTTGCCAATAAGCTATCCAACAACTTTGGAACAATAATATAACATTATTTTTTAAATACCATCCAAACTATTACTATGGTGTAGACCAAAAAAAATGACCCTATAGATGTTAAACTATTACAAAAATGATTGAAATGACATAACAAATTATTGTCTTTTAGAACTCACTACTACTTTAAATCAGTATTAACAAGATTTCATATTAAAATAAAAAGAATCTTAAATTATCAAAACCTGATACTCTAAATCAACTTTAACATAAACTCTTTGGAATACACATATGACTCCACTTAAAACTGTAAATTTCAATTTAAATAACACTCAAAACTTTGACAAAACAACCTGTTTGAAGAAATCATGCATGGAGATAGAAACTTTCGAGCTTGAGTCTGTGCTGTAATAATATGCTACAGTCGGAGTCGTCGGAGTCGTCCAAAGAGCTTGGCAATGTCATGAATTAGAATGAGTTCTTTCTTCTACAAACGTCTTGCAAATCAGGGCACACAAGGCATGCACGTGGGCGCTCAAATGGAAGATCAATTTCCAACGCCCAACGTGTTGATTGAGGGAAAAAAAAATGGGCGATCCAACTACAAAAGTCAAGGAAATCGATGCAAGCAACTACAAGTCCTGGGCAATCTTTCCCATGAACCACTATTGCATCAATCTCTGTTGTGGAATAGATCTTCCTCTTCTGACTTCAGAACAGCTAGGGATGAGCTTTGGATTCTAGCAAGAACATATTGAAGCGATGGTCCAAAGGATCAAATGCTTCTCCGTTGCATGTATGCTTCTTAAATTCAAATAGGCTCTCTATATATGTAACTAGAGGATTGGGTCACGTATTGGTGATGCAAACAAATACTTGTCTGATCGCTTAAATAGCTAGGTCGAGATTAGAGAAATCACCACTAGTTTCAAACCTGATTCTCTAGCATAAAAGTATATAAAGAAACTCATAAATTTGGGGCAAGATTGCAGCCCCTACTACTATTCTATTTGTCCATAACAAGTACAGAACAAACTTGCTCTGACACCAAATAAAGAAGACACACCAGTTTTGCACAGGGAATTAACATGAAACAATATAATATTTGTGTATACTATAACAAGCACAATACATCGGCTATTATATGGCCATAAAGGTAGGAAAACAACTTCCTAGGAAATAGGAAGTGAGTATAACAATTAACTCAGTAATAGCTACGGGTATAACAACTAACTACATACTAACCATATTTACCCACTAACATTTTACATCTACTTTTACATTTGACCGTATGGTAAATATGAATACTATATGTTAGGCACTAAACCAAAGTTTCCTAACATGATCTAGAGCTTGTTCTTATCAGATTTGATTTGTTGTTCTCTAATCAGATTTTTTGGAGCCAAGATCAGCTTCTTTGCATATTTTTGGGGCCAAGGAAACTATATTTTCAGCTATGTCTGTGAGTTGTGCATCTGCAGATTTATTAATAAAAATTCAGCCTTCTATTTGGTCCAAATCCGGTATTTTTTGAAGTTTTTGCAATAATAAAATCAGCTTATCTGTTTTTGGTAGTAAAATTGCGGTTTTACTTCAGTTCGTGGTTTTTTCCAACTACTTGCGCAAGTCGCCATTTCTAGAATTAATTCAGATCTGCAATCTTTTGCAAGTATATATTCTATAATTCGAGTTTTTAGATCAGACTATCTGTTGTTCAGCTTGGGGGCATAATTTGTCCATTTGGGGACATTACAGTGGTATCAGAGTGGTGATTCTCTCAGCCTGTTAAGAAATCAGCTTTGCATGGACACAGGTGAAGAGGGTTTCAAATATCACCACTCAAGAATAACTACAGGAAAAGAAGGAATGGGTGATAGAGAAAGACCCCACCATCAAATGAGCTGAGCTATATGAATGAAATATTCACTAGAGGTAACAGAGAATTGCAAAACCATTTGATGGAAGCTCATAGGGATCTAAGAGATTACTTTGTGGTAGCTATAGCTGATTTTAGCAGATCTATACAAGGGTTGAACACTATCAGACCAAACTCTCAAGGAAATCAAGGCAACCATGGTGAAGGAAGCTCTTCTATCAATCATGGAGAAAGGGTCTCAAGCAAGACCCCCTCTAAATTCTTTTGTGCCAATTTTCTATAACGAACAGAGCCACAAGGGGAGATAGAACAGCCAGAAGCACTTGGAGTTGCTGAAGAAATGGATCTATATGGGGAAGAATATGCATCTCTGAATCACAATACAAAAGAGTTACTTTCTTTCAGGCTTTTGCCAAGTGAGGAGAAGCGAAGGACCAAGGAAGAACAAGGTGAGTCATCAAAAAGAGCCAAGAAAGGATATCCAACTTAGATTGGGTAAGATTACTCTTGCTACAAATGATGGTACTGAAAATAAATGTTTTGTTAGGGCTTGGTTGTAAAAATTGGGTACTTATTTGTCACTAAACCCCATGTATGAAGAAGAGGCCCTCAAATTTGTTACTTTGCATTTAGAGGGTGTGGATCACGAATGGTGGTATCATGGTATAGTTACACACGGACATGGTTCTATTACCACTCTTGATGAGTTCAGTCAAAGGCTAACAAAAAGGTTTGATAGGAAGGATCCAGAAGTACATTTCAGAGAGTTGGCACAAGTCAAACAAGAGGCTTCAGTAGAAAGGTATGTTGTTGATTTTCAGAAACTTGCAGTCATGGTTTCAGATGTAAGTGAAAGAAGATTAATTGTTTTGTTCATGGAGGGCTTGACCGAACCTCTTAGGAGCTTGGTGAAGGCTATTAAGCCTCCTTCTTGTCAATATGTAATCAAAATTTTACTAAATATTGAATCTACAATAGTTAAGCATAAAAATATATCCTTTGGAAAGTCAAAAGAACTTTTTTAGGGCAGCCAATACCCACATTTCAAGGGAAGCAAAGAATAGCTCATATTAAACCAAGGAATAAGGTCATTTGAGTAGGGTATGAATCCCTAAAGAGATATTCCAAGGAAACAATTTTAATGATAATGCAAGGAATGAATTAACGAGGGAAAATATTTGTTTTACATGCAAAGATCCATGAAATCTCGACCATCATTGCTTAGAAAAGGGTGATGTACATTACATTGAGGTAATTTCTGATGGGGAGGAATAATATTAAGAATCAAATAGGGAAGATACTCAAGGGGATGAAGAGCAAGATCAAGAGAAGAAGGAAGAAGTTGATCACTTGGAAAATACTCTTTCCACGCTATCTAGAGCTCCTAGGTAACACCATTTTCATGTTAGAGGAGAACTAAAAGGTGAGAGAGTTACTATTCTAATTGATAGTGGTTCCACTCATAATTTCATAGGTTATGATTTGATTAAGAAATTGGGGCTACCATTAGAATATTTCAAAAGGTTTTAATGTTATAGTAATGGATGGCTTCACCATCCCTTGTACTAAGAAGATATAACAGCTTAAAATCATTCTTGGTAAGCATAACGTGAATGGGTGATTTTTAATGTGCTGGGTATTGGTGAAATTAATTTAGTTCTGGGTGTGCAATGGTTATATTCTCTCGGATAATTCACTTAAAATTATCAAGTCGGCGGGGCTGAAGTTTAAATCAGCAGACCATTAGATAGTGCTACATGGAATGGAAAATGGAGATCCTATGGTTGTAATTGCAAAAAGCATGGAAAAAACTTTTTAGAGAGGGCACATTACTTAGGTCAGATGAGTGTTTAGTAACACATGGAGATCATATTTTGGGACAACATCAATATAATGAAGATAAATCAGATCCATATGAAATAATTATGCAAAGGTTTTTTGACAAACTTCCTACATGGGTTACCTCCAAATAGAAGGGTTTGAGCACACTAATGAGTTGGAACCAGGTACTACAGGCATGTCATTACTAATTTCCCGACCATCATCATATAATCTACCAATAACAAATTGAGAAGGACATCTAAAAGTCTCTTGGAGATGGGTCATATAAGGCCTTTGTTCTAGTCTTTTTGCATCATTAATTGTTCTTGTGAAAAATAAGGATGGAACTATGTGAATGTGTATTGACTTTACCGATTATTGAACAAGAGGACTGTAAAAAATAAGTATCCCATTCCTAGGATTTATGAACTCATTGATGAGCTACATGGATCTATCTACTTCTCTAAGATAGATTTGAGATATCGGTAGCATAAAATCCAAGTAATAAAATAAGATGTGTACAAAACTGCTTTTAGATGTCATTTTGGCCATTTTAAGTTTATTGTGATACCTTTTGGGTTAAAATATGCCCCTACTACATTTTAATCATGTATGAATCATGTTTTACAGAGCATTTGAGGAAATTTATATTAGTGTTCTTTGATGACATATTGTTCTATAGCAAAACATAAGAAGAGCATCTCCAACAATTAAATATGGTGTTAGGGATTTTGGAGCAGAAGACACTTTACGCCAAGAAATCTAAGTGTGAATTTGGTGTGAATTAAAATTAATATTAGAGGCATATTATTAATGCCCAAGGTATCCACGTAGATAAAAAAAAAATCTCAGCCATGTTGAATTGGCCTCCACACACTACTATCACACAAATGAGAGGATTTTTGGGATTATGTAATTATTACAAAATATTTTTCTAATTTTTTCTCCCAAATTGTTGCCCCCCGTGAGTGATTTAACCAAGAAATGAGCTTTCATCTTGTCCAAGAACAACCCAAGATGTATTTGACAACTTGAAAAAGGTATTGAGAACATGTCATGTACTTGATGTTCAAGATTTTTTCAATTCCTTTTGTTCTTGAGTGTGATACATCCAAAGATTGTATTGGGGTTGTTTTGATGCAAAACAAGCATCCAATTGCATTTGAGAGTCGGAAATTGAAAGATATTGAAAATATATATTCTCCATTTATGATAAGGAAATGTTGGCAATCATGCATGCTTTGGTGAAATTTTTCCAATATTTAGTTTGTGGAAGGTTTTTGGTCAAGATCCTGATGATAATAGCTTGAGATATCTTTCTCCATCAAACTCAATTAAATGAATCCGAAAACAAAAAAGGGTGAGTATGCTCCGATTCTTTTTGATTTAGATATTGAATTTATGTCAAAATAAAGCACAATGTGGTGAGTGGATGCTATTATCAAGAATAGCTATCATTAGTTGTTCTATGAAAGGAACTAGATGAACATTAGAGGGAGATTATGACAACAAACATATACAACACATCCAGTTTGCTAGTTCTGCAATTGCTCGAAGGACAAATTAATTTTGGAAAAGTACATAGTGATTGATGGAATGTCCCCTCTTTCCAACTTGACAGCCTGATTTTTGGTACTTGCAATCTAAGGTAAAACATAAGATTTTTAGATGGCTATGGATTATTGTGCAACGATCTAGGTCATTCGGAGTTGAACTCTCATTGCATTTTTCTTTTCTAAATTAGTCATGAAATTTCTTTGGAAAGTGTTTCCTTCATTATGTAGAGGTCGGCTTCAAGACATAAGGTAGATGTCTCAAAGGCCAACATAGCATAGATTAACATGAAAAGCCCAAAAGGAGGTCGGTCATAAAAACTTTGGCCAATTAGAAACCAAGGTTGGGGTATTTAAGGAGTTTCTATGGATTTCATTTGTGGACATCTACTTTTAACAGATTTATTTTAAATTGATCTTTGGGCTGATTGCTCTTAGTTCTCTCCACTTTTGGGCAAAAAATCCAATTGTGAGTTTTGTCCACTTTTAGGCAAAAATTCAATTGTGCGGTTCCTTCCAAGAAGGACGAAAACCCTTCTTGTGGCTGGTTGGGGGACGCAAATCCTCCATCCTTTTGATTAAAATGAAGTCATCTTGCAAATTTGGGCATTGAACAAACAAAAATTGTCAACAAATGGATAGAGGGGTACTTAAGGAGTTTTGTTACAGGTCAACAATCAGCTTGGATCAAGTGGTTGTATTTGGGGGAGTTTTGCTACAACACTTCCTACCACGTGTCTATTGGTGTGTCACCCTTCAAAGCTTTGTACGGTTATGATGTTTTTTCTTTTGTGGATGTTGTCATTTCAAATAGCAGAGTTCCAAGGACTAAAGATTTGGTACAGCAGAATCAAGACATCTTGAAAGCACTCAAGGACCTCTTACATGCCCAAAATCAGCAGAAGTTGTATGCAGATCATCGAAGAGTTGAGAGGTCATTTTGGGTAGGAGACATGGTTTTTTGAGGTTACAACCCTATAGACAATCTTCCCTCAAAGGGAAAGGAGTTGAAAAGTTTAAACCAAGGTTTAATAGTCCCTACAAGGTCATAAGCAAGGTGGGGAATGTTGCATATGAACTAGAACTTCTGGCACAAAACAAGATTCATAATGTCTTTCATGTTTCATGCCTCAAAAAGGCATTAGGATGGCAGGTCACTCCTTCCATGGAGCTACCCCCTCTTGATGATGAGGGTAAATTGGTGCTAGAACCGGAAACTATCAAGGATGTTCGTGAAAGGAAGCTAAGGAACAGGGTTATCGGAGAGTATTCGGTACAGTGGAAGGGTCTACCTCTTGAGGATGCTACATGGGAAGGTGCAGCAATTCTAGAGAATCCAAGCTTGCAATTGCTTGAGGGAAAGCAATTTGGGGAAGAGAGGGTTGAAATGTCCCTTTCTCTAAAATAACAGGTCAAAGACCCTTAGCCCAATTCTGTTTCCCGACGGCTAAGGGAAACTTAGTCATAATGAATTAATTATAAAGTGCATCATAAAATTTTATTATAAGCATTTTTATTAATTTATTAATGACAAAGTTAAAAAAAGAAAAGAAAAAGTGACTTTATGATTTCTATATTCCCCTAAAGAAAAATGCGACCCATGTGGAGAAGAAAAAACGGTGTTGTATTTTTTACACAACAAATTTTTAGTTAAATTTTATACCTTGTTGTAGACACCCCCAAATATGCCACTCGTAAACCTTTGGCCTATTTTGTCAACCCCAACGGCCAAAAGAAAAATATAAGGGTGACTTAAGTCACAATAAATTATTATAAAGTGCTATAAAAAATAAAATAAAATTATTAAAGCACTTAGATTAATTTATTTGGCTTAATAAAAATAAATTATAATCCCTATGGTAAATATGATTTGCCTTGAGGGGCAAATATCATTGTAAAGGGATTTATTATATTTTATTCTTCCTAGAGGGGATAATAGGCGACTTGGGCCAAAAGAGGAATAATGACATTTAGGAAGGATAAAAATATAATTAATTCTATGTATTTCCTACCTAGGAAATGCGACTTGCATCTAGAGGGAAAAAGTGGTTGGAAAAATCATTATGTATGAAAAGCATTCCTAATATGGAAAATATTAAATGCTCTTGCATAAGGAAAATCATGTGAGCTCATTGTCCTGGTTTCAAGAGGTTGGTTGTTGGCCATTTTCCTTTAAAAGGGAAGTCGACTTGCCTCTTCCATCATCCAAAAATATTTTATGTCATTTTCCTTTGCATTGAGCTTCAACGTTTGCAAATAAATTCTAAGGACGAAACCCCTTAGTAATTTATTCTCTTGTGGATGAAAACCCCAAGAGTTGTGAGGGTCTTTTTCACTCATAAATTCCCATTGATTGTAATCAGATTTTCAGTGTTATTTCAGGCATTATCCAACAATGTATTTGAAGAAGTATTTGAGTGAATAAGAATTGCAGCAGTTTTTCTTCTATTGGATCAACTCAGCCTTGGGACTGTTTGGGCATTTACCTTTGAGGATTTAGATCCCCATTTCATTGCTAAATCATCTACATAATTTTTGGGAAATAACCCAAGTTTCATAATTCTTCAATTTTTGGTTTCTTACTAGTTTTATAATCTAACTATTTCATTACTATAATTTCTGAGTTGATTTTAGGGCATCCAAAAATTTTTATTCTTATGTATGGAATGAGTTCCTAAAAATATAGGCAAGCATCTGGGATACAAGAAAATAATTTTTGGAAGTTCATTTGATGCCCTAAATGTGTGGGCTGAAATAGTAAGGAGGGCCAGATCTGCATGTTTGGTTTCTTCATAATTTGAAGTTTATATCATCTTGTTCCTTGTATTTTTCCAAGTTCGGGCATATGTCATTTGCCTAGATAAGAGTTGTGTAGAGAAAGTTATGCTATCTTGAAGATTGCAGCATCATTAGGGTTTCAAATTTAAATTATTATCCAAGTGTTGTGGAATCTGATTTTCGCTTGCATTAATGGTCTTCAGGGTTGTCAATCACCAAGGGTTTGGGAGTAAAAATAATTATTGTATGCTCATTTTGGGTGTGTTTGCATGTAAAACCCCAGTCGATTTGGCTGAAATCAATCCCGTTTGCCCAAGCTTTCAAAATTTATATTTTGTCATTGAAAGTTTTGCTATTGTGTTGAGTGGGAAAGAAGTTAATATATTTGCTCCAAGGATCCTATTTGATGGATCATTCAATGGTATCAGAGCATATGTTCCTCCCAGGCCTGGAGGGTTAGTTTGATTTGATGAAGGCATATTAGTGTTGGCTGATGTGAAATCATAGCTAGTGAAACACAAATCATTTCCATGGGATCCTGGTTTACAGAGATCTTCAATAGATACAATGGATGGAATAGACAGCAGTTGACAAATGTCAATGAGAATTGGTGAGCTCCACATGACAGGTTGTTGGACACACCCATGAATCAGGATGAGACAGGTTGAGGGCCTTAGGTCGGATGCCACAAGGTCATGATCCTAATTTTGCATAAAGGTCAACATCACAAATCATAAAGTAAGTGAAAATCAAGAGATCTAAAAGGATACAGGTGAAGTGAGTATATCTTTCCCTCAATGATGTTACAGCATAATGACCTTTCATGTACAGTTGACCTGCACCCGAAGATTGGCCATCAGGCAAGTTGACATAGAATATCACACTATGCTTCTGAAATTCAGGATGACGTCCAAATTGAAGGGAAGCAGGTAAATTCATGAGAAGAATGATAGAAGCTAGTTCAATGAGAGTGGTATGTTTCTTCAAGCTTGAGCAATGAGTCTAGCATTAAAATTCATGTGATGAATTTGATAGAACATGATTGATGATTTTTTACTAGGTCCTTGCAAGATATGCTCTTGATCCTTCATATTTCGAGCACTAGCACTACATCCATGAGGTGACATTTTAGCAATGGCAAGCTCTTATTGACTGATGGGGTTTGAGGAACAAGCAGCCATAAATTCTCTTTTCTCATTTTGATAGGAGCTTGTCCTTCATGAGTACAAACTTGATGATTTTGTGGATCAACATTTGTAGTGGACCAGCCACTCAAGAGTTGTCTTTGATGAAAAGATGAAGCATCCAAGAACTCATCTTTGGTTACTTCTTGTCACCGATTTACTATGATATGTCTAAGACTCCCTATTTGTTGAGAATTCTGGTGACTTCAGCTTCATTGATTTGTCAGGAATTAATAGTTTCCTTATGAATAGAATTCCATGTCACTTTCCACTTTATACGCAATTTCCAAATCAGCTTTCTCGGATTTTGGAAAACACATAGCAAGAGGAGCAGCATTTCACGGATTGCAGATTGGGTGGTAAGAGGTACATCATCTTCATTGTTGTAGCAGTTTATTTTCATGATGACATATCAGCCCATCATGAACCAGAATACTCAGAATTTGATGCAGCGAAGCCAAGCCATCATGGAGTTAGTGACTGTTTGATACTCCAAGGTATGCATTAGTGAATGATGCTGCCTATGTCCAATTTATAATTTCCATCATGAGATGCATGACATATTAGAAGATGGAAGTTTACATTTTGGAGTTTGTTGAACCATTGCTCCATACTCATCTTTATGAGCATTTGTGGATCAAGATATATGGTGGCAAGATTTAGCTTCATTTGACGGGTACAGGGCCCACTTGCTTGTGGAACATTTCAGCATGTTTTGTCTCTTGTGCATGACACTTGGACAAAACAAGAATTCAGAATTGCTTGAGGGCAAGCAATTTTTGGGAAGGGAGGACTGTAATGTCCCCTTTTTCCAATCGAAGACCTTTGGCCTATTTTGTCAACCCGACGGCCAAAGGAAAAATATAAGGGTGACTTAAGTCACAATAAATTATTATAAAGTGCTATAAAATACAAATAAAATTATTAAAGCACTTATATTAATTTATTTGGCTTAATAAAAATAAATTATAATCCCTATGGTAAATACGATTTGCCGAGGGGACAAATATCATTGTAAAGGGATTTATTGTATTTTATTCTTCCTAGAGGGGATAATGGCGACTTGGGCCAAAAGTGAAGTAATGACATTTAGGAAGGATAAAAAATATAATTAATTATGTATTTCCCCTAGAGAAATGCGACTTGCACTAGAGGGAAAAATTGGTTGGGAAAAGCATTTAATATGGAAAATATTAAATGCTTTGCATAGGGAAAATCATGTGAGCTCATTGGCTGGTTTGGAGGTTGGTTGTTGGCCCTTTTCCTTTAAAAGGGAAGTCGACTTGCCTCTTCCATCATCCAGATTTATTTTATGTCATTTTCCTTTGCATTGAGCTTCAGCTTTTGCAAATAAATTCTAAGGACGAAACCCCTTAGTAATTAATTCTCTTGTGGACGAAAACCCCAAGAGTTGTGAGGGTTTTTCACTCAAAAATTCCCATTGATTGTAATCAGATTTTCAGTGTTATTTTCAGTCATTTCCAGCAGTGTATTTGAAGGAAGTATTTGAGGAATAAAATTGCAACAGTTCATCTTCTATTGGATCGACCCAGTTGGGGCAGATTTGGCTTTATTTTTGGAGGTATTTAGATCTGATTTTAATTGTCTAAATCATCTACATATTTTTGGGAAATAAGCCAATTAGTTTCATAATTTTTTCAGAGGGTTATTTACCAGTTTTATAATCAGATTTCAGATCTGATTTCTGAGTTGATTTGGCATCCAAAAATTTTGATTCTTATATGAATGAGTTCCTAAAAATATAGGCAAGCATCTGGGATAGAGAAAATAATTTTTGGAGCTCATTTGATGCCCTAAATGTGTGGGCCGAAATAGTAGGAGGGCCAAATCTGCATGTTTGGTAGTTGTTATAATTTGGTTTACATCATCTTGTTCCTTGTATTTTTCCAAGTTCGGGCATATGTCATTTGCCTAGATCGGAGTTGTGTAGAGAAAGTTATGCTATCTTGAAGATTGCAGCAGTTAGGGTTTCAGATTTAAATTATTTTCCAGCTGTTGTAAAATCTGATTTTCGCCATAAATTCTCCAGGGTTGTTCCAAGGGTTTGGGAGTAAAAATAATTATTGTATGCTGATTTTGGGTGTGTTTGCATATAAAACCCTAGTCGATTTGGCTGAAATCAATCCCGTTTGCCCTAGCTTTTGAAGTTTATATTTTACCATTGTATTTTGCTATTGTGTTGAGTGGGAAAAATTTATATTTGCTCCAAGGATCCATTTAGGGATCTTTCAGGCAAAAGGCCAAAATAAACTATAAAGGCAAGTCACCATGGAAGGGAAGGGTATCTTTTTGCATATGATAATTTCTGATTTTTGGTATAAGCTTGCATGCTTTCCAAATCAACTCCAAAGGACGAAAACTCTCTTTAGCCTTTGAAGAAGAAAGAAAACTCTTCTTATCTTGTGTTTTCCAGCAGTGTTGAAGGCTTGATTTGCAGATTTGGTATTGATTTCAACTAGGGTTTGAAGAGAGAACATTGTTGTTGAGTTCTACCTTTGATTTCCAACACTTCCATCTTGGAGCGACCCACATTGTGTGCAGTTTTGAGTGATCTAGGGCTTGGTCTGTTCATATCTGATTTGTTCATTAATCATATTTTTTGGAGCCAAGATCAGCTTCTTTGCATATTTTTTAGGGTCGAGGAACCTATATTTTCAGCTGTCTGTGAGCTGTGCATCTGCAGATTTATTAAAAGAAAATCAGCCTTCTATTTGGTCCGAATTTGGTATAGTCTGAAGTTTTTGCAATAATAAAATCAGCTAATATGTTTTTGGTAATAAATTTGTTATTTTACTTCAGTTTGTGGTTTTTTCCAACTACTTGTGCAAGTCGCCATTTCTAGAATTAATTCAAATCTGCAATCTTTTGCAAGTATATATTCTATAATTCGCTGTTTTTAGATCAGATTCTCCACTGTTCTGTTCGGGGGCATAATTTGTCCATTTGGGGACATTACAACATAACTGTGATTAATGACCTTATAGGAAGCAGGTACATAACCAACATTATAATTAATACCACCCAAAAAGCACAAGAAAACAAACTCCCTCCCTAAAGACCCAGTACATCATCTTCACATATCGCTGGAGGGCATCAAGCAAGAACCTCGGTATTCTCTTTCTCATCCTCTGGAGAACTGGACCAAATCCACAACAGGGGTTGATTGGCATACCCACCAGTATCAGCATCTATCACCAGGAATGAACTCATATGTGCACACTAATGATCTTTGCAGAGTCACTACTAGCAATATTACTACTGTCTTTTTTCTCTTCTCTGGTTTTGTGACCACCTCTCAGTTTATGAAGGCCTCCAATTGTGATGTCTCTGTGTCTAACCGAGTCTCTCAGCTGTATGCTGATATAGGAATATATTTTTCAAATAATAAAAAAGTTTTTTACTCCTCAAATAAATGATAATACAACTTCTTTCTTTTTAACACCTACAGACACTTACACATTCAGATACAACAAATTAACCTGGCTGCAACTTCATTCCAGCTTAAGTTATGATAGACAGGAAACCAAAATAATGAGAACTCCCTGTACTCACACCAGTTAACTCTTCAACATTCAAGTCTTTGCAATTATTTACATACATGAAATCTCCTCCCTGCTCCTCTTTACAAATATTGCAATATAAAAAAAGACACAGAGGGCCACATCCAAGTACCATGCATACAAGTGCAATGTAAATTTCCTACTATAATGTAATGGTGCATGCACTTCAATGATTTCAGTCACTATGCAAAGAGAAACTTCTGCTGCAAATTTTTTGATGCAAGTGGTCTAATGTAGCAACAGCAAACAAAGAAATCTTCCCTGAAATGCAGATCGGGTGAATATTTAAGAGAGTTTTTAAGAGGCTACAAGTAGTGTAGTGCTAGAAATTTACAGTGCCCAATTGCAATCTTTCAGGAAAATTTTCTGCCAAATGGCGGCAGATTAACTGTTTATAATTTTCTTTTGAAAATATTACGGTAAATGTGTTTTTGAATTCCAAAATCGGTGCAGCAGAAGGAAAAAATTGTATTTGTATAAGACCACGTTCGGGGAAAAAGGCTGATGAGATTTGTCTACAGCATCCGCTAAGCAGATTTAGGATCAACCCCTCCGTATGACCACAAGGTTAGTCCTTATATTTGACTCCCTTAAACAAGCTAGCATGCATTTATTTCAGTGATATTTATGCCTTGAGGCCTGTGGTCTAGCAGCAAATCCTAAGAACTAATCATGGCCGGCAAAGGTTTGAGTCATGGCCTGGTTGCTACAGGTTTATCCGTATCATTGCTGGCAACGCTTCGTAAGCTCGTATTTGAGTGACAAGTCAAGCCCGAAGGTGGTTTATCTGTTGAGCAAGGCCTGGTCTGTGCAGGACCTGAAGTTGTAGACCTAATTTAGGTAATTAAAAAAAACCTAATATTCATTAACTGCATCTATAAGATAAGTGAAATCGAAAATAGCATGCAGCATTATATGTTGAAGAACAAAACATTCATAAATTTTGGAAGAATCACAACATGAATATAAGAATGCTTACCTCACTAGCCCATCACGACCAGATGGCACCCAAGTTTTCCTCAAAGCTCTGCGCCTGTCCACAGAATCAAACCCAGTTTGAATTCCAACAAATCCCAAAACCTTAGGCCTATTTTGAAAATCACTCTTTTGATTGGCAGAAGAAGCATTTAATGCATTCATTGCATCTCCCCTCTTCTCACACCGGTATGCCGAGATTGGTCCCCATGTGATAGAAATTGAGAAAATGGTACCCAATAGACCACATGCAAGACAACAGAAAGCAAACAAAAGTCTCGCACTGTAAGAACCCCATGGCTGCCGGTTCGCTAAAAGCTTACGGCTAAGGGTAGGAGAAGATGGCATTTTAACCTGCATTAAAAGGATTTTGCCTTGTTTTTCAAAGGAGATAATTTATTTTGGCTAAAATGTGACAAGAATTCAGCTGCACCAGGTAAAATAAGGCGATTTCTCAAAAACTTCAAGGAAAACTGGCAACAGATTAAATGAATTTTTCAGTAATTTTGGCTTTAAGAATAAAATGACACGTGAATTCGGCTACAGCAGGGTAGCATAAGGCGATTAAATGCGCATACAAGTATAGCAACGGACATTCTCTACAATTGAATGCATTTCTCCGTTAGTTTAACTTGAGAATAGAATTCTGCCACCATTTCACTACAGCGGAACAAAATAAGACGATTCCACCGTTCAGACAAGAATTTCAACGGAAATTGATCATGATACAAATTCGATCTCTATCTTTAAATCCAGATTAGTTTTGAATTGCAAGTTAAAAAAACAACCGATTCAAGCTAATATACGCCAGAACAGAGGTTTTCACCGAGGCACAAAAAATTGCACAGGGTTTGCAGATCAGGCAAGGTAATTTGAACTGGATTTTTGAACTGAATCTCAATATATCAAAAAGCAAAAAGCAACTTTTGCGCCGTAGGTAAAACAAAACAAAAAAGAGTTACTACAAGGGACAAAAAAATGGTATATGACACTCAGGACAGCAAAATCTGAGCATCAAATGATGGGAATGTGATTATAGCGTAGGGAGTTTGGACCCCGCGACCTCCCGCGAAATGGAAATCGTGGATCCACCAGAGTATTGAAATATCATTTAGGCGTTAATTAACATCTAATGTGGCGGAAAAATCGGAGATTGTAACGGTTGAGAACGAGAAAGATATTATATTTTTGGCGTCAATTCAGATCTGTGTTTTCAATGGAAAAGATAATGAGAACTAACAAATGACAGGAGATTACCGTGTGATGCGCGCGATGTCGAGCAACCTTCTCGTGAGTGAAGATAAATAATAATTGTAATTGAATTGGCAGTTTTTTTCCTGTTTGCCCCTCGTTCCGCTAAGTCCGGGGAAAGTTATCACACGCGTTGAAGGATAAGCCAAAGAAGAAATATTCATGCGCCCAAAAATACATTTTCATTTTATTTTTCCCCACATAAAATTATTATGCCATTCTTTATACTATAAAGTTTATATTTGAAATAAATAAAAAAGTTTGGACTCGAGTCCTTGGCAATTTGGTATACCGAATACCCTTAAATTTTTAACACTAAATCTTATCAAAACATATAAATAAATAATAATAAAAAAGGCCATGATATAGCAAACCCTGCCGAAGGTGTTGTTTTTTTTTTGTTGTGTTCGATGCATTTGTTCTATGTTGTTTGCGTGGGAAATGTGTGTGCGAAAGGGGAAGGATTTGATGAATCGTAAGGGTAGACATGTAGAAGTGTTACATTTGTTTTTGCATTGAAATAAGTTTGTGTGGGCATTGCTTTTGTAATGACTTAAAGGTATGTTGCGGAAAGGAAGTTGGTGATGTTTAATCGATTACACAAAAAATGTTATAAACATGCAGCATATATATAATCAATTGAAGTTATGATGTCTAAGTCACTTTACAATTTAAGCAGACGTGTATAAGTTCAAAAAACATTTTGTGATTCGAGATTTGTAGTGGTTTGAGTGTTTGTACCTGGTGTTAGCTTTGGCGATTGTGAGGTTGGAATTTGGCTATTGGGAAACAGAATTGCGATTAAGAAATCATTTTGTTTGTTTTTAGAGTTATTGGTTTGTGTATTCCATTCTAAAATAATGTGCAGTGTTTTTTTTGTTGATAATCACCAAGCTCAACACTGCTGAGAATGATTTATTTGGTGTCGAGAGAGGAGTTTATTATACACGAGCAAAGGGGTATTTGAAGAAAAGTACCTAATTAGTTGTCTATTTCTTGCGCGGAGAAATACACCCCAAATTTGAAGCACCGTTTCAATTGTTTGCGGCAATACATGAATCCAATATGGAGCTTGAGGAACGTATTAATATCTAGTTCTACTTTGTATGATTGAAAGGCAATAGGGTCATGGTTTCACATAACATAAATATTTTTTAAGAAACATATTAAGAGTATGCTGACAAAATTCTATAAAATCGTGGAGTTTGTTTAGCGCAAATGAAATATTAAATTGTAAAAATGGAAAGAGGTAACATAAATAATTATGAAAATGCCAATAATTTTTTTTTTATTACTAAGTGGTAAATATGAAATGGAGGCTAATGAAAGTCTATTAGAAATGCATTTTGGAAATGCATGGCAACATCTGACACTTCGTGGAGATTGCTAGCTATCTAAAAGAACATCTGGCAGGCATTGTTACGGACTCCGAAATCATTTGTTTTGGAAGACAATATCAAATGCATAATCCACACACAATCGGTCCACTATGACTGTCCCCAAATGCAAAAAAGATAGAACGACATGGAAGCAGTATGCATAATGTTGGAGGCATTAATGTTACATGGAGCGTGTGATGAAGAACATGTTTTTGTAAAGGTAAGGAAAGTTTTGTTTGATGTAATGTATTCGAACAACTTTGAATGAAAGAAGTGTTTTGTTTATGCATGTGTTGCTTAGCAAGTTTTCCGTAATGAGGTATAAAAACAAGAACCTGTTTGTTTTGTATGCAATGTTGGAAACATAGGTGAAAGCCAACGTTAGCCGCAGGGATAGTTACAGGCGAATTAATGTAGGGAGAAACGAGAAATTAATCTACTTTGTGTTCTCTGTTCAGGCATCTTGCAGAGAGGGGCAGGGGATTTTGTTAGTATAGCAGGTAATGAATTGTTATGCCAACATATTATCTATATATGCCATATTAATACTAATAATGCAGTTAATAAAGAGGAAATAGGCAGCTTGTGAATGCGATTTTAATCGGTGGGATATATGCTTTTGTTTCAGTAGTCATGGCAGTCTTTTGTGATTCTTGGTAGGCCATGCATACCATGGCAAACAAAGGAATTTGATTCTATTTATGGATTTCCTCTTCCTCTTACTCATTCTTTTCAATCAACCAAGGATTATAATTTGTGCAAACATTTTGACAGAATATATTTGATGACTAAATCCATTTTACATATGCACATAAGTATCGTGAAAAGCTGAGGTTTTGTTTACACATCTTCCTCATTCAATGAATCAACCAAAGATAATAATTTGTGCCACCATTGTACCAAATTTTATTCGATTATTAAATCATTTTAAAGATACCAACATTAGTGAGATATAAAGAGTGTTTTTCTTATCCCTCTTCCTCGTCCTTTGAATCAACCAAGAATCATAATTTGCACTAACAATTGACAGAATATATTAGATAATTAAATTTGAATCCTTTCTAGAGATACCGACATACTCTGTCATAGCATGAATATTAAAGAAAGATAGCAGGCCACTAGCAACCCTGACTTTCACTATGACATCCATAACTGTTGTAAAGTGCAAGCTCCTCATGCACCATGTTGGTGCTCTACCACTGAGACACCAGCCCTTCACAGGTCCATCAGGCTTTGTAAGTGTGGATTGAACTTCCAACACACCCACTCAAGCTACACAATCTGATTGAACCAAACCCTACTTGGCTCTGATACTGTGCTTTGCACTATGCTACAAAGCATGGACCATAAGTGGAATGTGAAATGATAAAAACTACAAATATCCCAATGGACTCACAGAAACATCCATATCTAACATCAATACATGATGGTTTAAATACTTGGGACCATTGACTGTGAAATGTTATAAAAACTACAAATATCCCAATGGACTCACAAAAACATCCATATCTAACATCAATACGTGATGCTTTAAAAACTTGGGACCATTGATAGCAGTAACAGTAACTATACCAAACGAGTAGATGCAGATATATTAGATCAAATTAAAGCCAAGAAAAGGATAGAGGCTGATAAAATAAAAACTTATAACTAATAGATGTTTTAACTAGATAATCATTTCATTTTGGATAATGTTTAGAACTTCTTTAGCTGATAATGTGAAATTATTATAATGCTACACAATAATGCAAAAAATCAACTCTCCAACCATCTGAATGCATAGACGAGACATGTATAAAGTGTTTTCTCCTATTGATGCATAAAATAATGTATTCCAATCACAGAAAACAAGCAAACTATTTAAAAACCATTTTGTCAATCATCTACGATAAATTATAAAGGAGACATCAAGGAATGCCAATTTTATATAACATTCAACCCTACAATTCTTTGAACAATCAATTTATATTCCATAACATGACTGACTTGTACATTGCCAAAATCAACTTGACCTGTACAAAGAACCCCTAAAATCTACACCTATAAAAAATACTATCATTAAAAAAATGTGTTTTTTCTCCTATTGTTATTTCTTGAATTGAACTAAAAATGACCTATGTGACGATAGAGATTATACACTGCTACTATTTGTTGCAACCAACTTTAGCTTCAGACCAATTCACTAAACATGTCACCTAAAACCTCAGTTTGCACTAAGTTTAACCAAGGCTAAAGAGAAGGATAGAGAGATGATCCAAACTTACCCTCTTTGAGTCTCCATTAAGAGCAGCATCGGTTAATTAGAAGTAACAACCTTACTTGTATCATGATTCATGAAACCATGTTGTCAGTTGTTATTAATTGTTTCCCTAGGAGGCTTCCTATGCTTGAAGATCCTTGTTGAACTGGAGAATGCCCAACTCCAACCTCAGCTCTGACCAGCACCATCCCCTGAAGTCTTTCTCACATCATCAGAAACAACAGAGGATAAACTGTATAATGTTGCACCATTTTTCCCAAATCCCTTAAAAAGGCCCTTGGGTTTCAGACTGGACTGTCTTTTAGCCTTGGCCTGCTTTGCCTCTTCATAAATCTTCATACGACCAGTAGTAGCAGGAACATCACAATCACTTGTGGGACTCCTAGACATAGATTGCTTGGACTTGCCTTTAGTAATAGAAGGTTTCTTGTAATCAATTGAAGCTCTCAAGTGACCTTTGGCATCAGTTTTAACATATGACTCAGAAGTATCATCTTGATCTACAAAAAAACTGTTTCTTCCACTCCCAGCTGATTTAGACCTTAAAATCCTAGGCAATATCCACAAAGGGATCTCATGCATAGGGTGTGCACTAAGTGCCTCTTGTTCACCTATGTGCTCAGTGGGTATCCTATTCACCACCCCAAGTTTTGTGGCTCTTGGGCTGATTTTATCTACAAAATCCAAATGCCCTGGCTCTCTAGGCTTTCTACTGGCCTCCCTTTGTTTAGCAAGTCTGTTACGTTGCACCTCTTATTGCCTATAAACCATATTTCTTTGGAGGGCATTTTAAAAACCAGCCCCTGTTCTGCATGCCTGTGAGAAACCACAAGGTTGTGCTTTGTTTGGTCTGATTTGTTGTTTTTGTTATTATTCTTGGTGGGTGTTGGCTTGTTCTTGACAAAATACATAAATGACCAGAAGGATGATGGTCTCTTTACATCGTCATTAGAAGCACATACCTTAGAAGCCCATCATGAAGAAGAATCTAAATACAGAAAACCGATATCATGCCAAACAAAATAAAATATTGCAAACATTTTTTGTGCAGAAGATAAAGAAAAAGATTATCACCTTCCTCTTTAGACTGGTTTAGCTCCTGGTGGGTAGATGAAAATGGCAAGCGAAAAACTCTCAAAGCAAGAAATAAATATGGCCTCGAGCCACTCAAAATCGACCTAATATGTACGACACACAGTTAATGCATTAAATGCTTTACAACACATCCGCTTTTCCTCTGAACAGTGCTAAATAAAGGCAATGACCAATAAAAGCTTGCCAACATAAAAAAATCAAAACATAAAACTTTAGTTCAACCCCATTTAAATACAAATGGCACAATCTCATTGAAAACAATGCAAATGTTTAATTGTTAAGGTGGAGACAATATCCATGCCTTCGGCAGGATAATAATAAAAGGGGGACAATGCATGGCAAGTGAGATAATTTAGTTATTTAACATTATTTATTAATGTTGTGTATAGTTTTTTTTTTGTGTATGGGTGATTGGTCTAAATTAGGAATATTAAACTTTTTAGATCATTTTTAAAGCTTAAAATCTTTTTTCATATATGTTATATATGAGTGATTGGTCTAAATTAGGGATATTGAACTTTTTATAATATTTTTTAAAGCTTGAAACTCTTTTTTATATATGTTATGTATACTTTTATATGTATGGGTGGTTGATCTAAATTAGGGATATTGAACTTTTTATGATAATTTTTAAAGCTTGAAACCATATTTTATATATGTTGTGTATAATTTTATGTGTATATGTGATTGGTTTAAATCAGGGATATTGAACTTATCATGATAATTTTTAAAGCTTGAAACCCCTTTCTTGTATTGTTATGCAACTCTCATGTTAGCCACATGATCTTCTAGTCACAATACACAATCATATATGTGATGTGCCATTTTTTGTGCCACACTTTTAATCAAATGGGACCACCTGCATTTTTTGTCTTTCCCATTTTCAATCATTGAAAGTCAATCATGTGCGCCAATGTTTCCAAAGTTTGAATTCAAGATAGAGATATAAATAGACAATTGATTAGGTTCATTTAATCATCAAGTGCATCCAACACTTATCTAATCCTTTACAAGAATTTTACTGAGGGTACTCTTAAAACACATTATTAGTGTTATTTTTGTTATGTGATTTCGATTTATCATTTTTTGTGTGTACTTTTAGGGATATGACAAATAAGAAGGGGCAAACTAACCATAACACAAACCCTCGAGTCCCCCTTTTCGCCCCCTATTTATTTCAAATTTGCATGCTTTGTTAATTTCATAAGGACATAGATTGAAGCATGCACCTAGAACAAAAGGTGACAGTTGTGTTTACACCCTAATTATAATTCTTAATGAAAAGGATGTAAGAATATGTAACCGGTAGAATATTTTGATTTGACTAACTTCCAACATCAATTATGCATGACCAAAATAATGCATTCCAACTTAAAATAAATTAAGCAATTGATAGACAATAAGTAATTTGTTCAAAATACAAGAGGAGAGAGAAAGAGAGAGAGAGACTTGGCTTGTTTAGGAAGATTTTGGAATAATCTTAGTGTACTAGGCAGTGGAACAGGAGAAACCAGAACTCTAGATTCTACACATAAGATTCTGGAACTAGAAAAATTGTGGGTGCAAGCCCGTACAAGATCTGTACAGTCCAAGACAAGGATTGTATAGTCTTGAACCAAAGATAATTGAGCTCTGAAACTTTTCAGGTGTTTTACTTGTATGGAAATTATGTTTGGTGTGTGTCACTCTTCTTCACACAACCTTGGAATGCCTTGTAATGATCTCCAAAAAAGTAGAGAACTTAATAACCTGCAGACCCTTCATCAGAGCATTAGCAAACCAAAGGAGAAAACATATGTGTGTGTTTGAGGTTAGACCACTTTGGGCAGTCAAAATCCTAATTGTTGAGCCAATCTCAATGTTGTTCTAGATATCCTCAATGTGGATGTACTAAAGAGATTTTTCCAACTTTAACTTAATAAAATGAAATGAAAAAAAACAAACCGACCTCAGAAGATGGCGGGGTTTACCGATACCCGTGAGATATGTTGATGTTGATCTTGATGGATGATTGAAGCTGCCAAGTCCAAATGAATGCACAAGTCCTCTTGTCCTGAAAAGCACTATGCGATCAAAGAAACTAAACAAAAATATTAGATAAATGGATAAATGAGCCTCTTAGAAAAGGATGATTCCAGGAATCCAAAGGGACTTCCTTAGAGGATGTCAGCTCTCTTTTAGACAATTAAGTAGATTGATAAAGATAATGATAAAGATATGCAATAGATAATGATTAGATAGATAGTAGATAAGAAGCTCTAGAACTCAAGGTTGAAAGGTAAGTCTTGTGCAGTTTCAAAGGTGGCCCAGGAAAGGGTGGATGTGATTTGAATAGACTCGAAGTAGTCATACCAAAATTCCTCAGTCTCTTGTTTGAATCTCATGAAGGAACTCAAACTGATCCTTAATTTATTCTTTGTCGGTAGTGAACTGTATTGTGCACAAAGTCAACTCGTGAAGGATGTTGTACTATTCCCAGAAGAAGGGGTGTTGGAATATAGGAAGGTCATAAATTCTTGTAATTGGATGAGAATGGCCAGGAACTTCCATCTAAGAGAAATCCATACTTTCAAAGAACAAGTTAAATGTAAAGATATTGATAAAAATGATAATAAACTGACAAATTGATAAAAAGATGTGTTTTGACAGGGATCGTCGGGGATTTATTCAGGATTCAATATTCAGCAAAATCTATAAATTGAAAAAAATTGATGTATTTTGAAAGGAATTGTTGGTGATTCAAAATAATCATCTTCGATTATGGTGATTTCTAGCGATTATTGCTAAAATGGAAAGTTTTACTAAAAATGATAAACAAAGGTCTAAATTGATATTTTTATTGTTTTTTATGTTTGACTAGAATGTAAATGAAAGAATGAAGTAGATAAATACCTTTAGATGCAAGAATTGAGCTAAAATATGCCTCAAATATTGAATGGAGTTGGTTAAGATTGATGTTGTGTTGTTACGCTTCCCGAGGGTTGACAATGAAAAACTATCAAAATGTTGGATTGATAATTGGAGGTTGATACAAGCTTATGATGATCTCTGGAATGTCTTGAATTCAATAAGGAATAAAAAAATGTGATGTAGATACGAGAAAATGGTTTTGAAGATCCATTAGAAATGAGGAAAAAATGTATTTATAATCGCTAGCGATTGGTTAGAATCATTGGTGATCCGGTTTTTTCGGGGAAAATGTTTAGAAAATGGTTGAAACTACTTCTAAACATGATTTTGGATTTTTTACAAAGGAATATGGTTATGGGGAGGTTGTAGATGGGTTTTAGAGGTTGGGATATAGGAATAAAATAGATTTAGGTTGTTTTTAAATGGTTATGGTAGATTTCAAGTGGTTAGGTGGTTTAGAGATAGTAAATAGTAATTTTATGGGGGTGTAAGATTATTTTTTATAGAGGTATGGATGAAGTGACTTAGGATAATGATTTTTAGATATGTTTTTAATTAAATAATGAGTGTATAATGTGAAGTAGGTAGGTTGATGAAAACCCAGTGTCTACATTCACCCCTTTTTGTCAAGTAGTTCGTGACAAGTGAACTGCTAGAACAAAAATGGTATGAGGTAAATCTTGTGTTTATATGGGTGATCCCCCCTCAAACTGGGGGTGATTGTAGCACAACACAATAATCACCTAGTTTTATTGAGTTTGATAAGTATGAATAATTGAATTTTCCCAGAGATGAGGTATCAAGACAATGTGGCTAGCTCATAGGATCAAGTGATAGGGAACCTAAAGGGTTTGTGTCCTATGGACGTATGATCCATATAAAAGGGGTTACAGAGCCAAATGATAGGAGAACCAAAGGGTTCATGTGCCTATTGATGTATTGGCTTACCGGTGTTATTTGTGAAGGACAAATTAACTTTTAGAGTCCTCAAGATGAGGAATATTTTGAACGGATGAAATGTCGTGTGAAAATGCTTGAAATTTTGAAAAAAAAGATGGTTTGTGATAAAATTGGATGGATCGCTAGTGATTAGGGTCATCACTGGTGATCAGGGTAAATCAATCAAAAATTAGGGAATCATTAAGTGATTTTGTTATGTGTAATTTGGGGGGGCTATAATAGCTTGCTTTTCTTATCAAATGAATCATTAGTGATTGACGTGTTTAACAATATCAGAGAGACTTTAAGCATGTGATTTAAGAGATAATTTGTGAAAATGGTGGCAGTGGTAGGACCATCCAGACGATAGAGGAGGCCCATCAGGTAGAGGAGGCTCACATTTTCCCAGGTAGAAGTACGATGTTTTTTTTGTTTTTTTTATTTTTGTTTTAAAATGTCGTGGTAGGTATATTTCGTGAAAATCACCTAGGATCATCAGTGATTGGGTGGATTAGCTAGTTGGATTTATACTAAATCATTAGTGATTGATATATTTTGATAATAAAAACTTGATAAAATTTTGATGAGGATGTGTTCTAATTAATGTTTTTTGATTTTATGGATGTCGGTGAAGGCCAAGTTGACTATTAGAGATTTGATTCCTGAGGCATTGGCAGATGTGAGAGAGGAGATGTCTGATGATGATTGGGAACATCTAGAGGTAATGGGTTTTGTAGGGATGCATTATTACAGACACATTCATAGATAATGAGGTTTATTACTAGCTTTGATTGAGAGGTGGGATCCTGCCACCTACACTTTCTGGCTTCCTACGGGTGAGATGTCTATCACCCTAGAGGATGTACATAGGATCACCAGGTTACCAGTATGAGGAGAGGGGATATATTGCATTGATGAGACAAAGATAGAGAGGAGTGTATGAGGAGATTATATGGGGTTGATGCATATGATATAGGGTTCACATCTGGTGGGTTTTACTATAGAATTTATTTGAGATAGACAGACAGGGTCGTGTTGCTATGAAGATGATGATGATGGGGATTTCTTGTTTTGATTTACCTAACTCAGGTGGTGGGTGATTTCCTTGGATGATGGTAGGTGTTGTGGATGAGATGCTAGAGCATCAGATAATATTTGAGTGGGCTCCTAACTTTACTTGCACAAACTTACATGGAGCTATGGATGTGGAGTAGTCAGAAGAGGTTTGGACTCAGTGTTGGTTTTCTGTTACAGTGTTGGGATTTTGAGCATATTGTTGTGACTCGTCCACATGGTTTACCAGTGGGGTGGTGTTTATTTGGTGGTGGATAGGCCTAGTTTTGTTCATTGGAGTGCAGAGGAAGGGTGGTCAAGAGGAGTGCAAAGCTGAGGAGCACTACCAATCAGCTTATTACAGGGTTACAGGATGTGGATATATTATGGAGGCCTTATATTGATTTTCCAATGTGGCATGGTTATGAGATGGAGTTGAAATCCACCCAATAGGAGTTTTGGACCCAGGGGCATTCGAGGGGAGAGTGGGAGTTGGTGAGGTTTAGTCACATCAGGTGAAATTTGGATTGATACAAGATGTTCCAGATGATCCTGTTCCATATAGATGTGATGAGGGGGACTTGGATACCCTAAGGAAGTAGTGGGATGACAATACTATGATACTGGAGGAGGAGGGAGTGATGGGTTTTGATGAGTATGGTGATAGAGTGCCTATTGATGATGTTGGTGTGACTGCAACCTATAGGGCATGGTGGACTGGAGCATATATGCATGGGATACAACACACCTAGCTTAAGGAGGTAGGAGGGTGTAGAGCCTGAGTAGAGGGAGTACATAGGTGGTGGATGTTAGTGATGAGGAGGAGGATGGAGATAAAGTGGTCTTAGAGGCCACTATTGCATAGTTGATGGCCAAAAAGGCCGTAGTGATGGCAGAGAGAGATAGCTTACATGGGTAGAGGGATGGCCTGGTGACTGAGAGAGACATCCTGAAGACTGAGTGGGATAGTGTGGTGACTAACAAGGATATTTGAGGCAGCATGATAGTTCAGAAGCGGTTAGCCATAGGACATGACTAACTGAGATAGGTACAAACAACACTGAGACACCCTGAAAAAGGGACTCTCAAGATTACAGGATCATCAGTGTTGCTCTGAGTTAGTGGCTGAGCACAAGTGAGTAGCCAGAGAGCTCCACGGGTAATTAGCTATGCTCATTACCATTCATTACAGGAGGAGCTAGTTTACTATGAGGATTTGGTGATACAGGGTTTTCCCAATGCAGTTCTCTATGTTGATCATTTAGCATAGCGAGGGGACAACTCCTAGTACTAGTGTAGCAAGTGTGGACCAGCCACCTCGAGGACCAGAAGGAGGTGGTGGTGGAGGTGCACAAGGAGGTGATGGGAGTGTTGTTCATGCTAGTGAGTTCTTTGGTGGTGTCTAGTTTACTGGATAGTCATGATATATGTTGTATTTTGATATGTATACGGCTTGTTATGAAGCCTTGATTTTTTTGTATAGATTTTGAATGTACAATTTTTGGGGGACTCCTCGTGATTGTATAGAGATTTTTTACATGATGTTTATATATATATGATGATGGGTTTGAGTTTATGAGTTGTGTTTATTTTTGTATTTGTGTGATGTGATGTGATTATGATGCATTTTAATTTGATTTTTGATGTGTACTATGATTATATGGATATTTTGTTGATGCTTTAGATGATGATTTATTATGTATGATATGAAGGTGACTTTAATGTGATCAATATATGTCAAAATGTTTTCCTAACTCTTTAAATAGGGAATAAAACATGGAGTGATTGACTTTTGTACTATGGATTTGATACATACATGATGGGGATAAATATGGTGAAGGCACTTGCACTTTCTAGCCTTTACAATAAATGTTAACACATGACTATCAATGAGTAGTCACACGTAGGATCTTGGATATAGATGGAAGTGAAGAATGTACACCTTCTTAGGACATAGAGAAGGGTTAGCATATGTAGGATGTGCAGGAGAGAAGGTTCTCCTATCAATGGTTTCATAGAGAGATGCCCCAGCTATGCATTTATTTTTTGAGGCAAACTGATCAATGCGGGAAATTTCTTATGATTTGATGTGAAATTTGATCGATGTGGGAATGTTTCCTTTGAGGGAGTGGTCTTTTGATATTTTGAATTCTTGAAGGATGATCGATGTGAGGGAAGTCTTGATTTTACATGGGTAGCCATCCTTCAAGGGAGTGGACTATATTTTTGATAAATTTTTACTTTTAGAATTTCGAGGGATCAGTCTATTTTTATTGATATCCATGTTTGTGGAGTCTATTTTCTTAGAGGGATCTATGTGTTTATATTTTTGATGCAAATTTTTCATGGGTAGTCGTCCTTTGAAGGGTGGATCGGTGGGGGCTATAATTTTCTTCGAGGGATAGCCCAGTCTACTTTTATTTTTGTATAATATGATTTTGATATGTGTTTTGAATAGTTTTCCTTTGAGGGATCAGTCTATTATTTTTGATAATATGCATCCATAAATATTTTAAATCTTCTTTTGAGTTGAGGGCAGACCCTAATAGACCATTTCAAGGAGGGGACGAGATATGTACACATAAACTACACATGTATGCCCCAAGACATGTCTTTGGTTGGTATACAGGGTGGATGGATGTAATTATTTGCCCCACGGGGTTCCTGCTAAGGATGAAATTTTCCATATGAGTAAGATTCAATGAACAAAGATCCGTGGTGCTCATCTTTAAGGTTTTGTAAGGATAGTGACTCGGAAAAAACCACATACTTTCAAATCATTACGATGATAAGATGGTTGGTTGATGATGAGTTAAGATACTTTGATGTGACTACTGTCATGATGGTCAAAAGGTTAATAGTAGAAATGATGCAAGTGCAAGGCATTCAAAGGTTCCTTTTTAGGTGCACCATCAAGGGAGGCTACAATGATACTCCCGACCCATACTTGTGAGTGATGAAGTATGGACCGATCCAGTTAGGGAAAATTTTCCATGTTTACTCCTTTCTAGAGTAGTGACATTTTGATTTTCTTTGAGAATGAGATCACCTATGTTAAATTCACATTCTTTTATATGTTTTTTATGTGCATTTGATGCATTCTTGATAGACACGATGGTGTTCAAGGGTTGTTAACATTTTTCATCTAGTAATTCTAATTGTGCTAAACGGTCTTGTCGATAATATTTTTCAGAGATAAATTCTTTGAGAGATACGTGGAGTGATGGGATTTTAACTTCAAGGGGTAGAACCACCTCAAAGCCATAGACTAGTGAGAAGGGTGTAGCACCTAGTAGGAGTACGGATGCTAGTTTGATAAGCCATAGAGAGAAAACAAGATTTGGAGATGCCAATTCCTGCCTGCTTCAACTATTTTCATGAGGATTTTGTTAAGTGTTTTATTAGAAGCTTCAGCTTTCCATTTTCTTGGGGATAATATGGTGATGAGAAGCTAAGTTTGATATTGAATGTGTCAAAGTTTCTTAACATCCTTTTTTTTGAAGTATTTTCCATTATCAGTGACAAGTTTATGAGGAATACCAAAGTGACATATGATGTGTTGATAGATGAATTCGATGATTTTTGTTTGCTTTAGTTGAAGTTAAGGGAATGGATTCAACCCATTTCATAAATTATTCAGTGGCTATGATAATAGAATGATGTTGTTGAGATGAATGAGGATTGATAGTGCTAATGAGGTCTAACCCCCATTGTGAGAAAGGCCATAGGTCTTGGGATGGTTGTAAAGCTTGACTAGGGACATGAATGAGATTTGAATGTTGTTGACATTTGATGCATTTCTTGACATACATGCAATAATATTGGTTGATGGTAGGCCAGTAATAGCCCAATCATAAGACACGTTTAGCGACAACGGTACCATTGAAATGTCCACCACATATACCATCATGGACTTCCTGGATGGCTTTAGTGGATTTTTGGGATTTAAGACATCTTAGTAAGAGGCCATCAAAACCACACTTGTAAAGGATACCACCTACAATGATGTAGTGGGTCACATGTTGGAGGAAAGATCTTTTAGCATTTCTGGATAGATCAAGGGGATTTTAGATTCTAAAAGGTAGTCAAATATTTGTGTGTACCAAAGATTAGTTGAATTATTTTTGATGACGTTGATAGAGGGGAGTTCATTTTTGTGAGATGGTTGATCTAATCTGTGGACAACAATAAAAAGCTTGGAACTATCAGTTGATTCTTCAGTTGATAAAGGGATGAGGGATCCTAAAGAAGCCATGGTGTCTACAAATTTATTAGAAGATCATGGAACTGTCTGAATGGTGTAATGATTGAAGGATTCGAGGAGAAATTCAACAACGTCTTTATATTTCTGTAGGATTTCATTTCTTGCATTGATAAATTCCTTTGACTTGATTAATGACAAGTTATGAGTCTCTATAGATTTCTAAGATTTAACACCTAACATGACATGGGTTTGAAGACCCATTATTAAAGATTTGTATTCGGCCATGTTGTTAGTGCATTCAAAGTTAAGTTTGAAGGATAGAAGGAATAGGAGTCCCCAAGGAGGTATGATGATGATATCAGCCCCTCCCCCTTGTTGGCATTTAGATCCATCAAAGAAGAGGGTCATTTTGATAGGAGTGAATTCTTGATCATCGATAGTGTTGATTGATTCGTCAAGAAATTTTTCGTGAAGTGTTTGAGTTATCAGGAAGAGGAGCTTTGGCGAGTTGATCTGCAATGGCTTGACCCTTAATATATTTTTTAGGTATGAACTCTAGATCAAACTCAGTCATAAGCATAAGCCACTGAGTGATGCAGTCACTGTGATATGGTTTATAGTGCATGGTTTTGAGAGAATTAAAACTAGTGACAATGTAAGTTTTGTGATTGAGTAGATAGTGACATAGTTTGGAAGTTGCAAAGTACAGGGCACAACACAACTTTTTGGCTTTGGTGTAATGGGTTTCATATTCATGGAGGGTGTGCAGCTTATATAATAAATGGACTTGTTCATGGACCTTTCTCATCTCGATGAGCAAGCATGACACCCAAGGCATGATCTGTAGTGGATATGTAAAGGTAAAAAGGCTCCCCCTCATGAGGAGGTGTGAGCACAGGTGGTGATAAGAGATATTGTTTGAGCTCGTCAAAGGATTTTTGATAATTAAGATCCCATTTAAAATCAACGTATTTGTGAAGAAGATGATGAAAGGGTTGACAATGGTCTGAGAGTTGTGATATAAAGTGGTGAATGGATTGCAATTTACCTTGAAGGTTACACAATTGTTTGAGGTTTGATGAAGGAGGCATTTCAATTATTGCTTTGATCTTAGTCTGGGTCTACTTCTATGCCTCAGATAGATATGATGAACCCTAGAATTTTACCAGTGAGAACACCAAAAAAATGCATTTAGTGGGGTTAAGATGAAGAAAGTATTGAATGAGATGAGTAAATATTGAATCAAGGACAATGAGATGATCCCTGTGTTGTTTATATTTCCCTAAGAGTTCATCAACATAGTCTTCTACAATTTTTTGGATGAGGTCATGAAAGATATATGTCATGGCACATTGATAAGTGGCCCTGCATTCTTGAGTCTGAAGGGCATGACATGGTAACAAAAGGTTCCCCAAGGGGTAATGAAGGATTTTTTGTGTTGATCATTAGTAGCGATGAGAATTTGATTATAACCAGAGAAACCATCCATAAGGGAAAGTATCTCATGGCCAGTTGTTAGATTGATGAGTTGGTCGATGTTTGGAAGGGGGAAATCATCTTTAGGATAAGTGAGATTGAGATCCTAAGAAATCAATACAGATGCATAACTTTCATGAGGCTTTGGTTATGGGCATGATATTAGAGACCCATTGTGGATAGTCAATGGGTATGATGAAATTAGTGGAGAGTATACATTGTAGCTCTTCTTTGATGAGAAGATCTATGTGAGGGTGCATCCTACGTAGATTTTTTCAAACTGGCTTGGCATTAGGATAAGTGATGATATTGTGTACGAAATGTTAGGGTTGATACCTGACATATCACTGTATGACCAGGAAAAGGCTTGACTATACTTAGATAAGAAGGTGGTGAAACCATTTAACTCTTGTGGATTTAAAGATTGGTCAACTTTAACTATATGAGGTTCAGTGTGTAGTCCCTATGTTAACATCAAAAGTGGATTTGTTGAGGAGTGTGGATGTGTCAGGTGGTAATGATTTTTGAAGGAAATGGTCCTTCCCCCATGTGAGAGAGGATATCTTGATCATCTTGACATTGAAGAATATTGATGGTGGGTGAGTCCTCTTCGATCATTTCTGGCCAGATGAGAGGAAGTGTTTTAGTAACATGATTAGTTTGATAAGTCAATGGACCTAATGAAATAGTATTGACTAAAAAAAGTTAGGAGGGATGGAGATTGTGTCATCAGTGTCCATGGGATCATGTGTGTGTTCGAGGATGATGCTTCAGATTCTATGATAGGTTGTGATGGTGTTTGACACAGAGGATTTGGAAGTTGGATTCTCATAACCTAACCTATGTTTCTCATGTGGTTTGCCGGAAGTTTGGATGATTAAATCATGGATTCCCTATTCGTAATTCCCAAATCCAAAACCTTTCCAGGTACTGTAATATGGAGGTACATTTGTGTGAATCCATTGTTATATAAGCATCTAAAGTATGATATGAATGGCATGACATGGTTTTGATGAGTTGGTTGTGAGGAGGGGTGATCAATACCTCCATAGATGAGATTCATTTTTAGATATGCGGGACCGTAGGAGATGACATCTATCAATGTTAGGCTCATACATGGGTTGTTTATCTAGTCTCCATACACATTGGGTGTAGGAAGTGAATTAAGCATGAGGAGATGATACTCCCCCAGTGAAAGAAATTCCATAACATTATCAAGGGAAGAGTCATCTAGTAGTTTGGATGATGGGATAGATGTGCTAGTAGATGCCTCATCAGAGGATCCTGAGTTTGATTTTGGAACAAGTACATCATTAAATGATATGTCATGTTGCAAGCTCTAAAGGGGTTAGGATCTACATGAACTATAAAGTTTTATCCTCATGTTCATACTTAAGGCACTGGTGTAATGTTGAGGGGATACAACACATAATACGTATCCAGGGTTCACCTAGAAATATGTTGTATTGGAACTCTCCCTCTACAAGATAAGAAGAGTTCATGAAGAGTTTTGACACCAAATTTAAGTGGTAGGATGATTATACCCAACATGGGAGTGATTGTATCATTAAAGGCTCAGAGTATATTAGTGTTTGGATAATGGTGTTTGGTAAATGAAATTGGTTGAAGGTGTATGATGATATAATATTGATTGTGATGCCATTATTGATCATGAATATTTTTACAAGGACATCATTGACTTGAGCGGTGATGAAGAGGGGAAGGTCGTGATCTTCTAGTTGTAGTGATGGTATTTTAGAAGTATCAAAGGAGATGAAAGTGGATGTTTTGAGAGTGCCTACTAGGTTTACGAAGAGTTATGGGTCATCTGAAGGCACTGATATAGACTGGAGAGCCTTAATCATGGCTTGTTTATGTGATGGTGAGGTTTAAACCAGTTCGTAAAGAGACATTTTGATGGGATCTTGGTGTAATTGTTTAATGATAAATTTTTGTACTATGGTAGTGGATTGTGTAGAAGGGGTGGCAAGGAAAGTAACCTTGGTTTGGGAAGGTGTAGTTTGATCAGATGATTTGGGAGTGAGGGGAATGGAAACCTTGGATTTTTTTTGTTATGAAGGGTTAGGTTTGTGGGTGTGTGTTTGAGTAGTAATACAAACTATGCATCAATTTGATGAGGAGGGTTTTACTAGGAGACCCTTCAGTAGGTGTTGATGATGAGGTAGGCATAGTTGTTGTAGATGTTTCATGGGAGGTTTTTTATTTTTGTAATTCTAAAGGGAGAAGACGTTTATCTGCAAGGTTTTTGATGGCAACATGAAGAGCTTTACAATATTCTACAGAATGTCCTAGTGTTTGATGATAATCACAAAAGGCTTCATAGTTATATCAGGAAGGCTTCCAACCTTAAGATTTGGAAGGCTTAAGTGGAGGAAGTGTTATGAGTGACCATTGAAGAAGTTGTTCAAGGGTTGATGTGTAGTATCCTTTTGAAGTGGACGTTGAAGGAAGCAATGTTTCATTTGATTTGACGGGTGTAGGAGCCACTAATTTAGATGTAGTTTCTTTGGTTATGCGTGGGTGAGTGGATTTTGATTTCTTGATAGTGATAGGTAATTTAGATGAAGGATGTGGCCCTAAGATAGAGGGATGAGATTTTGGTTTTTGTGTTGAAGAAGTGGGATGGTTTCAAGATATGATTGTAACCTTTTTAGATGGAGGTGGGATATACTTTTGAAGGTTACGTATGCGATATTGAGCTACAAATTCATCATATGAGATTTTCACAATTTGGAGAATAGGTTCACTTTTGTGAAGTTGGTGAAGAGCTCATAGACAACAAGATGAGGAAGGGGAGGTGTCACGATGAAGAGGGTTCATTTTTTATGATCAAAAAATGTGGGTTTTATGGGTTTATTATTTGATAGTTCTACAGTGGCACTACTAGAAGAAGGTATGGGTGTAGATTCAGTGGTAGGTAGTGTTTCATTAATTGTGTTGATGGTATGATGGGCCTAAATATTATTAGTTTGTGGTTGACTAGTCGATGGAGAATGGTTTGGAAATGGTTATTTAAAGACATCAAGGTTATGATTTTGAGGTGTATTAGGATTGTCTAAATGTAAGTCACCTTTATCGATTAGATCCTGAAGGACATTATAGAATGAGTGAAACCTCTCAATGTCATGTCCTTTGACCCTATGATACTTGAAATAATCATTATCTTTGTACCAAGAGGGTTTTGAAACAAAGGTATCAACAGGGCAGATAGGTGGAAGAGTGATCATGTTAGCAGCGAGGAGTTTATCAAAAACCACACTATATGATTCACTGATAGGAGTATAGTTTTGTTGAGGGTGAGATGTTTTGTGGTTGAAATGTTCCTTGGAGGTGGATTTGACAATTACTGCATTGGCTGATGATTTATATTTGTCTTGGCTAGATGATGGTTTGGATGAAAAATTATTTTTTGGTTTCTTTGGTGTAAGTTTGACTCTACATTCCTCAAGGGCTCAGAGCTCAAGTTTTTAGGCCAAATTAAAATCTTCGTCAAACATCTGAAAGGATTGGATTTGAAGTGTGGATGAGATATGTTTAATGCAATAATGAGTGAATAATTCTATCAACTCAGTTTGTATGGGAGGGAAAATGATAATTGATTGATAATACCCCTCTAATGAGGAAACAAATTATGCAATGGACTCATCTTCAAATCGTTTGATGGCATATAAGTCAGTAATGGTGATTTTTAAAATTGATATTGATTGAAAAATGTTCAAGAAATAGTTGAGCAAGCTGTGTAAATGAAAAGAGTGAAAATACTGTGAGATAATATTATACCAATTTAGAGCAGGGCCTGCTAGAGACATGGGGAATGTCCTAAGCATCAAGTCTTGATCATGAGCTATAAGGTAACAAGCATGATGGAAGGCCCATATATGTTGTTGAGGATCTTCCTTACTATAGAATTTGAGGAACTTAGGAAGTTCCCAGTGAGGAGGATAATATTTTTATGACACAGATGGATGAATAGGATCATTACATATTTATTCATAAGATAATGTATTCTTGGGGCCCATGGAAGTAGCTTCGAGACTAGATATTTTGTTCATTAAAGCTTGAAGAGGGTCTATTTGTGGTTGTTGTTGTGTATTGGATGAGGATGAACCAGGATGATTATATGAAAACTGATTAGGTTACTGGTATGGTTGATATTGTTAAGGGATGTTTTGTTGAAGAATGTTTACTAAGGTAAATGTTTGTGGGGATATTGTAAATGGGTTGTGAAACTAATAGTTGTGAAGGTTGGACATATTGATACTGGATAGGCATAGATGTGTTAAGGAGGTTTTGTGATTGTTGTGGTATATGTTGAAAGGGAATAGATGTGTGGATAAAAGGTTATGATAACTGTGGGATGTGTTGGAAGGAATAGAAGAGTGAGTTGTGGGGTTGAGAGTATTGAGGAACCTGTTGGAAGGGGATGGAAGTGTGGAAAAGGGGTTGTGATGATTGAGGTATGTGTTGTGAGGAAATAAGGGGTTATGATTATTGAGGTACATGTTGTGAAGAAATTTGTGAAATAGGTGGGATTGAGGACTGTTGTGAAATAGGATGGGCACTAGCAATGACATAGTATTGATAAGTGGTATGGATGCAGGGATGGACATGGTAATGTTTGAAGGGGTGGCATATTTTTTGTGAGGGTAATGGTTGAGACACACTAATAGGAATAATGGTAGAACTAATGGGAGGTGTTTGGATGACAGAGGAAACTGAAGGTGTTTGTGTGGATGATGAAGCATTTGTGTTATTTTGAGGTGGTGTGGAACCAGTTGAAGGGTGTGGTGAAGACATCAGTTGTTGATTGGTTGTGTCTTGTGAAGATATTACGTTAAGGTTGAAAGTAATAAGAGGTGCTGAAGACACAACATTGGATGTTTTTGATTGGCTGCTAGTAGGATATGGATGTACTTGTTGAATGACTGGTTCATAATTAGGATCAATAAGATGGGAGTAAGCACACGAGGGTCTGGTACATAAGGTCATGGCTCAGGTAAGGATGGTTAAAGATGAAACACCCCTGGACAGAAAGGTATGCATTAAGAGAAATGGGGTTTGAATCTAGGATTTCAGAAAAGACAAGATCCCCACTATTAAAGAAACGAGGACTAAAAGGATCAGGTATCTCAGATGAAGCAGATTGGCTACTAGGAGAATGAGGTTTTTCTTGATCTTATGGTCGAGGTGATAGAGTACCTCATCGTTGTTCAAGTAGATGTGAGGCATCCTCAAGGTGGGTTTGAATATGGTCAATGGATTGTTGGAAGTTTTCTGTCATATTGTCATAAGTTTGGATATAAGACTGTTGTCTTGTAAGAACCATAGAAACAAACAATCACCTAATAATGAAAGATAAAACTAGATAGTTGATTACAAACAACAAAAAATCACATAGAAGAATTTTTTATTATCTTTATTAATTTAGAAGAAAAGTGAAATGTGTAAAATGGATGATAAGGTCTAGGAAATGGTCGTCTAAGGATGGTTTCAGGTAATGTTTAAGGTTGGAGTCCTCGATATACCTGAAGGTACGTGAGACCCAAATCTACATTGGTGCTCCTATGGGGCCTGGTATTGGGGCCTACCCCCTCACTTCATAGTCCCATAGTGATAAGGGAGTCGAGTGCTTAGCCAATATACCGACAACCAATTATTTATACTCGGCTCAGAACACTGAGTTGGTTTCCCTATTGGGTGATGAAATCCCAATAGTTTCACCTAGGTATGAATGTTTCAATGTAGTTTATGTTTGATGTGATGTGGTTGTGTGTGGGGGGAGATTAAGTGAATGCAATCTATTAACCTCCTAATTAAACTATGTGATCAAGCAGGATGAAAAGTTATTTTTAAGCCCAAAAGAAAGATTGATTTCGATGAGAGAAGCAAACAAGAATGCAATGATTTGAAAGAAAAAGAAGGGAAATAAACACACCTGTAATACACTTTTTAAACTTTTTAATTTTTTATTTTTTTAGCACAAAAAAGCACAACAAGAAAAAGCCCTCCAAAGTAGCAACCTATAAGGGTTAGCAGAAAATAGAAGACAAAAAAGCAAAAAATGGATGTTAGAGGCTGACTGACTGAGTAATCAAAGTCAGTCACAGAGATCATCGACGATTGACAGGAATTTTGGGTGATTCACACTGATTGCTGGTGATTTAACTGGATCACTAGCGATTATATAGCAGAAGGCCTAAATGAATGAAAAATTAAATTAAATGAAATAAAAAGGGACTAGGGTCCCACCAGGGCATGCAGAATGTACCAGAGAGTTTTTTTACTTTCCAACTTTAACTTAATAAAATGAAATAATAAAAACAAACCAACCTCAGAAAGATGGCGGGGTTTACTGATACCTGCGAGATAGCTAATGTTGATCTTCGATGGATGATTGAAGTTGCCAAGTCCAAATGAATGTTCAAGTCTCCTTGTCCTAAAAATCACTTTGATCAAAGACACTAAACAGAAAATATTAGATAAATGGATAAATGAGTTTCTCAGAAAATGCCGATTCCAGGAATCCAAAGGAACTTCCTTGGAGGATGTCAGCTCTCTTTTAGACAATTAAGTAGATTTGACCAAGATAATGATAAATATATGTAATAGATGACAATAGATAGATAATGAATGTGAAGCTCTAGAACTCAAGGTTGAAAGGAAGGTCATGTGCGGCTTTGAAGGTGGCCTAGGAAAGGGTGGATGTGATCTGAATGGACTCAAAGTAATCATACCAAAATTCCTCAGTATCTTGCTTGATTTTGTGGAGGAACTTCGAATTGAAATATGTCAATGTCTTCGATATCGGTAGCAAATCGTATTGCGCACAATGTCAACTCGTGAAGAAATGTTGTATTGTTCCCAAAAGAAGGGGTTTTGGACTATAGGAAGGTCGTAAATTCTTGTAATTGGATGAGAATGGCCAGAACTGTCATCTAAGAGAAATCCATGCTTGGAAAGAACAAGTTAAATGCAAAGATGTTGATAAAAATGATAATAAACTAATAAAATTGATAAAAAGATGTGCTTTGACTGGGATCATCGGTGATTCAGGTTAATTTTCGGTGATCTATAAATTTGAAAATTAATGAAAAGATATATTTTGATAGGAATCATCGGCATTCAGGCTAATCGTTGGCGATTATAGTAATCGCTAGCGATTATTGACTAAAATGAACAGTTTTACTAAAAATGATAAACAAAGGTCTAAATTGATGTTTTTTTATTGTTTTTGATGTTTGACCAGAATGTAAATGATAAAATGAAGTAGATAAATACCTTTATATGCAAGAAGGAGCTAAAATATGCCTCAAATCTGTTGAATGAGAATTGGTTAAGATTGATGTTATGTTGTTGCACTTCCCGAAGATCGACAAATGAAAAAGGCTACCAAAATGTCGAATTGATAGTTGTTGGAGGTTGATACAAGCTTATGATGATCTCTAAAATGTTCTTGAATTCACTAAGGAATGAAAATAAAGTGTAGATACGAGCAAAAGGATTCTGAAGATCCCTAGGAAAGGAGGAAAACATGTATTTATAATCACTAGCAATCGGTTAGAATCGTTGGCGATCCAATTTTTTCAGGGAAAACATTTAGAAAATGGTGAAACTACTTCTAAACGCAGGTTTTGAATTTTGAATGAGGGAATATGGTTATGGGGAGGTTGTAGATGAGTTGTAGAGGTTGGGATATATGAATAAAATATATTTGGGTTGTTTTTAAATGGTTAGGGTAGATTTCAAGTGGTTAGGTGGTTTAGAGATAGTAAATAGTAATTTTATGAGGGTGTAAGATTATTTTTATGGAGGTATGGAGAGGATGACTTAGGATAATGATTTTTATATGATTTTCAATTGAACAAAGTGTGTATAATGTGAAGTAGGTGGGTTGACAAAAACCTGATGTCTACAGTGGACTCAAGCCTCTTATAGTTCTCCTAGGTGTTCATACAAGTATGTAAAGCTAACCACCCCCTGGGGCGCTCTTATGTCTCTCGACACCAAGATAATAGGCCAATTGCATAGTATAGAATGTACCCAATGTGGTAGTACTGAGATGTGGTGAGACTCAACTATGTGACCTAACCTTTCTGTTGATTGAAACCCTTATTTAATGCTTCGAGTGACTTTGTGCTTTCTTAGGACATGGCTCTATGATCTTTGCATGCTTGTAAACGAGCGAAGATGGAATCCTTGACTTGGTTAAGTGCTTCTGAATTGTAATAGGGACTTCCCTATATGATGTGCAACATCATATAGGAAGAGCTAGCCTATGCAACATAACAAATACATTGATGTTATGTTGTCAAAGAGCTAAAAAGATCAATTTCTAGCCTTGAAACCAAATATGAGAGAAGATATGATAATTTTATCCCCATTGGGTTAATTGTAAACCCTGGCCTAGGGTTTGGTTTGGATTCTCTGTATCTCTATCATAACATAGTCCAGGAGCTAAGAGTTAGAAGAAACCATATAGTGATAGTATTCCTTAAGATTCAAAAGGTTTTATAAGCTTTCATGCCCTCAAATAGAATATCTTCCTGACAGTGATAAATTAAGAAATCCTCCATGTATACACTATTTTCTTCAATGGACTGTGAACTAGTGTAAGGAAAAATTATAATATACAATAATAGGGGAATTTTGGGCATATTTTCATAAAATAAAAAAGTATCCCTTTGTTTTCAAAGAGCTAAAAAGATAAATTTCTAGCCTTGAAACCAAATATGAGAGAAGATATGCTAATTTTATCCATATTGGGTTAATTGTAAACCCTAGCCTAGGGTTTAGTTTAGATTCTCTACATCTCTGTCATAACATAGTCCAGGAGCTAAGAGTTGGAAGAAACCATATAGTGATAGTATTCCTTAAGATTCAAAAGGTTTTATAAGCTTTCATGCCTGCAAATAGAATATCTTCCTGACATTTTAAAAGAAGCAAAGTTGTTCTCGCTAGTGACCTAATTGATCAAGATAAATAATGAACTGGGTAGAATTTGTAAGGAACTAAATTCTAAAAATTCTTAACAGTATTAGACTAGATAAAGGGTCTCCATAAATCTTGACAGTATGAGGAGAAATTTAGTTTACAAATTTTTATCATGGAATATCAAGTTTAACGGGGCTACAAAAATGTATTCTCAAATTTAGTAGGAAGAGGAGTCTTCTTTATAATTATTTGTGGTTTTTAATCTTGAAAGTGGGTTGTAGTTGTGCATATGTCTTGTTAAAGGTGTGATCAAGGTATCTAAACCCTGAGAATCTAGATCTTCAAGCTTTAACCCATTTTGTTGCAATAGTGATCTATTATCTTCAAGCAAGTTTTAAACTAAGATATGGTGAATACATTCAAGAGTATGTAAATGATGAATGGTCCTGATAATACATATTGATGAGACCACAAGGTATACCATTAGAAAGAAGACAACATCAAATTCACAGTCAAGTAAATAGGAAAACATAGTAAAAGGACAAAGCTACGAGAATATGGTTAATCCTTTAAGTACAACATTAGATCTCCAAGATAAGAAATGCGTTCCAGGAAAGAGTCTCAAGTTATCAATGTAATACTTATACTTATCTTAAACCAAAGCACAGTCCTCGCATACTAATCTTTAGAATATTGTTGAGTACAGTCAAGAATATTTCTTTTTGGTTATAATAGAGAAATTGGGTGCATGTATAAGTAAGTCTTAGATTAGATTCAAAGAGTGAGAAACTTAGATAGTGCTTAGAAGAATGAGAAAAAGTTTGAGGATACTAATGCATGTTTACAAAGTGTGTGGATTGATCTTGATACAAAGAGAGTTTATCAGTTAAAGGAGAATTGTGCATTAAAGAAAACACAGTTAAGATCATAGTCTTTAATGACTCGAGAACCAATATGGAGATGGAAAAGAAGGAAAATATGATGTTATACTTAGATGATTTTGTGAATGAACCTTGAATGATGAAATTTCAAGCTCTTTTGTAATTGTATTAAGAAGTGAATAGAACATAGTCATACTTGAAAGTTTAAAAGAGACACATGAGCATTTTCATAAGCAGGTTAATAATCATATGTTACTCATATTGTTGAGGAAGTGGGTGTAGGTATAGTCAATATGGAGGGAATTGAAGTTGATGTTGGAAACATCAACCAAAGACCTTTAAAAGTCAAATGATTTTGAATGTACTTTTACAAGCCATATTATGAAGGTATACCATTCGAGATAAATGTTGATTCTATTGGAACTAGTGATGGAAGTTCGTGACCTTGTCAATATTTGTTATGATCTCAAATAAGAAATAATTGTGGGTGTATGAAAATCAATTTTAAGGTAAATGAGTTATCATTTTAGGCTCATAGCATGATTATGTTATCAATTTGGTATTAGAGCTTGGTGTTCTTGAGAAATTGATATTTTATGTTGTTGTGGTTAAACTAAGCTAATGATTAGTGAATGCGGGTATGAAATGGTTTTCTCCTATCAAAATGATTGAAAGGTTACCTTGAAAATCATCATTGAAGCTTGGAAATTGAGAAGAAGAATAAAGAGAAATTCTAGAATATTGAAATTAAGGGATTAGTTGATGGACGCCAAAAAAAGAAAATGAAAGAAAACATAAGAGGAAAATAGTTGATGAAAAGGAGGTAGCTGGGTTAAGAGAGAGAATTGAGAGGTTGAGTTTTGTGATAGAAACCATGATGGAGGAAGAGAGACAAGGGCATGGCTAGAAACTAAAAAATAATAGTGAAGTGGCTAATAAGGATACTTATAGAAAGAAACAAGAGGCAAAATCAGATTGCCTTAATAAAAACAGAGTTAAGGAGACAAAAAAAAGATGTGGGCGAAAGAAGTGAGTGAAAAAGAGGTAGTAAAAGAGATGAATCGAGATGGATAAGATATACTAGAAGCATTCATGGTTTCTATTGATGCATAGAAAGAGAGTGAGAAGGATGTGGGATGCATGAATAGAATCAAATTTATAAGGAATATTTTGAGGCACTAAACGAAGAAGAATATTTTCATTCAAATATTGTTTTTGAATCTATGGATACATGTATTACAGCATGAAGAAGGTGTATCAGATCAATAAGTTTTGGAAAAGAGTAAATAAGAAACAAAATGCAAGAAAATGTTAAGCATGGAGGCATTTGTGCAATTGATTTGGTTACTTTTTTACATACTTAACCCTACTTTCAGTTGTTTGGTTGCATGAGTGTTGGATGACAGGGATATGGTCATGATTAAGATCTTAAGACAAGGTAAGATATTTTGTTTTGGTGATGGAAAAAAGAATTTACATTTTCTCAATAGATTAATCAGAAGTTATGACCTATTTAGGTGTTCTTAATAAGAGAAGTACATAAAATAAGGAAGAGGAAAGATGAGAAAAGGAGAAAACAAGATAAAATTGTGGAAAATGATGGTACGATTAAGAGGAAGATGGAAAAAAGAGTGGATAAATTTTATTTTTATAACCTCATTTTTTTAAAGGTTAGGCATATGACAAAGAAAACAAATTGGAGGTAGCATAAAATCATGTAAACATGGAAAATCTAAACTCACAAAGGAGGACAAACACATTTAGAATAAGAATGGAATCAATAAAACAATACAAGAACAAGAGAAGACAATTGTAGATACTGATGAACCTAAGAGATCAAGAAGAAAAGAAAACTAGAGGAAGAAAAGATGTTGTAAGAGAAGAAAAAAACACAAACATTACATTTGAGCACGAGTTCAAAGTTTTCCCACTAAGGGAGTTTGATGTAGGAACATCAAGAAATGGTTTATGTTCATGATGTAAATATCATAGTTTGAGTTCATTTTTGATGTAAGGGTGTCTTTCTAAGTCAATAAGAAGCATTTAATGAGCTTCATTTGTCTCTAGAGGTCATAGTTTATTATCCCTCCAAAGTAGAGGATTTGAAAATTTGTAATGGATTGCGAGAGATTGTAAGAGTTGAACAAGTTATATATGGTATAAAGCATTAAAAATGATTTTAATGTGTATGTTATAAGTTAAAAAGGTATTTTCACCCTTTGAAAAAGTGGATCTCATTTCAAATGTTATCTAGAAGACTAATTCTACGTTGGAGATGAGAGAAACATCTTATCTGGAGATAATGGAGAGATTCATGGCCTATTTTAAGACTAGAGATCAAGTGAGACCTATTATCATATAAATGCGGTTATAGATAAAGTCAAATCAAGAAAATAAATAAGGGTAACATCAAATGAAGATAAGAGGAGTGGGAGAGCAGTAAAGAAGGCCTCTAGGCCTTTATTTTCTAATGAGGACTGTGTGAGAATCAATAAAAAATTCTTTTAAGGGTTAAGGTATGTTTCATACAAGAAAACTTCCTAAATTCATCCATGTAATTCTAAACTCTTTATTATGTTGAAGCTTTGGTTTGATCAAGCCAGTGATAAATTAAGAAATCCTCCATATATGCACTATTTTATTCAATGGACTATGAACTAGTGTAAGGAAAGCTTATAATATACAATAATAGGGGAATTCTGGGCAATTTTCATAAAAGAAAAAAGTATTCCTTTGTTGACATAGAGCTAAAAAGATAAATTTCTAGCCTTGAAACCAAATATGAGAGAAAATATGATAATTTTATCCCTATTGAGTCAATTATAAACCCTAACCTAGGGTTTGGTTTGAATTCTCTACATCTTAGTCATAACACAGTCCTAGGAGCTAAGAGTTGGAAGAAACCATATAGTGATAGTCATCCTTAAGATTCAAAATGTTTTATAAGCTTTCATGCCTGCATATAGAAGATCTTCCCAACATTTTGGAAGAAGAAGAGTTGTTCTCGCTAGTGGCCTAATTGTAGTAAAAAAATCATGCACTTTAGGCATTATTTAGCCCAGTCTTATACTACTATTTAGAAGGTTCTCAAGTGATGAAAGTACTAATTAATCTCACCTTTTGGCCATATTATTTTTACCATTTATTTCATCATTCCCATGTATTTTCCCATACATTCCCAACTATTTCTTCATTGTTTGATCATTTTATCCTAAATCAGGGTGCCCATGCCTATATTGGGGCACCTTGGTCCCACATGGGGCGCTCCGATCCTTATTTTACTTTCCTGCCTCTTTTTGATCTCTTTCTAGTCATTTTTATCCTTATCTTTTTCCTAGTCGGCCATGTCGGGGTTAATTATGAAATTAGAGAAAGATAACCCTGTAAATATAAAGTTATGAGACCATAATGAAGGTCCTAGCGTCACTTACTACTATCACTCCATCTAGAGTTGCATCCACATAGTTCCATGCATCAAGGCTAGGAGATTTGCATAAACACACACAACATAGGGGGAGTGATTCTATTTTATTCCATGCACGCATGTTATCACATTTTCTATAGTCATTATTTCTCGCTACTTCACAAAGTGTGACTGACACAGGAGCACCTAGGGCACATAACACACACATACACTAGAACTACATTTGGGTCTAAAATGTAGTGCAACGCTCAAATTAGTAAGCCCACTGTTGTGGTAGCTAAGTTCAGTATGACCCATTCATTTTACATATTTTATTTTTAGGGTTTTGACACTTCTTTGTCTTTTGCAAGTCATTCCTTTATCTCACATTATTTCATACATCTGGCGCAGTTCGGAAGATCCAAAGCGACAAACAAAGAATATTTCAGGGGTATTTTATGACACTACCAAAATCAAAATCAGAGTTTTTTTTTTTTATTAAGGGCAAATAGTTTTGAAGGGACTATACCCTGAATACAAAAGGGCTCAAAAGCCAAATAGAAACAATAAAAGAAGTAGCCCAGAGAAGGGCATAATAGACAACCAAGGAAGGCTCAACAGCCAAATATTACAATATAGGGGAAAAAAGGATCTAAACTTATAATGATCTAGAGAAAAGAAGGCAAGAACAAAAAGGAACCAAAAGAGAAACAACATAAGGAGCCCCGTCACAAAACAACTCTAGAACAACCCGATGACAGCCACATCGCAGCCAAAAAACAACATCATTACAACCCTTTACTTGATGGCTCTGTCAATTTTAGTTTTGATAGCCTGCAGTGACATGAAGAAGGCAATGACAGTTACCTGAGAGGGGTCTTGTTGATCATCTTGGGCGATTGCAATGTCCCTTTTCTCTTTAGGGCCCCATATATCCTCATTGATCCAACTTAAACTGCACCAAGGCACCTATATCCTCATATATCCTCGGAGCTTTTACAGAGACCAAGGCACCTATTTTGTAAACCAAGGTGCCCCTAATACCTCCTTGGGTGCTACAGTCTCCCTATATCCTCCAGATCTGGCCTTTATGGGACCTCTGAGTGATCATTCCTGTTCTTGGAATCCAAAATCAGACCTACAACACCTTGCGACAATATCCAACAATCAACTAAGTGATTTCCTTTTACATCTTTGCATACTTAGGGTTTTATTTCATTTGATATAATTATTTAAAAATATTCCATACTGTCTTAGAGTAATTTACAACATTTTAGTCCTCCTATATTAGATTAACTATTATTATACTTTCATATAGTTTAGTCTAATTTTAGTTAATCATTTTGGTGAACCCGACCATATACGCTCGCAGACTCTTCCTTCTTCCCTTTCCGATGACTCACTCCCATGAGGAATTTACCAAAGCTCACCTTAAAGCCATCAATGATCACCTTACTGCACACCCCCAGGATCTAGACTTACTTCTGCATGTGGCTCGATAGGAAGCTACTAACTTGGCAGAAATCCATCCTTCCGTGGCTATACCAACTGTTGTGGTCAATAAACCACCTACTTCTATGCTTCTACCTATCTCTAATGTTCCACTTTCTTTCCCCACTCCTACCAATCATTTCACACCTCCTTTAGTCTCGCATGAAAGGCAAGTCTCCTCCGTTGGTAATAAGGATTTAACCTCTTTGTATCACGATCTTCAGGCTCAAATTCGTAAGTTGTAATAGGCTACTACATCGCTATCTTTAGATTCTACCTGGTTATTGCATACTCTATTTGCACTTATTATCTCTACTTATCTGCTTCCTCCCAGTTTTGTTACCCCTAAGTTGCCCATTTTCAATGGGCATGGTGACCCACAGGAGCATCTTCTGGCCTTCCATGTTGCTTGTCTAGATTTTGCTGACGATCATACTCTCTTAGCTAAAATATTTCCTCGTAGTCTCCATGATTATGCCATGCATTGGTTCTATGATTTACCTGTCCACTCAGTTACTTCATTCACTCATCTATTCGGTGCCTTCCTTACCCATTTTTCCATCAATATAGGCTATAAGATTTCTTACGCCCAACTCACACAACTTAAGCAAGGATCTAACGAGTAATTCGCTAACTATGTTTTATGGTATAAGAATAATCTCGCTAAAATGACAAATGTACCTACTGATTCTGAGCTGCAGGATCTATGTATCTAGAGTCTTTTACCACTCTACAAGAAAGTGTTCTTTTTTAGGCCTTTTCTTCATTTGATCAACTTTGTCATACTCTTAGGCTTCATGAGTCTAAAATTTTATCTGTCAACAAGCTTAAGTATCAGGAACAACCTCCATCCTCCACTTGTTTTCAACACACGACACCATTCAAGCCATCTATCTCTAAGTCGACCGACACTAAAATCATTGTTAACACAATTACCCCTCTAAAGAAGGACAACTACAAAAACATAGGTGCACATTTAGCAACCTTCCCATGGCTCTACATCTTATATTAAAGTAACTCCTTGATAATAACCTTATTACCCTTCCTCCACCCCTCGAGTTAGACCCATCACGACCAAAAGGATAAAACTACAATGAAAACTTTCGTTGTGATTATCATCGCTATGTCAGACATTCTACAAATAGATGCCTCAAACTCTGAAAAATTATCCAAGACCTAATTGAAAACGATAAGCTCGAATTCCCAACCTCTACTAACCCTACTCCTGTTACTAACAAGGGTAAATTCAAACTCTTTAATAATGACTCCTAACAACGCGACAAAAAGACAACATATTCTTCCGCTAATCATACATATCATGCCATCTCACCTCTAGACTCAGGAGCTCTTGATTTATTAGTTGCTAACATTGAATCTATGCCACCCTTCATTTCTTTTTCCAATGTCGATCATCATGCTGCATTTTCATCTAATCATTTACACATACACGCATCTATCGGTTCGACCACCATCAACAATACTAAGTTTGATCCATCCTAGCCCATTAGTGCATGTTCTATATCACTCCTTCGGGCCATTAGTTTCCTTCCATCGTAAATTGACTATTTTTTCAATAGACCTTATGGTATCATCAAGTTACATGTGACATTTGGTCCTCTCACTCTCCTTTTCCCTTTCCTCATTGGCCGCACAGTCGAGGGATGTGACATGCTTCTTGGCCTTAATTGGATTTGTCGATCCTAATCTATTATTTCCATGAACCACTTGCACTTTAAATTTATTTATAACAATCAAATTATTTCCATTAACGATGTCCCTCCTTCACCTCCATTATCGCCACCCTCTAATATAGTCGATACTACATCCTCTACTCTTTCCCACAATCTCCTATGATGTTACCCAAAATACACTCTACTCCTAGTTCACCTACTTTGCGGTCCTTTACGTGGCCGCTTCAGTCCATTATTCCTACACACCAATATAGGCCTATTCCTTGGACAACCACCTCATCCCGATATCGATCACCACCTCACTTTATTCCATGTAGATTGTCTTCCCCTTTGCACATGACATTTCCTCGATGTCCATTGCCAACAAATTTTACTACACCACGATATGTGTCTTAATCCATCCATCGCATGTGTATCAATTTCATTCCCCTGCACCGCGTTTGTCTACTATACCACTATTACTTGAGTATGGTCCTAAGCTTTCTTCATTACAGGCATCAACTAAGGGACATGCATCCTTCACGCTCATCGGTTAGTTCATTCATACTCACTTGGGGGGCATGACATCTCACCCCCCCCCATGCTAACACATACACATCATCATCTGTCACTCTTCTTTCCTAAGCATAACATATCACACATCACAACACCATCATTACCCGATGATGCACTCTTGTGCTTTAGTTCATACTTGACTGTTGAGGGATTACCATTACATTGAACCCACACACTACACCTTAGGCATTATACATTGCATTCCACCATACATTGCACGTGATACACCATTTATTCTATGCTTATTCTATATTATACTAGTCCTTATTTCCGCATTACGTTCATTACACTATTTACGCACTTAGTCACATTATACACTGTGCATTTTCATATCATACATTTTTTATATATTATACTAGTATTCGTTACATATGAGTCTATTTTTACATTACATCCCTACATTCTACATTATACTAGTCCTTACCCTATACACCACATACATTATTAGGCTATCCATACATAACCTATACATAGTACCATCATACACTTCGCATTTCCACATACATACTATGCTAGATTACATTACATATGGGGTCTAACTTCCCATTTTATCATTACATATTCCATTCCTATCTACACCTATCATTGCATCTTCCACATTACATATTCTATACGCCATACACATTATACATTGCATTATTTACACCACACATTTATACTTTTTACTTATCCTATAGTCCTTTTTCTCATTACTACATACACTACATTATTCTACATGTTGCGCTCACCACCCTATGACACACTTTAGTTCCTTGGTCCATACTCGACTGTCAAGGGTTTTACCAATCAAATGGAATTGAAACTCACCATATAACATTTCCACCTTAGTGGTCCATAAGCTTTAGGCTACATCATCACTTATTCTATCACTTTGTAGTGGTATACACCTTAGGTTACATCACCACTCCCTTATTATTCATCTTGTAGTGACATACACCATAGGCTAAATCATCACTTATTCCATCATTTTCTAGTGATATACACCTTTGATTACATCACCATATCCCCCTTACATCTTATAGTGATATGCGCTTAGGGTTAAATCATCGCTCACCCATTTATCTTATAGTGATATATGTTTAGGGCTAAATCATCACTCCATGTTTTATCTCATATCATCGTGGTATAAAATTAGGCTATAAGGTCCACACACATCTCTCCACATGTCGTATCCCATCATCATTTACACATACACACTCATCGCAGTGCGCTAGACACATAAATAACTACTTGACCATTTCTTGATGAAATACTCTCATTTACAATTAATTTTTGACTACTGAGTGGGAAAATAAAATGAACCTCATTGCATACACTTCTATACACTCGGGGGGCACATTTCTCCTACCATTCCATCTTGCATTCCATTCCACTCATCCACAACATACTGCATTGTGTTGGGGGCATTTACTTTTGATTGCTAGTGTTTGGCATGATCACTTTACTACACATGAGTAGGTTGATTTATTATATGTCATTATCCATATCATACACACATGTGTTTTCACACCTTTATTTAGTGTGATCGCATATATAGGAATTTTCTACATGGCATGGATGCTCGCCTTCTACCTTTCCTATACTGGTCATTGGGGGCATCCACATTCATCTTATCTAGGTGTTATTGTTTCATTTTACACTTAACATCTTATCTTACTTTCTCATACACGCTTTGACATATTAGTTATCACTCTAACATACTAACGAGTGTTCGATGTGCAACACTTTTTTTGCAAGATTATATGTCTCCATGACTCCTTGTTTGTTTGTTTCTACTTATATGCCATTGTTTTCCATTGTATGCGGGCTTTGCCCTTTGATTGTGTGCATAATTGTTTATTGTTTGCGGACATGATGACCTTGCATGTCTTGTGACATCGTGAGTGATGTCCCATGTTTAAAACCTGCTTTGTGTGGTCTACATATTTTCTTGTGTGTTTACACTACTTTTTTTGGTAGTTACTACATTGTTTGCGTATTTTATACTTGTCTTATTATATGCATGTGTTTTCAGACTAACACTTGTTTTGGCTAGCCATCCCCTTTTGTGTGCACCTTGGTTTCTACCAAGCATTTTCCCTTTCCCCCTGCAGGGTAGAGTTCTACAGGTCAAAGTCTGGTAGGTCCTCTTTTGGGGCCGCATTATCCTTTCAGTGATGTCGCATATGCCCCCAAAGAGGGGGGCATCATTGAGGGTTTTACATATTAACAAAAAATATTTACAACGGTTCAATACAATGCAATTTCTACCCTTCACATTGTCGGTTTATATACAATGAGTGAGTTTAGACCAGTCTACAAACTCTGTACACAATGACCTTTACAAGACATGGTGTCCTTTGGCATTTTTGGGAAGCAGCCACAGGCTTGGGGGTTACAGTGGGTATGTCTCTCTACACTACTTCAACCAATTGGTGTCGGATCGCCCAAAAAATCAGGAAGCTATAGAGATCTCATCAAAATTTTCAGCAGAAGCGGTTAGAATTGGAGGACACAGAGCATTTCCTCCATACACTTCTTCAACCAGGGTGGCATGATATCACCCAAAAAACTTGTAGCATTATAGGATATCCTTCTACACCCTTCCTCTCGACATGGATCGAGTACACATGTTCCATTTACACTTTCCTTTTTGCGTATTTTACATTTGCGTATTTTACATATTTCTATACACATGTATATTTTATGTAGCATTTTTACATAAAAACATATTTGACTACTTGATCATTTTCTCCTTGCAAGTATGACCGTATGAGAAATTAGTAATCAAATTGGGGGAAACAACAACAACAAATAATAATGACTACAACGCAACTACAACACACAGCGACGACACTTACCTTTACTAACCACACAGGTACACTACACACTGCAATAACTACACAAAAGTTTTTCCCTACGTTCACTCTCATCAAATTTTATGCACATTTTTCATCTTTAGAATCTAGGCTCCTCCACTTTTTATTTTTGTCATTCCATGCTTGATTCTAGTCCATCGGCAGATCTCTACTACACTCTACATAAATATTAGGTACGCATCTCTATCTACTTTATGTTACTGAGCATTTTGGTCACCAACATAAAGTGGGGGAAAAATGTAGTCACAAAATCATGCACTTTAGGCACTATTTATCCCAGTCTTATACTACTATTTAGAAGGTTTTCAAGTGGAGAAAGTATTAATTAATCCCACCTTTTGGCCATATTATTTTTACCTTTGATTTCATCATTCTCGCGTATTTTCCCATACATGCCCAACTATTTCATCACTATCATGTCATTTTAGCCTAAACCGAGGTGCTTAGGCCTGTGCTGGGGCACCCCGAGGTACCCTTGTCCCACATGGGATGCCCCGATCCTTGTTTTACTTTCCCGCCTCTTTTTAGGCTCTTTCTAGCCATTTTTCATCATTATCTTTTTCCTAGTCGACCATGTCGGGGTTGATTACAAAATTAGAGCAAGAGAACCCTACAAATATAAAGTTATGAGACCATAATGAGGGTCCTAACATCACTTACTACTATCACTCCATTTAGATTTGCATCCATTGCATCACTTGTAACCACATGGTTCCATGCATCCAGGTTAGGAGATCTGCATCAACACACACAACATATGGGGATGGATTCTATTTTATTCCATGTACACATGATATTACATTTTCTATAGTTATTATTGCTTACTACTTCACAAAGTGCGACTAACATAAGAGAACCTACGGCATGACACACACACACACACACTAGAACTACATTTGGGTCAAAAATGTAGTGCAACATTCAGATTAGTAAGCCCACTGTTGTGGCCATTGAGGTAAATATGACCCATTCATTTTGCATCTTTTATTTTTAGGGTTTTGATACTTCTTTGTATTTTATAGATCATTCCTTCATATCGCATTATTTCATACATCCGACGTAGTTTGGCAGATTTAGTGTGACAGACAAAATATTTCAGGGTATTTTATGACACTGCCAAAATCAAAATAAGAGATTTTACAGAGACCAGGGCACCTATTCTGTAGACCAGGGCACCTCGGGGCACCCCGGGTTCATTCTTGGGTGTTTTAGTCTCCTTATATCCTCCAGATCTGGCCTTTGCGAGACCTTTAAGTGATCGTTCTTGTTCCAGGAATCCATAATCAGACCTGCAACACCTTGTGATAGTCTCAACAATTAGCTAAGTCCTTTCCTTTTACATATTTGAATACTTAGGTTTTTATTTCATTTGATATAATTATTTAAAATTATTGCATATTGTCTTAGCATAATTTACAGCGTTTTAGTCCTCCCATATTAGATTAACTATTATTATACTTTCATATAGTTTAGTCTAATTTTAGTTAATCACTAATTGACCAAGATAAGTAATGAATTGGGTAGAATTGGTAAGGAGATTACTTCTAAAATGTCTTGACATTAAACTAGATAAAGGGTATCCATAAGTGTTGACAGTACAAGGAGAAACTTAGTTTACGAAATTTTATCATAGAATATCAAGTTTAACAGGGCTATAAGACTGTATTCTTAGAGTTAGTAGGAAGAGGAGTCTTCTTTACAATTCTTTTTCGTCTTTAATATTGAAAGTGATATGTAGTTGTGCATATGTATTTTTGAAGGTTTGATCAAGGTCTCTAAACCCTGAGAACAAATCTTCAAGATTTAACCAATTTTGTTGCAATAACGAGCTACTATATTCAAACAAGTTTTAAAATCATATATTGTGAATACATTCAAGATTAGGTAAATGATGAATGTTATGAGGATACATATTGATGATACCATAAGAGTATAACATCAAGAAGAAGACAAAATCAAATTCACAATCAAGTAAATAGGAAAACAAAGTAAAAGGATAAAGCTACAAAATTTTTAATAAGGTTAATCCTTTAAGTACAACATTAGATCTCAAAGAAAAGAAATGTGTTCCAGGAAAGAGTCTCAAGTTGTTGATGTAGTAATTATACGTATCTTAAACCAAAACATTGCCCTAACATACTAATCTTCATAATACTATTAAGTGCAATCAATAATATTTCTTTTTGGTTTATAATATATCGATTGGGTACATGTATAAGTAAGACTTAGACAAGTTTCAAAGAGTGATAAACTTAGACAATGCTTAGATGACTGAGAAATTTTTTTTCGGATACTAATGCATGTTTACAAAGTTTGGAGATTGATCTTGATACCAAGAGAGTTTATCAGTTGAAGGAGAACTATGCATTAAAGAAAACAAAATCAAGACCATAGTATTTAATAACTCAAGAACTAGTATGGAGATGGAAAAGAAGGATATTATGGTGTTATAATTGAATGATTTTGTGAATGAACCTTGAATGATGGCATTTCAATCTCTTTTGTAATTTTACTAAGAAGTGAATAGAGCATAGTAATACTTGAATGGTTGAGAGAGACACATGAGCATTATCATAAGTAGGTCAAGAATCATATGTTACTCATATTATTGAGGAATTGGGTGTAGGTATAGTCAACTAGGAGGGAGTTAAATTTGATGTTGGAAACATCAACCAAAAACCTTTAGGATTCAAAGTATTTTTAATGTAATTGTATAAGACATATTATGAAGGTATACCATTTTATATAAATCTTTATTCTATTTGAACTAGTGATGGAAGTTCTTGACGTTGTTAATATTTGTTATGATCTCAAATAAGAAAGGACTGTGGGTGTATGAAAATCAATTTTAAGGTAAATGAACTATCTTGTTAGGCTTGTAGCATGATTATGTAATCAACATGTACCCCATATGAGTTCACAAATAATAATTATTTTTATTTAAACTAAGGTATTGTAGTTAATTATTTAAACATGTGTATCTATTTCATCCATTCCATATAAATATATGTGACAAGATCATTTATTTAGGTTCATCCAAATGCCTAAATATAATCAACCATCTAGTTAAGTTTATCAATTTTTACATAATTATAAATCCAAGATAAGAATATAAAGCGCATATTTTCTATTTATCTACAAGTGTACATCATTAAACAATCTACACATCAAGTATAAAATCCATCTTTTATTACATGTGAAACAATGGTTTATTTTCCATAATTTTCTTATACATCATAGTTATAAACTTTGAATTACAATGTTTACAATTCCTTTTCTCAATATACAGTACACTAAATATTAACATATACAAATATAATAATCCCTCATTGTGACACAATCGTCTCCTATTGTCAAAGATCCATCTTGTTATTGAACAAAATCATGAGAGAAATAGTATCATCGGAGTGTTTTACCTCCAACCACGAGCCTTACGGATCTGAAAACACCTCATATGAAGTGAGAGTGGCCCTACCGTTCACGAGAAGGAATGTGTAAGAAATCAATAAGGTAATCGAGAATGGAATGCATAGTATAGTCACAAAAAAGTGGTAGACTTATGAATAGGGTAGGAATATAAGATCTTAATAATCATATAAATAATGATTATGATTTTAGACAAAAGACTTAAGATAACAAAAGGTACCCTTACCTTACTAAAATCTGACAATGTGTTAGGGAATGAAGTAATTCTATACTTGATTAATCATGAGAGTAGACCTCGAGTCTATTTGCAGTCCACCCCACACCCCTGGGTACTTTTCATATGTAATCCATTACATTAGGTTACCTAATCCATCCATATAGGTCATTCCCTAGTCCAATAACACAACTCTCAACACATTCCCTTTTCCCATCTGACAATTCACAACAAGACATCTCTATCTCCATAGTAACAACTTGAGAAGACTAGAGCTAGAACATAATTCCTGAATGTTCCATACCACCCATTTACATTAATGTTATAAAGATCCTAATCCCTGTTTGTAAATCCCAAAAACAATATAAAGAAACCCATGAATAGGATGCATACAATCACAACCTTTTTGGATGTCTCATACCACCCAAGGAAGCAATTATTGCAAGAATCCTAAGTATAGCTTGCCATCACATAAACATGACTATACATTATCTCTAATAGTTTCCATATAGGTGTTTTCCAGTTATACGTGTTTCAAAGTTCAATAATAGTTCATATAAGATTTATAAATAATGATAATCAAAATATAATCAGTATCTCATATCTCATTGATATTGAATGCATAAAAGCATATTATCTCATAATACACATAATTGTGTTTAATCATGTCATGACTTGGTTAATAAAGATTAAGTTTGATATTATGATTGAATTGTAACACGTACTAAGAGTTTTCATCTTCTACTTATCTCTATAGGTGTATAAGTCATAACCATTGTTTCATTTAAGTACATTAACTTTATTGTTCCATTTCATATTTATCATCAAATACAGTTGAAATCTCATGGTTAATAACTTTATAATTCACTTTATTCTTAAAAATCCTTTATCGTGATAGTTACTTATTCCATGTCTTTATATGTCATGATGGTTTCCAATGTTTCACTAAATGATAATTTATCTCTTATAGTTCAATATAAATAATTATTAATTCTATTATTTTTAAATGCTCATGCCACCAACATTAGGGTGAACCTTAATCCAAACTGATTAAGATAAATGTAAATATATGAGCCTAATCTGAATGCAAGATTGTAATAAATAAATGAATAATTAAGTAAAACAATGAATACCCAAGCAATTAAGCAATAAATAATGAAACCCTAATTGAAAAGCGAGGGTAAGAAGCCTTATCTGGCTCATAGAATTATGGAGAATACACAATTGGAAAACTAGAAAATGTGAAGCATGGACAATCACACTGGAGCACATAACAATGTAGATTCGAGGAGATAGGCTGGACTGGGGCACCTGGAGAGGGACATGGGCACCTGTGGGTGCCTTAGACCTATTTCTGGGTGCCTGGGTCTACGGAAAAGCTTATAAAATATCCTTTGAGGTGTCACAAGGTGTTTTCATTTAGTCACCTTTGGTTGCTCCGAGGTTGCACCAAGATCACCGAGGTCGTTGTAAACTTGCAATGAAGAATGAACCCACAAAACCCTCAAATAAACATCAAATCCTAAAAAAGAAAGATGCAGAATGAGGGGTCAGACTATCCTTAGTTTTCATAATGGTGAACTTATGACTGAGCGTTGCACTATATTTTAGAACTAATGTAGTTTTGTGTGTGTGTGTGTGTGTGGAATTGTGCACTAGGTTGCTCTTGTGTGTGTCACACTTGGAAGAGCGAGAAAGTAGATAGATGTAGAATGTAATAAATGTGTGCATGGAATAGAATGGACTTCCCTCCTATGAAGTTTGGTGTAGAAAAATAGCCCTTGTGTCCCTTGTGTAGAGCTAGATGGATGTAATGGAGCTCTTAGATGCCTTGATGGATGAAACCTTAGGTGGTAATAGCTAATGCTTAGTACTTGGTCCTTTATTATGATCACATAAATTTATATTTATATGACTCCTTTGCTTAAATTTCATAATTAACCTTGAAAAGGCCGACTACCAAAAAGATAAGATGCTCAAACAACTAGAAAGGACCCAAAAAGTGAGAGTAAAGTATAAAGGGGATAGGAGCGCCCAGAGGGGATGAGGGTGCCTAACAATGGTGTCCTAGTTGGGTGTTAGTGTCAAGGATGAAAAATGTTGAAGATTAAAAAGGTAGACCGAGCAAGTAAGAGTGCAAGACTGAAAGTAGTAATAGAAAGCAAAGAAAGGTGGCCAAAGACATGGGTTGATTAATACTTTTCTTACTTATGAATCATATGAATAGTGGTATGCGATCATGACTAGATAATTTCCCAAAGTGCATGATTGTGTGTCTACATTTTCCCCCACTTTATGTTGGTGAATGAAAAGCTTGACAACATAAATTAGATAGAGATGTGTACCTGATAACCATGTAAATCAATGTAGAAAGCATGCTGAGGGAATAGACAAAAGTGTGGAGTGATAAAAATGTGAAGCGTGGATGCTGAGGAGGAGAAAGTGCAAAAAGTGATGGAAATGAACCTAGGGCGGAAACACATGTGTAAATGTCATGATGTTCCTATTGTTAATGTCAATGTGTGTGATGATTTTGACTACCACTTCCCATACAGACGGACCTGCAAAAGAGAAGCTAACAAGTAGTCAAATATGCATGTATATGATCAAAATATGTAAAAAAGTGTATAAGGAAAGTATGTAAAAATTTTGGAAATGTGAAAAAAGGAACATGTGCATCCGATCCATGATAAGAAAAAGGGGTGTAGACAGGATCCTATAGATGATGTCGACGCATGATTTTTTCAGGTGATCTCACGCCAATATAATGGAAGGAGTGTAGGGAGAACTGTATGGTTTCATCTGCCAACCTTTAATTGCTTCTCGAAATGTACAAAACCACTGCAAATGGTGTGTATAAACACATGTGCTAAGGACTGTCTACCCTGTAAAACCTGATGGTTATGGAGTTTTGTAGACTATTCTAAACTACCAATCATCGTGTGATTTCCCCCTTGTCTTAGGTATCCAAGAAAGGCCACTGTAACCCCCTGGTTTCAGGCATCTAGGAAAGGTCATTGTGCTAAGGACCTAAGTATGATTCTAAGCCCTATCTGAAACTAAAAATTGTGTTGTACCAGTACCGGGCCGTGTATAACATTGTATGGGGTGATTGATTCACCCAAATGATGTCTCCCTCATTTGGGGTACATCTGACGTCGCTGAAAGAGTATGCGGCCCAAAGGAGGACCGATCGCTATGCTAATTGTGCCCTACAGGGGGAAGGGAATGTGCTTGGAAGAAACCAAGGCAGACACAAACAAGTGGCTAGGAAAACAAGTGTTAGTACAAGAAAAGAAAAATAATCATGTAAAATGTAAGCTACCAGACAATGTGTAAACTAAGATAGACATGCAAGAAGACAATGTAGGCCGTAAAAAGTGGGTTTCAAACATGAGACATCACTCATGATGTCGCAAGAAAATCAAGGTTGTAGTGGTCGCAAGCACTCAACGAACAAGTAAAACATAAGGCAAAGCCCACAAATAATGAAAAGTAAAAGCAAACAATGTAGTAGACAACCATAGAAACAAATAATCCTACAAAACAAATGTTACACATGAAGCACCTATTAACATGTTAGAAAGATAAAAAAGTATGTCAAAGCGTGTATAATATGATAAACTAATGTGATATGAAACAAAATCAAACAATAGCAACTGTAGTGCATGAAAATGGATGCCCCTGTAGACACAAAATCACGTACTTTGGGTAATTATTTAGTCTCGATCACATACTACTATTCATATGGTTTTTGAGTAAGAAAAGTACTGATTAACTCGTGTCTTTGTCCATCTTTCGTTGCATTCTATTGCTAATTTCGGTCTTGCACCTTTACCAACCCAGTCAGTCTTTTCATACTTTAGTTTTTCCCTTTTTGTACTAGGGCACCTAGCCAAGATGGCAACGCCAGATGCCCTCATTTCCTTTGGGAACCCCTGTCCTCTTTACACTTTACTCTCATTTTTTGGGTCTTTCCTAGTCGTTTGAGCATCTCATCTTTTTGGTAGTCAGCCTTTTCGGGGTTAATTATGAAATTCAAGTGAAGGAATCATATAAATATAATTTTATGTGATCATAATAAGGGACCAAGCACTAAGCACTAGCTATCACCACCTAAGGTTACATCCATCAAGGCATCTATAGCTCCATTTGCATCCATCTAGCTCCATCACAAGGGAAAAAGGTTGGTTCATCTGCATTACACTTCATAGGAAGGAATTTTATTCTATTCCATGCACACATTATTTACATTCTACATCTATCTACTTGCTCACTACTTTAAGTGTGACACGCACAAGAGCAACCTAGGGCACAGTTCCACACACACACACACACACAACTACATTGGGTATGAGATGTAGTGCATCGCTTAGTTGTAAGTTCACCATTGTGGTGGCTAAGGAAATTCTGACCCCTTCATTTAAATATTTATTTGTTTAGGGTTTGATGCTTTGTCTGGGGTTTTGTAGGTGATTTATTTATTGCATATTTATAGCGACATTCGGCAAAGTTCGGCAACATACACGCAACAAGAAGCGAAGAAGTGTGAGGCTCTAGCGACCTTTTCAGAAATATGTTCTAGTCATTTCCATAGACATGGACACCCATATTTTAGACCAAGGTGCCCCAGGTGCCTCAGTCCAATCAAATCACTCCAATATGTATTTTCTCATAATATGATGTGACGGTCTCCCATTCCTTTTCAGTCGATCTCCACTGCAACATAGTCCTGCGACCTCTTCGAGTCAACTAAGGCTATCCTAACCCTCTTTGCACATTAGGGTTTTTTACATTTCATTGTTTAGTTTTATTGGGTTATTTCCTTTATTTATTTATTCGTTATTTACTGCAAACTTGCATTATATTGGGTGTATTATTTATATTTTTAGTTTAATCATTTTGGTGAACCCGTACTCAATCATTGCACTCCTAGGATCCTCATTTTTTGTTTTTTGATCTTTCTAGAATATTCTCATCATGATTATCTCAATTAATGATTTCTTGCTTGTTAATCCTGACTTAAGACAGAGTCAAACATCTCCTAGCTACTACTAGCATTCCTGCTGATATGCATCACCTACTACATCTAGTATGCCACGACCCATAGCACTCAAAGCACAATCTTATCTTGGCTCACCTGCTCATGCACGTTTTACACGGGATCATCAATTTGTTATTTTAAACACACCAATATAGGCCCATTCCTAACACAGTTACTACATCTCGACGCAAATCACCATCTTGTTTTATTCCACGTAGGTGTCCATCAACACCATGTTCCGCTTCACATAGATATCAATCACCTACACATTTTGTTACACCAATGCGCCCATCATATACTCATTCATCGCATGCACATAGACTTCAATCACCTACATAGTGTTTATCTAATATACCACCACTCTTAGAGCATGGTCACACACTTTCATCACCATAATCATTAGGTGGAGGACCTTCATCCTTTACTTTTATCGGATATCTCACTCATCAGCGAACACTTTGGGGGCATTACACTCATTTCTCCCCCCCCCCGCATCAACATCTTATGCTAACACACGCTAGAATCGAAACTACCCGATGATGTACTCTTGTTCTTCAGTTCACACTTGACTATTGAGGGCATTCTATACACATGAACATCACACACTGCACGGTAGACATTGCACATCACACATCCTCACACATCCTACATCTTTGTTTATGCACAACATCTTACATCTTACAATCCTACATTTTACATCTATTATGCATCATTCACACTTTGTGTTTCATACATCCTGCATCTTCTACACCTATATCATCTACAAAACTTACATTACATCCTATACATCATATATTACACTACACCTACTACACATCTTACGTGTTTTTACACATCTACTTTTACATGTTGCACTCACTACCCGATGACGCACCCTAGTCTCATGATCCATAATGTATTGTTGAGCGTATACATCACAAATGGACCACATCACACTCACACATTCAACTATCCAATCCTTTTCTCATACGAGATTCCTAGATTAGTGATATACGTCATAGGATACATCATCACTTCTTCTTGCATCATTTAGTGATATACACTTTAGGCTAAATCAGCAATTCTTCTATCATTTTTTCATAATATATGCTTTAGGATACATCATCACATGTTCTCACACCTCATCGCCATGTCGCATGTCAACACTACACAATCGTCACACCACGCTACATACAACACATAGTTCGACCATTTCTCGATGACACACTCTTGTTTATGGTTCATTATTGAATGATGAGGGGGAATAAACAAATGAACCTCACTATATACATTTCCATTCACTCAGGATACACGTGACTCCTAGCATTCACTCGACATTCCATTCCATCCATCCATGGCATACTACATATCTTGGTTTTTTTTACTCTTGTTTGCATTTACTTGTACATTTTCACTTTATTACACATGCTAGATAGATATATTGTATGTCATTATCTTTATCATACACACATGCACGTTTACTTGCTTTCTATTTGTGATCACAGATTATACAAATCCATTACACGTAACATGTATGATTAGTGTAGTACCTAGTACCATTCCCACAACAACTCATGGGGGCATCCACTTTCATACAGTACAAGTGTTATTGTTTCATAACACACTACTTTATTAGATTATACACGCTTTAACATAATTTTTATATTTCTAACATGCTAATGGGTGCTTCATGTGCAACATTTGTTTTGTAAAATTACTTGCCACCATGGTTGTATGTTATATCATTTGTTTTTACTTGTCCTTGTATGCCTTTGTTTGTGGGATTTTCCCTTTGTCTTATGTACACACTTGTATGATTTTGGCTTCGTTAGCCTTGATTGTCTTGCAACACCATGAGTGGTGTCCCATGTTTGCAACCCAATTTTCACAGTCTACATTGTCTTCTACTTGCGTCTTAGTTTATACATTGTTTGTTTAGCTTACACTTCATCTCATACATGCATGTTTGTCTTTGCTTATACTAACACTTGTCTCCCAGCCACTTGTTTGCATGTGCCTTGGTTTCTGTTAGAGTAGGTATTTACCTTAGCTCATGTTCACCTAGGTACTTTATTTACCTTTATTGTATTTATCCTCACCCACTTATGTGTGTGGATATTTCTTTTATCTTATTTAGATATTAGGAGATATTATCTAGTTGTTAGGTATAGTTCTTTCCTTGATCTATGGTATTAACTAGATCCTTAATGTCTAGTTCTCTCCTAAATCTATGGTCTTGACTAGTTCTTTGATGACTAGTTATTTCCTTGATTTATGACTTGATCTACGACCTTGACTGGTTCTTAGATTGTTATTCCTTGCCTATTTAAGCAAGGCCCATTCTCAATGTATTGCATTGAGTTCCATAATAATATATGATATTGTTTCTCATTTGTTTGCAAAGGTTTTATGTAAAGTTATTCTAGTGAATTTCTTTCATCTTATTGATCGTGGTGTTTAATTAACATTTGTGTTCTTCGCTTGGTATGATCTGGTTATCATTCCTTTCAGTTTCTACCAAGCACATCCCTTCCCCATGTATGGTACAGTTTCAGCGGTTGGTCCTCTTTTGGGCCGCATCCTCGTACAATGATGTTATATGCACCCCCAAAGAGGGGGGCATCATTTGGGTGAATCAGTCACCCCATACAAAGAATACATAACACAATACCTGTATAGTATAACACACTTCAGGGCTCAGAATTAGACTCGGGTCCTTAATACAATGATGCCTTTCTTGGAGTTCCTATAACCAGGGGGAAGTCACACACCGAGTGGGTTCAACACAATCTACAGAACTCCATACATAGTGGATTTTATAGGGCATATTTTCCTTAGCACATGTGTTGGTACCATCCTTTACAGTGGTGTTTTATTTCGGGTAGTAGTTATAGGTTAGAGGATAACACCAGACTTTCCTCTCTACACTATTTCTATCGTGGCATCGGATCACCTAAAAAACTAGACATTATATAGATCTCTATAATTTCAGGAAGCGGTTACAGGTAGGGGGATAAATCAAACTTTCCTCCGTACACTTCTTCGGCTAATGGCACGAGGTCACCCAAAAAACTCACACTTCATCGACATGATCCTTTCTACACCATCTTTTCCTCATCACGGATCAGGTGCACATGTTCCTTTTCACATTTTTAGCATTTACTTTTACATATTTCCTTACATTCTTTTTATACATATACATGTGTATTTGACTTCTTGATCGTCTTCTCTTTTGTAGGTCCGTCTGTATGGGAAGAAAATAATCAACATCATCAACATCACTCGACATCACATATTTCGATACTAACAGTAGGTACACCACACACATTTCCATTCACACACACACTTTCACCCTAGGTTCATTTTCATGAATTTTACGCTTTTACATCTCTAATCTCTAGGCTCCATCTTTTTATCACTCCACACTTCTGTCTAGTCCCTCGACACACTTTCTACATCAATCTACATGGATATCATGTACACATCTCTATCTACTTTATGTTACTGAGATTTCTGCTCACCAACATAAATTGGGGTCAAATGTAGACATAAAATCACACACTTAGGGTAATTATTTAGTCTCAATAACATACTACTATTCATATGGTTCCTAAGTAAGAAAATTACTGATTAACTCATGTCTTTGGCCATATTTCATTATTTTATGTTGTTACTTTCAGTCTTGCACCTTTACCGGCCCAATCTATCTTTTCATACTTTGGTTTTACCCTTTCTGGACTGGGGCACCCAGCCAAGATGCCAACACCAGGTGCCCTCATCCCCTTTGGGCACCCCTGTCCTCTTTACACTTGACCCTCACTTTTTGGGTCCTTTCTAGCCGTTTGAGCATATTATCTTTTCGGTATTCAGAATTTTTAGGATTAATTACGAAATTTAAGTGAAGGAATCATATAAATATAAAGTTACGTGATCATAATAAGGGACCAAGTACTAAGCACTAGCCATCACCACCTAAGGTTGCATTTATCAAGGCATTTATAACTCTATTTGCATCCATCTAGCTCCATCACAAGGGACAAAGTTTGGTTCATCTACACCACACTTCATAGGAGGGGAGTTTGTTCTATTCCATACATAGATTATTTACATTCTACATCTAACTATTACTCGCTACTTCAAGTGTGACACACATAAGAGAAACCTAGGGCATAATTCCACACACACACACATAACTACATTGGGTCTGAGATGTAGTGCAACACTCAGTTGTGAGTCCACCATTGTGGTGTCTTAGGACACTCTGACCCCTTCATTTGCATCTTTCTTTTTTAGGGTTTGATGCTTTATCTGGGGTTTTGTAGGTGATTTATTTATTGCATATTTACAATGACATCCAGTGAAGTTCAACGACATACACGTGACAAGAAAAAAATAAGTGTGAATCTCTAGCGACCATGTCAAAAATAGGTTCCATCCATTTCCACATATTAGGGCACTAGATTTCAGACCAAGGTGCGCTAGGCACCCCAATCCCTTTTCTAGGTGCCCTAGTCTAGCCAAATCACTTAGATATACATTTTATCAGGATCATGTGTGACAATCTCCCATTCCTGTTTAACCAATCTCCACTGTGAATTTTTGAAATAAGCTAAGGCTATCCTAACCCTCTTTACACATTAGGGTTTTTACATTTCATTTCTTAGTTTGCTTAGGTTATTTCCTTTGTTTATTTATTCATTATTTACTGCAAAATTACATTAGATTAGGCTAATTATTTACATTTTAGTTTACTTATCCCATAGGATCCGCTATGGGACTATTAATAGGTACTACGCCAAGCATCCATGCTACATGTAATGGATTTGTACAATTTGTGATCACAACTAGAAAGACAAGTGAACATGCATGTGTTTATGATAAATATAATGACATACAAGATATATATCTAGCATGTGTAATAAGATGAACATGTAACAAGTAAATGTAAGCAAAAGTAAATGCAACCAAGTTATGTATTATGTTGTGGATGAGGTGGGATGGAATATAATGTGAATGATAGGGGCAACATACCCCCCGAGTGGATGTGTATGTATACAATAAGGTTCACTTATTTATTCCCCCCTTAGCAGTCAGGAATGAACCATAAATGAGAGTGCATCATTGGGAAATAGTTTGAGTGATGTGTTGTATGTAAAAAGGGGTTGATGAATAAAGTGATGATTGTGGAATGGTAATGCGTTGATGATATTGTATGCGACATAGGGATGTTGGATTTTGAATGTGTGATGATTTAGCTGAAAGCGTATATCACTAGATGGGTGAATAAAGTACTCGCTAGGAATGTCGCATGATAAAAATATTGAATGATTGAACGTGTGAGTGTGATGAGGTCCATTTGAGATATAGACCCTCTGTAGTTGAGTATGGACCATGGGACTAGAGTCCGTCGTTGGGTAGTGTGCGCTGTGTATTATGATGTATTAGGTGGATGTGTTAGAATATGTAAATTGTAGAATGTGGTTTGAAATTACAATGCGAGAAAGATATGCGTTGAATGTGTCAAGTATGATGATGTATAATGTGTAGCGCAAGATGTATAGATTGTATGATGCATGATATATGTAAGAAGATGATGGTGAAGTTGTGTATAGTGTGTAGCAAAAAGTACGTATGATGTATAAAAGAAGATTTAAATAGAAGATGTATCGAGTGCACAATATATATGATGTGTAGGAAGAAGGAGAAGTTGTAATGCCCATAAAGTGCAAAGTACACAAGATGTATAGCAGATGTAAGAATAATATATTGAAGTTGTGTAGGATGAGAAATGTGTTGTAAATTGGCGGTGTGTAGTATGCAATGTATGATATGTAATGTGCAGTGTGTGAGGTTCATGTATATAGGATGCCCTCAATAGTCAAGTGTGAACCGAAGCACAAGAGTGTGTCATTGGGTAAATAAGGTGAGAAAAGTCACCTACTAGAGAGCAAGCAGTCGTGGAGTGGCGGAAGAAACATTAGGACCATGTGACGGTGGCAAAGTTTGAAATGTATCCTGACCATCGGTAAAATGAGTAGGTGGTTTGACAAAAGTGATTGGTTGCTGAAGTGGTGATGTTTTAGGAGCTGTGCATGGTGGTGGCTTATTTGATAATGTTGTAGAACACTTGAGTGGAGGCTAGGTTGAACTGAGCTTTAAAGAAGGTTTTTTATATTGGCTTGGTAATACTATAGATGATTTAGTAAGAGGAGGTGATGGAGAATGAATCTTGAGAGGTGATTTCTTAGTTTAACTTGGTAATGTCATAGATAGCTTGAGTGGAAGAGAAGTGGGACCATCCTTAAGAGGAGGTTGAATTGGCAGCACTTGACTGACCGAAGAAGGAACATCAGAAGTGATAATATGCTACTCATTAGACGTAGAAGGAGAAGATTTAGGAGCCCATGTGGATGCAAAATTTGTAGATGGGCATGCAATAGAATGTTATATAGTGAATGAGAGAAACCCTTGGCACTCAAGATGCTTGATTCTTCATTGTAAAGCGTAACAATCATTGTCATTATGTCCATTGATCTAATGATAATTACAATATGGGTGACCTTGATATTTTTCAAGTTGGTATGGAGGATAGCCCTGAGTATATGGTAAAGTGATCAATTAATGACTAAGGAGCTTAGTAAGAATGTCATGTTGCTTAGTATTATTATCAAAGGCGAGAGGATCTAGTAATGGTATGAGTTGAGGTTCACTAATATGAGCACATGTACAAGACATAGAATGAAAATGAGAAGAAAAACTATCATGTGCCTGAGAAGCGTCTTTAGGCTGTTGGATTTCAGATTTAAGAGAAATGATAGTGGATTCCATATCCTTAAATTTGTCGTAAAATAAAGAATGAAAATCATGAATTGAATCCAATATGGTCTGATTGGATGGAGGATCATGAAGGCTAGCATCATCAAATAGAAGTTGGAAGATATGACTTATTTCGTGTGGCAGAGTATCTTTAGGAAGACATATGGAGTCTAAGGATTTTTGTAGAATAGCCTGGCAATCGGGATACATTTTAAGTAAATCAGACAAAGGAGTTTGAGAAACTTTACAACCCATGATAGAAGAGAGATGAGGATACAAGCGTATTCAACTGAGATGGTTTCACTAAAATACTTAAGCTAAATGTAAATATATGAGCCTAATCTGAATGCAAGATTGCAGTAAATAAATGCATAATTAAGTGTAGCAACGAATACCCAAGCAATTAAGCAATAAATAATGAAATCATAATTACAAAGCAAGGGTAAGAATCCTTATCTAGTTCATAGAACTCTAGAAAATGCATAGAGTTGGAAAACTGGAAAATGTGAAGCACGAACAATCGCACTAGAGCACATAAAAATGTAGATCCAAGGAAATAGGCTGGATTGGGGAACTTGGAGAGGGAAAAGGGTGCCCATGAGCACCCTAGACATGTTTCTGGGTGTCTAGGTCTGTAGAAAAGCTTAGAAAATATCATCTAATATGTCATAAGGTGTTCACCTTTAGTCACCTTTGGTCAATCTGAGGTCGCACCAAGATCTTCGAGGTTGTTGCAAACTTGCATTGAAGAATGAACCTACAAAACCCTCAAATAAACATCAAATCCTAAAAAAGAAAGTTACAGAATGAGGGGTCGGATTGTCCTTGGTTGTCACAATGGTGACCTTACTACTGAGCGCTGCACTACATCTCAGACCCAATGTAGTTTTGTGTGTGTGTGCACGGAACTGTGCCCTAGGTTGCTCTTGTGTGTGTCACACTTGGAATAGTGAGTAAGTAGCTAGATGTAGAATGTAATAAATGTGTGCATGGAATAGACTGAACATCCCTCTTATGAAGTGTGATGTAGAAAACCAACCCTTGTGTCCCTTGTGTGGAGCTAGATGTATGCAATGGAGTTGTTACATGCCTTGATGGATGCAACCTTAGGCGGTGATAGCTAATTCTTAGTGTTTGGTCCTTTATTATGATCACACAAATTAATATTTATATGACTCCTTCGCCTAAATTTTGTAATTAACCCCAAAAAGGCTGACTACCAAAAAGATAATATGCTCAAACGGCTAGAAAGTGCCCAAAAAGTGAGAGTAAAGTATAAAGGGGACAAGAGCACCCAAAGGGGATGAGGGTGCTTGGCGTTGGCGTCCTGGCTAGGTGCTAATGTCCAGGATGAAAAATTCCGAAGAGTAAAAAGATAGACTAAGCAAGCAAGAGTGCAAGACTTAAAATAAAAATAAAAATCAAATAAAGGTGGCCAAATACATGGGTTAATTAGTACTTTTCTTACTTAGGAATCATATGAATAGTAGTATGTGATCAGGACTAGATAATTACCCAAAGTGCGTGATTATGTGTGTACAAAAACTATTTAGCCTACATCTTATCTTGGTTTCTAGTTTATTTTAATCCCTTATTAATTATAATAATAACCACCTCTTTAATTTTTCATGTGATTTGAAAAGAATATAGGGAGGGATTTGAACCCAAGACACCTCCCTTCAAATCTATGTTCTTAGCCATTTGCCTCGAGTATTTTTCCTTGTTTTCAATTCATCACATATCAATCTATATAATAGTCAAGTGTCTAGTTTTTGTTTAAGCTTAGACAAAATATTATGGGAGTAGACAGAGTCAAATCTATGACCCTTCACTCCCAACCACGTTCTCTTAGCTAAGGTGTTATGGCTCACAACTCAATTAAAATATGGCCCAAGTGTAATTTAAAATCCATCAGATGTCTGATCTAGTTGTAAATTAAAAAGGTTACGAGTTTTAACAATCGAACCCTTTATTTTCAAACATAAATATGTAACCATCACACCACCCATTTACACATGAAAATTCACATAATCATATTTCATAGAAAAGGAAAAATATACGAACTTGATAGTGATGTCACCGTTCTTCTTGTTTTATCTTTTCATTTCTTTGTGCATGGATAATTTTTAAAACACCACTTTCTCAAACTTGAATATCTACTTTAGACTCTTATTTTACATCCAATTCTTTGAATTAACCTATTTTTTTAAACCCCCTGTATTTTTTTCTTCTCTACCTTTCTTTTGCTATAAAACCTAGGTGTATTTACAATTTTCTATCTCTTCTCTTTTATACATTTACTTGAGCTAATATTATCTTTGTTACCTTTGCTCTTCATATAGTTTTAGATTAAACTAAATATTTTCCCTAAATTTAGAGTTAACTCTTATTTAACTAGTTCACTAAATCTTTCTTGTTTATCCACCGCTCTCAAAAATCTATTAATGGATTTATTTTTTCTATCTCCTCGTTCTTAACTCATGTTTTCTAACTTAAGCATCTCTCTGTTAAGGGTATAATAGATTATGGAATGGGGGATCCTATTGGCCACTTGGAGGATTTGGAAATTGGGGTAGGAGATCTACCCTTGCATGGATATTTTAAGTTATTGATACGAAGAAAAATGATACCCACTTCCCAATTCTAATTGGTTTGAAATGGGCCTATGCTAGAAAAATAGATATCAATATAGTCATAAATTAAATGGAAGTACACATGAATGACTATATAGTTATCATCCCTATGAATAAGAATGATAAAATACCATACACCATCCCTAAGGAACCATTATCACCATATACACATAAAGCAAAGAGTAGTTTCAAGGTCGATCATCAACCCAAAGAATATTTTCCAAGTATTAAGGAAGTATATGAAGATTTGAAAAAAGTGGTATTACACAACCCCTATGTAATCCCATGGAGATTCATTGGTTTGTGCAAACATAAGATCACTTTATAGATTAAGATCCATATTATTATATTATGTCTCCTACAAAGTTTGAAATTGGTAGACTATATGATTTTGGGCAAACCCATTTGGAATATAGTAAGCCAAACAAGGAAATTCACATTCCATGGGGATAATCTTCATCCATCAATGGATACTTGGATGTGGAACTAAATCATTGAATGTATATAAAACATGAAAGAAGACCCATGCAAATGGTGCAAATGGAAAGATAAATTTTGTAATACTTTGGTACCACTAATTTGGATAGATTTTTACGCCAAAGGCGTTCCCCCTATGGTAGAGGACCTCCGGAAGTTTCTGCAACTGTCCTAAATTTGACAGCCTTTTAGAAAATTTTCAAACGGGATTAAATTTGACAGCTGTTTACACGTCATTTTTACTTTGCATGCAATTTTTGAGTTTCTATTTTTAAGATCCTATTTTTAACTACTATTTTTTCGATTCCGCCCTGTTTTATAAATAAGGAGTTCCTCTTAATATCCCTCACTAATTCATTACGAGCATTCTGTTTCTTTTTTCCTCTATTTTTGCGCAGCTTCCTTAAGAGGTATGTTATGCTTTTGAAGTCTGTATTTGGTGTTTTTTTTGGTCTTACTTTCCTATATCAGATTAAACGGCATCGTTTTATGATCTGTGCTTTCCTCAATGGAGATGTGGGGTTTGTAAGGGGGAATTTTTTCTCTCCTGCCTTAAATATTTTAGACTCTCATGATGACACTGCAATAATTGGAAACGGAAAGTCCACAATTAATTTATCCATGTTCATTACAAAAAGTTTACTGGAGCAGGTTTCAGACTCTCATGATTATAATTGGAAAAGAAAGAAAAAGGCTGTGCAGATGCATGTCTCTGCTTTACTCTATGTGAGAGCCCATGGATTACTATTTTATTAGCGGCTAAAGGCCATTTGACATAAACAATTTAATCTATAGATTAAGTCTGTATGCATTCTCACAATTATAACTAGAATTTTTATACATAAACTCAATCAAAGCCTCAAGGTTCAATATGAGATCCATCCACACAAAGCATTGATTTGAGGTAGAAACATCAATTTGTGGGAGATACTTAAATCAACAGGCATCTATTTATAGCCTCTGTTACAGCTCTACTTTCACTTTTTTGTGGAAGATTTGTTTCATAGGGAGGAATTATACAATTAAAAATACCATTTGATAGAAAGAAGGCTATGTGTGTATTTTGTATCTAAGTAAGAGAAGGCGATTTAAGTTCCCATTTCTTTTGTTTAAATAAGAAACTGTATCTTGATGAAGGTTGCATCTTTCTGCTATTATAGATATTTGTATATGCACACTGCTCATATTACTTTATGTAATAGAGATACTTTATTGCTCCAGCAAATCATGCGCTTGCATGTTTTGAAAATAGTTATTCGTGTTTAACAGTACTGCTTACAAAGGCATGGGTGACTAAACCATTTCTTGATTCAAGTCTCTTGTAGCAGACTGTCTACTTGGTTAGTCAAAATGAGTATAAACTTGTAATGTTCAGGATTCACTTTTTAAGGATAAGGTATTTAGTGATCTTGCTCTATTCTAAAGGGACGAGGAATCACTTGTAATGTCCAGGATTCACATGTCAAGATTAAGGGGACGAGGATGGTATAATTATAGCCACAGTGTGGTGTTTTAATTTGCTTTTGAAACAATGTGGAATTTCCTGAGACAAATAGTTATATGCTGATATACATGAAATTAGAAAAGTGAACATAGTTTTTTGTCATTTAGGAAGTGACGAAATGCAGTAAAACAATCAATGAGCAACTTACATATATCCATAATCTTCACTCTACTAAATTCTACTTCTTTGCCTTCTTGTTCCTTGTTGCCTGGAATCTCTGTCTCTGTTGCATTTATTACTTTTGATATCAAGAAATGTGTTTGTTTGGATGATATATTTGATTTGTGACGAAGAAGATTAAGATTGTGACTATTTATATACAAGATTTTTTTTTGCAGTTGTAAATTTGTATAATTTCACCCACTCTACATTATTTGCTACTTCTCATGTACCTGGATTGTTTATCCATTCTCTTAAAATGTTGAAGGCACAAGAAAATCAAATAAAAAATGTCCATCCTTGAACAGAAAGGTTACAATTTAGTCATTGAAGTTGTTTTCATAAAGTATGAAATGTGGTATTTGCAGGAGAGAAATGTTTCAGAAATAACTTTGAGGAAAGATTGTCTTCATTTGTCATTCAGTAGATTCAATCTAAACTGAACAAGTTAGATGGCAAAAAGTAGCTTAAATTTCTAAAATGAAGTGACAAGTGTAATTCCATACTGGCTCTTTTATCATGCTTTAGGAAAGATCTAATATCAAACTTCACCTTCTATAGTAATGAGACAGGGAAGATGACAAACCCAAAGGCGCTGCAGTTTTGAATCCAGTGGTAGTGTTTTGCAGATTTGTTTATTTGAACTAAACATGAATACATGAAGATTTCTGTACATGTGCAGATTTAATATCATGAGTGGTAGCCTTATGTAGTGAATATGACATTGGCAGTGTAGATATATTTAGTTTTATTAACTTCTATTTTCACTTTTTTGTAGGTTATTTGTGATTCTTATTCTCCTGCGGTAAAGAAGAGAGCGTCGTCTCTAAACAATCTTGAGGTGGGTTTCAATATTGATTCAAGTATTTATTCATTTGTTTTGTTTATTGCATGTTATGGTTTAAAAAATTATTGTAGAGAGCTTTCATGTTATTTTCTTTTGATTGTTACATTTATATTTAGACTCCAATCCTTTTTCCGAAGTGACATGTGGGGGCACGTGCCTTCGTCAATGACAGGATTCGTTATGTGTTGAGGGGCTCATTCCCCAATGAGGCCATTTCGAAGCGTCCCAAGTTAGACGTTAGACTGATCAACGACAAGGCTTTTAAAGCTGCCCGTCATACCTAAGAACATCTTGGTGGACTAACATACTTATTTTTCCTCTCCAGTTTAATATGATGCAGACTAGAAACACAATTCCCCTCCCCACAATGGGATTGACATTAACTACGCCTCACTTGCAGAGGGAGGAAAATTTTAAGCGTATTCAATGTGTTGTTAATGTTTTGCATTGTAGGCAACCAAAACCACCTAAAACAGTGATAGCTGAAATGATCAGAGATCGCCTCCACCTGATGCCAACATCCCCAATTTTTCTCTCCAAAATCCGAACGATTGGAGATCATTCACGAGGCTTCTGCTTGATTTATGATTCGAACGAAGATGCACTGAAATATGAACCACCCCACAAATTGAGGAGAATGGGAATTCCAATTAAGGCATCTGCAACTGGACAAAACTACAAGAAACGTGCAAAGAAAATTGCACAAGCAAAAAGCAAGAAATTTGATTTTAAAAAATAGCTTGTAGTGGTTAGTTTATAAGTGTTTGTTTATAAGTATTTTTGAAATAAACTGTAACTCGTTCCAAATATTCCATGTATGTATTGTGGCAGTATATATCCGACAGAGAATCAAACTTATCAAACACATGTTCATTTTTTGTTATCCAACAACTATGCTTTCCTAATTTCTTTATCATTGTGTTTCCATACAAATACCTATAGTCTTCTCACTTCAAGTGTACATATTGTTCTTATTGTATTCCATTTTGTTTTCTTAACATAATAATCTATAATTCATTTCAAATAAATGCATGTATATATTGCGGTGGAACATATGGGGCACAAAATCTAACTTTTCAACAAACAACAACAACAACAATGCATTTTTAATGTGTTATTCATTATATCTTTCCTTTATACAATTGCTCGCTTCTTTATGTAAACCAATGACACATTTTTAATGTGTACTTCATAATATTTGCACACAAATACATATAGTTTTAAAATGCCGACAAACAACCATACAAATTTTAGTTGTTTTCAACCAAAGCTTTGTACATTATATCACTTTTTTGCATATTGAATTGTTAAAGGGTTAGACTTCATGTTTGCACTTTTTAGAAAATATGAAATAATAAGGAAGCCAACTTTAAAGGTTCTCATTCTTTACAAATGCATGATTTCCTAAACAAATCCTTCATTTCATGATTGACTGCCCTACAAGTTTACATTTTCCACCATATATTTGCAGAATTCTCACAATCTCGAGCATCTTTTAGTTGCCATGGAAATAAATTTGACACACGAAGGCATTTCTCAATTGATTGAGGGTGGTTCCAATGTTGACCCCACATTTCAGATACTGCACTTGAGCTCTCTAAGGTCCATTCTCAACACGGGAGCCCAACATCGTGTTGACCTTTCAGATGGGATACATTTTCAGACAAGCACTTCTACCCTCCAAATTTGCAAGTCGTGTAACCGACAATTCAATACAAGAAGGCTCCATCGTGTGCTTACACAAATCCCTCGTTAGAATGATCAAAAGTGAACTGTAAGCTTCATCTCTTGCTCAATTACCAATGTACATAAACTCGTGCTATATCAATTAAAATTTATTTCTGTTTATTTTTTCCATCTGTTGCTCAGTTCTAATTCTATCCTGTTTTTCTTTTCCATTGCAGCACCGTTCTTATCATTGAAATGGATGTTGTTGTTGAAACACATTTGGTAATCGGTGCTCCAATCCGACTACCAACAAATGCTCTCAAACACAGTCAGTTGCCGCAAACAGATGCAAGTGCAAACCGGGTTAACAAATATTTTGCGAGAACACCAACTAAAATAAGTGCTTTGAATACATCTATGCACATGTGGTCCGTAGAGGGCCGTGCCCTAGCAAAAACAACGCTTCGCCAATATCACAATGCAAGGGGAAATGGATTTGTGTTTGGGTTTGATTTTGTTGATCAGGAAGGAGGGGAAATCCACATCACTTGTTTCAACGAGGCCGCGGAAGCATTCTATGAGAAGATTGAGAATGGGAAGCTATATACAATTTCCAATGGGAGGATTGCGAGGATTGCTGATGCAAAGCTATGTTATAACCATTTGAACAATGCTTTGGAGATTTTCCTGCAACCTTCCTCAACCATATCTCCACTCATAGCAAATGAAGATACAATACCTTCCCATAACTTTCACTTCACCAAAATCAAGGAATTACCTGCAAGCGCTGAAGGTTCTACAGTTGATTTGATTGGCATTGTTGTTACGATGTCACCATGCTCAACAATTCGTCGGTATGACAAGTCTGAAACAAAGAGAAGAACACTGCAATTAAAGGACATGTCGGGTTTCAGTGTAAGTGTCACATTGTGGGGACAACACTTAGATGATATAAGCAACGAACTTGAAGACATGCTTTCTATACCGCCTCTTCCGGTCCTCACCTTGAAAGCTGCCCGTGTCTCCAGTTTCAATGGAAGCTTAGTGGACACTGTTTCAAGAACCAAATGTTACGTCAACCCTCAAATTTCAGAAACAAATACACTTCATGGCTGGGTTGATTCCGATGACTACTTCCTTCCGGCGCCCTCTATCACAACCCAATTTCTAGGCCCTCCAAAAAGCCTGACCTCTGTAACGACGATTTCGGAGGTACTAAATATGGGGAACACTGAGAGAAATGAATGGGCCATGGTTATTGCAGAAATCACAAATATCAGCATGGACAACTTTTTTACAAGGCATGTCCTCTTCAAAAAGGTGACAAACAATGCAGGAAAAAGGTGAAAGAGAATGGTTATGGTTCATGGTTATGTTCGAGTTGCAAAAGACAAGTTCAAAACTATGATTATAGATATGCACTCAGAATCGATCTAAAGGACCCAACAGGAGAACTTCAATCAGTTACTGCTTTTGATGAGACAGCTGAGTTAATCATGGGTGTTGCAGCTAGCGACCTCCATATATTGACTATAGACGAAGATGCGACTAGTGAAATTATAAGTAATGTCATCGGAAACGAATACTGCTTCACACTTTCACTGAAAAAAGAGACATATTGCGGAAACAACAGATTGAAATGTGTCATCCTCAGTTCAAAGAAAGTAGAAAAAAATGCAACTCCTCCATAACCTTTACGCAAGGATTTCCAACCCACCCGTCCCTTCAAACATTACACCCACACTCATCCCATTCTATACTTTGAACTATCACTGCTATGTTTCTTATTTCATATCTATGTTTCACTTTTTTCCCTGCTTCAAAAGAAAACTGTTGAATTCCCTTATACACTGACATACTATTGTCTCCTTCTATTATGCGGATTGTTAGTACTTTTAAGAAAATAAATATAAAAAAAATGCAATTTTGTTATGTACGTATTTACATCCTTCTGTAGTATGTGAACACATTGTATGTTTCTATATATCTAATACTCTTTTCCTTAATAAAAAAAGTAGTTTCTCAAAACTCAAATTGTTACCTCTTATGTGTATTTCCCATTGGAACTCCACATGCATTACAATTGAATTTAGTTTTACATTTTCACTTATTTCTGCATTTGTTTGTCATCAAACTATGTATCGTTCCTTGCTAACCCAAAATGATCTTTATCCAACAGGTGGTACTCCATAATCCTGTGACTTCGCAATCATGTCGACTCCTGCAAAACGAGCCCAACGAAGAGAGAACTACGCAAAAAATAAAGTACACATAACTGCTGAGCAACGACGTCATAAATTAGAGCATAGAAGAACGAAAATCTCTAATATCTTTCAACTTACAATGACCAACAACCTATGATCCCCCGACATTCCAATCTTGCCATCAAATACAACTACTGAAGAATTGCCAACCAACATTCCGCATGTAACTTCCATGGAAAAAACCTTTCAAGAGCATACCACTTCCTTCCGTATGAACCCATCTTTGCTAGCAACTGTCACTTTGCCCCAAATGTCTGGGATGCCACATGAAACTGTCTCAAGTACTGACCTCTCTTCAGTTCATCCCACATATACAACCGGTTTCTCCTCTCCTTCAGACTGCTTTCCACCTTGCAATCCACAAACGACTGAAACAGAACACCCCACCCCTTCTAATACACAGATATTTCCCATATCCCCGCTCTCTTCACTGAATTTAGAAGCCCAACATCGGTTTCGCAAAAGAATAGATTTGTTGGCGAACATCCAAACTTGCTCAATCTGTTTGGAAAATTACCTTGGAATTAAAACAATTTCCTTCGAAGGCTTTCCCTCATGTAACAGATGCAAAAGTGAAAAACAAGGCCACCGCTTCTCTTCATGGAACAACATGGACCCTGAAAAATAGCCTATCATTCTTGCGTCTTTAACCCAAATCGAGGAGATGCTTATCGCATGAGTTAATCCATTCATGCAAGTCACCCAAGTATGTGGCGGGCAATACAAATACTCAGGACACACCATAAGCTTCCCACAAAACATTAGTTCAATAGCAAAGACCCTACCCCGCCGCCTTGGAGATTTGGACATAGTTCTCATACAAAGGGAAGGATCTAATTTAAAAATTATGATTTCTACGTCAGTAGATCTCGTGTTTGTGCAGCCTTGCAATATAAAATCCAACACGACCCCTATTACAAAGATGTCTTAATCGACGATGACGCCCTTTCCTCACTACCATCTGAATCGTCAAATGTTTCCTCCTCTCTCAACACAGCCACAATGGAACTGCCCCAAATGCAAACTTTCTCTACAACTCATGGTAGTGGTGTTCCCACCCACTATAATGAAACATATGAACACTCATCGTCTTTCGTGCCAACACCTCACAATACAGGAACAGAAGAAGAGGAAATCGAACAGTTCTTGCTCAACCACGATGGTAACACTCCATTTACCATGCCATGGCCAGAGCTTGGGCTTTCGCCAATAAATGAATACAATACGGAAGGCTTGTTCTCAATGGCTTTCCCAACTTTATTTCCGACAGGAAAAGCAATGTGGCAACAACCTCTGCATTAAAGAAGTTCCAATGCATGAATACACACTTCATTTGATGCGTTACCATGATGGGCGCTTCGGTTCCCACCCAAGATTTCGTTACTTCCTTCTAAACCTCATAATGCGACACAGAAGCTAGTCCATGGCATACAGTTTTTATGAAACAGAACACCGAATCTGGAATCCCTCCAACAATTAGAGAGCTATGAAGACAACTGCTGGAATGCCCCAAAGACAACCTCCCAGATAGCTTAATGCGCTTTGGATCGAGCCTTCGAGGGACACGTTCATTCTAGGGCAAAAAGTAGAATTGAGCTTTCAGATATGGTGGAACAATTGGGGACACCAACCTTATTCTTCACTCTAAGTGCTGCAGACACTAAATGGCCAGATCTCCACAATATTATGTCTGGTGAATGCCCAACAGATCCTCGAGCCGCACAACATTGGAGAACACTTAACATTGTCTCTAACCCTCATCGAGTATCAACATACCTGCATCACAGATTCACAATATTTCAGGAAGAAATATTGCAGAAGGAACTTGGAGCAGTAGACTTTTGGTACAGGTAATCAAATCTACTTATTTCAAAGTTTTTCCCAAACTACATATCTAATATTTATGTTCCCTCATCTCGCAGGTATGAATGGCAACATAGAGGCTCTGCACATGTCCACGGTTTATTGTGGCTTGAGAATGCACCAAAAGTTGATGAACTGGACTAGGAGGACACAACAATTATTGAGGTGACAAAACAATACTTTGATAAGTTCGTGTCTACCTGGAACCCCCGCCTGGCTTGCAACCGCTTGGATTTCATTCGCAGGTCACTCCTAGACGACCCTTGTTTGCTAGATACAACACAAATTCTATCCACCTCCCCGCATGTAGACCTTGAAGAACTGCTTAATCGAGTTCAACGCCACACTAAATGTTCAGAGTAGACATGCTTTGCGTAGAAAGCAATCACAGCTGCAGTGCAGGTACAACGCTCCTTGGGCCACACAACCTACTTCTTCCTTACACATTGAAGGTGACGGGAAAATAAAGTACCTCCCTTCCAGAAATGATGACAAATTGAACATCCACAATCGAACAATGATATACATATGGAGAGCAAATGTCGATTGCCAACCAGGTACTTTCCCGCCATGCCATTCTTAAGTATATTGCAAAATATGCTTCGAAAGCCGAGCAACGTTCAGAAACATATCACCAAATGCTATCCAGATTTTCAAGAGATGCAGACGCAGATTCTCCAGCACATATCGCGATCCGTAAAATGCTCACAGAAAGCGTTGTTGAACATGACATAAGTGCATAAGAAACATGCCACATGCTGCAAAAAATTCCACTTGTTATGTGCAGCCATCCATTCGTATCATTAAATGTTGGAAAAAAGATTCTGAGACATGTCGTTGAAAGTGACACCGATGCACAACAAACAACTGCTTTCTTGGATGCATATAAAGTTCGTCCAACAACCATGGAACACCTACCACTTATTCAAGTTACTCAAGATTGGAGCTACAACAAGCACCGTAAAGGTGATAAATGGAAAAAGCGACCGATACAAGCAATTGTTCGGGTCCACCCGAGATTTGTGGATGTCCCTGCTCAGGAATCAACGTCATATGACCTTTTCTGTTGGTCAGAACTCCTATTATACAAGCCTTTCAGAAATATCGCATTTGAATTTGGCTCAACCCCACATGACATCAACGTCACTTGGGACATGTACAAGCACAACTACAGACCGTGGCATGTTCTACGCAATACCGCAGACACAAGACTTGCAACAGATGTTAGTTCTGACTCAGAGCCTGAATGCAGTATTCAACAAGAACCATTGCAAGAATGGCAGGTCTTCGCACAACTTCACCCCGAAAACAACACGGGTCTAGACAGTCTTGAAATGTTGGGGAAATGAGATTTCGACATACACAATAATTGGACCATACACGACGTTCCCCATGATTTGCAGATAACTGGTTCATCATTCATCGAGAGAGAGAAGGCAGACACAATTAACAACAACATACATGCCACACCACCATCTTCCACACTTCCTTTGTCTCCAGAACAACAAATAGCTCTTGATACCATACTACACCATTCAACAAACAAATCCCTTCTACCTCCACTAAGATTGATAATTCAAGGAACAACTGGCACAGGAAAATCATTTCTGATAAATAAAATCTAGAATTCATTCACAGCATCAACCATATCTCCCTCACCTCTACTTGTGCTCACCCCTACCGGTGTTTCAGCATTCAACATCTCTGCATCCACAATCCACGCAGCCATGCATATTCCAATCAAAGAACTGAAACCCCTTGAAGGTAGTGCATTATCGTCTTTTCAAGAGTCGCTGAAACATATAGAATATGTTCTTATTGATGAAATGAGTTTCATCGGGCCAAAGTTGCTAAGAAAAATTGATAGTAGGCTCCGCGAAGCTTTCCCACACTCAAGAACATCTGAATTTGGGAACATATCAATCATCCTCCTCGGTGACCTCGGGCAATTACCGCCGGTTTTGGACAGTCCTCTTTACAGCAAGTAATTCCTACGGAGCAACCCTTTGGAAGGGATTTAATCTTCCATTACATTACGAACAATATTTCAGCAACAAGGAACAACCAATGCACAGGTTTCATTCTGGAATTTACTGCTCCACATGCGAGATTCAACCCCTCTAATTGAGGATTGGGAACTCCTGATGTCTCGCACAGACACACACCTAACTCAGCAGGAGCTCAACATTTTTAAGGACGCACCACATTTGTTTGCAAAAAATGATCAAGTGGCATGCCACAACCTACAGATGTTGAAGGCATTGAACGTTCCGATCGCCCAATCCATTGCTGAAAGTAACAGTGGACTGGACCAGGAAATCCTGATGATGATCAGTTGGAACACAACGTTCTGTTATGCAAACAACAAAAAATCATGCTTATTGCAAATCTATGGGTTGATGCAGGCCTCGTGAATGGTGCCATAGGAACAATCACCGACATTGTCTACGACGCAACAATGCAACCACCAACATTACCTTTATTTGTTGTTGTAAAATTTGATAGATACAATGGCCCATGTTGGGATCCCTCCAACCCGTTACATATTCCCATACCCCCTATTTCCAGAGGGAATCGAAGACAGTTGCTGATTAAAATGGCCTGGGGATTAACTATCCACAAGTCGCAGGGACTTACTTTGCATAGAGCAACCGTCGACATTGGAACCACTGAAAGGTAAGGTCTGACATTCACAGCTTTCTCCAGAGTACCCTCGCTTGCAAATCTGTGCATTTCACCCACTTTTTCATTCGAGAGATACTCAAATATGGCGCACGTACCAGCACTCGAAGCAAGAAGAAAGGAGGAAGCAAGACTACTATCACTCAACCCATCGTAAATACTAGCTTCTGCTTTCATAGCACCTCAAATACTACTATACTCAACATTTCTTCTATCCAAAGCGACACAGTCGTTCAAGGGATATCAAATGTAATCAAGTTTATTGAAACTAAAATTGCCCACTAAAGGCTACCACTCATGATATAAATACAACAAACGTATACATGTCTCATTACGTGTACGTATACCTACATTTATTTTATGTTTCCAAATATGGTATGCAACTTTAATGTACGAACCTGTAACATAATTAAATGTACACATACAACATTACAATGTAATGTTTCAACTAAAGTCCTACACTACACCTATCAATCACACACATTATCAATTGTATAATAAATGTTTCTCCAACAAAACACCAACTGAACAACCGATGCACAACTAACAACATCAACTATAAAATTGATTAACTATCGAAAACGGTATCACAAGTAATCATGTACGAATTTATAACAATTTTGAAATGTAGAAACAACCTTCAGATTAAGTGGATCAATAATATCTGTACCTCTAAATCAAATAACATATACCGTTCGACGTTCACATCTCATGACACACATGCGATTGCTAGTTTACAAACTTTTAGGAGCATGTGCCTCAAGAATAAATGAGAGTAGGTGCATAAAACTACACATTCAAATTGATTGTAGAAGCATGGTGTGATACCTATAGAAACAAATAGTTGGGATGGGGATAAGTAGTGGGTATCTTGCATACAAGATTCATATTGCCTTCAAGGTTAAAAATATCATGTCCTTAATTTCACGCAAGCCTATTCACAGATATCTATATATATACATGAATTTTTAGTTAGAAGGCGAAACAAATTATACCTAAATGATGAGTTAACATTGTTTTCCATCTACGGGTAATGCTTATTGGAATTCTTTGAAAAAAGTTGGTACCTTAGCTATTAGCAATCTTCGTGCACTTACCACTTATTATCCTACCGAAGGCAAGGATATTGTCTTCAATTCATTCATTAATATTTTTCTTTTTCATCAATCAAATATCGCCATGTGGATTATTTTAGTATGGGACTATAGTTTTTTATTTTTTTAAATTTTTTAACAATTTTAAAATAGCATGTATCTCTCATCTCATTGGCCAGTCAACTTTTCCCTTTATTTGTGACTGTTTTAGAGGACAAATTGTCCTTCCTTACATTTAAGGACATCACTCACTACTAGAAAGAGGGATACTTTTCCACAATGTTATCCACAAAATAATCAATTTGTGGAAAAATTATGGATTAGCAACATTAAGTGGGTGACTTCATAATCGTACTGTAGAAAAATCACAATTTCTATATATATTCCTAAAAAATTATTTCTAAAACTATATTTAGAGATAGTCCAAATAAAATTGTAGATCAAAATTTCTAAATTCCACACTATTCTAATTTTTTTAAAAAAATTTAAACCTCTAGAACTATGATTATATATTATTATCTACAAAATACAAAACATATCCAATGCAACCACAAATTAATTCTAATTTTTTCATAATCTACCAAATATATTAATGTATCATGATTATAGTATTTTGAACTATTTTTAATCAAATAAAGATAATCACATAATTTTTAAGATTTTTTATTTAACAATAAATTTAAAACCATTTAAATTTAAGTTGTGTATTATCCTCAACTAACTCTAATTGTTGACAATCTATATTATAATTATTAATCTAACTTTTATTGTGGATAATCTACATCACTGAAACAAATAGAAGTAATAATGAGTAATGTAAAAATAAGTAAATCATAAATAATCTAGACTATCCCGAATTTAAATATTATTTATGTGGATAATCTACATAATATTACAAATATTATTTGTGAATATTTTACACAACTACAAGTAACTAGTTTGACTAGTCAATTCTACAATTAAATTGTCTATATATATGATAGTGGGGGCTTCATAGGACTTAAATTATAAAAAATTCACATTAATGGTATAACTTACCTACATAATTACAGATAATATAATTACAAATAAATACTAATTAGATCAATATAACTTCATTGCAATTCTATATTATTTATTGTTAGAAAACTCTATTACCTTAATAATGTTTGTGGATAATCCACAATATCCTTATTAAAAAAATTGAAATTAAAAATTAAAACCATTTTTTAACTTTTATTTAGAATATCTATATCAATCAACAAATATAGAATTAAGTTTTGAATGCATTAAAAAGTCAAAATTTAGAGAAACAGTTCCAAAATATACATAGATGTAAAAATAGTAAAAAATATATTTACAAGTAATTTTTTTTTAGTTTATAAGATAAATCTATAAAAGAATACATAATTATAAAAATAAACATCTAATACAGTTATTTAAAAAAAGAATGTAACTATAACAATAAAATAAATCATTATCAATATCCAAGGTAAATTAATATTGTAAATAATATAACGATTTGTTTTTACTTCTAATATTAAAAATGGGTTACACTATACTCTATATAATGCTGCCACATATAATCCTGAATTTTAGAGAACACGCAGAACCTTAAATAAAGCAATGACATTTTCAAAATTTGTTGGAGAAAATGTAGTCTAAAGTGAAATTATCATTAAGTCGTCCACAAAATCATATTGACCTTTTCTAAAGTTGTGAAATTTCCATATAACAAACTATTACTAATTCCGAATCTGTTTTGATATGTCACGGATTTCCATATAAATGATTTTATTATTTATTTAGAGTTTGAAACTGAAAATTTGTTCGGCTTTGCATTTTCCTATTTGGAAAATTTTTGCAGCAAGAGCTATTCAATCCAAACATTTCAATCAATCGTTCTGATATGTTCATAGAATATTTTCAATATATATTCTTTTCAAAAAAGAGAAAATAAAAATTCCATCATTTTATGTTGTTTTTTGGATTTTAAGATTGTATGTTACGTAATATTTCTATATTTTAAATTGCATAGCATTCATTCACTTTTCCTATGTTATTCTTAACTACTCTTCTCTGAATCTTTGATATGTGCTTGCACATGATTAATGGAATCTTCAACCTATACATTTGTGTGCTTATGGAATCCTCCATTTGTTCTTGTGTGTGCTTTATGTGCAAGGGTAAAAGCACTTCTCTAATTGTGGTAACTCACGGATCATGACATATACTGTTGTGTGTTATTGATTATTTAGAAGCTCCCGGTATATGCTATCCACCTTAATCTTAGGGAATTTATCCTACATGTACTATGTAGGCTATTATGGATGGTTACATGCTTTTATTGATATTTACATGTGCATGTTTTTGGTTGCATATTAATGAATATTACATGCATGCATATTCAGGCTATGATAGAGTTGATAATTTTATTGGCTAGTGTTGTTTTTAAGTGTTAATATACTTTTGCTTTGCAATTTAAAAACCCATCATCTATTTTATGTGAAGATTTTCTTGTTTTTGGACAATTTCTCAAGAATCACATTGTGGTAATTTTATCTTCTGCTAATTATATCATCCGTTAGAATATGGGTTTTTAGCTTTTCGCATTTTTTCTATTCTTTCCCCCAATTTCAAAGTGGATGGATGTAAATTTTATCTATGCTATTAGGACACATGCATGTTAATGAAAATGTGTGGTTATGCCATAGAGTCTCTGATCATTTCTAATGATTGATTTTTTTGAGTATGTTACTTAACCCTATAGATAACAATTAATATTAATAGTCTATGTTTATTTTTAAGGGAAGATAATCTTATCTAAATCTAGAGAATGTTTAGAAATTTTAAACGTATTGGTGTTTGATTGAATATAATTGTTTTGTGCTTTTGCATTTGCGAAATAAAAATGTACGCAAACCATAGAGGGAATTTAATTAATAAACTTGAATTTGACTAATTTATTAAATACATTATTATAGCTCGTACCATAAATTTTATATTGTGAAATGTTAAATGAAGTTTCCTTTCCATATCTCGCCCCATTGGAAATTTGTTTATCTTATTGGAAATTCAAGCAAATGCAACACTACAATTAGAATGATTATTTATAAATTCTACGAAATATCAAAAATTCAAATATTTATAAAATATATATGTAAATTTCAAAATTATTTGTATTTCATGCATTAAAGAGTTTTATCTCTTTGACACTATTTATTATTAATAAGTATTATTTAAAAATATTTGATTAAAAAGATTTGTTTCCCATGTTTTCAAAAGAGGCATATAAAAAGACTTTAAGACGGATAAGACTTTTAGTATTTTTTTTGGATTAATTAATTTTATCATCAATACTCATTGTTTGGGAACGTTGGTAGAGGAGGCGTTATTATTAATAATAATATAATATTTTAAAATGGTCATATTTACATGCAATCAACAGTTATATAATCACTCTTAGTTATTACATTTAATTCAAAGCTATCTAATTTAATAAATTTTTCTATTTCATTGTAAAAATATATTTTTTAAACTAACATTAATTTAATGTTATTAATATTTTAAATTTAAATAAAATAGTTAAAAATAGTATGTTATTATTTTGTAAATTTCATTTTAATAGTAAAAATGAATATTAACAAGAAATTGTGTGCAGTAAAAAATAATAATATCCAATATTTATAATATTTAAAAATTAAAACTGTAAAATAATAATATAATTTCTAAAATTTTAATTTTTAAAATAAAATTGTGTAAATAGTTATAATTTAAATATTAAGAATTTACCTACAACTAACCTAAAATTATTATGATATATGTCATAATTTTAAAATTGTGTATGAATGAAAATATGTAATTTGTGAATATACACACAAAATTTTCAATTGTAGGTATGTAACAATATTAAAATTGTGCCCAATTCTACAATTATAATATTGTGGACTTTTCACACTTAATTTAATTGTAGAAATTTCCACAAATTTTGTCACGTTTTATGTTTCCAAAAAATTATTGTGGGTGGAGTCCACAAATTTGGATTCACAATTTGAACTAAAATATCCACAAAGAAAATGTGGAAATTTTGTGAATAAAACACCCTTTATCTTGTAGTGACTGTGTATGACAGGCTTCATTGCTGCTGGGGGGCTCGTTTGGAATTGACACGTACAAAACAATTGGACAGAATTTAATGTGTATTAAATACCAGTCACTTTCAATTTTATACCGTGACAGCGTATTCATTCAGACGTGGTTCAAAAATTTCATAAATATGTTCAAAGGCACATCTCTTGGTAGGTGTGTTTGGCACTGACTAAAGAGGCTTCGCTACAATAGCGTCCTACCTACCTACATTTAATTATAAAGCTGCTCACTTTATTTTTGTTTCTGTGTCAGTCTTACCATGCTTTCCATTAATGACTTCTTTGAAACTAGACCATGGAGAAGGCATCTTCAGTATCCAGTTTTAGTATAACATTCATAACTAGGTATTGTTTCAAGCTTGCAATTGTTTTTTACCTGTTGGTTCTTTCCTATGAACATTGTCGGTTCAGATTAATAATTATTGAATAATCTTACTAATTTCAAATGTCATTTGCTTATAAGCAGTTGTCTTGCGAGATCTTACCAGAGCTACGGCTCAACAACGTTTTGCATTATAGTTTGGAAGCTTTGGATTCCAGATTCCTTCCCGGATAAGCTTTGCATTTGCAAATTTTGATGGAACTCAGAGCTACTTCTGAGATGCTCGGAAATACTAAGCCGTGGGGAGGAATAAATGCAAACATAAATAAATACAATACTAGCTGTACTTTAGAGAAATCAAACTGTTACAGTGTATTTAGGATAATCCTTGGGTAGAGCTTACGCACTTGAAGGATTTTGGTTATAGCAAAACACAGATTTCAGTTCAAAATCAGGAATTCAAAGATGAAACTCACGTTAAATCCTTCGTTAGAGCTCATGTTACTTGAAGGCTTTCAGTGATGTGTCTGTTTCTAAAACAAACACTTTGTCTAGGACACTAAATCAGCTGGAGGTTGGATTGTCTGATCCTTTCAGTTTCATTATTAATAATGCTTTATGCCTTGATGCATTACAATAAATGTTTTTTTTCATATCCAAGCAAGTTACAAGAACGTTAGAGTTGACATCCGAGGCATACAAAATCTTACAAGGATTCAAACCCCTCCCTCACCTGTGTTGTTCCATCACAAGAGGTTATTGAAGGTTAGATTCTTTCTACTTTACCAATACGTTGAAATAATGCTCTCATGGTGTAGCCTCAGGACCACGTATAACAAGTACAATCTTCTGTGTTTCAAACGGAAACCCACACATATTTTCAGTGGAAGTTTGTGCAGGAAATCCTAGCAGGTTTTGTTAACACAAACAGAATAGTTTTCTCACATAATCTCATAAGTTATCAGCCTCGTAAGGTCTGTATATTAGATAACAATGTTCTCTACAATTGTACGGCGATGTCTTCAGAGCCATTGAATTTTTTTTTAAATTGAAAAAACTTGGATTATCAACTTTTGTATTATTGCAATTTAAATTCAACTAAAAACAAATCTTAACATCTAACATGTACATAAATGGTAGGAACTGGCCGCTTTGCGACTCTTGTTTATTGCAGTTATTATTTACACAATTTACATTTAATATGAATTGGCTGGTTAATTCTGGACAGTTTGAAAATTGAAGGTCCCTTCGAAGAACTTTAAAGCTATAAAATGCAGGCACCAAATGTGTAGGTGGGAGCATTCCCATTCCGGTTTCACAAGGATTTGTGTGGATGAAGGTGGGAAATATAAAACGAACGAGGACTTATTTTTCAATTTCAACAAATCATTTCAATTTCCAAGAAATTTCATTTTTGGTGTTCCAACTTCTCTCATTTAACATTTGGATTTTATCCATTTGGACACTACTCCATCACTGTTTTTGGTCTACATGCACTCCATACTCCGCCAAATTTAATTTTCTTCTACCTTCTTGCAAGTTACGAGTTACTTTTGACCAACCGTTGAAATTGGATGCAATTTCATCTAAAGCAAGGATGAAATGACAAAATGACCATATGTGACGTTATGCTTCATTAAGATACTCACATCTTACATATTCATATATTAAAAATATATTCTCAAATATTATACATATCTCTACTTACATGCCTATTCTCTTAGAATCATACTTCTTGTTTGCTACAATTATATCGTATCTAAAAATAGAAAATAAATAAAAATATAATTTTATATGTTGTTTAACACATAAATTGTCTACCCTGGATGTAATTTTATATGTTGTTTAACACAATTGTCTAGCACAATTGTCTACCCTGAATGTAATATTTTACCCTGGATGTAATTTCTTGGCCATGTAGTAAACCCCTTTTCAATCACCCCTCATTCTCTCCCTCTTTTTCACTTTCTCAATTTTCAATTCCTCACTCCATCCCTTTAGTCGTTTCCATCGTAGAGTCCATGTATGATTGCTAGTTTACATCAATTTAACTATTTTCCAATGCTTTTATGACAACCCCTTCTTTCATAATTTTCAACACCCCTCCTATAACATTCTCAATAATTTCACCTATTATATTTATTATTTTTTCTATTTTTATTTAAATACAAAAACTTCGGCAGGATTTGCCATATCATGGCCTTGTTTATTTCCTCTTGAATAAGTTTCCCTAAGTTATCCAACTGTGTGCCTATTTGGATGAAGAATTTGACACCTTTGATTCCTGTACTGACTGTTGTATACAACTCTTCTACTTTATTGTGTAATTTGGTACGCATATTTTAAATATTTGTTTCACCCGCGTTGGCGAGCTTTCTCAATTTTGTCAACCTTTACTTCACCCATTCCTTTTTATCTGCAATTTCTTTGCTACCTCTTTCAAATTACTCTATAATAAGGTGTTTTTGTTAGCTTTATCCGGGGATTCGTCTTACAGTTTTTCTTCCATCGCTGTGAGTTTGTTGGTTTCCTCATTTATGTATGCACTTATTATCTGAGATTGTTTTTGAATTCCCTTCAGCAGCTTATCAGCTTGCACGGAAGTTTCTTCCATTTGCCTTGCAATATTTTTATAGGATTCCAACTTCTTCTTATAGGTAAACCATATGTTTTCTTGGTTGCTTGCTCCTCTCCCTCTCCTTTTCTATTTGTTTTAAAAACATGCCTATTAGATTCTCTAACTCATCTATCTTCTCCCCTTCAATTTTCTTTGGTAAGCTTGGGTTCATTACGATGAATTCTCTCCCCCAATGACTTTTCTTAGGAATCCACATGCTCATATTTTTCCTTGAGGCTCTTATTCTTATGTTACAGCTCACATAGCTTATTGTTTTCTTCCTTGATCTCTGCCTCTAGTTTTTTCAATTGGTCCGTGCATATCCCAATGTCATTGATGTTATGTAGATTTTGTTAGACTACCTCCCCAATAATATTAGTAATGCCTCAACCGCTTCAGTTTCTGACATGTTATAAGTTGTAGCGAGAAGGACATGATCTCCTTCCTTGGTAAGAACGGTATGTATGTTGTCGTAAGATAACTCAATTATCGAATCCTCTATACATGCATCTAAGGAGAATGAAAATGCTTTCTTGGAGTGCTTGGTGGCCAAGTTATTTTTTAGGTAATATCATGAAAATAATTCTTTAACATTCTTCCCCTTTTGATATTTTGCCTACATCGACATTTTTTCCAGGTTTGGATAGAGTTGGGATTCCTCCGCGTCTTCATCTATCTCGACCTTTGGCTCCTGAATTTTTCTTTTTCCTATGCTTAGGTGCGGTTTTTCTTCTTCATCATCACCTTTATGGCCACCTATTTCCATATGGATTCCTCTAGTGCTTCTAATATTTCCTTGCTCTTCACTAGTCTCCTCATCTTTATATTCAACCCCAATCACTTTTGGAGGTGATATTTGAGCAGATGATGTTCCCGCACCTGCATCTGTTGGCTCTAGGTTTTCACTTAGCCCACCCTCTATGCTAGTATAAATAAGAGAGTTCTGCATTAAACCATTGATGTTTATCTCTTCCACATCCTTTGGAAACATAATAATTTGGCTTGGGTCCGTTGTGGTTTCTGCACCCTTAGGTTATTTTGTGTCCCTTTTCCTACCGGTGTCCTCTGTTGTGATAGGGTATTGCCTTGTGTTCAATTTTCTTTTCTTTTTGGGTTGTCTTGTTTATGTGTGTGCACTCTCTTTTCCTATCATACCCTTTTGATGTGCTCAATTTTCTCTTGATAATGCACCTTTTGCACTTAGGAACAACCATTTCTTCATCTGGTTTATCTTCTTTCCTTTCTCTCGTGACTCCTGTTTTCTTTGGGCACATATAGAAGAACATTTTTTGTGCTTCATTCTTGACTACAATAGTATCCCACCCTGTAAGTGCACAAATATTTGTCACCTAATTTTCTTCATGGGCATCCTAGTCAAGGTGCTTATAAGTTACATGAAGTGTATGAATGCCTTCATCAATTCTTTTTGTTTCAATCATTATTATTTTGGCTTCCTTGATCCAAGTGATGGATCACACAAAGTAATGAACAATAAAGACATAGGGCAACCTAGCCCATGGGGACCAAATTTCACCTATCTTCTTGAATCACACCAAAGAATAATTCATTATGACAAAAAACTTTGCCTCTGCCTCCAACTCCTTTTGTAGTTATTACGGGATTCTCCAATCTTGTTTGAAGACATTGCAAAAATACCTTAATCAATTTATGAACCATGCCTTATATGCATTTTTAAAGTGTCATGTGTGCCATAAATAATTTTTACATGATGACCGGCGATGGATCTTCGTTTAGGAATATCCATGTTTGTTCACCATCTCCTTGTGGCACACCAATTTCATTGAAAACTATCAATAACATGATTGTGATTTAATCTAATTTGTATTAAATCTTATTTTAGAGTAACTTACTATAATCAATGATATTCATGTAATTAAGTACAATAATGTGCAAACACTAATCATTAACAATGTAAAAACCTAAGAAAATGAGAGAGGAATGATGACTTAGTTAATTCTATGCAACATGGGAATGACCAGGACTGTCTGAGTGTTCGATATGGCTGGAAACAGTGTCAAAAGGACTCATTGAGGGTTTAGAAACCTAGGAATGTATATGAAAGAAGTGCATGTAGGAGGAAAGGAGCACCCCGGGTGCTAATGACTAATCTAGGCGCATGTGTCTTCTTAGATGTTTGGAATCTAGTCTTTTCTACGTCGGAAGATCTTCATTATTACTCACTCTTTGTCACCTTGGTTTTTTTTTTTAGGTCATTGGTCACACTTGTAACCTACAAAACAAATTACTAACTACACATGCCTTAAAACCACATCAAATCTAATAAAAAACATGTAAAATGTAAAGTCAGACTAACCTCAGTGGTCACTCAAAGAGTGATCTTACGACTAAGAGTTGCACTACATCTCAAAATATTTTTAGTTCTCTGTGTGTGTGTGTGTGTGTGTGTGTGTGTGTGTGTGTGTGTGTGTGTGTGTGTGTGTGTGTGTGTGTGTGTGTGTATTTGTGTCCCATGCCCTAGGTTTCCCTTGTGCAAGTTACACAATGATATTGGGCTAGATTTAGTTTGTCTCAAATATGCAAAATGTGTGTGATGGAATAAAATGAACTCCCCTCCTATGCAGTGTATGCAGACCAATACATCCCTTGTCTCTTGTATGAATGTGCTATGGGTATGCTTTGTAGTGCTCTGTATCCTTTGTGTAAGTGTAGGTGGTGATAAATAATGCTTATAGTGCTTGTCTTTCTATTTAGAAGAATTGACTAAGTATATATATGATTCCCTTGTTTGAATTTTGTAATTGACAATTGAAAGGTTGGCCCGAAGTGTTAAAAGATGACCAAGAAGTGAAAAGGACCCAAAAGAGTAAAAATAAGAAAGAGAGGGCCAGGAGCACCTAGGCGCTTTTGTCCTAACTAGGCGCAAGTGTTCAAGGCCATCAAAAGGTAAATCAATCAAGTGTTGGCAAAACTGTAAGATGTGTAAAGCTAGTAAAGTGCAAGAGGTAAAGTGACCAAAAGACCTATAGGAGTCCTCAAACACTATTTTTCTTCCTTAGGAATATTGTATACATTAGTATGCTTTAGGACCTACAAATGTACCCAAGTGCATAGATTTTGTTTCTACATTTCCCCCCACTTTATGCTATTGAGTGAATAATCGATAGCATAAAGTAGTAGAAGATATGTACCTTGTAATCCAGAGAGGAGTGTAGCCGATAGCGTGTCGAGTGGACAAGTAGCCATGCAAAGTGTGAAGTGATCACAATGTGAAGCATGCCAACTAGGAAAAGGAGGTAGAATCTAAGGGTGAATTGTATGTTTAATAGCATGTTGTTAGAGCTTATTCTTGTTGATGTGAGCCACTTCTTGTTTCTTGTAATGATGGACCTACAAATGAAGAGAAAGAGAGTAGTCAAAGTCCCGTATATGAAAAATTAAAGTAACATATGTATAGGTAAGTAAAAAGTGTGTAAAAGTAGTAGCTAAGGAAAGAGTGCACCTGATGTATGAGAGAGTATAGGATATAAAGTTGTCTCATTTTTCTTAGAGATATTGTTGGATGGGGTTGGGAGTGATCAATTCCCAACCAAGAAAGCATCGAGCAATAGATTTGAGTGTCTTGCCACTAAGGATGAGGTTTTTTGGCGATCTCATGCCAAGGATGAGTTTTTTGGGAGATCTTAGGCTTAGGATGAGTTTTTTGGGCGATCTCATGCCAAAGATGAGTTTTTTCGGAAATACCATGCCAAGAAAAGAGTGTTGGGGAGAGAGGTCTATTTTTCTCTCCTTCCATGATGCTTCTCAAATGATAAGTGCCACTGTAGATTGACACATCCTAATTTGTAACTAAATTTGTAACCAAATTGTAATCAAGTTGATTGAATTCTATAAATGAAGCCAAGTGTCTGATGTTGTAGATACATACTGTAAACTGTGTTGAATTGAGAAAATGTCTATTTTTCCCCTAGGACACAAGTTCCCACATGGGATACAAGCACCCATCATTCCTATTTGCTACTGGGTGTTAGTGTCTTCTTTATGTTTTTGATCTAAGTTTGATTCTAGACCACTCTATGACAGTGTTCCTTTACCAATTTTGTACTATGTTGTTATGTTCTAGAGCTCCATGCTATTGGAAGAGGTGATTTGTTCACCCAATAGTTACACAACCTCGTTTGGGGTGCATGTGAAGAATGTAGGAGGAGGCAACCAAAATGAGAGGACATGAGATCTATGATATGCATATCATATAGTGGATACTTGCAGAGGGTAGGGGATGTGCATGATAGAAACTAGGGCACATGCAAACAAGATAGACTAACAATCAAGTATTAGTATAAAAGAGTTAACATGCAATAGAATACAATGTAGAAAGCAAATATGAAGATAAGAGTGGCCACGAAAAGTAGGTTGCATACATGGGACATCGCTCATAATGTTACAATACAATTAGGGTCAAAGTGGCCATAAAAAAACAATGACCAAACAATACATAGAGCATAGCCTACAAAAAGTGGAAAATAATAACAAACAAGAAGTAACAGATAACCATGGTTATATAAAATCATGCAAGGAAAATTCTACACATGAATCACTTGTTAGCATGTTAGAAATACAATTAGTATGTCAAAGCATGTGTAGATCAATGATAAAGAATAGTGATAGTAACAAGAAGTATGAAAGATTGTAATAATAGAACCCGTGAGTGTGGAGTATGAGAGTAACAAAGGTATATGCCCTCAAGAGCCTTAGTAGGACTGGTAAAGAAATTTTTTGAGCATCATCCATTGTGTTAGAATCTGTAAATTTCTTGCATGAACACCTCAAGATATCATGTGAGCGTATATGCGTGTACTAGAGAGTTTTTTCTTTTCTAACTTTAACTTAATGGAGTGAAATAACTAAAACAAACCGACCTTGGAATACGGTGGGGTTTACTGATACCTGCAATGATTGATGTAGATGTTGATGGATAAAATATCCTACTTATTTCACCAATGAAGAGACCTATAGATCAAAGACACTAAACAAAATATATTAGATAGATGGGTAAATGAGTTGCTCGGCAAAGTCCAATTCCAGGAATCCAAAGGGACTTCCTTGGAGGATGTCAAATTGATTTAAAATAATTAAGTAGATTAACAAAGATAATGATAAATATATGTAATGGACAAAGATAGATGGATAGTAGATGAGAAGCTCTAGAACCCCAGGTTGAAGGATAAGTCCTGTGTAGCTTCAAAGGTGGCCCAGGAAAGAGTGGATACAATCTAAACTGACTCGAAGTAGTCATACCAAAATTCTTCGGTCTCTTGCTCAATCTTGTGGAGAAATTCAAAGTGATCTTCAATATATTCTTTGTCAATGGAAAATCATTTTGCACATAATGTTAACTCGTGAAGGATGTTGTATTGTTCCTAGAAGAAGGGTTGTTGAACTATAAGAAGGTTGTAAATACTTGTAATTGGATGAGAACTTCCAGGAACTGCCATCTAAAGGAAATCCATGCTTGCAAAGAACAAGTTACATAAAAAGAGATTGATACAAATAATTATAAACTAATAATTTGAATTTTTTTTTTAATTTTGACAGGGATCACCAACTATTCAGGTTGATCATTGGCGATTTAGGTAATCATTGGTGAATAATGCTAAAAATACAATTTTGCTAAAAACGATAAATGAAGCTCTTAAAGTGATGTTTTTGATTGTTTTTTATGCATGTATGAACTGTAAATGATAAAACAAAGTATAAGAATACCTTTGGATGCAAAAATGAGCTAAAAGATGCCTTAAATCGTAAAATGGAGTTGATTGAAGTTGGTGTCCTGCTGTTGAGCTTCCTGAGGGTTGCTTGATGAAAAATAATATCAAAATGATGCATTGAAAACATCTAGAGATTGATGCATGATCTTAATGATTTCTAGAAATGTCTTATATTTTTTAGAGGTCGAAAAATAAAGTGCAAGCATGAACAAAAGGTTTTTGAAGATCCCTGAGAAAGGAGTAAAAAATCCTATTTATAATCGCTAACGATAGGCTAGGATCGCTGACGATCCACTTTTTTTGGGGAAAACATTTAGAAAATGGTTGAAACCACTTCCAAATGAAGGTTTCAAGTAATTTATGATGGGAAGTGGTTACGAGGAGGTTATGGAAAAGTTGTGGAGGTTGGGATGTGGTAATAAAATATATTTAAGTTGTTTTAAAATGGTTAAGGTAGATTTAAAGCGGTTAGGTGATTTAAGATGAGTAAATAGTAATTTTATGGGAGTTTGAAATCATTTTTATGGAGGTGTAGGGAGGGTGACTTAGGGTAATGATTTTTGGATAGGTTTTAATTAAATAATGTGTGTATAATATGAAGTAGGCGGGTTGACAAAAATCTGGTGTCTACATTTTCCCCCTTTTGTTGAGTAGTTCGTGACAAACAAACTGCTAGAAAAAAACAGTATGAGATAAAGCTTGTTTTTTTTTTGGATGGGTGATCCCCCCTCAAACTGGGGGTGATTGTGATATAGTGCAAGAATCACCAGTTTTAATTGAGTTGATTGGATATGTTTTATATGTGTTCTTCGTTTGAAGTTTCCCCAAGATGAGGTTATCGAAACAAGATGGATATTACCTTAGGATCAAGTGATAGTGGAAGCAAAGGGTTAATGTCCTATAGAAATATGATCCAAAAAGGGTTAGAAGTCAAATGATAGGGGAACTAAAGGGTTCATATCTTGTGGATGTATGACTTACTATTGTAAAAAAAAATGATTCATGTGAAGGATAGATTAGCTTTGGGGTTCTCAAAATGAGGCATTTATTTGGTGGATGTAGTAAAGTAGTTGAAAATGTTTTTGTGATATAGACGACTCTTTGTGAAGCTCTGACTTTTTATGACTTTTTATGAATAGATTTTGATATACAGAGTTGGGGGACTCCACATTATTGTATAGAGACATTTGGACATGATGTTTATATATGATGATGGGTTCGATTTATGATTTATGTGTTGATTTTTATGGTTGTGTTTAACTTGATATATGTCCTAATGTACTATGCCTATATGGACATTTTGTCAGATATTGATATTAGATGATAATTTGTGATGTGTTAAGAATATGGTGACTTGAATGTGATCAATGTATGTCAAAATGTTTCCTAACTCTTAAATAGGAATAAAACACAGAATGATTACTTTGATAATAGATTTGATACATATGTGATGGGCATAAGTATAGTCAAGGAACTTGCACTTTTTGGCCTTTATAACAAGTGTTAACATACGACTAACAATGGGTAGTCACATGTAGGATCTTGGATGTAGATGGAAGTGAAAAATGTACCTTCCTAGGACATGGGAAGGGTTTACACATGTAGGTTGTGTGGGATAAAAGGTTCTCTTGTTAATGGTTTCATAGAGAGATACCCTAGCTTTATATTTTATAGAAGGCTAATTGATGCAGGAAGCATTTTTACATAGGTATCCATCCTTCGAGGGAGTGGTCTACAATATATATATATATATATATATATATATAGAGAGAGAGAGAGAGAGAGAGATAGAGAGAGAGAGGGAGGGGGGGGGGGAGGGAGGGAGGGAGAGATAGCCATCCTTCAAGGGATTGGTCTATGATTTTAACAAGTAGTTGTCCTTCAAGGGATCAATCTACTTTTTGATATGCTTCTTAACCTTTTGATAGTTATCCTTCAAGGGATAAATTTATATATATGATAAGATGCATCCATAGATATTTATAATTTCTTTTGAGCTGAGGGAAAACCCTAATAGACCATTTCAAGGAGGGGAAGAAATGTGTACACAAAATACACATGTGTTCCCTAAGACATGTCTTTAGTTGATAAACAAGGTAGGTGAATGTAATGATTACAAGGTTCTTGTGGAAGAGGAACTTGTCCATATGAAATATGGGATGAACAAAGCCATGACGTTCATATTTAAGGTTTTCAGGATAGTGACAGAAGACCACATACTTTCAAATCATTACAATGATTAGATGGTTGGTTTGATGATGAAATAATACCTTTGATGTGGCTACTGTCATGGTGGTCAAGATGTTAACAATAGAAAGGTTGCAAGTGCAAGGCATTCAAAGGTTCCTTTTCAGGTGTACCATCAAGGGAGGTTAAACAGTACGCTCCTGAACCATACTTATGAGTGATAATGTATGGACTGATCTAATTGGGGGTAAAATTTCCATGTTTACTCCATTCCAAAGTAGTGACATTTTGATTTTCCTTGAGAATGAGATCACCTGTATTAAATTCATGTTCTTTTACATGCTTATTATATGTGTTTTTGATGCACTCTTGATAGACGTGGTGGTGTTAAAGAGTTGCTAAACATTTTTTGTCCATATGAAATATGGGATGAATAGAGCCATGGCGTTCATATTTAAGGTTTTCACGATAGTGACAGAAGACCACATAATTTCAAATCATTACGATGATTAGATGGCTGGTTTGATGATGAAATAATACCTTTGATGTGGCTACTGTCATGGTGGTCAAGATGTTAACAATAGAAAGGTTGCAAGTGCAAGGCATTCAGAGGTTCCTTTTCAAGTGTACCATCAAGGGAGGTTAAACAATACGCTCCCCGAACCATACTTATGAGTGATAATGTATGGACCGATCCAGTTGGGGGTAAACTTCCATGTTTACTCCATTCCAAAGTAGTGACATTTTGATTTTCCTTGAGAATGAGATCACCTGTATTAAATTCATGTTCTTGTACATGCTTATTATATGTGTTTTTTGATGTGCTCTTGATAGGCGTGGTGGTGTTAAAGAGTTGCTAAACATTTTTTGTCCATATGAAATATGTGATGAACAGAGCCATGACATTCATCTTTAAGGATTTCAGGATAGTGACAGAAGACCACATAATTTCAAATCATTACGATGATTAGATGGTTGGTTTGATGATGAAATAATACCTTTGATGTGGCTATTGTCATGGTGGTCAAGATGTTAACAATAGAAAGGTTGCATGTGCAAGGCATTCAGAGGTTCCTTTTCAGGTGTACCATCAAGGGAGGGTAAACAATACGCTCCTGAACCATACTTATGAGTGATAATGTAAGGGCCGATCCAGTTGGGGGTAAACTTTCCATGTTTACTCCATTCCAAAGTAGTGACATTTTGATTTTCCTTGAGAATGAGATCACCTGTATTAAATTCATGTTCTTTTACATGCTTATTATATGTGTTTTTGATGTGCTCTTGATAGATGTGGTGGTGTTAAAGAGTTTCTAAACATTTTTTGTCCATATGAAATATGTGATGAATAGAGCCATGGTGTTCATCTTTAAGGTTTTCAGGATAGTGACAGAAGACCACATAATTTCAAATCATTATGATGATTAGATGACTGGTTTGATGATGAAATAATACCTTTGATGTGGCTATTGTCATGGTGGTCAAGATGTTAACAATAGAAATGTTGCAAGTGCAAGGCATTCAGAGGTTCCTTTTTAGGTGTACCATCAAGGGAGGTTAAACAATATGCTCCCGAACCATACTTATGAGTGATAATGTATGGACCGATCTAGTTGGGGGTAAACTTTCCATGTTTACTCCATTCCAAAGTAGTGACATTTTGATTTTCCTTGAGAATGAGATCACTTGTATTAAATTCATGTTCTTTTACATGCTTATTATATGTGTTTTTGATGCACTCTTGATAGATGTGGTGGTGTTAAAGAGTTGCTAAACATTTTTCATCTAGTAGTTCTAACTGTGTTAGATGGTCTTGTCGATAATCTTCATCAGTATTAAAGTTTTTGAGAGATCCACGGAGTGATGGGATTCGAACTTCAAGGGATAAAATCACCTAAGAGCCATAGACTAGTGAGAAGGGCGTAGCACATGTAGGAGTACAGATGCTAGTTTGATGAGCACAGAGAGTGAACGGGATTTAGAGATGCCAATTCCTACCTACTTTGTCAACAATTTTCATGAGGATTTTGTAAAGTGTTTTGTTAGAAGATTCAACTTATCTATCGATAGTATGGTGATAAGAAGCTTACTTTGATATTGAATGTGTCATAGATTTTCTTAACATCCTTGTTTTTGAAGGATTTTCCATTCTCTATGACAAGTTTTTGAGGGATACCTAAATGACATATGATGTGCTGATAAATGAAATAAATGATTTTATTTTCTTTAGCATAGGTTAAGGGTATAACTTCAACCTATTTTATAAAGTATTCAGTGGTTGTAATAATATAATGTTGTTGTTATGATGAGTGAGGATTAATAGCACCAATGAGGTCTAACCCCCATTGTGAGAAAGGCCATAGGTCCTAGGATGGTTGTAAGGATTGAATAGGGATATAAGTGAGTTGTGAATTTTGTTGATACTTGACACATTTCTTAACATATGTGCAACAATATTGATTGATGGTGGGCCTATAATAACCTAGTTGGAGGACACATTTAACGATAGTGGTGCCACTAAAATTTCCACCGCATATACCATCGTGGACTTCTTGAATAAGCTTAGTAGATTCATGGGATTTAAGACATATTAGTAAGAGGCCATCGAATACGCGTTTATAAAGGATACCACCTACAATGACATAACATGTGGCACATTGGAGAAAATATTATTTAGCATTCTTGGATAGATCAAGAGGAATTTTAGACTTCAAAAGATAGTCAAATATCTCTGTGTAGCAAAGGTTAGTTGGATTCTTTTCAATGAAATTGATAGAGGGGAGTTCATTTTTTTGAGATGGTTGATCTAGTCTATGTATGACAATGAATAGTTTGGAATTATCAGTTGAATTTTCAATTGATAAAGAGATGAGGGATGCAAGAGAATCCATGGTGTCTGCAAACTTATTCAAAGATTGTGGGACAATTTGGATAGTGTAATGATCAAAGGATTCCAAGAGGAATTCAATAATGGAATTTTATTTCGTAGAATTTTGTTTTTACATTTGACGACAAGTTGCGAGTCTTCATAATGTCTAGGATTTGAACACCCAACATAATAGTGGTTTGAAGACCCATTATTAAAGCTTCGTATTTGGCTATGTTGTTAGTGTCATCGAAGTTAAGTTTGAATGATAAATGAATAAGAGTCCCCCATGGAGGTATGATGACGATACCAACCCATCCCCCTCACTGGCATTTAGATCCATCAAAGAAGAGGGTCATTTTAATAGGTTTGAACTCTTGATCATCAACAATGTTGATAGAATTGTCAGGAAATTATTCATGAGGTTGTTGATTGTCAGGAAGAGGAGCTTTAGCGAGCTGATTTGACCCTTACTGGATTTCTATGGGATGAATTCAAGATCAAATTTGGTCATGAGCATAAGCCACTGAGTGATGTCATCACTATGATATGGTTTAGAATGCATGGTTTTAAGTGGGTTGAAACTAGTGACAATGTAAGTCTTGTGATTAAGTGGATAGTGACGTAGCTTGGAAGTTACAAAGTACAGGGCATAACATAACTTTTCAGCCTCGGTATAACGGGTTTTGTATTCATGAAGTGTGTGACTGATATGGTACATAACTTGTTCACAACCATGCTCATCTCGAAGAGCGATCATGACACCTAAAGCATGGTTTGTGGAGGACATGTAAAGGTAAAAAGGTTCCCCCTCATGAGGAGGTGTGAGCACCGGTGGCAATAGAAGGTACTATTTAAGTTCATCAAAGGCTTTTTGACAATTGTGGTACCATATGAAATTAACATCCTTTCAAGGAGATGGTGAAAAGGTTGGTAATGGTATGATAGTTGTGATATGAAGCGGCAGATGGACTAAAGATTACTTTGAAGGATATGTAGTTATTTGAGATTTGATGGAGGAGGCATTTCGATTATTTCTTTAATCTTTGTGGGATCTAATTCAATGCCCTCGATGGACATGATGAACCCTAGAAGTTTACCAGTGAGAACAATGAACACAAACTTAGTGGGATTAAGGAGGAGAAAATATTAGATAAGATGTAAAAAGATTGATTCAAAGAAAGTGAGATGATCTTTGCATCATTTGTATTTTCCCAAGAGATCATCAACATAGTATTCTACATTTTTGTGGATGAGATCATGAAAGATATATGTCATGGCACATTGATAAGTGGCCCTAGTGTTTTTAAGTCCGAAGGGCATGACGTGGTAACAAAAATTCCCCCAAGGGGTAATGAAGGATTTTTTGTGTTGATCATTAGTAGTGATGAGGATTTGATTATAACTAGAGAAACCATCCATGAGGGAAAGCATGTCGTGGCCAGTGGTTAAGTCAACAAGATATTGATATTTGGAAGAGGGAAGTTGTCTTTAGGACAAGCAAGATTGAGATCCCAGAAGTTAGTACAGATGTGTAACTTTCTTGAGGCTTTGGTTACGATTAAAATATTAGAGACCCATTGTGGATAGTCAATGGGTATGATGAAGTTGGTAGAGAGTAAGCGTTATAACTCTTCTTTGATAAGAAGAGCTATACGAGGGTACATCCTACATATATTTTGTTTGACTTGTTTGACATTAGGATAGGTGACGATATTGTGGATGGCGATGTTGGGATCAATACCTGGCATATCACTATATGACTCAGTAAAGGCTTGAATATACTTAGATAAGAAGGAAGTGAAGTCATTTAACTCTTATGGATTTAAGGATTTTCCAACTTTAACTACTCGAGGTTCTTGTGAAGTCCCTATACTAACGTTAATAGTGGATTTTTTAAGGAGCGTTGATGTGTCAGGTGTTAAGACTTTCATTGAAGAATGTTGATGGTGGGTGAGTCTTCTTCTATCATTTTAGGTCAAAACAAGAGGAAGAGTTTTAGTATTGTGATTAATTTGATAAGTCAGTGTACCTAATGCAATAGTATTGATTAAAAAAAAGTTAAGGGGAATGGAAATGGTATCATCGGTGTCCATAGGTTCATGTTGCGTGGATGGGGAAGGGGATTCCAATTCTACAACATATTGGGATGTGGCATGTGTGGATGATTTAGAAGCTGTTCTTTCATATCCTAATCCATATTTTTCATGTGGTTTTAGGGAATGTTGAATGATTAGATCGTGAATGCATTTTTTGTTACGACCAAATTTGAATCCTTTCTAGGTGCATTGGTGAAGGTACATTCATGCCAATACTTAGTTATACATGAATTTGAAGTCTGATATAAATGGCATGGCACGATGTTGATAGGTGGGCTATGAAGAGGGGAAATCAATCCCTCCATAGATAAGATTTAGTTTTATATGTGGGGGAACTTAAGAGATGATATTTTCGACGTTAGGTTTGTACATGGGTTGTTTATATTGTCTTTCGTATGTATTGGGCATTAGAAAAAATTAAGTGTGAGGAAGCGATACTCCGATAGCGATAGGTGTTGCATAACGTCATCAAAGGAAGAGTCATATGGTAGTTTGGATGATGGAATGGATGTGCTGGTAGATGCCCCATCAGAGGATCTCAGGATTGATTTTGGAATAATTACGTCATTTAGACGATACATCATGTTAAAAGCTCTGAAGGGGTTAGGATCCCCAGGAACTGTGAAGGTTTTACCCTCATGTTCGTACTCAACAAATTAATGGAGTGTTGAAGGGATATAATGCATAACACGTATCCAGGGTTGACCTAACAGTATGTTATATTGGAATTTTTCCTCTACAAGATATAAGATTTTTGACATCAAATTTGAGAGGTAAAATGATTGTGCCCAATGTGGGAGTGATTGTATTGTTGAAGGCTCAGAGTACAGATGGTGTTTGGGAAACAATGGTATTTGATAGTCGAAGATGGTTAAAGAAAAATACCGATATGATATTCATACTAGTACTATTATCAATCATGAATCTTTTTACGTGGACATCATTGATTTGGGTAGTGATGAAAAGGGGAAAATCGTGGCATTCTGGCTATAATGATTGTATTTCAGAAGTATCAAAGGAGATGACAGTGGATGTTTTGAGAGGGCCAACTAAGTTTTCTAAAAGTTGTGGATTTACTGAAGGCATTGATATGGACTGGAGAGCTTCAATCATGGATTTTTTGTTTGAGGGTGAGATTTGAATGAGCTTGTAAAGAGACATCTTGATGGGAGCTTAGTGTAGTTGTTTGATGATAAATTTTTGTACTGCAGTAGTGGATTGCGTAGGAGGAGTGGCAAGGATGGTAAATTTGGCTTTGGCGGGTAGTGTTGTTTGGTTAGATGATTTGGGAGTGGGAGGAAAAAAAACCTTGGACTTGTCTTGCTCTAAAGGGTTGGGTTCATGGGTACGCACTCGAGTGGTAATACACATTGCATCAATTTGATGAGGATGGGTCTTTCCAGAAGACTCCTTATTAGATGTAGATGATGATGTAGAGAGAGTGTCTATGGGCAGCTTATGAGATGTTTTTTATTTATGTAAGTCAAAGGGAAGGAGACCCTTATCTACAAGATTTTTGATGATAGCCTGAAGAGCTTTAAAATCTTTTGCGGAGTGTCCTGGTGTACGATGATAGTCAAAAAAGGCTTCAAATTTATACCAGGAGGGCTTCCAACCTCGAGGGTTGGATGGCTTAAGAAGAGGAAGTGTTATGAGTGACCATTGAAGAAGCTTGTCATGGGTTGATGTATAGTAGCATTTTGAAGTGGATGTTGAAGGAAACAATGTTTTATTTGGTTTGACAGATGTGGGAGGCACTAATTTGGGTGTATTTTGTTTAATCACATGTTGAGAGGTAGTTTTTGATTGTGTGACAGTGACAGGTAACTTGGACGAGGGATGCAGCCCCAAGTTAGAAGGTAGGGGTTTCTTATTTTTGTGTTGAAGAAGAGGGACGACCATGAGATATGATGGTGACCTTCTTAGATGGAGGAGGATGTGTAATTGTTTTCTAGAGGTTAAGTGCATAGTTTTGGGCTACATGATTGTCATACGAACTTTTCACAATTTGTATGATAGGCTTCTTTTGCAAAGCTTGTGAAGAGCTTATAGATAGGCTTGGTGAGGATGGAGCATATGTGGATGAAAAAGATGTGGATGAAGAGGATTTGTTTTCAATGATAGGGGCTAAGGATGTTAATGTTTTGACGTTTAATATCTCTATAATGGAAATACTGGTAGATTTTTGGGATGTGGACTCTGTAATAGGAGTTGAGGGTTTTAGGAGTGGTTTTTCATTAATAGTGTTTATGGTATGATGGTCCTGAACATAATTAGTTTGTGGTTGATTAGTGGATGGAGAGTGATTTGGGAACAATTGTTTAAAGACATCCAAGTTTTGATTTTGAGGTGTGTTAGGATCGTCTGATTGTAAATCATCTTTATTGATCAAATATTCAAGGAAATTATGGAATGAGCGACACCTTTTGATGTCATGGCCTTTTAACATATGGTATTTGCAATAGTCATTATCTCTATACCATGAGGGTTTTGAAACTGATGTATCTATGGGATAGATAGTGTCAGAGTGATCATGTTAGCAACTAAGAGTTTATCAAAAATTGTGATGTATGATTCACCAATATAGGAGTATAGCTATGTTGAGGGTGAGAGAATTCAATGTTTGAATGTTATTTGGGAGTGATTTTGACAACTATTGCATTAGCTATTGTTTTGGATTTGTTTTGGCTAGAAGATGGTTTGGATGAAAATTAGATTTTGGTTTCTTTGGTCTAAGTTTTACTTCACATTCCTTAAGCACGTAGAGTTTGAGTTTGCAAGCCATCTTAAAAGCTTCAGTAAACATTTGAAATGATTGAATTTAAAGTGTATATGAGATATGTTTGGTGTAGGAATAATAAAATAATTCGATTAATTCAGTTTTGTAATGAAATTACTTGTATAATTCAGATTATGATAAACAATAGAACACCAAATAACACAATATTTCAGAATAATAATCTCAATATGTAATTAGAATAGGTTCGCCACTTCGAGGGGGAAATATCCAAACCATATAATAAGACTCACATGCTCAAATGATAATGAAATACTACCTACAATCCCCTATATATGCTATTCATATGCTATGGCCATCACCAAGGCTGACCTATTAAGCATGAGAAAGTATAAATGATATAATAACATGCTATGGTAAGCCACAAGTCGGCTACTCATATCCTAATACAAGTAATAGGTTAAGGGTGTAACATGCCCTTCCCCTTCAAACCAACGTTTTCCCCAATGTTGAATAATCCTCTATGTTGTTGCAAAAAACCTTCATACTCCCAGGTTGCATCTTCTATGCTCATATTATTCCACTTGATTAGATATTCCTTAATGTCTTTGGTTCTCAGTTTCTTAGTACGTGTTTGTAGAATCTTCTCTGGCTCCAAAATGATTCTTCCTTCCTCATCAAGTTCTGGTAAATCTGCCTGGGATTTAAATTTCTGTCCAATAACCTTCTTTAGGCATGAAACATGGAATACTGGGTGTATGTGTGAAGATGGAGGCAACTCTAGTTTATAAGCAACACCGCCATTTTTTTGTAGAACCTGATAAGGGCCATAATATTTAGGAGAAAGTTTTTTTTCCTTTTTTGTTGCTTTAGGGACATCTGGTTGTAAGGATCGAGATGTACAAAAACCCAGTCACCAATTTCAAAATGTCTTTCACTACGATGTTGATTTGCTTGTTGTTTCATCCTGTTTTGTGCTAATGCTAAATTCTCCTTCAAACTAGCCAAAAATGTTGATGATGTTGAATGTGTTCCTCAAGATCTCTGACCTTAGTTTGCAGCCTCAAGGAGGAAGTGATAGAAGGTGGATGGTAACCATATAATGCTAAAAATGGGGTCATTTGAGAAGAGGTATGAAAAGATGTGTTATACCACCATTCTACAAGTGGTAGCCATTTAATCCACCTTTCCTGCTTATCTGATACAAAACAACGTAGATATCCCTCTAAGCATTTGTTTACCACTTACGTTTGCCCATGAGTTTGAGGATGATAAGATGAACTGTGAGCTAGCTGAGTACCCAAACATGAAAATAATTCCATCCAAAAATTACTTATGAAAATAGGATCACGATCACTTACAATTAAATTTGGGGTTCCATGTAACTTTTGAACTGTCTCAAAAAAAATAGCTATGACTGTACTGGATGCAAATGGATGTGATAGGGCAAAAAAATGGGCATATTTTTTGAGCCTATCCAAAATCATGAAAATAACATTATTACCCTCTAAACAAGGCAATCCAGTGATGAAATCCATGGAGACCTCCTCCCATCTCTGGCTAGGAATTGGTAAGGGTTGCAACAAACCTGGTGTCTTAATTGTTTCCCCTTTGTTCTGTTGGCACACTAAACACTCCGATACAAAATTTTGTACATCCCCCTTGAGTCCTTACTAAAAAAATTCTCTTTTTATTCTATGATATGTCTTCAAAAACCTAGAGTGTCCTCCAAAAGGTGAGGCATGTAGCTCTGCAAGAATCTTATGCTTCAACTCAAAATCTTTACTCAAGTATAACTTGTCCTTATACCATAGGGCATTACCTTTCCACTCAAATTTGGTAGAGGTCATATATCCTTGCTTGATATTCTGTATTAGAGATTGTGTATCCTTTTCTTGATCCTATTCCAATCTTGCTTCATCCACCCAATCAGCCGTCAACATGGACATTCCACATATTAAGGCATCTGTGAATGTATCCCTTCTGGACAACGCATCAGCTACTACATTTTATTTACCATTTTTGTATATGATTTCAAAATCATAACCCAACATTTTTGTTACCCACTTTTGTTGTTCCTCAAATGATAACCTTTGTTCCAAAAAGTATTTGAGACTATCATGATCAGTTTTTACCTTGAAGTGTCTACCCATGAGATAGGGCCTCCATTGCTTGACCGTATGAAGAATAGCCATCATTTCTTTCTCATAGAAAAGTTTGAGTAGATATTTTCCTTTGAATTAATGACTCTCAAATGTAATTGGTCTTCCTTCATGCATTGGAACTACCCCCAATCCTTATCATGTGAAGCGTCACATTCAACAATGAAGGTTTTTGAGAAGTTAGGAGTAGCCAAAACTGGGGTGCTACACATGGATTCCTTCAGCTGCTCAAAGGATTTAGTGGCTACGTCTATCCAATGGAAGGCATCCTTCTTTAGCAATGCAGTGAGTGGGGTTGCTATTCTACCGTATCCCCACAAAAATTGTCTGTAGTACCCTTTTAGTCCTAGGAACCCACAAATATTTTTGAGAGTTTTGGGCCTTGGCCATTCCACCATAGATTTGATCTTTTGAGGATCAACTTTGATGCCTTCATGGGATACAATGTGACCCAAGTACTCTACCTCTTGTACACCAAAAGAACATTTTGATGGCTTCGCATAGAGAGCATGTTTCTCCAAAACTTCCAACACGTTATTTACATGTTGTAAGTGTTCTTCCCATGTCTTACTGTAAATCAATATGTCATCAAAGAAAACTAATACAATTTTCCTTTAAAATGGCCTAAAAATAGTGTTCATCAAGCTTTGAAAGGTTGATGGCACATTTGTAAGACCAAAAGACATTACCAAAAATTCATAATGGCCCTCATGAGTCCTGAAAGCCGTTTTATGAACATCTTCCTCTTTTATCCTAATTTGATGGTACCCTGAATGAAGATCTAATTTTGTGAAATAAACAGCACCATGCAATTCATCAAGTAAATCATCAATTACTGGAATAGGAAACTTATCTTTGATGGTGTACTTGTTGAGTTCTCGGTAATCTGGACACATCCTCCATGTTTCATCCTTCTTATGTACCATGACCAATGGTGAAGAATATGCACTCTGGCTATGCCTGATGATACCTGCCTTCGACATTTGCTCAACCATTTTATCCATCTCACTTTTCTAGGAATATGGGTATTTGTATGGTCTAATGTTAGGTGTTTGGCTCCCTAGAATCAATTGAATGGCATGATCATGATCCCTAACTGGTGGTAGTCCCTTTTGAATTACATCAAAAATAGATGAGTGAGCATCCAACAATCTTCTGAAGATTGGGTGGCATTGAAGACTATCTATTTTGTACTTCTATGGAAAATAACTTTGCTATAAATCCATCTACTCCTTTTCTGAGAACCTTCTACATTTGATGAGAGCTAATAATCTGTGGAGACTTAGCTACCATCCCATTCAATTGTATTGTCCTTCCATCTGAATGAAATCACATGAAAAAATCTTGGAAATTCATCTCTACAGTACCTAAGATTGTGAGCCATTGGACACCCAAAACAATATCTACCCCTCCCATAGAAATAGAAAACATAGGTGAGTCTAACATGTAGTCTCCCATGGAAAGCTTGATACTATGAAACTTTCCTGTGCACTTGAATGTCCCACCATCCGCAATCATAACTTGCATTTCTGGAGCTGGGTAAATAAAACAATTGATGCAGGCAACTAACTTACTATTTATGAAGTTATGAGTACTCCTCGAGTCAATCAACACCACCACCTTCTATTTTATAACCTTGAGTGTTTGAGGAGTACTAATACCTGACAATGCATGGCAAGAAATTGTATGTTGGTGATCCTCTACTTCATCTTCTACTAGTTACTCAGCCTCTCCTATAATTTCAGCTTCCTCATCATCCTCATTACCTCCGTCAATATAGAACAACTTCTTCTTAGTACATTTGTGTCCCTATCCCTATTTGCTATCACAGTTAAAACATAATCCTTTTTCTCTCTTTTCTTCCATTTTTTGAGGAGTCAGTCTAACTAGCCGAGCAAATAAAGGGGAAGAGATACTATGGTCTCTGGTGTTAATGAAAGGTGACCTCCTACTACAAAGAACTTTTTCCTCTGCTTGACATGCCATGATAATAGAATCAGAAAGCTTGAGTGGATTAAACATACGTACCTCATGCTCGATGTGGTCCTTAAGACCCCCAAGAAATAGGTCATTCAAATTCTCTTCTGGAATATTCTCCACCCTTAAGGATAGGTTCTAGAATTGATGCACATAATCTTTGACTGATCCTGTTTTATGTAACTTTGCTAATTAACTAAATTAGTTCTCTAAAACACTGGAACTATAGTGTAATTGTAACTCCTCGGTAAAAAATATCCAAGTGACACCAAGACCATTCTTCTGCCTCTGAGCACATAACCATCAATACCAAACAAATTGGTCTAGTTCAAGATATAAGGATTCCAATGTCACCTTTTGTCCTGATGGTGTTTGATGTAACTCAAAGAAATTCTTAATTTGATTTATCCAATCTAGGGGATCCTTACCATCAAATTTGCGCCTATCCACTTTCAGCATCATGTTCCATGGTTGCAAATAAGTTAGATTCTAATTGGGCTGGAAAAGTGATCCAACATGGTTATTTTGTCCATGATTTTGAACTCAAGATCCTCCTTGGTTAATATGGTGTAGATTTGGGCCATACTGTTTACCCTTTACATGTTGCATGATATCATCCAACCGCTGATTGATTTGTTCTATGCCTTATTTAGAGGCCATCTCAGATTGTACATTTCACAACTCATACTCAAGTTGGATCATCTTATGATCAACTGAGGTAAACCCTAATGTTGAGGAATATGTATTTACCCCTTCTAACTCCATCTCTTCAATCACTACCCCATCTTTATCTGGGGTTTTACTCAGAGTAACCAGATTCTTTTTTGCTCTTGTGGAAGGCCCTGCCATGATGTCAAACCTTAGGGTTTAGGGTTTTGATACAAATTAGGCTGAACAGGAAAACACACAGAGAAGATACTATTACTATTTTTAAAAGAAATTTCTGAAAAATGTAAAGAAATTGGAAAAATTCCACAATCTGCACCCTAGGGAGCGATTTTATGAAAAACCTAAATGTGTAATAACTTTTGAAAAATAAAAAAAAAATGTCTGAAAATTTCAGGGAAGCTTACTTGAAATGTTTCACAACTTTGGTAAAAATATCTCTCATCAATTAGCTTTGTTTCACAATATATGGTGGAAACAAAAAATTAGGGTTTTTGCCCTAATTTTGGCCCAGATAGCAGCTCTGATACCACTTGTAATGAAATTACTTGTATAATTCAGATTATGAGAAATAATATAACACCAAATAACATAATATTTCAAAATAATGATCTTAATATGTAATTAGAATAGCTTCGCTACTTCAAGAGGGCAACCTGCAAACCATATAATAAGACTCAAATGCTCAAATGATAATGAACTACTACCTACAATCTCCTATATATACTATTCATATGCTATGGCCATCACCAAGGCTGACCTATTAAGCATGAGAAAGTATAAAAGATATAATAAAATGATATGGTAAGCCACAAGTCAGCTACTCATATCCTAATACAAGCAATAGGTTAAGGGCGTAGTAAGTTTGCATGGGAGGGAAAACGATAGTTGGTTGATAATACCTCTCCAATAGGAAACAAAGTCTACAATGGATTTTTCCTCAATTTTTTTGATCACATAGAGGTCATTGATGGTGATTTTGTGTGTGATGTTGATCAAAAAATGTTGAAGGAAGTGTCGTGCAAGTTGAGAAAATGAGAAGAGTGAATATTGTGGGATGTTGTTATACCAGTCTAAAGCAAGACCTGCTAAGGACATGGGGAAAGTTATCAAAATTAAGTCTTGATCATGAGCTATGAAGTAACATGTATGATGGAATGCCTGAATGTGTTGATGAGGGTCTTCCTTGCTATAAAATTTGAGGAACTTAGGGAGTTCCCAATGAGAAGGACAAGCCTTATACAATACAAATGGATATATATGTTCGTTACATATTCATTCATATGATAATGTATTCTTAGGACCCATAAAAGTAGATTCAAGGCTAGATATTTTGTTCATTAAATCCTGGATAGGGTTGGATTGTGGTTTTTGTTGTGTATTGGATGAGGATGAACTTGGTTGATTATATGAGAATTGGATAGGTTATTGACATGGTTGATATTGCAAGGGGATATTATGTTGGAAGGGAATATTTTGCTGATGAGGGGTTCTTAGGGGGATGTTATGAAGAGGTTGTGAAGCTAAAGGATGAGATGGTTAAATATAATGGTATTAGAAAGGTATGGAAGTGTTAAGGAAGGGTTGTGATTATTGCGGTACATGTTGAAAGGGAATAAATGTGTGGATAAGAGGTTGCGACTGATGCAAAATATGTTGGAAGGGATTAGAAGAATGAGTGAGGGGTTAGGAATATTGGGGTATGTTCTGAAAGGGAATAGAGGTTTGAATGAAGGGTTGAGATTGTTGTGGTATGGATTGAGAGGAAGTGGGGATATTAGATGATTGTTGTGAGGATGGGAATACAATATAAATAGAGTTGGTATTAATAAGTGTGGTTGATAACGAGATGGGAATAACTACATTTTAAACAATGAATGTAGGTTTTTGAAATGGGGTAGGATGAGATACACTTGATGGGATACCTATGGAGCTCACAGTGGGAGTTTGGATGGTAGAGAAGACTAAATGGGTTGATGTGGATGATGATGGGTTAGTACTATTCTGGGATAATGTAGATCTGGATGAGAGGTATGCTGAGGATGCGAGTCGTTGATTATTGGTATCTCTGTGATGAAACTATGTTAAGATCAAAAGCTATGATAAAGTATGAGGATACAATGAGGAATGATTTTGGCTAAGTACTAGAAGAATAAGGATATATCTATTGATTGATTAGTTTGTGATTTGGATTGATGAGATGGGAGTAAGCACATGAAGGGCCAAATACGTAAGGTCGTGGTTTAGGTGTGAATGACTAAAGGTGAAAACCCTTAGTAGCAAGGTATGCATTAAGAGCAACAGGGTTTGAATCAAAAATTTAGAAAAGATGAGATCCCCACTATCAAAGAAACTTGAATTGAAAGGACCAGGTATCTTAGATGAAGAAGATTAACTAGTGGGAGAATGTGGAAGTTCTTGGTCAAAGGGATTACAAGATGATAGAAATGCTTCATGTTGATTGATGATCCGCGTAACATCTTCCATGCAAGTTTGAACATGTTGTAAGGTTTGTTGGGAATTTTATATGGATTGTTTGAATTGATTAGTCATGTTGTCAGAATTTTGGAGATGGGATTGTTGTCTTGTAAGAACCATGAAAAGAATCAATCACTCAAAAACTAAATCTAAACTATTGATTACAAACAACAAGAAAATCAAATAAACAATTTTTTTGTATCTTGGTTACTTAGAAGGAAAGTGAAATGTGTAAAACAAATGATAAGGTCATATGCAAGAGTAGTCTAAGGATGGTTTTAGGTGATGTTTATGGTTCGATTCCTCAATATACCCGAAGGTACGTGAGGCCCAAAACTATGTTGGTGTCAGTACGAGGCCTAGTATTGGGGCCTACCCCCTTACCTCATGGTCCCACAATGATAAGGGAGTTAGGTTCTTAGCCAATATACTGACAACCAGATTGATTATACTCAGCTAGAACATAGAGTCAACTTCTCCTCTTGGTGATGAAATCCAAGTAGGTTCACCTCGGCAGGAAAGTTTAAATGTAGATTTGTGTTTGAAGTGGTTTGGTTGTGTGTGGGGGAATTTAACTAAATGTAATCTATTACCCTCCTAATTAAACTATATGATTAAACATGATGAAAGGTTATTTTTAATCCCAAAAGAATGATTGAATTTGATGAGAACAACAAATAATAATGCAATGATTGAAAATGAAAATAAAGGAAATAAATGTACCTGTAAAACACTTCCTTTTTTAAGCTTTTTTGATTTTTTAGTACAGATACAACACAACAAGTAAGTTCCCAAGATATAAATCTATGAGGGTTAGATGAAAGCAAAAAATAGAAAGATAAAATAATGTTAGAGGCTAACTGTTTAAGTAATCAAGAATAATTAGCAGAGATCACCAACGATTCACATGAATCATTGGTGATTTGACTGGATTGTTAACGATTACAAAGTAGAGAACCTAATGATGAAATTTAATTAATTTAAAATGAACGAAAAGGGACCAAAGTCCCACTGGGTGTGTCAGAATGTACTAGAGAGTTTTTTCTTTTCTAACTTTAACTTAATGAAGTAAAATAACAAAAAACAAACTAACCTTGGAAGACGACGGGGTTTACCGATACCCATGATGATATATGTAGATGTTGATGGATAAAATATCATACTTATTTCACTGATGAAGATACCTATAGATCAAAGACACTAAACAAAATAGATTAGATAGATGGGTAAATGAGCTACTTGACAAAGGCCAATTCTAGGAATTCGAAGGGAATTCCTTGGAGGATGTCACCTCACTTTAAAACAATTAAGTAGATTAACAAAGATAATGATAAAGATATGTAATAGACAATGATAGATGGATAACATATGATAATATCTAGAACCCAAGGTTGAAGGGTAAGTCATGTGCAACTTTAAAGGTGGCCCAAGAAAGGGTGGATGTAATATGAATGGAATCGAAGTAGTCATACCGAAAGTCTTCGGTCTCTTTCTCAATCTCGTGGAGAAATTCAAACTGATCTTCAATGTCTTTTTCGTCAATGGAAAATTTTATTGCACATAATTTTAACTCATGAAACATGTTTTATTTTTCCTTGAAGAAGGGCTACTAAACTATAGGAAGGTTGTAAATGCTTGTAATTAGATGAAAAAAACCACGAATTTCCATCTAAAGGAAATCCATGCTTGTAAATAATAAGTTAAACTTCATAGAGATTGATACAAATAATGATAAACTGATAATTTGACAGGGATTGCCAATAATTCAGGCTCAATTGCTTGTGATTTAGGTAATTGTTGGCGAATTTTGCTAAAAACAATAAATAAAGCTCCTAAAGTGATGTTTTTGATTGTTTTTGATGCCTATATGAACTATAAATGATAAAACAAAGCAGAGGAATACCTTTGGATGTGAAAATGAGATATAAAATGCCTAAAATCATAAAATGGAGTTTATTAAAGTTGGTGTTCTGTTGTTGAGCTTCCTAGGGGTATCTTGACAAAAAAGAATATCAAAATGAGGAGTTGACAATAGCTGGAGATTCATGCAGGCTTTTGATGATTTCTGAAAATGGCTTAGATTCGCTAGAGGTCAAAAAATAAAGTGAAATCATGAGAAAAAGGTTTATGAAGATCCCTGAGAAAGGAGCAAAAACTCCTATTTATAATTGCTAGCGATCGGTTAGGATCACCGATGATCCACTTTTCTTGGGGAAAACATTTATAAAATGGTTGAAACCACTTATAAACACGAGTTTCAGGTAATTGACGAGGGAAGTGATTATGGGGAGGTTATGGATGAGTTGTGGAGGTTGGGATGTGGTAATAAAATAGATTTAAATTGTTTTAAAATGGTTAAGGTAGATTTAAAGTGGTTAGGTGGTTTAAGATGAGTAAATAGTAATTTTATGGGAGTGTGAAATCATTTTTACGGAGGTGTGTGGAGGGTGACTTTGGATAATGGTTTTTGGTTAGGTTTTAATTAAATAAAGTGTGTATAATATGAATTAGGTGGGTTGACAAAAACCCGATGTCTACAACGTGTGTATAGAAAAAGATAATGATATACTAAATATCCAAAGTTAACATAGGAAACAAAGTGCACCTTATAAGTAGTATAGGCTAATAAGAGTAAATACAAACAAGATGTGTAGATATTATATGCAAGTGATGGTTTTTTGTGATCTGCAAGATGTGCCGATGAGGGGAGATATGTTTCCCACCAACATATGTGTGGGACATGAGTTTCATTTAGGAATTGCACCCTCAACAGTCAAGTATGAACTGTAGGACAAGAGTGCATAATCGGGTGGAAAAGGTATTGTATGTGATTGGGATTAGATGTTAGGAAATATTTATTATGAATCACAGAGCATGAAATATACTAGATAATCTATGAGTAGACAATAGAGACAACAAATAGTGATGGGGTTGAAGTATGATGCTGTTGACACTAAAATTTTCCTCCGTAATTTCTATTTCATTAATGTATGTATTAGGAATAGGATGTTGTTAAGTATAATTAGTAGTAGCGTCTGATAGAAGATAACGGTGCCATCAGTACGGTGCTGCCAATAATGTGGAGTACGGTGACAGTCAAAGTACAATAGGAATGTTGTAAAAAGTAAATATTTGTCGTAAGTGGTCCGGTAATGTTAAAATGTCAAAGTTTGGGTAATTAGAGAAGTAGGGTCTACATGATTAGGAATTAGAAATATTATATTGGTAATAAAGACAAGGAGTGAGGTCATAAATATTTTGTGTATTTTATTTGTAAAAAGTCTAAAAATGTGGAACCCATGTAAAATGATAAGGTTTATCTTATCTTAACAGATAAGCTTACATGTACAGATAAGAGTTAAGGTATGGAATATGATTTGTCAGAGTGGATTTCTTATCCTATCTTAGAGATAAGATAGATAAGCCTGGAAGTTCTATAAATAGAGAGGCCACCCCCCCTCATTTAGCATAGAAGGAAGTAGTGAGAAATATTGTAGGAAGTGTGCGAAGGAAGCCATCAGTTTAAAGGTGTGTTGAAGAAGCCATTAAGAGGTGTAATTGTAAAGTTTCTCCCATAGTCTTGGTGAAAGGAAAGTGAAGACAATAACACTTGAAGTACCTCATGGGTGAGATTGTAATAGTTTCATGTTAATATTATAATTTATTTTGATATTTCAGATTTGTCATCATTCTGTCTTATCATAGTCGATGGTATTCTTGTGTTATGTTGTTGTTTTGTTTCCAGATTACATCCACCAAACTAAAGGCTGTGCATTAGTAAATAATCATAGCACAAGGAGTTCCCGGTGAAGAATTATCATAGTGCCAGATTGGTGATGACATTTTGGTTCCGTTGCTGGGACCATTCCTCGTTGGTGGATTTTCTGGAGAGATATTCCCACTTAGTCAAAAATCAATTGGAGGGTAACCTTGTTTTTACTGTGCATAGTAGTTACCATGGTAAAGTCATTTTTGCCATGAATAGTAGTTACCATGGTAAAGTCATTTTTGCTGGAATAGTATTTACCGCAGTAAAGCCACTTTTTATCGTGAATAGTATTTACCGCAGTAACTTCACTTTTTACCGTGAATAGTATTTACCGCAGTAACTTCACTTTTTACCGTGAATAGTGTTTACCACAGTAAAGTCAGTTTTTACCGCAGTAAGTCAAGTTTTACCATAGTTTACCGTGGTCATTTCTATTTTACTGTAGAAAGGTGTAAAGTCACTTTCTAGTATAGTGATTCCAATTATTTGTACACATAAGTCTTGTTGATTGTACTTGCGAGTTGGTATTTCACGGTGGTTACTTTTGAAAATGGGAAAGATTCCTATTTTTTCAGCTCAATCTAATGAAGATGCTTCTTCTTTCATTCAAGAGTTTAAGCGATCTTGTATTTGTAATGGCCTTATAAGAAGGGAACAATGGACTGAATTTTTTCCTACCTTTTTGGATGGTTCAGCACTTAGGTGGTTTGAAACACTAGGTGATAATGTGAAAAATTCATGGGATTTATTAACTGAAAGTTTTCTTGAAGAATTTGGTGAACAACAGAAATATGTAGATCTCATGATCGAGATCACAAAGCTATCCCAAGGAGAGAAGGAGAAGATAAGGGATTATCATGCTCGTGTTCTAGAGCTAAGGAGGAAGCTCGATGCCCAGATCCGAAGGAAGGATTAGCGGATGGGTTGATGAATGGCATGGATAATCTCCTCTGTAAGCACTTCATTCTTGGGATGAAGCCAGAGATCAGAAAACGAGTGAAGTATGACCGCCCAGCTACCATTGAACAAGCAAAGGAGATTGCAAGAAGGCAAGAAGAAAGCATGGAAGAGGAGCCCAAATAAATTGTTGCTAAAGTAGAGCCTACACCAGCACCTTTGGTCCAGAATCCACAACCACTCCCGGTGAGCACAAATATTTCTCCTAGTACATCTACTGAGTATGAAGATATGCTAAAAAAGATGGGTCAGTTAACTATTAATCTTCTTCAAGGAAAGGAATTTAGTTCTCAGGGAGGAGATAGAGGTCCAAAAAGAAATATTTCTGAAGTTGTTTGTTATGGTTGTTATAAAAAGGGTCATTATAAGTATAATTGTCTAGATAGAGCTTCTACATCTGGTAAAGGAGATAATGATAAAGGAAAAGCACCTGTGAATTCTTTTGATGTAGTAGATAAGAGCAGAAATAATGAAGTAGATGTGTTTGTAACAAAAAGAAAGAAAGAAAAAGATAATCAAGATGGAAATGATCCTAAGAAGATGAAAGAAGAAACTAGTAAGAAACATAGGAGAAGAAAGTTGGGTGTGCAGGATTTTCTGATTTCACAGGGGCAAGGACCATACTCCATCTTGGAAGATCTGTCCAAAAGGCCTGCAAATATTACATATGGTCAACTCTTGGCTATGTCTTCTGAGAAGAGGCGGGAGTTTCGAGGTGGACTCAATGCTCGAAGAAGGAAGGAGGTTGAGGTCCCTGTTTTGGAGGCAGAGGCAGATCCCTATGCTCCACAAGCTGAGGTATTATGTAATGGTATTTCAATTCATGATGTCTTAGTTGATGGAGGTGCTGCAGTTAATGTAATGACCGAGTCTGTAATGAATATGTTGGGTTTAAAAATTGATCGCCCTTCAACACTTATGTTAAGGTCATTAAATAAAGGAAAAACTAAACCAGAAGGTGTAGTTTCAAATGTGGCAATATCTGTTATGGGTGTGGTATCTGTGGTAGACTTTCAGGTGATGAAAAATGGTACTGTTGCGTACCCAATGCTACTGGGAAGACCATGGCTAAGGAGAGTTCATGCAAGAAACTACTGGAATGAAGGTTTCATGACACTTGGATGTGGTAGAGAGAGGGTGAAGATAAATGTGATCCCTCGACATCATAAGGCAGAACCTGTGGATTCAAGTGATGAAACTGATGATTGGACATCCTCTGATTACTCTAGTACCAGTGAAGTGGACACTGAAGATGAAGAAAGAGAGGTGGATGTTTCAGTCATGGATATCCTTCCAGTCCCACCAACTCATGACCCCATAAAATTATCTGAAGAAGAAGTTGATGATCGTCTCCAACAAATAAAGATTGGTGATGTTGTGATGGAGAGTGAGAAGGAATCCTACCTCCAGCTCTTTTGAAGGTACATACACCTATTCACTTTTGATTACAAGGAACTCCGTCAAGTAAGTTGGGTAGAACATTGTATTGAGCTGGTAGATGGTGCTAAGCCCATAAAGCAAATGCCATATAGAATGAATCCTAATTTTTCCAAGACTGTAAAAGAAGAAATAGATAAGTTGCTTGATGCAGGATTCATATTTGCTGTGGAGAATTCAGAATGGGTTTCTCCCATTGTGATCTCAATAAAAAAGAATGGGAAGCTACGCATTTGTGTTGATTACAGGAAGCTCAATAAGGCAACAAAGAAGGATCATTACCCTCTTCCATTTTCAGATCAGATCTTGGACGAAGTAGCTGGCCAGGAGTGCTATAGTTTTGCTGATGGATATAGCGGCTACAACCAAGTTCGTATAGCAGAGAAAGATCAGCTGAAGACCACGTTCACCACTCCTTGGGGAACGTTTTCTTATAGAGTTATGCCTTTTGGGTTGTGTAATGCTCCAGCAACATTCCAGCGTTTGATGAATAGGGTGTTCGAACCCTACATTGGGACCTTCATCAGAGTATTTCTGGATGATTTTTGCATCTATGGGAGCAAGTTGGACCACCTGCACCAAATGGAGACAACATTTCAAAGGTTAGATGAAGCACAAGCCTCACTAAACCCTACAAAGTGTGTCTTTGGATGTTCTAAAGGCGTTTTGTTAGGGCATGTTGTATCCAGAGATGGTATTGGTACTGATCCTGATAAAGTTTCAAAAATCAAAGATTTACCATTTCCTCTTAATAGAAGTAAGTTGAGATCATTTTTAGGCCATGTGGGTTACTATAGAAGGTTCATCAAGAATTTCTCAAAGATTGCACAGCCACTAACCCAGTTCTTGAAGAAGGATGTTACTTATGAACCAGGAAATAAGGCGCATGAAGCTTTTGGACAATTGAAGGAAGCCCTGGTGTCTTCACCTATTTTGAAGAATCCAGATTGGAGCAAGCCATTCATTGTGTACACTGATGCCTCAGATGCAGCACTAGGAAGTACTTTGAGCCAAAAGGATGAAAATGGGAATGAACATCCAATTTACTTTGGGAGCAGACAAATGAGCAGTGCTGAGGTAAATTATACTGTAACTGAAAAAGAGGCTTTGGCTATCATTTTTGCTGTAAAGAAGTTTAGAAATTACTTGCTAGGGCAAAAATTTCTAGTTGTAACAGATCATCAGGCTCTAAAATATATTGTAAATAAGCCTAACCCATCAGGGAGGATAGCAAGATGGATAATTTTGCTACAAGAGTTTGAATTTGATATTATAGATAGGCCAGGAAAGAAGCATGTCAATGCAGATGCACTCTCTCGAGCCTATGATGGTTTAGGATCATCTTGTGATGATGATGATTTCCCCGATGCAGCATTGTTATCCCTTGACACAATCCCTAGTGAATACATAGATATTTGGAATTATCTGAATGAATTCAAGTTTCCTGATGGTGCCAATGCAAAGACTAAGAGAAAGATTACTCAAGCCAGTCGTCCATATTCTATTCTGCATGGAGTATTATTTCGAATAGGACCTGATGGACAGTACAAGAGGGCAGTTGGACGTGATCAAGGGAAGGAACTGCTAGAAGAATTCCACAATGGTACATGTGGAGGGCACTTCTCTGGACAACTTACAGCAAGAAGGATCTTGGATGCAGGTTATCACTGGCCCACTCTTTTTAAAGATTGTTATAATTATTGTAAGACATGTGATATTTGTCAAACACATGGTAACCGTAAGACTTCATCAGCTCCATTATGTCCTATTCTTCCCCTTGGTCCCTTTGAAAAGTGGGGAATAGACATTGTAGGTCCACTTCCAACTACATCATGCCAAAATAAGTATATTGTAGTTGCCACAGATTATTTAACCAAGTGGGTTGAAGCTAGGCCATTGAAAACAACTTCCATGGATGAAGTGGCAAGGTTCATGTATGAACGCATTGTCACCAGATTTGGTTGCCCATTAGAAATTGTAACAGATCAAGGAAGCCACTTCATTAATGAGGTGGTAGAAGCCCTAGTCAATAAGTTTTCTATTAAGCACAGGAAGGCAACAACATACAAGCCAAGCACAAATGGACAGGTGGAACGAACAAATTTTGTGTTGTGTCAAATTCTAGCAAAAGATGCAGCCTTGCAGGTACATAAATGGGATAAAAGGATTCATGCAACATTGTGGGCATATAGGGCAACATCAAAGTCAGCAACAGGATACTCCCCATTTCAGTTGGCCTATGGCATTGATCCAGTTCTTCCTATTGAGTTTGATATTCCCACTGTGAGAGTTATGAAAAATGAAAGGATGGATGAAAGTGATTCAGTAAAAGAAAGGTTGGTACATCTTCATTTGCTGGAGGAAATGAGAGAAATAGCAAAGGATACAAGCCATAAGAAGAAAATGAAGCAGAAGGAATACTTTGATCAAAAGATCCGGTGGTCTCCATTTCATGTGAATGACTTGGTTCTAGTATATGATTCCAGATACAAAAAAAGAAGACAGAGAAAATTTCTTCCAAAATGGATGGGGCCCTACAAAATAGCAGCTGTGCATGAAAATGGTACGTACCGACTGGAGGAATTGGATGGCACTCCCATTACGAAATGGGTCAACCACGACAAGTTGAAGATTTTCCAAGCACCAGAATAGTCTACTCCAAGGACGGAGTAGAAGCTAGGAAGGGGGAAGATGTCGACACTAAAATTTTCCTCCGTAATTTCTATTTCATTAATGTATGTATTAGGAATAGGATGTTGTTAAGTATAATTAGTAGTAGCATCTGATAGAAGATAACGGCGCCGTCAGTACGGTGCCGCCAATAATGTGGAGTACGGTAACAGTCAAAGTACAATAGGAATGTTGTAAAAAGTAAATATTTGTCGTAAGTGGTCCGGTAATGTTAAAATGTCAAAGTTTGGGTAATTAGAGAAGTAGGGTCTACATGATTAGGAATTAGAAATATTATATTGGTAATAAAGACAAGGAGTGAGGTCATAAATATTTTGTGTATTTTATTTGTAAAAAGTCTAAAAATGTGGAACCCATGTAAAATGATAAGGTTTATCTTATCTTAACAGATAAGCTTACATGTACAGATAAGAGTTAAGGTATGGAATATGATTCGTCAGAGTGGATTTCTTATCCTATCTTAGAGATAAGATAGATAAGCCTGGAAGTTCTATAAATAGAGAGGCCACCCCCCCTCATTTAGCATAGAAGGAAGTAGTGAGAAATATTGTAGGAAGTGTGCGAAGGAAGCCATCAGTTTAAAGGTGTGTTGAAGAAGCCATTAAGAGGTGTAATTGTAAAGTTTCTCCCATAGTCTTGGTGAAAGGCAAGTGAAGTCAATAACACTTGAAGTACCTCATGGGTGAGATTGTAACAGTTTCATGTTAATATTATAATTTATTTTGATATTTCAGATTTGTCATCATTCTGTCTTATCATAGTCGATGGTATTCTTGTGTTATGTTGTTGTTTTGTTTCCAGATTACATCCACCAAACTAAAGGCTATGCATTAGTAAATAATCATAGCACGAGGAGTTCCCAGTGAAGAATTATCATAGTGTCAGATTGGTGATGACAATGCCCCCTAAGTGTGCGGGTGGAGGAGAGCTATTTGATGATAGCAAAGAGAGAGGGCCCCTTATTTGGTATCCAAGAAGGAGAAGGCATGCGACCATGGTCTAGGACTAGTGGTGTAGGATATTAAATATGTGTATGTAAGGGATACCAATGTGGTACATGAGGTGGATAACATCTATAGGAATGGGCTATCCGGGTAGGGGACTTAAGCCAAATGGGTGGAATAATAAACCGATAAGGATTGCATGGTCATAATGTATGTCATGTACAAATGAGAGAGATAGGTGTAGAGATAGTTGTAGACTTGAGAGGTGTCGGAGGTCTGGATGCCATGAATGGGTTTGAAACAGGGGGAGGATGGGCCAAGGAAATTGCGTGCGTGGTGGAATACCTTGAATGGTGATGAATTTATTATTATGAATGAAATTAGGGCATAAGTGGAGCATGGAAGGGATAGCTTGGTAAGCTCGAAGCCAAGGGAGACCAAAGACCATGTCACAATGTTTGATTTCATATGTGATGAGGAATGGTGTTGGTATGGTAAGGGTCCTAACAGTAATGGGAAGGATGACACATTCATAAGAATTAGGGACTAGAAATTTATTTTGAGAGATTGGAAAGCTAATAGCTAGCAAGATTTTTGCATAACATGCATTAGAAAGGCATGAGGGATGGAACATAATATTATTGAATTGATGAGGACTAATGGAAGCATCAATATGCAACCAATCAAAAGAAAATTTAGCAGGGTAGTCATGATATGAGAATCTAATAATTGGCGGTGGCATATCAATAGTAGTAATAAGAAAATCAAGGGGTGCTGATGAGGGAGGAGGCACCACATGACATGTGTGATTGACAGAGGAATTAATAGCCAACTTATCATGATCAGGTAATGGGTCATTAAAGATTTTGATATTTTGAATATCGTTGATCGGTTTAGAAGTAGACGGCTCTAGAAGCTCGATCACATTGGTGTCGATATGATCATGAATGAGATGTTTGAGCTTGAAAAAATGATCAGTATAATGCCCGTTACATTGGTGATAATCACAATGTACATTTTCATCGTAATTACGTCCACATGGTTTAAAAGGATCTAGATTGAGCGGTGGATGGAGAGTAATCATATTGCTTTTAATAAGTTATGATAATAGGAACCGAGGTGTGTAAGGTATCCTAGTAAAGTTACACCTTGGGGATTGCAATTGAAGCTCAGTTGGTGTAGAAACAAAGTTGACATTAACTTTAGATTCGGTAGGCTTAGTGGATGGTTTGAATGTAGATTTGAATTGAAACTTGTTGGAAGATGAAGTGGAATAAGTATCATAATACTTCAATTTTCCCATTTTCATGCAATTAGAGTGTGTGAATAATTTATCAAAATAAGGAGAAGTCTAAAAAATGACACACTCTTGGAGTGGAAGAAAAAGGCTTTGAATGAATAGATCTTGTAGTTCTTAATCAACTAGAACATTGGTCGTTTTGGAAAGGTTATTCTTATACCGCAAGACATAGTATACAATATGTTCATTAGATCCTTGTTTGATTTTAGTTGTGCACAGGATATCTTAGTGCCAATATTCATAGAAAAATGAACAAGGAATGCATCATCAAAATATATAAAATATGTTACCAAATGGATAGGTAAATCATTGAACCCTCACATAACATAGTTATGTAAGCTTTGAGGAAACAATTTATCCAATAGTGTAAGGTCATTAGCACAATCAAGACATGCAACGTGAAATTAGTGGAGGTGTTCCTGAGGGTCGCCATGGCCATTGAAGATACAAAGCTTAGGTGGGATGAATTTAGGAGGCAATGGATAAGAGGAGATGACAGGTGTAAAAAAGATATGAGTGAGGAGTGAGTTATCTAGATATGGAGAGGAGGATGAAGAGGCTTGTTGTATCAGGTGAATTTGGGTTTGTAAATCATGGTATAATGAGGTGAGGTCATGAGTACTTGAAGAGGGGCCAGGTTGTGTATGGGAATTATCGGGAGGAATGAGAGGAGCAGTGGTTGTAGCGACAGAAACTGGAATAGTGGAAGGTGGGGTAGAAGTCATGGGGACCAAGCAGGAACCTATGAGAGGGAGTGTGGTATAATCTCAATAATTTTTAGCAATGATTAGAGAATTTAGAATACATGGAATAAACATAGGGTAATTACGTATAGAAAAACAAAAATTAGTGAGCTTGTCAAGTTGTTCTTGATCAAAATTAGTGTCCCCATCGTATGATTGTTCACTGTCAGAAGTATAAATGTTTTTAAAAGGAATATTGATTGATTTAATCAGGGGATTATCAGAGTTATTGATTGGTTGAGAGATCTTGCAGGTAGATGGCAGAAGCTCGATGTGCTCAAGATGACAAAAATGACCACTACAGGTGACAGGCATAAAAAGAAGGCTTTGAAGCAAGATAGGGTTCGAATGATTGGGTTCACCAAATGATTTAATAAAAATTGTATTAAATATTATTTCAAAGTAACTTACTCTAATAAATTATATTCAAGTAATTAAGTACAATAATGTGTGAGCACTAAGCATTCAATAATGTAAAACCCTAAGAAAAGGAGAGAGGAATGATGACTTAGATGATTTTTTGTAACCTGGGAATGATCAAGATTGTTTGAGTGCTAGATCTGGCTATAAATAGTGTTGAAATGACTTGTTGATAGTTTGGGAACCCATGAATGTACAAGATAGAAGTGCCCATAGGAGGATAGGAGCACCCCAAGCACTAATGACTGATTCGGGTGCTTGTGTCTACTCAGATGTTTGAAATCTGGTCTTTTATGGGTCACGGTTGTGTAAATCAACTTGCAACAATTAATATGTTATACATTGAAACACATTCATTTAATTATCAAACTAGGGAGCATATGCTTGAAGTATTGATGGTGTTTTATGCACAGTTACAGTGATTTAAGAGGTTGGAAAGGAAATAACTGTCACGTAACAATTTTGAAAGTAAAGTAAAACTTAAACTGGAAAATGAACTACTACTAATTGTTATTACTAAAACAAAGTTACAGATTCATAAAGTAGATTTCTCCTAAGCAAACATGTATGAAATAAAACAATGGAGGGGATGTAGTAGGCCTCAAGTGGGCCTTGAATTGGGTATTAATCAATTCCTAACTCTGTGACTAAGAACTAAATGATAGATTTTATATCCTTAATTAATTTCAGGAAGCATTACATTAAGGAACAAAAGATTATAGTGATATTTGTTCTCTAATTCCAAATCTAGCTCTTAACTCTCCTTACTAACCACTATTGTTTACAAGGCACTAACCATTTCATTTATATCGTATAATTTCTAGCATGTGATAAGAAGAAGAATACAATAAGGAGTTCTCAATCAAAACAAGTGAGATATTTGACACATGTTTGAAATACAAAGAAAGTGTTCAATTAACAATCAGTTCTCCACGAAACACATAACAAGTGTTAATGTAACAACTAGTTCTTTATCAATGACCAAATCAAAGATTGATTTGTTTCCCAACTTTCCACATGTTTTTTGTAACTGCCTCTCCAATGACACATAAGGACTTGAGTGTCATAACTCCATGTTTCCAAAGATCTTCATAAATGCAAGCTCTTTATAGTGAATGATTTCCTTTGGTTGCAGACGAGTTTTTGTAGATAGGTTCTTTGGTTGCAGAAAAGTTCCTTTGCTGCATGTGGAAAATTACTTATAACCAAGAGTGACATCAACACATATAAAATCATCCAAAAAATTTATTGGGATAACAAGAATAAATGGACATATAATATCACAAAATAAAGACAACTAGATACAACTATATTAATTAGTCATCATGCCACAAGTTCATGGTTGTGATGGTGTTGTTCAAAAATGTTCCTTGGAAATACATAGATATGGCTATAAAATCTTATCAAAATACAAAAGATGAGTTGTTATGAAAGAAATTTATATAAATTATCACACCCTCAGACTTAAACTCTTGAATGTCCTAAATCAAGGGCTTCATATATTCTCTGTTGGAAACTGCACTCTTACCTAAAGTCTACGGGTGTGTCTATTCCCTCTACTTCTGATAAGAAATATCCACGATTCCTCATGAATCTGTCCCATAATCTATCTTGTACTCTCTGATTAATTGGAAAATTTCATGTCCAAGGTGGAATTGGGAAATGAAATATTTACGGATGATAACCTATAGGAAACCACTCATCCTTACATTCATTAGATATTTCAACATACTCATTCACCCTACGGAAAGTTGGAAGTATGTTTGGATAGGAATGCATCTCTTTCCTCTATAGTGTAGGGGATAACTCATTCCATCTGATTTGAAATGCCTACACAACCTGAATTCCATGTTCCTTGATCATGTTTCTGACTTCTACATGTGCTTCCCTCATTATTCTCAACACTCTTTCACTAATTACATCCTCTTTCATATAACCGTTATATTGTTTTGCAATTTCTTCAATTGTTGTTTCTTCAACCCTAACATACAGTGGTGTAACCTTTTCCAGATGTATGTATTCCTCCATATTCTTAGATCTCTCTAATTCATTTGAGAAATAAGAACATAAAGCCTTCACCTGTACATCCCCAATAAACAGAATTGGGATCCAATCTCTGTCATATGGAAGGGCATAGTTATGAAAATAAAGTTCACACATCAAATTTTGGAGTTCATGTGTACTGTTCTAATACAAAGTAAAGAATTTTCTTGCTGCCCTAATGTCATATACCATATCAAAATTGATGTAAATAAACTTATGGTACAACACCCTTTCTTTTAAATATATTTCATAGACACTTGATGGGGGTCTACAACTCAACATTTCTAATGATATTTGCATTGTTTCCTCTTATTTTTATTTCAGCCTCTTAATATCTATCTTTTTACTCTAGTTCCTTATTATGTTTAGATATGAGGGCTTCCTTCTCCTTTTCCCATTTCGCTTTTAGCTTGTTAATGTAAGCATCCAATTGCAACATCAGATTGTCAATATTTGGCCCCATAGTTTGTGTTGCCATCTCACTGTACGATAGTTTCGCAGGTTCCTTGATGACTTCATGAATAGTAATTTGAGGCTATATTGGTGCTACATTTTCTTCTTGTAGATTATCATGTTGTGCTAGTTCAAAAAATTTCTCAATGAATTGTTCAAAAATTGTAGGCATTTGTTGGTGTTCAATTTCTCCTTCTATTGCCTCCTCTTCTTGTCCCTCTTCATGTCTTTCCACTTCATGAATTGTTTCCTCATTCTGAGTCAGTTCCTCTTGTTATTTCATGGGTTGTTATGTTGGTGTGTGTTATTTTCCACATCATTAGGTGAGTCATCTCACTTAGGTGAGATCGTAGATCCATGTGTCATTTAGGGATCATTATGAGATTCTCCTACGCGTCAGTGAGTCAATGCGTAAGTGCGTAAGTGTGTCATATGCATCATTGGGAGTTACACTTCTATTCTGGGAATGTAACTCCCCCTCTCTACTTGAGTTGTCAGGATTGCAGCACTGGGGGTTACTCAACACCTCCTATATGTACACCCCATTTGATCTATGAGATAGAGGAGAGTTTTATGGCTTAACCAGGTTCTTCTCGTATTTCAAATCTTTGCATGCACATTCGGTTGATGCTCACTCCTCCTGAAATATCTTCACGCTACCATTTGCACATATGTTGATGTGCATGTCATCCCTCGTGATACTCACTTGTAGATTTTAAACCCTCTTTCATGGTATTAGAGCGGATCTTGTGGATCCATGCACTCTTCGGTATTTCTCGTGTTTTTTTCGGCTTTCGACGTGATATACAGATTCTTGTGTGTGTGTTATAATGGATATTCTGACCATGCTCTACTTGCATTGAATCAGGTGTTTATACCTCCATTCAGGTTGTTCATGCTTCAATATTTGTTGATGGGTCGTGGTTTTAGTTTCTAAGGTTGCATGCATGTTTTTCTGGTGGTTTTACAGTTCCAAGATTGGGTTACAGATTGAGTTTGTATTGGTTTTTCAAAGAGGAGTATATGTCCTTTTTGGCTGAGTTGGTAAACAAGCTGGCTCTCCTAGCTTTCCCTCTCCTCCCGCTATGTGCTTGGAGCTCCACCCACTGTTAACTTGTGGTTCAACGTGTTTCTATGCATGTTCAAACACTACCATCCTCATGTGTTGGTTTCCTCGTGGATGCATTTGGTTTAACTTGCCTTCTGCTCTGCCTGGTTCATGTTTCTTCACCCCCACCTGCGTATAACTCTTGGCATGGCTCATGGTTATTTTCTTGGCTCTTCAACCCATATTCACCACTCCTTCTCAGCTCTAACACACATCTCCACCTGTGACCAGCTCAGTCTGGCACATGTTTAGTGCTCAGACTGGCAGTTTGACTAGTTTTTGTTTGTTGTTTGTGGCACTCAGACTATGTTGCTCCTGTAGAGGTTATTTCCCAGGATGTTACATCTTCTACCAGCCAGTAGGATCTCTGCATGCCCTAGTTCACTTAGCTCTTGTTTGCATTGGGTTCGATGCTTATTGTTGGCATCTGCTTAGCTACTTCCGTGACTGGTTTTCTGCGAGCCTGTGCTTGACCTACTTTGGTTCTTCATGCACTTCTCAATGGTCCACTCACCTGACTCTACCGTGTTCCCCATGTGGTATTAATATTCCTAACCGTTAAGGCTCCTGCACTACTCTAGACTTTTGCACTGCTACACGTGGAGTCAGCTAGCATAGACTCGACTCAGCTTGGACTCCTGCTGTAACGGTTGCACCTTGCATGGCTAGTTTCAGTCATTTTAACCTCCCACCCACACCTGGTATCAACATGGAAGCACTCATCGACACGAGCCAGCTCAACTCTGTGCCTTAGGCCTCTTAACTTGGCACATAGCTCAACTTGGTCTGTTGGTATTAACTTGGATGTGACAGTCTGACTTCCATCAAATGGCTTGACAACGTGGCCCCCCCCTTCCTTACCTTTTAGTATTTTTTGGAGGATAAAACAAAATTTTTTTTTAATGTTTTAAGATAAAAAAAAACATTCATGGCATGTGATTGATTTTTAAGCTATTTTTTGCTTGTATTATGTCCTTCATTCATGTGTCGAAGACAGAGGGCGAGGTCCGGGGTTGGCAGGAGGCTAATCCACCCTCGCAATCAAAACAAACCCTACCTAAAATTTGATTTCATTTCCAATGAGTAGTCACATGATACCATTTTCACCCATTTAGGGCATTTTTAAAATCAGTTTGCGTGTTTATTGGCTTTTTCCATTAGTTGCGGGAATCATAACAATGCCATAACTTTTGACTCCCAACTCATTTTTAAGTGCTTCCTTGGTCAAAGTTGCATGAATTATTACACTTTACATGATGGAATTTTCATTTTTGTAAACACACTACTTTATAAAGTGCCACATTCTGGGGGGTTTGACTAGTACTCTTGGGTTTTCACACACAGACGCATTATCGGTCGAGTCTGCCTTCTTGCTTTTATGCATCTTGCATTTTTCATCATGGAGAGTGCTCTTTCCAGACATGAGAATCATATGATCACCTTACAGCCTCCACCACTTCTCACAGAGAGAGGAAACTATTTAGTTTGGCGTGCTTCCATGGAATGTTACTTCGCCCATGAGGGAATTTTACCCTTCTTACTTGGTCCAGTTCCTACACCCACTGATCATCGTCATCTGGAGGACTTCCTTGACACTTGTGACCATGTCTTTGGTCACATGATGATGCATGTCTCTTGATCTCTCTGGTTTCACGTGGCAGACTCAGATCCACCCCACCGTGTCTGGAGCATTCTTCAGTGCCTCTATGAAGACCCTTCACATACTGTCACAATTGTTGTTGCTGCTGATATAGTTGTCTCCTCTTGTTCTTCATGTGATGGCAGTTACACTGACATAGAATCACTTGGTTCTACTTTTGATGTCAAGAGCATTACAGAGGACTTCTCTCTTCTTTCTCTCACTATTCCAGACAATTTTGTCACATCCCACATCTCATCAGATATCGAGCAGTCTCCTACTCACTCTCACATTGTCATTACACCCGCCTCCTTTCCACTTCCAGTGTGTGAGTCCCCTTCCACTCCTTTACCTTCATTGGATGACTCATACCTATCTGACATCGCTCTTCTATTTGTTGAGCCCCCTCATTGGGATGAGTATCTGCCTGACCTTTGTCATCTTTTTGTAGAGTCCACTTGTGATGCTCTATAGGTCCCTCATCCATCTACAGGTGTTTCATAGGAGTTCATCATCTCCATTTTTGGGAGTTCCCCTTATGGGATTCTTACCACTTCCAATTTTCTAGAGACCTTCATTAATCCACCCTCAGCTATGGATCCCTTTTCTATTGTGGAAGATGTTTTGTTCCCTTCACATCACTTGGACATCCTTTCTACGGGTGTTCCTCTTTTTTACTATGACAGTTCTACGCACATGGCATTACCTTCAGTTCTTTGGCACTTACTCGCTAGACCTATGTCACACTTCCGTGGACCAGACTCAAAGTTCTTCGTGTTGTTACCTTCAGCTTCCTTTGTGGAGTGGGAGTACTTCTAGCACATCATTTATGTCCTTCCTAAGGGTGGGCACATAGTTCATTGTGGGTGGCTCTTCTTCAGTCCAGAGGCAGAGGATCTTGTCATCGACATTCTTCTGGGATACTTCCTAGAGCTGCAGAGTTCAGATCCGTTCATGGCATCTTCTCTATTCCTCTCATCTCCCTCTTCTTCTCTCTTCTTCTTCTTTCTGAGAGATTTCCTCTTTGTACATGGGTACCTTTTCAGGCTTGTCTAGAGTTGGGACCCATATTTGGCATCTTTCTTAGATTAGAGAGTGTTTTTCTCTCTTATGGTGGATGTTTTTCCCACTGGGTTTTCCTTCACTACTTGGAACCTTTTTCTTGTGCATGGGTACCTCATCAGGCTTTATGCAGGGACCCATTTCTCATTTTTGACTTTCCGCCTCATCTTAAGTTACGATGAAGGGGGGTGTTGGTGTGTATTATTTTCCACATCATTAGGTAAGTCATCTCACTTAGGTGAGATTGTAGGTCCACGTGTCATTTAGGGGTCATTATGAGATTATCTTACGCATTAGTGTGTCAGTGCGTCAGTGTGTCATATGCGTAATTGGGAGTTACACTTCTATTCTAGGAATGTAACTCCCCCTCTCTACTCGAGTTGTCATGATTACAGCACTTGGGGTTACTTAGCACCTCCTATATGTACACCCCATTTGATCTATGAGACAGAGGAGAGTTTTATGGCTTAACCAGGTTTTGCCCATGTTTCAAATATTTTCATGCACATTTGGTTGATGCTCACTCCTCCCGAGATCTCTTCACGCTGTCATTCGCACATCTGTTGATGTGCACATCATCCCTTGATCCTCACTTACGGGTTTTAAACCCTCTTTCAGAAGCGACATGTGATGTGTTGCTAGATGAATTCTATGATTTTATTTACTTTAATAAGGACTAGTGGAATATATTCCACCCATTTAGTGAAGTATTTAGTGGTGTTAATGATATAATGATGTCATTATGGCGAATGAGGGTTGATAAGGTTGATGAGGTCAAGTCCCTATTGTGATAAGGCTCATAGATCCTTAGCAGGTTATAGGGCTTGACTTAGAATGTGAGTTAGATTAGAATGTTGTTGACACTTAACACATTTATTGAAGATATGCACACCAATCTTGATTGAGGGTGGGTGAGCTAGTGATATCCCATCCATAGGACGTATGTAGCAACAACCATGCCAATGAAGTTTCCACCACATACGCCATCACAGACTTCCTAGATAGCTTTAGTGGACTCAAGAGACTTGAGGCATCGTAGTAACTAGCCATAAAACCCACATTCATATAAAATACCACCTATGATGACGTATCCGGTAGCACATTGGAGGAAAGATTTTTTAGCATTTTTAGACAAGTTAGATAGTATTTTTTAATTTTTTAGATAGTCGTAGACTTGAGTGTACCAATGATCTATTTGGTTGTCTTCGATGAGAATTATTAGAGGGGATGTTTTTGGTGTGAGATGGTTGATCAAGTCTATGCACAAAAAATACAATATGGAATCGTTAGTCAATAGTGGAATGAGTGATTCTAGGGAAGTTGTGGTGTCTACAAACTTATTAGAAGATCATGGAAACTGTTTGGATGGTGTATTGATCAAAGGAATCTAGGAGGAATTAAAAAATGGTTTAATAATTTTGTATACTTTCACTCTTGCATTGATAAATTCCTTTAATTTGATTGATGATGAGTTAATAGTCTCCATATATGTTTAGGATTTGAACACCAAGCATGATAGTCATTTGGAGACTCATGATTAGAGCTTCGTATGTGGCCATTTTATTAGTGCATTTGAACTTTAGTTTTAAGGATATAGGGATTGGAGTCCCCCAGGGGGGTATGATGATAAAACCAAAACCTCCCCCATGCTGACATTTAGATCAATCAAATAATGTCATTTTGATAGGAGCATATACTTAGTCGATGGTTTTGATAGACTCGTTGGGAAATTTTTTGTGCAATAATTGATTTTCAGGAAGGGGAGCTCATGCGAGTTGATCGACGATTATTTGTCTCTTGATATATTTATGTGATATGAATTCTAGATGAAACTCAGTAATGAGAATTAGCCACTGAGTGATATAGTCACTGTGATATGGTTTATAATAAATTTATTTGAGGGGATTGAAGCTAGTGACAATCATATGTTTTATGATTAAGTAGATAGTGGAAAAGTTTTGAAGTTGCGAAGTATAATGCAAAAAAAAAACTTTTCTTATTTAGTGTAATGAGTTTCGTAGTCATGGAATGTGTATCTGATATAGTATACAACTTTTTCTCTATCCTACTCATCTCGGTGTGCTAGTTAACACCCAGGGCATGGCCAATAGTGGATATGTAAAGATAAAATGTCTCCCCCTCATAGGGAGGCATGAACATAGTTGATCTCATTTGAAATGGAGATCCTACAAATCTATTTAAGATTAGAAGGGGGAGGCATCTAGAAGATAAATTTTATTTTAGTGGGGTCAAAATCAAGGCCTTTGATAGAAAATATGAACCCTAAGATTTTTCCAGTGAGGACACCAAATACACATTTGGTTGGGTTAAGGTGGAGGAAGTATTGTATGAGGTGAGAAAAAATAATGTCAAGGAAGACGAGGTGATCCAATAATGTCAAGGAAGACGAGGTGATCCCTGCATTGCTTATATTTCCATAATACATCGTCAATGTAGCCTTCAAAAAACTTATGAATAATATTATATATAAGATATAAGTCATTGGGTGTTGATATGTGGCCCCTGTATTTTTAAGTTTGAAGGGCATGACGCGGTAACATAAAGTGCCCAAAGGAGTAATAATGTTGTATGTTGGTTATCTATTGTGGTAAATATTTTATTATATATAGATAATCCATCCATAAGAGAGCATTTCATTTCCATCTGTGTGATCAACACGATGATCATTTTTAGGGAGTGGGAAATCATCTTTAGGATAGGAGAGATTGAGATATCAGAAGTCTGTGCATATGCGTAACTTTCTAGAGGATTTAGTTACGGGTACGATTTTAGAGACCCATTGTGGGTAATCAATGGGTAATATGAAATTATAAGAAAGGAGATGTTATTTTTCTTCTTTGATAAGGAGGTTTATGTGAGGGTGCATCCTATGTGGTTTTTGTTTGAAACTTATTAACATTAGGATATGTGACGATGTTATGAATGAAAATATTAGGGTCAATACCTGGCTGTCACTATGTGACCATACGAAGGATTGAATATTTTTTGAAAGGAAAGCAATAAAGTCCTTTAATTCTTCTAAATCTAAGGATTGACCCACTTTCACTATGTGAGGGTCTGCGAAGTTCCTATGTTGACATCAATGGTAGATTTGGTAAGTAGAGTCGATGTGTCTGGCAGTAGAGTATTTTGGAGGTAATGATCCTCTTCCCACATGTAGGATAAGATGGATTGTTCATCCTGACATTAAATAATATCAATGGTAGGGGAGTCTTCCTCTATCATTTCAAGTATCATTAGTGGGATAGTCTTAATTTCATTGTTAGTTTGATAAGTAAGCGGTATTAAGGTGATTGTATTGGCTAAAAAAATTCATATGGTATTGAAATGATATCATTTGTGATGATAGAGTGATATCATGAAGGGGGTGACCCTGGTTTTGTTATGGGACTAGATGTGGTGTTTGTGAAGGTGTCTGAGGAAAATATGTCAAATTCTAATCCATAATTCTCGTAAGGCTTACGAGCTTGATAAAATATTAGGTCATGTATTCCTTATTCATAATGTCTTAAGCTGAAAATTTTCCAGGCACATCGATGGATGTATATCTATAGAAAGGTTTGATTGTATAAGAATGAAAAATTATATGTGATGGTTTAGTGTGATGTCGATTATCATGATATGGGTAAGGAAGATCGATCCTCCATAGACAAGGTTGGTTTTGAGATGAGGGGGATAAAGGAGATGATGTCTCCAATGTTGGGATCATATATGGGTTGTTTATTAGGCCTCCGATATGAGTAGTGTAGGGGATGAATTAAGGGTCAAGAGGTGATATTCCCCTAGTGAGAGTCATTTCATGACATCCTAAAAGGAGGTGTCATCTGGTAAGTTAGATGTAGAGATGGAGGAACTAGAAGAGGATTGATAAGAAGAATCTTAGTTCATTTTAGGAATGAGTAAGTCATTTTTCCTGTAATTCATATAACATGCTTTGAAGGGGTTTGGGTTAGATGACATAGTGAAGGTCTTACCTTCATATTCGTATTTGAGACAACAATGTAGATTGGATGGGATATAGTGTATAATGTGTATCCAAGGCCATCATAACAACATATTTTATTAAAACTCTCCCTCCACAAAATAGAATAGCTTCTAAAGACATGTAACACCCTACTTTACTGGGAAGAATAAACGTGCCTAAAGTAAGGGAAATGATGTCGTTAAAGGATCACAATACTGCAGGTGATTGAGGGACATTAGTGTTAGGTAATTGTATCAAATTACAATCATGTGATGATAGGATGTTAATACTTGCGTCATTGTCAATCATAACTCTTTTTACAAGAGTATCATTGATTTGGGCAGTGATAATAGAGGAAGGTCATGATCTTTTGGTTACAAAGAAGGGATATCAGAATCATCAAAGGTGATGGTGGTAGACATTTTGAGAGTTCCGATTAGGTTTTTGAATGGTTTCAGATCATCAGATGGTACAGATATAGATTGAAGGGCCTCAATCATCACTTGTTGATGTTATGGTGAGGTTTAGATGAGTTCGTAGAGGGAAATTTTCACGGGTGATTGATGAAGTTTCTTGATGATGATAATATTTATAGGGGAGGTGGTTTGTTTTTGTGGAGTGGTAAGGATTGATACCTTTTCCTTAAAAGGGAGTGGATGACTAGGTAATTCAGGCGTGAGAGGGATGGAGACCTTGGGCCTATTTTGATATGAAGCTTTAGGGTCATGTGTGCTGGCTCTGGTAGTTATGTGAAATACATTGATCTAATGGAGTGGGTTGACACTGGATAGTTTGTTTAGAGAGTATAGGTTTGGAGGTCGAACGAGTTTTTTTGTGTGTGATTTATATATTCCTTGTTTGCATTAAGAATCCCTTTGTTGGGAAGACTGTGAATGACAACATGAGAGGGATTTACATTCCTTAGTAGTGTGTCCTGAAGTATGATGATACTTACAAAATTCTTCAAAATTATGCCAAGAGGGTTTCCACCCTCAAGGGCTAGGTGATTTAAGCAGAGGTAATGTTATCATGGATAGTTGTATAATCCTTCTCAAGGGTTCTTGTATAGTATCATGTTGGAGCTGACCTTAAGGGGGCTTGTGTTTCATCTAATGGTCTGGAAAGTAAGATGGATAGGGTTATTTTTAGTGTGATACGTCTAGGTTCTAGTCCAAAATTGACCTTAGATTATGTGACCTTAATTGTAAATTTAGATGAGAGACCGGGTCCCAAGGATGGAAGGCAAGAGCTTTGTATTTTGCGATGAGGTGTTTTGACTATTTTCGGACATAGTTTTTTTTTCTAGATTGGTGATTTGGCATCAAAGCTTGTTGTTGTGGGTAAGGAGGCTACTAGTAGATTTTTTGGTAGCTAGGAGGTTGATTACTCCATTGATTCCCTCCTCTCCAAGGTTGTTTCCATAAATAAGGATATTGTTACCACTATGGGGCTAGGAGCTGAGGTTACCATGGTTGTTGATATGTGCTAGGGTAAGGAGCCCATCCTTACTGAGTATTAGCCCAAGGTGGGGGTTGCATATATGAATTAGTAGCCCAATTTTGAAAAGATAACATAGGATATTGTTACATACCTCCTTGTCTTGGCATTCGTGGCTTTCTTTGGGAAACATAGAAAACTTTCCCATCCTCCATTTCTATCATTTTGAACTCTAGTTTAGCCTCCTTTCCTTCTGTAATGTTGGCTAGTCCCCTACATTTTCAATCAACTTTCTTTATTCTGTAATAATGGTAGAACTCCACAATTACTACCTCTGCATCCTCTCTCTTCTTCTTTGCATGTAGAGCATTAAGCGGGGTTGTCATGTCATTAACTATTTCTTGTTTCATCTTCTTAAACATGTTTACAATTTTTGACTTAGATATTTCCCTAATTCCTTTGGCAGTTGCTCCACCCTTTGATCTAACACTTCTTATTCTTTCCATGGTTGCTCTAGAATAGTTCTTTTTGATTTAATAAATTTCCTCAAATTTGGCCTTGGAAATGTTTCTAGCTATTATTAAGTCCAAAGCAGCCATATCTTCCTCACCGAGTCTTTTTAAGAAGAGTAACTTGAGAGACTCAGGAGGTAAATTTGTGTGTCCTGACTTCTAAACATAAAATAGGAATCTCTCGAGGTAATATTCTAGTGGCTCATCTTCCATCTGTGCCATCTTGAAGAGTTCATATCCTCATATGCTATTTGGCTTAGAGTAGTCTTGGTACTTGGTCAAAAATATTTCCTTCATCTGCTGTTAGATAGTAACGATATCTTTTCCTCAAACCATAAACCATGTCAAGGATGCATCCTTGAGTGTAGCAGGGAAAAACTGATGTGCATCAGTTGTGTAGTCATAACTCCTCCATAAGACATCAAACTCAAACAAGAAAGTGTTTTGGTCTTCAGTCATAGATCCATGAAATTTTGGAACAAATGATAGAGATATGTTCTTCATTTGAGCAACCTGATTGTTATTGGAGATAGGAAACTCAAATGTGGTTAGTTCCCCATCTTCCACATTTTGATTCATTTCCTCTACCATGTTTGGTTGTTCAAGAATAGCTTCATAGATCTCACTGGGAAGGGGATGTTCTATCAACAAACCCTATATAGAAGAGGATGTTTCTTCTTTAGAATTAGAAGTAATTTCTGTTATTTGAGGATTGGGTAAGAATCTACCAGGGGCATCTCTACAATGGTTCATATATCAACTGAATCAACTCAATCAACATTCATTAGTTGGGGGGGTTTGAAGGTGGAATTTCTACAACCTAGTATGTTCCAAGAAATTCAGAAATGCAAAACCTCACAAAAATCCTATAACTTGGCAATATCCCCGACAACGATGTCAAAAATGGTGGTGTAAGTCAACTTGCACCAATTGACATGATGTACATTGAACCAAATTTATTTAATTATCAAAATAGGGAGCGTAGATTTGAAATAATGCCAGTGTTATATGCATAGTTATAGTAATTTAAGAGGTTAGAAAGGAAATATATGTCACATCATAAAGCTGAAAGTAAAGTAATAATTAAACTGGAAAATGAACTAGTGCTAATTTCTATTGCTAAAATAGAGTTACAGATTCAGAAATTAGATTGCTCCTAAATAAACATGTATGAAATAAAAAAATGGATGGGATGTAGTGGAGCCCAAATGGGCCCTGACTTGGGTGTTAATCCCTTCCTAACTCTGTGACTAAGAACTAAATGACAAAATTCAAATATTTATTGATTTTTAGGAAGCATTACATTAAGGAATAAAATATCATAGTGATCTCTATTTTCTAATTCCAAATTTGGATCTTGAATCTCCTTACTAACCACTATCATTTACAAGGCACCATCCCTTTCCTTTATATTGTATCATTTATAACATGTGAGAAGAAGAAGAATACAAAAAGGAGTTCTCAATCAAGACAAGTGAGAGATTCAACACATGTTTGAAATACACAAGTGTTTGATTAACAATCAATTGTCCATGAAACACACAACAAGTGTTAATCTAACAACTAGTTCTTTGTCAATGACCAAATAAAATATTGATTTGTTTCCCAACTTTCCACGTTCTTATTGTAACTTCCTCTCCAATGGCATGTAAGGAATTGAGCACCATAACTCCATGTTTCCAAATATCTTCATAAATGTGGGCTCTTTGCTGTGAATGATTTCCTTTGGCTCCGAATGAGTTGTTGCAGATAAGTTCTTTGGCTGTGGATGAGTTGCTGTAGACAGGTTCCTTCATTGCATGTGGAAAATTACTTATAACCAAGAGTGACATCAACACATATAAAATCATCGAAACAATTTATTGGGATGACAAGAATAAATGCACACATAATATCACAAAATAAAGACAACTAGATATAGCTATATTAATTAGTCATTATGCCACAAGTTCATGGTTGTAATGGTGATGTTCAATAATGTTCCTTGGAAATACATAGACGTGGCTACAAAATCTTATCAAAATAAAAAAGATGAGTTGTTATGAAAGTAATTTATACAACTCATTAGGTTGGAAGATCTTCATTGTTACTCGATCTTTGTCATTTTGGTTTCATTGTTAGGTCATTGGTGACACTTGTAACACACAAAAAAATGACTAGTTACACATGCCCAAAAACCACATCAAATCTATTAAAAAATATGTAGAATGTGGAGTCAGACTGACCCCGACGATCACCCAAAGAGTGAATTTATGACCAAGTTTTGCACTACATCTCAGACTCCATGTAGTTCTTTGCATGTGTGTATCTGTGTCCCGTGCCCTAGGTTGCCCTTGTACAATTTGCACATTGATAGCGGGCTGGATCTAGATTGTCACAAATATGAAAAATGTGTGTGCTGGAATAAAATGAATTCCCCTCCTATGTAGTTTATGTAGACCAACGCAATCCTTGTCCCTTGTATAAATGTGCTAGATGTATGCTTTGTAGTGCTCTTGTCCCTTTGTGTAAGCTTAGGTGGTGATAAATAATGCTTTTGGTGCTTGGAATTCTATTTAGAAGAAGTAACTAAGTATATATATGATTCCCTTGTTTGAATTTCGTAATTGAAAACTAAAAGGCTGACCCAAAGTGTTAAAATGTGACCAAGAAGCGAAAAGGACCCAAAAGAGTAAAAATAAGAAAGAGAGGGCCAGGAGCGCCTAGGATGGACAAGAGCGCTTGGGTGCTTCTTTCCTAAGTGGGTGCTAGTGTTTAAGGCCATCAAAAGGTAAATCAATCATGTGCCGACAAAACTGTAAGATGTATAAAGCCAATAAAGTGCAAGAGATAAAGTGACCAAAAGACCAAAAGGAGTTGTCAACCACCAATATTCTTACTGAGGAATCACATATACATTAGTATGCTTTAGGACCTAGAAATGTACCGAAGTGCATAGATTTTTTGTTTATAGATTGTGTCCCAACAGAATTTTGATCATGATTTTTTATGCGTCAAATCTATGTCTTCAATTATGCTCTGTGCAATAAATTGGAACAATTTATACACAGTCCATTGTGTCATCTTATGCACGATGTATAAATATATTTTGTTCAGCTTCGTCCATCTTTCTGCTCCTGCCAGCTTAGAGGTAAGTAGTTGCATTATGACTCTTGTACCAAGATCCTTTATTTTATCAACTGACATGGACTTTCCCACACATTTTCAGTTGAGGATATTTTCAATTTTTTCCACCTCCCTATCATCCTCAAGGGATTACATTAAATATTCTCCTTGGTTGTTCAGTCCTATTGCCTTGCTAATCAGGTGGCATAAAATTCTCATGTGTTGACCTACAAAATAGAAATACCCTTATCTTATACGTGAGATAAGGTATTGGAACAATTCAGTGGGATTGTTAAAGAGAGGAAAATTTATTAGTTGAAGTACCCATGTTTTATCCAATATCTTCTTTATAATATTATCATAAATGGCATTCCCCTCACTGTCATTTTGTCTTGTTGGGTGCACCATTTCTTTTTCTAATTTTCTATCCACCCATGTAAAAAAATATTGTAATCTGACATTTTTGTTGACTTTACTTGAGTCTTCCACTGCCCTATTCTTTCAGTCTCCTCTAGGTATTGCATCTCAAATTTTATAGTTGGCACACTAGGACTTTGGTCCTTATTGACCTTCTTAACAACAACCATAGACTTCTTGCCCTTATGGGTGTCAAAGAACATGTTCATGCTTCCCCTATTAGTACTTCCTTTATGACAACTACTTCTTCCTCACCACCCATGTCTTCTTTAATGGTTGTGCCTTCTAATTCACTTCTAGATATTGAACTTGACATACTTGTAGAGCCTGGTGTAGAGCCTGGGGTTGTTGCACCTAAATATTTTTCTTGCACCTTTTCCAATTAGTTTTCCCTTTTCTGCTTAGCTCAGTAACTAATTTGGTTTACCCTAGGGTGGTTGATTGCACCAAAGTTCATTGTCCTGGTGGGGAAAATCAACCTCCACATTAATTTCATGTGCATTCTTCTTTCTTGAATCCCCACAATAATACCTTGTACCATCAACTTTTTTCCCCAACACAAAACATAGCACAGTTTTTTGTGCACTTCAACGTTGTGTATGAAGTGTAGTGATCATGTGCTTGTAGAAAACACAAAACATTAAAACAAGTTACATGAATTTCCTTCACTTACTACATGCATGAAAGGAAAATCAGTCTAAAAATTGAAATAAAAGCTAATCTAATGGCATACACTTATTTTCATTACAACATTACTTTATTAGAAACAGGGGGTTTAGTGTACTCCCATTGAAGTATCATAGAAGTAATTCCCCTCGAAGGTCCATTAATTTGTATGCCCCATTTGGCAATATTGCTACTATCTAATAGGGACCTAACCAATGTGTCTTGAATTTTCTTAGGACACACAAAATTTGAATCATACAATAAAAAAATTGTGCCCACTTTAATAGTATTATTTTTGAGGTTACGATCATGCCACACCTTTTTTCTTACTTTCTAAATATTTTGTGACCATTGTACTTGTAACCTGGTTTCTTCCAATTGTAACGAATTTGTCAAGCATTCAATAATTGAATCTTCGTCATCTAAATTTTTAATTCTAGAACTTTGTTGCGATGAGTTGATGAATTATATTAGAAACACTGCTTCCATCCCATAGACACTTGTTGAAATAGAGTTACTTTATTGAGGAAATTGTATCTTGTTTGGTAGGCCTAAAGCACCGTTGAAACCTTATCATCCCAATCCTTGTGTAACACGTCACAAATATTTTTTAAGGTGTGACTCAATACCTTATTGGATGTTTCAATTGTTCCATTATCTTGGAGATGATATGGTGTTGTCTTGTGGTGCATAACCATAAAATCTTGTAACAAAATCCTTATAGTATAATTTAAAAAGTGTGTCCCTCGATCACTTGTTAATCTCAATGGACATCCAAATCGACTAATGATGTTTTCCCATAGGAACCTGGATATGGTTGTTGTACATTATTTTGTTGGCATGACCTCTACCCACCTTATTACATAGTTTGTTGTTGTGATTATATAACACAATCCACTTCTTTATGAAGCATGATCAATTGGTCCCACAAAGTCAATTTCCCATTTTGTAAATGGTGTTTGCATTATTATAAGTATTAAAGGTAGTTTATTATGCTTTCTCGGTTTGTTGATTCGTCGGAATTGGTCACATGCCTTGGCATGTGCATTAGCACATTATATAAAAATTTCCATTATAGCCCTGTGTTGAGAATATTTCGGGTACTAACTTCCCCACCGCAATGGCCTCATGCAATCCCTTCATGTGTTTCGTTGAGAATATCTTCCCTCTCATGATCTATGATGCATTGCCTTAAGATCTCATCACACCCCATCTTGTAAATTTATTCTCCTGTTAACTGGGATGGTGCAACTTTAGTAGCTAGTTGTTTTTTTTGACCCATTGTATAGTTTTCTGGCGTAACTCCATGTTGTATAAAATAAATTACATCTTCCAATTCATCAAAAGTATTGTGTATTTTTAACAATTGTGTGTCTTACATTCCTTCTTCTATTGACTTTTCCCTCTTGCCTATTTATATGTGTGATAAATGATCAGGCCTGACATTATTTTTTGGCTTCAGAACCATTGAAAAGTGGAATTCTTGAAAAAGTATAATCCATCTACATATCCTCCCATGTAATACTACTTTATTTAGCAAGTGTTTTAGAGCCATGTGATGTGTAAAGAACACAAAAGGATTTTCCAAAAGATAGTGTCTAAATTTTTGAAGTGCATAAACCATTGATAGGCCTTCTCTCTTTGTGGTCGTATAATTTCTTTGTGCACGTGTCAATTTTTGACTTGAAAAATATATAGGATGATCCAAATTCCCTTCTCTTGGTTACACTAGTATTGCTCCAACAACAATTCTTGATGCTTCCATGTACACATGGAATGTCATATTCCGATATGGAAATTGTAAAATGGGATTTTGTGTTAATTTCTCCTTTAATTGTTCAAACACTTTCTATTGTTCTATACCCCACTCAAATTCTCTTGTTTTTCGCAGTAGCTTTTCCAACAGTGTTACAATCTTGTCATAATCTTTGATAAAATTTCTATAGTATATGAAATGTCCTAAAAATGTGTAGACCTTCTCTCTATTTTTTGTGGTGGCCCGAGGTGAATTATTAATGTGATTTTAGCTGGATCCACCAACAACTTATCCTTACAGATTATATGCCCTAGCAGGGTACCAAACGATGTTGTAAACAAACATTCCTTTAAATTAAGGGAAATATGCATATGTTTGTAACACTTAAAAATTGGTCTCAAATTATTGCAATGATCGAACACCAATATATAGATTGTCCAATCATCCAAGTGTACCTGAAGAAAATTTAAGATGAAGTCTTCAAATGTGGTTACAACGATGCACAAAAAGACTACATGTGCATTTTTTAGTCCAAATGGCATGACCGTATAGATGAATGATCCCCATTTGGTCACAAAATTTGTATTTTCCTTATATTCCTCGAAAATTTGACCTGATGATACCTAAAAAATCCATTTGTGAAGTTATATATTTCCCTTTATGCAACCCCTTCTAAAATTTCTTCTATAAAAGATGCAGGAAATGGGTCAATTATGCATACTAAGTTTAAAACTCATTAGTCCACACAAACTCATACGAACTCATATTTATTTATATTTACCACCATAGGACTCACCCATTATGAATCTTTTATAGGTATAACGACTCTTGCGGCTAGCATGTTGTCAATATCTTGTTTAACTTTTGAACATAAGTTGGGATTCATTCGGTATGGGCACTTTATAACTGGTTTGGCCCCTTCAATCAATTTGATTTGCATTGTTCCTAGAGATGGGGTAAACCTCTTCATTTCATGGTATCTTATAGGTAATATATCATCATATTTTCATAATAGTTCAATAATCTTTGTTATTTCTTGTTCACCCCAGTAGTTGTCAATTGTTGCCAATTTTAGTTCATTTTCACTACCTATGTTGACTTGTTTTGATTTGAATGGTTTATCCTATGGTCGACTTCTTGGTTTCTTCTTGTTTATAACCTTTCTAGATATGATACATCTATATTTAGATGATAGTCATTGGCCTCATCCTCTACTTGTCGTACAACTTGCGTGTCTAATTTTTATGTTTCCATTCTTCGTCATCTTCCTCACTTAAATCACTTTTCATAGATCCTTCCTCAATGTAGTTTTTAGTGGGATCCTCTTTTCCTTATGTAATGAAAAAACCATTTATTCCACAACTAAAAAATCTCCAAATATTTTTACTTTGATACATTGAAGGGGGTAACTTAGCCGAGAAATTGATGTATTAAAAGAAAAAAGTATGTATAAATCCTTGTTTTAGTTTTATCAAGGAACTTGTGTCTCTATGCAACTCACATATGACATACCATGTGCATGATCATACTTGTAATTATGATAGAATGCATGGGTTTGTAGCTTTGGTTTAATCTTTTCAGTAGTTGTCCATAATTCCACACACTTTTGAAGATGTTCCTCTGGTCTAGGGATTCCATTGTAGTTGGGGTATCTTCACATTGCATTATTTCACTCAAACCTAGCGAACATAGATTATTGTAATTACACCCACATTGTCAACATTACCCTATGTGTTTCCCACCATCTTGTTGTGGTTCCCTTCAACAAGTATATTAAACAATTAAGTCATGTTTTTTTGGGCTACATATAAACTTCTATTTTATTGATGAAATCCTATACATTTTCACTTCAACTAAAAGTTGGTGGGTTCTAGGTGTATTCCTCACTTATCCTTCTAATAATTCAACTAATATAGTTAGGAAATTTGATAAGTGGAAACTTTGACATGTTTATAATAATTCCAAAATCTCTCCATAACAATTCATTTAGCCCATGTGCCTAATCATCACATGCCACGCTAGTTTTATTAGATATTGACTGGTTATAAACCCACATTATTTCACCTTCTGGTACAGGTTTATAGTTTTCTAACCATGTAGCTTGTATGTTGTATATGCACTCTAAATATTCATATGCTTCCACATTTTCTATATATGGTGCACTCTATTTTGGGTCCACTAGAAATCTTATGCACCAAGTTCCATTTTGAAAGCTGACATACCATTTCTTGAATTGCAATTCAATATTATTTGCATAGCACCAAAGCCTTCCTAGTAGCGCTAGAAAATTATCTGCTGCAACCAGTGGTACTACTTCAAAATCTCCATGGAACTTCAATCTCATTATACTAATGACGGCATTCTTTAGGACCCTGATAGGCATTACCTGTGTTTTGTTTGCCATGAATAATACATGTCTGAATGGATGCACCATTGGTTTCCCCATTCTGTTCCAAGCATCCATTATGAGAATATTAATCTCCACACCTATGTTGACCAATATTTCATTGATGTTCCAATCATCTATGCAAGAATCAACCAATATTTCTCTATCAAATCCCTCTGTCTTTTTTTATTTCACAGTCTGTGTTTATGTATTCTCAGATTTTTTCCTAGCGCCATATTTCATAATTTACATGACAACCATTGGCCTAGTGTTGTCATGCTAAATATATAGCATGAAAAAATGATTTTTTTAAATCATGAAAACTAAGCCCACAATTTGAAAATCTCTCTCCCAGTCATTATGAACCCTTCCTACGGCCAACCCATCATCTCATGCAACGCTTTCGGGTCTGTGGCATCCTTATTATGACTGAGAGGAAAGTGATAACATGGTTTTTAAGTGTGTTTCATGTGTACACAAATTGTTCCAAGTTGGTTTCATGATGATACTAAGTCCTAAGGTGGAATAATGCTCTCCAAAGCACTAAATTGGCTATTTTTAGCCATATTATAGCATGAGGACATCCCCTAAAAGTTGATTGGTAAGGATCAACCCATCTGGGAGTTGTGAAAGAGAGAAATGAAGTGATCAAAGGTATTTCAGGGAAAATTTGTGGAGGTAATTGATGTCGGGAACAATTTAAGTGAAACCAGGTCATTTTGGGCACAAGGAATGAAGGCTCCAATAAAGAAAGTCACCTTGTTTTGAGGATTCTAGGAGTTCCGGGAGGATTTTGAAGCTCATAAAATAGTAAATGGAAATATCTTGGAATTATCCACATGATGGACACATTAATTTTTGTCTAAGTCTTCAATATATTTAGTGATAACTCAAGTCGCTATTACTTCTCCTTCATTCCAAAAGGGTGAATGGTGCCATAACTATAATTTCAAGTTGAATCAAGTATTTAGAATGGTTTAAATAAAATCATTGTGTTCCTTGAATTCAAAATAATATAAGGTTTCACCTCTGAACACCAATTTTTTCTCTAAAGGCAGAAAAAGTGACTTGTGTGTTCTAAGTTTGCATTGGGATGATGACATCAACATCACTTAAAGGCTTGAGTGCACTTTTGGACCTTGTGTGTCCCATTTGATTTGTCCTAAGGTGAAATGGAACATGAGGGAAACAAAAGTGTGACCCATATGCATTCTCTTCTTGCGTCACTTAAAACTTGTGAACTTTGGTGGTTAGGTAAACATAATGCAAAATAAAACCCCCTCCTCATGTTGTGGACCCTGTTAAAGCATTTTTCAAGGCTAAGTTCCCCCTTTTATTTTTCCTAAGGTACAAGGGACATGAAATACAAAAAATTGTGCTCCCCCCCTCTTAGTTAGCCCCTAGACACATGAAAAACCTCAGTTGATCCCAGAGTGCTAGTTTTTAGCCCTCTCTATCTCACTCTCATGAAACCATGAGATGATAATTGGCATGATTTGATGCAAGGAACATTTTTTTGTCACTTTTTTTCCCTTTCCCCTATTTTCCCCTATTGTTTAGGGTGTAACTCCATATCAACCCTTGTCTGATCCTGATTAAGCATGTTTGGGTTAAGCATGAGTTAAGGTTTGCAAGTGAAGTAGAAAAGCCTAATATTTAAACACTTAACCATTTTTTAGTTTTAAAACTTGATTTTCCCCTCCAAATATCTTTCCCATGTTGTTATTCTATTGAAAATATGCCAAACAAATTATATACTAAAAATGGAAAGTTACTCATATCTCCCAAACCCCTTGTCCAATTTCTATGAATTTTAACAACTCCTCAAAAATGCCTTTTAAATGATTCCAACATTGCATCCAATGGTGGTCTACATGTTTTTAATTTCTAGAAAAATTTCTTGTTATCACGAAATTACAGAAAACCCCTGAATGACTTGAGTGTGGATTGAGCATTCAGTGTAATTTGTGTTACATTGGGTTGCCTCTCAAGCTGTGGGACTTGCGTGCTTGAGATAACCCTCTAGAGAAGGTTGGTTCCTTCTCCTAAACTACTTGCCACCATCTACTTCTAATGTAGGAAAAACTATCTAATCCTAATCTAACATTCCAAGGGACCATGGAGAGAGAGAGAGAGTGCATGAAAAAAAATCCTACACTAACAACGGTGATACACCAGAAAAGGAGGGTGGTAGCCAAGAATCCAACTGCTTGAAATGGAGAGAAGTGAGAAATGGAGAGGGTGGACAAAATGAACCACATGAAAAAGATAAATTCACCTAGAAACCCACTTCATACCCATTAAAAAAAGCTCCCCCAAACCTACATTAAACATCAGAATATGCATGGTATACCCTGCAATGAAGAGAGGCAAGTAGAGATAACAAAATATGTGAAGGATGGAAAAAATGCATCACAAAAACATAGTTTATTTCTCCATGAGTTTACACAGGACATCACTAGCGGGAAAGAGGTAAGGAAATTCCATTACAAATCTTGAAAAGGAGGCTTAAGATCCACATTCAATGCTACAGAGAAGAAAGAGAGAGGGTGTAGGAGAAAAATGACCAATCCTTAACAAATGAGCCCAAGATTACAATATATAGAACTAAGAAGAGAGATAAAGAACAATCCAAAAATTTCCTTTTCAAACACTTTTAAGATGTAATAAATGAGTTCAATTGATGGTATTTTTATTACAAAAGGCTCCCTATGCTGTCCCATGACCTACAGTTGGAGGAAAATGATGACCATGCCTCATAATTGCACTTCACACCACTAATAAAATCATTATTCTGAATTGGGTTGGTTTTCCAAGAAATTCTCCATAAAATCTTCATGGATATCTTAATTTCTTGATTGTTGTGTGAAGTTCTTAGAATTATGATTCCAATGAGACCAATTTTGCATGATTCTATTAAGGGACGCAAAAGTTATGGCTCCGTGAGTGATAACAATTGTTTTTAGTTTCACAGGTCTTCCTTCAACTCCACAGGACTGACAATTAAATCATTTGTTAGAAATCAAAGTTTAAATTATTTATTATCTTTTCAAATGTTTCCATACCATTTAAAATGATTTGGTCATTTTAAAATCCCGTGGGCCCAACTTTTGGTCTACATTATTATTTATATGGGGAGGGGTGATTGATATTTTAAAGCACTGCTGCCAGCTTGGACAAGCTAGCTCTTCCTCACATTACATCGTCAAGATTTTGTCCCTTATCAACATTCAACATTACTTGTATTGTGCGTTAGGATTTTATATCCAAGAGCCGAGTGTTTGTTACATTGGGGAATACATCCTCATTTTTCCTCGACATTCATTTTGACTGCCAAGTCCACCAACCACCTTTCAAACATCCACCTTGGCATTGCTTAGGCTTACTACTCATTCGACCACCTTATATCTCTAACTCAGTGCCATGATGACCCCTTGACTTCTGCACCATCCATCACCCACCCCAATGTTTTGTGGGCCTGAGTTATTTTCTGTAAACTCTTCTTTTCATGTCACTGGCCTTCTGTGCCAACCCAACCCAATACACCTGCATGTACGGCCTCTATTTGATTTCACTTCCACATGAATTCGCTCGCATCACCATTGACTGAGCCAATTGGGTCATTGAACCCTGCATTTCCCGCATCACTTACTCCATGGAAAGATCAACCTTTGCGAGCCCATGTGTTCCATGGGCCACTTGGGTCATCTTAACCCAACTTGCCTGCAACTCGGGCCTCCAACATCTCCGCGCTCCCATAAAGCCCCTACTTGGGCTGTTGACTGAGCCATTTTCCTGCATTACGTTCTATGGCTACCTTGGTGATTTTGGGCCTGGGAGGTCCATTCATCCCATGGGCCATTTGGACCATTTCCCTCCGCTTCTGCCATAAAACATTATTGTGGGCAACTTGGCCATTTCAAACACGAATGTCTCGGGCCATGAGCACTATTATCTTCTAAATTTGACTCGAAGTCCTCTGACTCATTTGATGACAAGGAAAAACTCACCCTCTCGAGTCGTGATTGACTTCCATTGTTTGCCTTGATTAAATATTTGGGCTCACTGTCCAATCAAGTGTTCTTCTCTGTATGCCGACTTAGATGCCTGAGCTCGCTAATCATGGTTAACTCATTCCTTGAACTCTGCCAAGAGCCTGATTTGTTGAAAACAACCTCCTCTCATGTGCATTGAACAATGATGGCTTGGCTTTCTCCTAGACAAGCTCGACACTTTACGGCCTTTCAAGAAATGATTCCTTTGCCGATGAAATCTATATCAATTCGAACGCGTGAAATAACTCATCTAGTTCATCCCAAACCATACTTTGACCAACTTCAAGCATAGAGCTCACTATTTATTCCATCTCGGTCAACTTATGGAGCTCCATTTTCTCAAAAATGATCTGATGCCCATTACAACCGCTTGGTCACCAAATGGGCTTGGTTTTTGCTTTTCGGCTCGTCCACCCCCATTGTAACTCACCACAGTGACATTGAACCAACTCGATATATCCTCCACATAGCTCGATCAAGTGGCTTGACTTAACCTGGAAATGGCATGGCTCTGCTTGATATACCTTGTAACTCGACGCTTCATAATATAACATGGCATACCTTATGAGCTTGATATGGCTCAACTAGTTCGGTGAACTGTGTATCAACCTGACTGAGCTATGATTTGAGCTCGATGATCAATTTTGACCCCTTTATACTTGGCACCTCTGTGACATAACTCAGTCCATAAAATTTCTTCCAACAACTCAGTCCATGTGTAAGTACCCTGGTCTTCTACTAGTGCGCTGAATGAGCTAGTCCTCGAGCTGAGTGTTTTTCCTTCATAAACCACACCTTCCTTAGACAATTATGACATTTTTGGATTCCCAGGTGCACTAAGTCTTAGGAGACTATATGAAGGTATCCCATAGCTATGCGTTGGATTTTATCATTTCTTTGCATGTGGCCCCCTTTGGTAGTGGCCACGATTGTAAGCCTGCCAGTTGTCCAATTTCACCAAGGTAGTGAAATTAGATAACAATTTGGTGAATCGCAGGGCCATTTACCTGCTAAATGGAGTGTGACCAACTACTTGTAGTTATCCATTGGGCATCAAGTTTGCATAATCATCATGAACTAATTTGAACTCTGAAAACTTGACCCCGGAACATTTAGAGTGTCATTGCTTACTTCCAGAATTGTCCTCCGTTGCTTGCATTCTCAACTCTCATAAGAAAATATTGAAATTTATTTTACGAGAGTAGAAAATTGTTCTTAAACTTGAATTCCACTCATTCCCGCAACTATGATCTGTGAGGCTAAATGATGGATATTTGTAACTATTGCCTCAACATCTAATTTTTTTCCAAGTATGGATAGAGGAGACTGATTTTATTGGCAAGGTGAATCCTGGTAAACATTTTGAGTGAAACACTTGTCAGTTTGGACATCATGGAACTCTATTAAGTTTTGATCTTCCTTCTTCTTTTGAATGTCCAATTTCAAACATATTGTCTTGTGTGCATGTAGAGGCTAGAGCTTATATGAATGGGTTACTGGCTGATCCTTGATTGTTTGCATAGATGTAGAGGCTTACTGTAGTTGTTATCAGAGAGAATAATCAAGATCTCATCCTTAACTAATTTTAGTTGCTATGCATTTATTTTAATTTTAATTTTGCAACTGTTACACGCAACTATGAATTTCCTACTATAACTGTAACCTATGAAAAATACACTACTAACAAGGAAGTAAAATACCAATAATCGTACCTCCTCCTTCGCGTTCCGTAGCAAACCTCAGAATGGGCTAGGAAACTTGGATTGAGCCCTGATTTTGTGATATGTAGATGCTTTTCTTCAAGACGGAGCAAGACCTTCCTGCAACAACGATCCTCTTACTTTGCACTGGATGGGAAAAATGATTATGAGGCTATTTTGGCATTAGGACGAGGCAGAATGATGTTCTTTGCTCAAAGGATGCAAGAACTTAGATATGGCATGAAAGCTTATTCTCCGTGTGTGTTTAGAGGGGAGGGGTAAGGTTGTATTTATAGCCCGAGGGAGTGATTAGCTTAGATTAATTTAAGTAATCATGGTTTGAAAATGTGGGCAAGATTAAGTGGGTGGTTTGAAAATGTGGGCAAGATTAGGTGGGTGATTTGAAAATGTGGGCAATATTAGGTGAGTGGGGGGCCACGAAGAATGGATGAGGATTTGAATTATATTTTTAATTCATAAGTGGAGGATTTTAGGTGAGTGGGGACCACGAATGGTGGGTGAGGATTTGAATTTGAATTTTTAATTCAATAGTGGAAAAACATGGAGAATAATGACATGTGGTGAGGATTAGATTATTTTTAGATTTTGAAATGGATAATTAATCAAATTATATTTGATTAATTCGAAGTGTATTTTTGTGGGAAATGAGGAAGGGAAATGAATTGATTTAGTATAGATGTGAAATTGGGGTGTCTACATTTGCCCCTCTTTGGAAGGGTACTATGAAAGTAGTGTCCTTTCAAAGAAAGTAGACGGTATGGGGGAAGAATTCAATCTACTTTTTAAAAGGTAGAGCGAATGTTTGTTGGGGAGAATAGAAAGTGGTGAGTGACGGATGTCATAGTATCCTCCAAGACAAAAATGTCATGAGAAAGATGTGATTATGGATAGAATGTGGTGATGCCCCCTCGAGAGGACTGATGAGAATGAAATATATGACAGAACTCTCGAAAAGAAAGGAAATGGATTCGGCGGAGAAGAGGATGATAATGGAGTGGAAGAGACTGGAATGACCGCACGACGCAAATGGAGAAAGGATTCAATCGACCTTGAATGCTAGGTGTGAGGGTGTGTGGGAAAGAGAAAAGGGAATGGATAGGGTTGGGGGTTGATTATGAGAAGAGTAAGGGAGATAGGGGAGGGGAAAAAAAGGAATGAAAGAGGTAGAAATAAGAGAGAGGGATGATAGGGGAAGAAGGGAATGATGAAGGACAAACAAGGTAAAAAGAGGAAAATGACAGAGTAGAGGGTGAAGGGATGAAATAGAGAGATGTGCAAAATGAAGGAAGCAACAGAGATAGTAAAGAGGGATACGTGGAAGTGAAATAAATGAGTGAGTGAAGAAAAGTAGGAAATTGGAAAGGATAAATAAGAAGGAGAAAACGAGGTGGGAGTAGGGGGTGAAATGGAGGGAAATGGAAAGAGGACAAAAGAAGAAGTAGAACGGAGAAAAAAAAGAAACTATGAGGGGCGAGGAAAGTGTGAAAAAGAGGAGAGAAAGGAAGAGAAACATATACAGAATGAACGAAAAGGTAGGGGTGGTAGAGAAAAGGGGAAGTGGTAAGAAGAAACGTGAAAATTAGGGGAGAGGAAAGGAAGATAGAACGAATACAAGGAGAAGATTGAAGTAATCACGTCATTGCGAGGAAGACCAGGGAAAAGAATAGGAGAGAAAAGAGAATGGGGGATAGAAGAGGCAATGCCAATGAGGGGACGTTAGGGAAATCCCCTTGACAATGAGTGGTGGGGAAGGGTGAAAGAAAAAATGAAGAAAAAGAGAAAGCGAATGAGGACTGGAAAGGGTAACGCCAACAAAGGGACGTTAGGGAAAACCCGTTGCCAATGAGTGGTGGGCTTAGAGGAGGGAAGGAATGAAGGGAAACTCTAGAAGGTCCAAGGGAGTGAATGAGGTCGTGCGGAATGAGGATTGATAATTTTTAGGGAAAACCCGTTGACAATTATGAGTGCGGGAAGAGAAGATGATGATGAAAGAATGATATAGGAGTATTAACAGTAATGGTGAATATGTGTGTGGGTAGAAATGTAGGGGGAATGTGAGAAGATGAAGGGGAAAGAGTGAAGAAGATGGGAGGGAGGAGTTGGGACGAAGTGAAAGCGAGGAGAGGATGGGGGTGATGAGGATGAACGAGGTGAGGATGAAGAACCAAGACATGAAAAGAATGGGAAGAAACGGTATGAAGGATGATGGATCAAGGAGGGGAAAATGGGGGAAAAGAATGTGATTGTAGGTGGAAGAGATGAGGTGTATGTTGTAAGAAGATATGTGGAGAAAGGATAATAGTAGGAGGAAAAAGTGGGTAATAGGAGATACCAGGTGGAAGAAACGATCAATAAAGTGAAATAAGAATGAGGCGGGGGAGAAGTTCACGATGACAAGTTAAGTGTAGGGAGGACCCTAACATAAGATTGTCATGTGATGGAAGTGGTTAAGTAAGATTGCCATGTGAGCAAAACTGGAGATGACAAATGGTCAAGCGAGAAGTGGTGTTTGCGAGAATCGAAAAGGAGGTGAAAGGATGTGATAATGGGGAATGCCGAGAAAAAATGAAGGGTGAAGGGTGGGTAGTGATGGGGAAAGGCAAGGAGACAGATCATCCTTAAGAGGGACTCTTAAGTGAGATCGCCATGCTGGGTGAGTGGTTAAGTAAGATTGCCAAGCAGAGGAGGGTGATAGTGGTGGTAAAAAGATGTGATGATGGGGAATGAAGAGGAAATATGGTGGTGAGATTGGAGAGTGATGGGCGAGTGTAAGATGACATGTCATGCTTAAGAGAATCTCTTAAGTAAGATCGTCATACTGCTGGAGAAGTTTCGTAGGGTCACCCAACCGACAGGGATGATATGCAAAGAGAAAGACAAAATGATATTGGGGATAGGGGTGGAATGGTAGGGTGAAGAAGATGATCGCGATGAGAAGTGGGAGAAGGAAGATGGGGGAAATATGATGGGATGGGGGAAGGCCACAGGGCAGATCAACCTTAAGTGGAAGTCTTAAGTAAGATTGCCATGCGGCTGGAATGGTTAAGTAAGATCGCCAAGCTGAGGAAGAAGAAGGATGATGTTAGAGTTGGTGGGAATAGGGTATGACAAAATGGACTGAAGGGGAACCCTCAAGTGAATTTTCCATACTACGAGAGCGTGTAAGTAGGATGACCAGGCATAAGGTGGATTTGGGGAAGGATGAGAAAAGAGTGAGTGAGGTATGCCTAAGTGGTATATGATATGAGATGAGGTGATAATAAGAAAGAAAGGACACAAAGGAGTATAACATGAATGGATGAAGGAATATATGCAGTGGAGGGTGGAGAGTGTGAGGGGAATCCTTAATTGGGATGCCCACGTGGTGAGAGTAATGATGCGGGAATGGGAAGTAGAAGAGGTGGAGTTGGAAGATGTGTTTGGTGGTGATGGTTATTTGATGAGAGGGCATGTGGTGAAGAAGCTTCTACAGCGGGAAGATCTTAGGGAGAGGGTAAACCTCCACTGAGGATTCCATATAGAAGGGGTTATTAAGTAAGATTGTCAAGCGGGAAGAAAACGGGTGAAAGGAAAGAATACCAATGGGTGAGAGGGGACAGGAATGGTGAGAAGGGTAATATGGGTATAAGCGGCGGAGGAGTAAAAATGAGAAGTGAGAATGAATGGATCAAATACATGGTGATCATGGTGGGGGAGAAGGAGCTGCTGGATAGTGAATGCTACTTGAGAAAGATCGTCAAGTAGGATTCGCAAACTGCAACGGTGATCAAGTAGGATTCGCAAACTGGAGAATGCATTAGTATGGGTGAATGGATGGGGTGCAAAGTAAGATGTTGATCATGCAGGAAGATACTCACGTGACGAAAAGCATCTTAATTTTAATATAGCACATAACAGGATGCATCGTGATATAAAAGATCAGGATGACTAGACTGTAATATGCGTGATAGCATAGACAGGGGCCATCAAAAAGGTTTGATGCCCCAGTACGATATGCAAATGGAAGAGAGCATAGACAGAGGCCATCAAGAAAGTATGATGCCCCAGTACGACATGCAATCAGATAACATAAGAATATTACAGAGAACACCAGGATATATAAAATCAAGATGCCCCCTGTAATATATCAAGATACAAGAAAGCAATTAATAATTTGCCACTAATAATGCAACACAAGAACCAGTAAACATGTCCCTAACGTGTTCCACAGTGATGATTGATTAGATGTGCCCCCAAGCAGAGGTACAAAGGATTGGGTCAGTCTCCTCAAACAAGGAAACAATGAGAGCCGGATTTTCCCCAAGCGAGGATTCACGCGAGGAGAAGTGGTTTGAAATTGGTAGTCATAAGGTGGTTGGACCATTCGTTTGGGATAATAGTTCAAAGGATGAACTGTGTTACTTATTGAGTTTTTACAATTTTGTGGATGTTTTTGGTCTTTTGAAAATTTTACAAATGTTTTTGTATTTTGGATATTTTCTAATGTTTTTGTTTTTGGATTTTTTGATTTTCTAATGTTTGTTTTTGAATTTTATAATTTTTTTGGATTTTCTAATGTTTTTGAATTTTTATGATGTTTACACTGTGTTTGGATTTTTGACGATTTTCAAATGTTTTTGGATTTTTGGATTTTTACACTGTTTTTGGATTTTTGATGATTTTCAAATGTTTTTGGATTTTTGGATTTTTACATTGTTTTTGGATTTTTGGATTTTGACACTGTTTTTGGATTTTTGGATTTTTACACTGTTTTTGGATTTTTGATGATTTTCAAATGTTTTTTGATTTTTGGATTTTTACATTGGATTTTTGGATTTTGACACTGTTTTTTGGATTTTTGATGATTTTCAAATGTTTTTTGGATTTTTGACACTGTTTTTGGATTTTTGGATTTTTACACTGTTTTTGGATTTTTGATGATTTTCAAATGTTTTTGGATTTTTGGATTTTTACATTGTTTTTGGATTTTTTTACGATTTTCAAATGTTTTTTGATTTTTACATTGTGATTGACAATTTATGGACCAGAGTGCAGACTTATTTTTGAGAGACGATGTACCGTGTTCCGCATTGTAACTTATGCTCAAAATAACATAAATTCACTTTCCATTGGCATGATATGGTGGTGATGATATGATGAAAAGAATTCCAACTCCATTCTTGACTCCACACAACTAGTAAGATGTGTGGGCTCATCACCAAGAATCAAGAAGGACGTAGGAGGTAGATAATGAATATAGAGACAAATGCTAACAACAATCCCTTTGGGAAATTGTGACTCCATTCTTCATAATGGTACTAAACCGGTTTCAAAAATAGCTTTCACTTTATGAGTCACATGCTAGACTTAGACAGTTATGTGGCCTGCTGATTGATAAGATATGAGGTTAAGGGATAGTTCTCTCTTCACTTAGGCATCTAAATTACGTGTTTGGGGATTCTATAATTTGTAAGCACTGTAAGATTTTGTATTTTTGAAATGACTCCCTATGCCTTGCCCCATGCTACTAGTGAGAAGCAAGGGCTCATCACCAAAGGCAAAATATAGGCGAGTGAATTTCCTTTTTGTTTGTTTTTTTTTTTTTTTTTTTTTTTTTTTTTTTGGAATATTTTGCAATGTTTTTATGCTTGTATGAGAATGACCCTCTACGCTTTGCCCCATGCCACTTGTAAGAGGCAAGGGTTTATCACCGAAGACAAGACGTAGACGAGTAAGGGCACCTTCCTCCATTCCTAGTCTCACACTACTAGTAAGAAGTGTGGGCTCAACACCAAAGACTATGAAGGACGAAAGATGTGACAATGAATTATTCATAAGTTATTGAATTGATGGATTTTTTTACAATAGTGCTTTGTATTTGGGAAGAAACATCTGCCCCCAATCTCAGCCCCACACGACTAGTAGGACGCGAGGGTTCAACACCGAAGACTGAGATGGACGACCAAACGAACTGGGTAACGAAGTTTAGAGCTTTGTTATGAAAGAGAGAATGTATTAGAAGGGGATATATTACCATCAGTAAGCTTCTAGGTATGACCATAGAGGAAAGCGACTGAAAGTGGAAGAAGTATGATGCTCACAAACTTAATAGGATTTATATTAGCACTTGTCTCATGATGATAAATATGAAGATGTGATTTTGATAATGAAAATGTCTGCCAATGGAAATGAATAAATTTGAATTATTTGGAGATAAGCAAGACAAAAGGAACAATGTACATGTTGTATCCTGGAATAGTGAACATCTCAAGGATAAAATTTCTTTAAATGAACTGCATTCATTGGTTCATCAAGATCTTGACCATCTGCAGTGGCCAATTTATAGGCTCCAGAGCCAAATTTAGCTGTGATTACATAGGGTCCTAACCAATTAGGCTCAAATTTTCCTTGTTTTTCTCGTTCTTTAGTGGTATTCTTTTGATTTTCTTTTAAAACAAGGTCACCAATTTCGAATTCTCTGGGTCTTACCTTTTTATGATAACTGCGTTGCAGTCGGTTTTGATAGACTTGAAGATGATTGAGAGCATTAAGTCGTTTTTCATCGAGAAGCTCAAGCTCCTGAAGCCGTGACTGTCGGTATTCATCCTCATTAATTACATCTTTAAGGGAGATCCTCAAGGATGGGAGTTCTATCTCAATAGGTAAAATGGCTTCACAACCATAAACAAGGGAAAATGGGGTGGCTCCGGTAGGCGTGCGGTAAGATGTACGGTAAGCCCAAAGAGCGGGGTAAATTTGAGTATGCCAATTTCGTCCATGGGTGTTGACAATCTTTTCCATGATGGATTTTAAGGTCTTATTGGTTGCTTCCGCTTGACCGTTGCCCTGAGGGTAGTATGGAGTAGACCATTTAAGTTTGATGTGAAAACGTTTGGCTAGGTCTTTTACATCCTGGTTTTTAAATGATTTGCCATTATCTGCAACCAGAGCGGATGGAATACCAAATCGACATATGAGATTATTGAAAATAAATTTCGATATTTGGCTACCGGTAACATAAGTGAGAGGCATAGCCTCTACCCATTTAGTGAAGTAATCGGTAGCGGTAATGATGAACTTATGTCCATCGGAAGATGTTGGTCTGATTTTACCAATGAGGTCAAGTCCCCATTGAGAGAAGGGCCATGGTGTGGTTATTGATTGTAATGCCTGGGAAGGTGCGTGGATAAGATTTCCATGCTTTTGACATGCTTGACAACGTTTGACAAAATGACATGCGTCACTTTCCATGGTGGGCCAATAGTATCCAACTCGCAAGATTTTCTTGGCTAAGGCGATACCATTCATGTGTGCTCCACAGATACCAGAATGGATTTCAGCTAAGACACTCGAGGATTCTTCCTGATTAAGACATCGGAGCAGGGTGCCATCATATCCTCGTTTATAAAGAGTTTCTGCTAAAATGGTGTAACGAGAAGCACGTTGTGCTAAAGCACGTTTATGCATTGGTTTCATGTCGGCAGGAAACGTTTTATCACGAATGAAGGTATAAAGATCGTGGTACCAAGGGTTATTCGGACCCACGATCTCACATACCATAGTGTTTTCAGGAAGATCATAGGCAGGCATTAAGAGATGTTCAACGAGAAAATGTGCCTGGGGTTGACTAGATGCGATTTCTAATAGGGACCCGATGGTTGCCATAGCATCGGCAGATTTATTACGAATTCTGGGAATTTGATCAAAGCTAATTAATCGAAAATAGCTTCGAAGACTATCCACCATGCGTTTATATGGGATAAGTTTTTCATCCTTGACCTGGTATTCATCGGTAACTTGCTTGATGATAAGTAAAGAATCACCAAATACAGCTAATTCTGTAAGATTCCAAGATATAGCCAGTTTTAACCCTGCGACGAGAGCTTCATATTCTGCGATATTGTTGGTACATGGGAATGCTAAGCGAAATGATTTGGGGATAACATGTCCGCTGGGTGTGATAAGCAAAATACCAGCCCCTGAGCCATGGAGATTACAAGATCCATCAAAAAATAGAGTCCAAGCTGGCGCGATGTCTATGTGTAGAATATCTTCATCAGGAAAAGAAAACTGAAGTGGTTCTGTGCCAGGAAGGGGTGCCTCGGCAAGTTGGTCGGCAAGGGCTTGTCCTTTAATTGCTTTTTGTGGAACAAACTCGACATCGAATTCACTAAGTAATACAACCCAACTAGACATTCTTCCCGTGAGAATGGGTCTGGACAACAAATACTTGAGAGGATCAATTTTGGCAATCAACTTAGTTGTGTGATTGAGCAAGTAATGACGTAACTTATGGAATGCAAAGGCAACCGCTAAGCATACTTTTTCGATTTGGGAATAACGTATTTCGTGCTCAATAAGTGTTCGACTAAGGTAATATACAGCCTGTTCTTTTCCTTGATTGTTATGTTGTGCTAGTAGAGCTCCTATGGCATGTTCAGTGGCAGATGTATAAAGCAACATAGGTTTATCGGCAACTGGTGACATAAGAACAGGTGGACTAGAGAGGTATTCTTTTAACTTAGCAAAAGAATCTTGGCAATCGTGGTTCCAGTGAAAGTGTGCATCTTTCTTGAGTAACTGATTAAAGTGATGGCACTTGTCAGCCAACTGTGATATGAAACGCCGAATAGATTGTATCTTTCCCTGAAGACTGCGTAATTCTTTTAGGTTTTGAGGAGGAGGCATTTCCATAATGGCTTTGACTTTGGCAGGATCCACTTCTATGCCTCTTCGTGAGACAATAAACCCTAATAATTTACCAGAGGTTACTCCAAACACACATTTCTTTGGGTTAAGACGAACCTTATACTCACGTAATCTATCGAAAATGCGTCTCAACACACTTGGATGCCCTATTCGTGTTTTAGATTTTGCTAATATATCATCAACATAATCTTCCATGATATCATGTAACATGTCATGGAAGATAACAGTCATTGCTCGTTGATAGGTAGCACCAGCATTTTTCAATCCGAAAGGCATGACCTTATAACAGAAGGTGCCCCATGGTGTAGTAAATGCCGTTTTATGTTGATCTCCTTCAGCAATACGTATTTGATTGTAACCAGAGAATCCATCCATTAAGGAGAGCATTTCATGGCCTGCCGTAGAATCAACAATCATGTCTATATTTGGCAAGGGAAAGTCATCTTTGGGACAAGCCTTGTTGATGTCACGGAAGTCTGTGCATATTCTGATGCCAGGAGTTTTCTTGGCGACAGGAACTATGTTAGATATCCATGCTGAATAATCAATAGGTTTAATGAAGTCAGCTTCCAAGAGTTTCTCGAGTTCGGCTTTAACAAGTAATGCAACTTGGGGATGCATTTTACGTAGTTTTTGCTTTACAGGTTTTGCATCTGGATGTACCACAAGATGGTGTACTACAAGAGATGGGTCCAGGCCTGGCATGTCCTTATACGTCCATGCAAATATATCTTGGAATTCAATAAGGAGTGTTGTAAATTCCATGCATTCTTGGTCAGACAGACTAATGCCAAGTTGTAAAATTTTTGGTTGTTCAGTGGTGCCAATGTTTATGTCTTTTGTTTCTTCTACAAGCATTTTAGATGTATCCTTTTCGGAGAACGATGCTAATGGTTGATGTAGGTCATCAGTGTCAGGTGTTTGTTGGAATTTTTTGACATGTTTATTGGATAAGGTGGTGGTGAGGTTTTGACTATGGGAAATCCTCTGTTTGCGCTTTTGATCCAAATTTTCTGACGGTGAAGGATCTGAATATTTTATCTCTTCGCCAAAATAGGCCGATGCATTTAGATTGATTTCAAATCCTTTTCTATGGTCTGAAGTAGGTATTTGGTCACGAGTTCCAAGGAATTCTTCGATGGCTTCATCATTTTGGAACATGTCCATGGCTACATGATGTGGTTGGCCATGGTCTATGAGACTCGGATGTGTAGGCTCAAAATTGATGACATTAATAGAAAAATGTTCAAAGGCAAGATGTGTTTCAGCGAGGTCTTCAAAAAGACTACATGGAGATCTAATTTCATTATCAGAACTGGTGTCATCATTGTCACTCGAAATTATTATGGGAGCGACATCAAACACCTTGAAACCTAGACCATGTTTACCGTGATGTTGTGTGCAATTTATAGGGTCTAAACGACCTTGTTCATTTGGACCGAGTCCTTTACCCTGCCATCGCATGTTTTTCATTATTCGGTGAGCTTTGGTAAATTGAGGGGACTCATAACATGGAGCAAAGTCGTCATTATATAACCAAGATCCTGAAGAACTTGGAATATGTTCGTTGTCAAGATGACCAAACTTTTTCCAAACTGACTGACCCATTTGGTAATTGGGATGGATTTTCAGATGTGGAGCGTTAGGTTTGCCATAGCTATGTGGGGATTTGGTGATATAAAAAGAGTCTGCCATCTTTTGAAATTGATATTCACCGCATCCCGTGTCAATGATTTTAAATGTGTGAGATGGGGGACCAATAGGTACCTCATGTGGTGGGGAAGTTAGTTTGGTAGTCTTAAAAGATGAAGAAAATGGGTTATAAGAAGAAGGGGGTGGATTGAAGGATGAAGGTTGGTTATTCACAGGAGGAGGTATCTTAATAGAGGAGGTGTGGTTGGATGAAGAAGATTGGCTAGGTGAAGAAGAAGGTGGTGTGGTGGAAGAATAATTGTTGCTGGAAGAAGAAGCTTGATTAGTGGAAGAAGATGATTGATTAGTGGGAGGAGGACTGGTGGAAGGTGGTTGACTAGCGGATGATAATGGATTGGAAAATGTGTTTTGGTTATGAGATGATGGTTTCGGATTATTGTTAGGGAGTGTATCAGGATCAATGCGTGTTTCATTAGGGATTATCCGAGGTGAAGCGTATTTATCTGTGGATGGACAATAGTGATCATGTCGATACCGTCCTTCGAGGAATCTACAATACTCAAAAGGTTGGGGATCTGCACGTAATGTAAATTCCTTGTCCAAATGAGGAAACTTAATGCATTGGTGGAATGTTGATGGGACGGCTTTCATGGCATGAATCCATGGTCGGCCGACAAGAATGTTATAGGCAACTTCTACATCTACCACATGACAAATCGTGTCTAAGGTGATGGGTCCAACTTGGAGAGGCAACGTGATTGTGCCTTCAGACTTTCTTTCGCTATTATCATACCCACGAATGGTTATGATATTGTTTTGCAAATCATTTTCAGTGTAACCTAGACAACGTAAAAGTTTCATAGAACAAATATTTAATGCTGATCCGTTGTCGATTAAGACGCGCTTGATTTTACGATGAGTTACATAACCCTCGACGTATAAAGAATGATTATTAGCGATATTGGGATTAAGCATGTCATCGGGACCAAAAGATAAAATAGGATTGGGGACTGTAAGATGTGCAATTAAAGCCTGGAATTGTTGTGAATTGATGTCCTCAGGGACACGAGCATTATTCAATGTTTGCATAAGGATGCGTTGTAGTGCGGGAGAAGAATTAAGTAGTTCCATGATTGAAATTTGTGCGGGAGTCTTCTCTAATTGTTTGACAATATTAAATGACGGCGTAGGTTGTGGAGAGGAATTGGCGGCGGAATTAGATGGTGGATTAGGAGGTGATGCCGGGGACGAAGTGGCAGATTTTTTTGTTGTAGGGACCCATATTTTTTTCTGTCTAGTGGTGATTGCGCAGTCAGTTTTGATCTTTATAGTTGCCACTAAGTCTTGGTCATAATCTATGGTCGAGATGACTGAGTCATACTCGACATTGCTTGATGATTGACCCTTATCTTTTGAATTTTTATCATGGTTAGGGAATGGATTTTTGAACATGTGAAGTTTTTCATTAGGTGTTTTTGTCTCAGAAGTATTTTCGACTTCTATGTCTCCACGTTCAATCAGGTCTTGGACGTAATGGCGGAGTTGCATGCATCGATCTGTGGAGTGCCCTTTTATGCGATGGTAATCACAATATTCATTGTCTTTATACCAATTTGGTTTAGGTTGTCCTTCTTCGAAGGGTCTGACAATGGGATATGTAATCATATTAGCATTTGCCAAATGACGAAAGACACTAGATAGACTTTCTCCCAGAGGAGTGAACTCTCTTCGTCGATCCCGAGAAGGAACTTCCTTTCTAGGGATAATGATTGGTTGTTTAGATTTTAACGTGGTGGTGGGATGGTTTTGGACATTTCAGACATGGCGGGAATCAGTAACACCATCGTTGACGATATTTCGATTCCGGTTAAAGAATTTAGATTTGTCCTGGTTTGGAGGAGTGTCTCGATAAGGTTGGTCTCTAAAGGGTGCTTTAAGTAAGCCCTTAGAAATGAGGGCTTTTTCGATTTGTGTCCCCTTTTCGATGACTTCTTCAAAACTATTCAGACAATGCATTTGCATGTGGAATGATAATTCGGCATTGAGATTAGGGACAAAAATGCTAACTAGTTGTTTCTCAGGTACTGAGCAGGGAAATCGGCTTGCAATTCCGCGCCATCGTTGTAAAAAGGAAGCAAAATTTTCGTTTGGCCTTTGCCTAGTGTTGCAGAGATCAAGCATGGTTATCTCTGAGTCTAGGTTATAAGAAAAATGTTTGACAAATTTCTCTGATAAGTCTGCAAATGTCGTGACCGACCCTTTGGGTAGATGGAAAAACCAGTCTAAAGCTTGTCCTCCTAAACTTTGGGGGAATAATCGTAAAAGGTACGTGTCTCGATAGGCAACTTCCTGACATTGCATGTAAAATTCCTTGACATGTTCACGGGGGTCACCTTTGCTTTTGTATTTATCAAACTTAGGGATTTCAAAGGATGGCGGAAATGGTAATCGTGATATTTCTGTATCAAATGGATAAGGACACAATTCTTCAAAGTTGAATTGTTTCGATTGTTTTTGCAGTCCCTGAATGGTGTCTTTCATAAGTTTCCATTCTTGTGCAAATGGAGAAGCGGGGGACGGTTTATCAAACATGTCGCGAGTATTAGAATCTAGATTGAGGTCTTTTAATCTTTCAGCTCTAATCGTTGTTTCCTCAAGTTTCTTTGTTAAATCTTGGATTTTAGTGAATAATTCTTCGGCCGAAGAACCATTTGGATTGTTTGGTATTTCATTGTGATAACTAGATTCACCATTGTCGATGAGTTTGTTTAAATTTTCGGTCCCGAAGTCAGGGGGTAGTTTTGCCCCCATGGCTAGGATGCGTAACAGATATTCATTTTTGTTTTGTTCTATCACCCTATTGACTTGTTCTTGTTCTTCAGTGGTGAGTTCTGGTTGTGCGACTTCTTCGTCGTCATTTTCACGATTGTGACTGCGAGTGAATACCATTATGACTTTGATTACTTTGGATTTATCGTGAATAAGCTTGTGATGACTGATAAGGAGAGTAACTCAAACAAGTTATCTCAATATGATGATGATGTAACTCGAGACGAGTTATTAGACGATTTGTTGCACGTTGTGTAGATTTGACTTAAATAAGCTCTGGACTATTGACGGGGAGAGTAACCTGAATAGGTTAATCACGATATGGTTGTGAAAGGATTTGTGTTGGCTATGATTTGGATAAATGTGATGGTGGACAGAATAATGAGTGAACTCAAACAAGTTACCCAATATTAGTTTGATATAGCTGGAAACAAGCTATGGATGATGTTTTGACAATTGACAATATGGGGAGTGAATGCTAGTCACTCAATATCAGTTGGATATAGCCGATGCCAAGTTATGACAAATGTATTGTTGGATGAGGTAAGCTAATGAAATTGGTGTGATGGTTTGATCTGTGTTGTTGGATTGTTTGGATGTTTTCGCTTGGTATTGAATTGGTCGAGAACTGATTTTTTTGTGGAACACAACTAGGGTCTGAACTTTTACAATGAACACATTGATATCAGCCAAGTTTTATGATAAAAAAAAATGCTAAACTATTGTGTTTTCAAACAGCAAGCAGTCATGTGGATTCAATTGTTTTGGCTTATGAGGTAACTTCTTCAGGAATGATCATTGTTTCATGCAATCATACAAGTATGCTGTGAAATGGTGGATGCAGGCTCTTATTACTCCAAGAAGATGCGTCCTCCGATATACCCTAGTCCTGATATACCTAATTCTGTACGGGGACAGAATTGGTACGGGGAACCCTTAGAGCACTGGAGGAGACTCACCAATTCTTACTTGCCTGTTTCGGAGTGAATCACCACGTCCAGAACAGGTTTTGTGAAAAGGTGGAAGGTGATGGAGGGATGAATGTGTATGGTGTCCTTATAACTCCCCGAAGATTTACAGGGACGATGCCCAGGCTTCGTTGTTACAGCTATTTAGGCGTGACTCGCATGCGCTGCACGACAGCATTACCTGTAAGTGAAGAGCAGCGGCGAGGTAAATACCGAACGCTGTGATGAGACTAGGTCTCAAAGTGCAATGCAGATGCAAATGTTGTTGGTGCGTGGTAGTCAAGTCCACGTCACCGATGTAGCTTTGGTGGTGATGAAATCCACCTTGTCTACGTGTAAAAACAATATGATAAAGTGATTAAACGCAGGGTTCTTTCCAACTTGAAATAAATCACTAGCAGAAAATAATTGCGTACCTGAGCGTACTTTTTGTTTTTTTTTGTTTCAGCAATTGTCTTTAAATGGTGGTATTTTTGCGGGATTTTTGTTGTTTTTGTTTTTGTTTTTGTTTTTGACAATATTCCAGCAACGCGGTTCTACAGAAAACAAATTAGTAGTTATCCTGCAAATGAAATGTTAGAAAAGTGATCGTGGTTGTTTTTGATTTGCCAGATCGCTCAAAGGCGCAGGAAAAGAGCATACACAACCAACGACCAAAAAAATATTAAGAATATGACAAAGGAAAATAATTATTAAAATGACAGTTGAAAAACAAAGCTAGAGGATCCTGCAATGTTAGAACAAGAAACTAAAAAATTGTGACCGTTTCTGATTTTCTAGATCGCTTGAAGGCGCAAGAAAAGAGCATACGCGGATACAATTAAAATAGTTTTTTTTTTAAATATTAATAATTATTGCAATTAATCATGATTGCGAAATAGCGATAATGATTATGTTCACAAAAAATAAAAATGATGAAAGAAGAGGGTGAAAACGTTACCGAGAAGTGTTTTCGTGGAAAATTTAAATGTAAGGCAAAAAATTAAAAATAAAAATTATTTTCTAAAGCTTGAGTGGCCTCACGTTTCTGATTTCCAAGATCACTTTTGAAGTGCGAGGAAAGAGCATACGTGTGAGGATGTTTCGTGAAATAAAAATTAAAAAATAAAAATAAATAAAACTATAATTTTGTTGTTTTTTTGTTAAAAAGACAGGTGTTAGAAGAAATGAAACCAAATTTTTTTGTAAGTCTAAATCTAAAAATGATTTTTGCATTGCATAGATCTTTTCAATACCTTTCCGTTAAAAAAAAAATGAAGTCATTCCGAGTTCGGGAGCAAAAGTTATGGCTTCCGGAAGATGGGCTACGAGAACGCTCTGAATGAAAATTTTAAACGTGAGAAAAACGTCCCGGGAGCTGGTTTTTTTTATTTTCTGACTTCTATACTTCACCTGAGAAGCTAAAATTTTGACAGCAAGGTTAAAAAAGAAAAATAAACAGAAAGAAAGAGTTAGATCACAAAATGATTGATTAAAATAAAAGAAAATAAAAATGATTAACTTCCTACAAAGCAGTTATTTTAGCAAAAATAAATAAATAAATGCATTTTCCGGATTGGTTGTCCCATGACAGTAAGATAATAAACTAATGGCTAGTTCATGTGTTTCTACAGATGATGAGTAAATAACAAAATCAAAACTGGGAACTAAGCACCAAGCGCCGAGGAGATCAAAGACAGAATGAGCTTCAGAGTTTCATTGTTGCTATAACCTGCAGATACACCACAAGACACCACACAACAAAAACACTATCCAAAGCGTGAAGGTTAACCAAAGAAGACCATAAGGAATAGAAAATGAAATAATAATGAACAATAATAAACAAAGAACAGATAAAACCACTAATTGGGAAATTAATGGTAATAGATCGAAAGTAACCGGGCGTGCCAGAATGTAAGCTATGAAAAATACACTACTAACAAGGAAGTAAAATACCAATAATCATACCTCCTCCTTCGCGTTCCGTAGCAAACCTCAGAATGGGCTAGGAAACTTGGATTGAGCCCTGATTTTGTGATATGTAGGTGCTTTTCTTCAAGACGGAGCAAGACCTTCCTGCAACAACGATCCTCTTACTTTGCACTAGATGGGAAAAAGGATTATGAGGCTATTTTGGCATTAGGACGAGGCAAAATGATGTTCTTTGCTCAAAGGATGCAAGAACTTAGATATGGCATGAAAGCTTATTCTCCGTGTGTTTAGAGGGGAGGGGTAAGGTTGTATTTATAGCCTGAGGGAGTGATTAGCTTAGATTAATTTAAGTAATCATGGTTTGAAAATGTGGGCAAGATTAAGTGGGTGGTTTGAAAATGTGGGCAAGATTAGGTGGGTGGTTTGAAAATGTGGGCAATATTAGGTGAGTGGGGGCCACGAAGAATGGGTGAGGATTTGAATTATATTTTTAATTCATAAGTGGAGGATTTTAGGTGAGTGGGGACCACGAATGGTGGGTGAGGATTTGAATTTGAATTTTTAATTCAATAGTGGAAAAACATGGAGAATAATGACATGTGGTGAGGATTAGATTATTTTTAGATTTTGAAATGGATAATTAATCAAATTATATTTGATTAATTCGAAAGTGTATTTTTGTGGGAAATGAGGAAGGGAAATTAATTGATTTAGGATAGATGTGAAATTGGGGTGTCTATTTCTTAGCTCCAATGAAGCCAAGTACCTGATTGGGCATGATATGGTCTATCGAATATGCCCATTGCTACGAAATTTAACTCTAAACATGGAGTCTTCTTGTAAACCTTCTTGGAAAAAGGTATTTTCTACAAATTGATCCTCTTCTTTTTAAACATTTACAGACAACTGATGTCCCCTTTGAGTGAATGGTATGGAAGGGATGGGAGACTCCTTCTCTTTTCCTTCCTTGGAAACATAGAACTCCTCTTCAATATGCAACTCAATGTTATTGATTGCAGTAACTAATGAAATCATCTCTGCATTATTGCAATTTGTTGTAACAAATTTCTCATCTAAGAGTTCCTCCTTTGTTTCTTGAAGACCAAATTGTTCTTGAATAACCTCCTCTAGCATGAAGTTTGATAAATCAAACTCTTTAATTTGCTGCTCTGGGGGATTGTTTGATGTAGCATGGTCTTCTTGAATGTTCTCCTCCACCATGGAATCATCAACTAAATCAGATTCTCCAAATGAAAGTAAGAAAATTTCAATGATTTCATATTCATTAAGTGCTCCTAAATCTGATTTAGTTTCCTCCAGTTGCTCCTCTTCAGTGGAATGTGGAGCTGATTGTTCCTCTCCTTCATTATCTTATTTTGTAATTGGTGCATGATCAATAAATTTTAAAAAAATGGTGCCAATGTGGATACTGCACTCTAAGAAAAATCATTGTTGATCATCACCCTCTTCTTCTTGTCTTATTGCTGCAACATTAGCTTAAAAATCAGCCTTGATTTCTTGTTCCCCAACTTTGATTTCATTTTTCAGTTTCACCATCATGGGGATTTTGTCAATTCCAAATATTAAGGCCAAACTTATCAAATTATGTGTCATATTTTCCTCATTGGGCTCCTCCTCTTGTTGCTTCGTAGCTGTTATAAAATCAAGACTTGACCATCACTTGCTCTTCAACTCTGGCCTCCTCTTTTGGCTTTACCATCGAGGGAAGTTTTTCAATTCCAAATTTGAGAGCCCATCTCTTCAAATTTTCTATCATTTCTTATTGATTAGACTCTTCTTCTTGTTTCCCTTGGATGATTTTTTTGACTGTTTTCTTCCCAATATGAACTTGGCAAGACAGTAAGAGGGGGTTCAACTGATTTTTCTATTATTGGTGGTGATAGGAGGGATGGAACTTATTTCTTTGGAGGAGATGAATACTTGGAAGGGAAAAGGGAAGAAGAATTAAGATGGAATGGAAGATTGGAAGATGGAGAAGGGAATTCGACAATTGGGGCGGCAGGTAAGAAGATGGGATATTAAGGCTCCAACTAAGATGATGTTAATTGGAGAGTGGGGAGAGGATTGTAAGATGGTAATGCTACATTTTCCCATTGACATGATTGAATAACATTGGCTGTAAAAGCTACTATCTCCTGGATCCACTTTGATATCCTTGGAAACATCTCAGTTATGAAGTCCAACTTTTGCTTTGGACTATAATGTCTTGGAAAAGGCCCCTCCCATGGACAAGGAGTCCTAAATCTGAATATGAATGCTTGCATCTAAGACATAGCCCTTGACTACACCATTCTAGCCTCCAATCCTTGGATATTCTCCTGCAAATAAGAATTTTCTATATAATTGTTGTCATCATATGAATATCCTTACTCTTAAATAACTCCATAGCCAAACTGGTTTTGACATTCCTCGTATGGGTAGGCATAATGATTCTAGATTTTATCATAATGTTGAACTGTTATTGATTACAACACCTAATGAAGCCATCTCTGTATTTTTTTAATCAGCTACAACACAATACTCATCTAAGAGTTCTTCCTTTGTTGCTTAAAGACCAATTTTTTTTTAATAGCCTCCTCCTCTAGCATGAAGTTTGATAAATCACTTCAATCTGCTTCTTTATGGGATTGTTTGGGGCACCATGGTCTTCTTGAATGTTCTCCTTAGGCATGGATTCATTAACTAAATCAAATTCTCCAAATGAAAGTAAGAAACTTTCAAAGATTTCATCTTCATTAAGTTCTCTTAAATCTGATTTAGTTTCCTCTAGTTTCTCCTCTTTAGTGGAACTTGGAGTTGATTTTTCCTCTCCTTACTTCTCTGATTTTTTAATTGGTGCATGATCAAAAAATTCTGAAAAAATGGTGGCAATGTGGATACCGCACTCTAAGAAAACTCATTGCTAATCATCACCCTCTTCTTCTTGTCCCACTGCTGCAACATTAGCTTCAAAAACAACCTTGGTTACCTGTTCCCTAACTTTGATTTCATTTTTCGGTTTCACCATCATGGGGATTTTTTCAATTCTGAATCTTAAAGCCAAAATTCTTAAATTTTTGTCATATTTTTCTCATTGGGATCCTCCTCTTGTTACTTCATAGCTGTTACAAAATCAGACTTGACTATCACTTACTCTTCAACTGTAGCCTCCTCTTTTGGATTTAACATCGAGGGAATTTTTTCAATTTTGAATTTGAGAGCCCGTCTCTTCAAATATTTTGTCATTTATTTTTTGATTGGACTCTTCTTCTTGTTTCCCTTGGATTATTTGTTGACTGTTTTCTTCCTAGGATGAATTTGGCAAGACAGTAAGAGGGGGTTCAACTGATTTTTCTATTGTTGGTGGTGGTGGGAGGGATGGAAATTATTTATTTGGAGGAGATGACTATTTGGAAGGGGAAATGGCAGAAGAATTGATATGAATTGGAATATTGGAAGATAGAGAAGGGCATTCGACAATTGGGGCAGTAGGTAAGAAGCTGGGATATTGAGGCTCCAATTGAGATGATGTTAATTTAAGAGTGGGGAGATGATTGTAAGATGGACATGCTAGGTTTTCCAATTGAAAAAATTGACTAACATTGGCTGTAAAAGCTATTATCTCCTAGATCCACTATGTGAGCCTTGGAAACATATTAGTTATGAAGTCCAACTTCTACTCTGGGCTATAATGTCTTGGAAAAGGGCCCTCCCATGGATAAGGAGTCCCAAATATGACTCTGAATGCTTCTATCTAAGACATAGCTCTTGATTGGACCATTCTAGCCTCTAGTCCTTAGATCTTCTCGTACAAATCAACATTTTCCACAAATTGGTGGCATCATATGCATATCCTTGCTCTTGAACAAATCCATAGCCAAACTTGTTTTGAAATTTCTCATTTGGGTAGGCATAATGATTCTAGATTTGATCATAATGTTGATTTAGAGGAGTTGTGAAGCACATAGGATGTTGATTGCACTTATTCCAGTGTAAATTCCACTGTGGGAATGAAGTCACGATTACACAACTTCACAAAATGAGAGAAAATGAAAGAGATGGAAAGAAGAAAGGTTAATGAAAGTGAATGGAATGGAAAGAAAGAAGGTATGTAATTTTAGAGATTTGGTTGTTTGAACCAAATGGAGTCACCATATGTGTTTGCATATGATTCCAAAATTTGAAACTCTAACAGGAACACACCAACCTGCTAAAATGAAGCCTGCTCCAATATTGAATTGGACACTTGCTGATGATATTGACTTCCTTGCTCCACTGGGAATGCCAGAAATATTATCACAAAATAAAAACAACCCCTGAATGGTATGATTATGGATGGGGCATTCGATGTAATTTGTGTAACATTGGGTTACTTGTCAAGCTGCGTGACTTGCGGGCTTGAGATAACCCCCTAGAGAAGGTTGGTTCTTACTCATAAACTACCTACCATAATCTACTCCTAATGCAGGAAAAAATATATAATCCTAATCTAACATTCCAAGGGACCAGGGAGAGAGAGTGCATGAAAACAAATCCTACACTAATAGCAATGATACACCAGAAAAGGAGGGTGTTAGCCAAGAATTCAACTACCTTAAATATAGAAAGGTGAGCAATGGAGAGGGTGGAAAAAATGCACCACGTGTAAAATATAAATTCACATAGAACACCACTTCATACCCATTCAACACAGCTCTAAAAAACCTACAATAAACATCATAATATGCGCAATGTACTCTGCAATGAAGAGAGACAAGTAGAGACAACAAAATATGTGAAGGATGGACAAAATGCATCACAAAACATAGTTTATTGCTCCATGAGTTTACACAATACATCATCAGTGGGTAAGAGGCAATTAAATTCCATTACAAATCTTGGAAAGGAGGCTTAAGCTCTATTCAACCCTAGTAGAGAAGAAAGAGACAGTGGGAAGGAGAAAAAATGACCAACTCTTTTACAAATGAGCCCAAGATTACAATATATAGAACTGAGAAGAGAGAGAAAGAAAAATCCCTAAATTTCATTTTCAACCACTTGTAAGATGCAATAAATGAGTTCAATTGATGGTATTTTCTTTTTGAAAGGATCCTCATGCTATCCCATGATCTGCAATTGGAGAAAATGATGACCATGTCTCTTAATTGCACTTTAGACCACTAATAAAATCATTGTTATGTATTGGGTTGGTTTTCCACAAAATCATCCATATAATATTCATCAATATCTAATTTTCTTGATTATGTGTGAAGGTCTTGGAATCATGATTCCAACGAGACTAATTTTGCGCGATTCTGTTAAGGGACGCAAAAGTTATGGCTCCTTGAGTGATTACATCTATTTTTTGTTTCACAAGTCTTCCTTCAACTCCACGGGACTAGAAATAAATTCATTGGTTGGAAATCAACATTTAAATTATTTATTCTCCTTTCCAATGTTTTCATGCCATTTAAAATGATTTGGTGATTTTAAAATCATGTGGGCCCTTGATCTGAAAATTGACCGAAATTTTTTCCTTGATCACAGACCCCTATAGGCATTAAATTCCTTTATGAATTTACCCCATTAAAATTAAATTAAAGCAATGTAAGAATTGAAACACACTACACACAGGTTGATAACGAAGTTTGAAATAATGCCTACATCTCCAAGTTCATCAATAGAACTGATATATTATCTGCTTCAACGACTATAACAAATAGTACATTCTAAACAAGATAATACTTAATACATAAGAAGAAGAATCTTTATACCAAGTAGCGACCCCAACTGATAGATTTGATCTAGTATTCTCCTTCAAGCTTAAAGTCCTTTAGTATACCAATTGGTCTTTTGGATGGCTCCCCAGTCAATCCTCCAAGATCTACAGTTTGAAGTGTGGCTCAAATGTGGCCTATTGGGTAGTTTGAATAACTCCCAATAACAATTTTGCTTATTAAAAATAATAAGTCTTATCTTCATTTTGCCGATAAAAAATAATATCGATCCTTATGAAGATGATGTCTATATGATATAGGTATTATATCTTCCTGTGATGCCTATACTAAAATAGGTCTTTTGTCTCCATAATGTTGGCACGATCACACCTTCGAATTGCATCAGTAGTCCTTCTCGGCTCGGGCTTGGAGAGAATTCAGAGCTTCAAAATAATATTTCCTATTAAATATAATAGGACTTAAAAATAATAATAGTGCCTATAATGATAGGACTTACATATTTACATGCCTATCAAGGCTTTAGCTCCAAAATATGCCTATATTAAACTATAAGTCTTATTACAATAATAATGCATATAATAAATAATATAGGACATATAATTTTCTCCTACATTGCCTTGGTCTTTTCCTTCTCCATAGCTTAGGAGGAGCTTCCATTTAGCTCAAATGAGCTTGTGTGTTTAAGAGGGGTCAGGTACCTTTTATATTAGTAAAGGGCCCAAAAATCTTGTTTAAACCCCTTATCGCTCCATCTCCCCACATAGCCAGCTTGGCTGGTGGATTGGTTAGGGCGCTTTATTCACGGGGAGGAGGTTGTGATTCAAATCCCACCGGTGAAATTCTTGGTTACTGTGTGATTCTCCATAAAATCTTCATCAATATTTGAATTTCTTGATTATTGTGTGAAGGTCTCAGAATCACGATTCTAACTAGACAAATTTTGTGTGATTCCATTAAGGGACACAAAAGTTATGGCTCCCTGAGTGATTGTAGTTGTTTTTAGTTTCATAGGTCTTCCTTCAACTACACGGGATAAAAAATTAATTCATTGGTTGGAAATAAACATTTAAATTATTTCTTCTCCTTTCCAATGTTTGTATACCATTTAAAATGATTTGGTCATTTTAAAATCCTGTGGGCCCACCTTTTGGTCTATATTACTATTTATATGGGGAGGGTGATTGATACTTTAAAGCACTACTGCTAGCTCAACTGAGCTGGATCTTCCTGACATTATATCACCGAGATTTTGTCCCTTATCCACATTGAAATTTACTTATGTTGTGCCTTGGGCTCTTATATCCAAGTGTCGAGTGTTTGTTTCATTAGGGAATACATCCTCATTTTTCCTCGACATTCATTTTGACCGCAAAGCCCACCAACTGCCTTTCAAACGTCCATCTCGATATTGCTTAGGCTTACTACTCGGTCGATTACCATATATCTCCAACTCGGCACCATGAAGACCCCTTGACTCGTGTGCCATCCACTTCCTACCCTAATGTTTTTTGGGCTTGAGTTCTTTGTGGTGAACTCTCCTTTTTGTGTCTTTGGCCTTCCATGCCAACTCGTCCCAATACCCCCGCAAGCACAGCCTCTATCTACTTTTACTTTTGCACAAATTCACTCAAATCATCGTTAACTGGACCAATTGGGATGTTGATCCTTGCATTTCCTAATTTTCTTACTTTGTGGTAGGATCAACCTTTGTGAGCCCGTGTGTTCCATGGGCCACTTGGGCCGTCCTTACCCGACTCGCCCAAAAATTGGGCCTCTAACATGTCCACACTCCCAAAAAGCCCCTGCTCATGCCGTTGACTAAGCCATTTTCTTGCATTACCTTTTGTGGATATCTTAGTGATTTTGGGCCTAGGTGACCCATTCATCCCACGAGCCATTTGGGCCATTTCCCTCCGTGTCTATCGCAAAACATTACTATGAGAAACTCAGCCATTTCAAGCATGAATGTCTCAGGCCACAAGGGATCTTCTATTCCAAATTTGTTACGGAGGCCTCTGACTCATTTGATGATAAAGCAAAACTCACCCTCTTGAGCAACTTGACTTCTAATGTTTTCTTTGATGAAATCTTTGGGCTCGTTGTCTAATCAAGTATTCTTCTCTATATGCTTAATTAGATGCCCGAGCTCACTAATCATGGTTAACTCATTGATTGAACTCTACCAGGAGCCCAATTTGTTAAAAACAACCTCCTCTCCTTTGCATTAAATGATGATGGCTTGGCTTCATCCTGAATGAGCTCGACACTATATAGTTTGCCAAGCGATGATTCCTTTGCCAATGAAAGCCATATCAATTTGACCACATGAAATAACTCACCTAGTTCATCCCAAACCATACTCTGACCAACTTCAACCATAGAGTTCAATATTTATTCCGGCTTGGCTAACTTATGGAGCTCTATTTTCTAAAAAATGAACCGATGTCCATTACAACCGCTTAGTCACCAAATGAGCCTAGTTTGTGCTTATCGACTTGTCTACCCCCATTGTAACTCACCATAGTGAGTTTGAACTAGCTTTATTTTTCCTCTACGTAGATCAGTCCAATGGATCAACTCAACTAGGAAATGACCATGCTCTGCTTGATATACCTTGTAACTCAGTGCTTCACAATATACCCTGACATACCTTACGAATGCGATATGGCTCAACTGGCTCGGTGAACTGTGTATCAACTTGACAAAGATATGATTTGAACTCAATGACCCATTTTTACCCCTTTATACTTGGCACCTTTGTGACATAGGTCGGTCCATAAAATTTCTTCCAACAGCTTAGTCCATGTGTAAGTACCATGCTCTTCTACCAATGAGCTTGATGAGCTAGTCCTTAAGTTTAATGACACCTTCCTTAGACAATTATGACATTTTTGGATTCCCAGGTGCACTAAGGCTGAGGAGACTATATGAAGGTATCCCAGAGCTATGCATTGGATTTTATCATTTCATTGCATGTGGCCCCCTTTGGCAGTGGCCATAATTGTAAGCCTTTTGGCTGTGTAATTTCACCAGGGTAGTGAAATTAGATAACAATTTAGATATTAGATGGGCCATTTTCTTGCTAAATAGAGCATTAGCAACTACATATAGTTATCCATTGGGCATGAAGTATGTATAATCATCATGAGCTAATCTGAACTTTGAAAACCTTACCCCAGAATGTTTGGAGTGTCACTGCTTACTTTCAGAACTGTCCTCCGTTGCTTGCATTCTCAACTCTCATAAGAAAATATTGAAATTTATTTTGTGAGAGTAGAATTTTTTTCTTAAACTTGAATTCCACTCATTCCTGCAACTCTTATCTATGAGGCTGAAGGATGGATATTTGTAATTGTTGCCTCAACATCTGATTTTTTACCGAGTATGGATAGACGAGACTAATTTTCTTCGCAAGGTGAAGCCTGGTAAAAAAAATTGATTGAAACATCTGTTAGTTTGGACATCATGGAAATCTATTAAGTTATGATCTTCGTTCTTCTTCTAAATTTCCAATTTCAAACATGTTTCATTGTGTTCTTGTTGAGGCTAGAGCTGATATGAATGGGCTACCAACTAATCCTTGATTGATTGCACAGGTATAGAGGCTTACTGCAGTTTTTCTCAGAGAGAATCATCAAGATCTCCTCCTTAACTGATTTTAGTTACTCTGTATTTGTTTTGATTTGAATTTTGTAACTGTTACATGCAAATATAAATTTCCTACTGTAACTATAAGCTAGGAAAAATACGTTGATAAATAAGAAAGTAAAACACTAACAATAATACCTCCTCCTATCATGATTTCGTAGCAAACCTTAGAATGGCAAGGAAACATGGATGAGCCTTGATTGTGTGAAATGTAGGTGCTTTCGTTGAACTAGAGCAAGGACCTTCCTATGCAACAAGATCAACTAACTTTGCACACCAATGGATAAAAGGGATTATGGATTTGGGATACTTCAAGATAAGTCTATTTGGGTATAAGGATGAGATGGGAAGGATGTTCTTTGCTCAAAGGATGCAAGAGTTTAAGACATGGAATTCAAGCTTATTCTCCGTGTGTTTTAGAGGGGGGGGGTAAGGTTGTATTTATAGCCTGGGAATTGGATTAACTTAGGGGATTTTAAGTAATCACAGTTTTAAAATGAAGGCATGATTAGGTAAGTGGGGACAAAAAAGAGTGGGTGAGGATTAAACTTATATTTTCAATTCTCAAACGGGGGATATAGGGAATATTTGGCATGTGAGGAAGATTGGGTTTAATTTAGAGGTTGAAATGGATTAATTAACTAATTAACATCGATTAATTCTATGGAGATTTTTGTGGGAAATGGAGTGGGGAAATTAATTGATTTGGAAAAGGTGCAAAATTAGGGTGTCTACATTTGCCCCTCTTTGGAAGGGTACTATGAAATTAGTATCCTTTTAAAGAAAGTATACGATGGATGAATATGCCCCGAGGTGGTAGGATTGAAGGTTTTTAAAGAGATTCTTCTTAAAGAAGGTGTTCCTTTGATAAGAAGTTATTAGATAAAGAAAAGAGAAATACATTCTTTAAGAAAGAAGTAGAACAAACTTTCACTTGTAAGAATGGGGGAAGTATTCAATCTAATTTTGCTAAGAAAAAATGAGAGAAAATATTTATTGAGGAGAGTAAAAGGTGGTAGGTGATGGATGTCATAGTATCCTCGAAGACAAAAATTTCATGAGAAGATGTGATTATGGATAGATGTGATGATGCCCCCTCAAGAGGGATGACGAGGATAGAATATATGATAAAGCTCTCGAAAAGAGGAGAAGATAATTTTGTAGAGAGGAGGATGAGAATGGGGTGTAAGAGAATAGAATGACCACACAGCATGAATGGAGAAAGGATTCGATCAGCCTTAAATGCTAGGTGTGAGGATGTGTAGAAGGATGCAATGGGAAAAAGAAAAGGGAATGGACAGGAGTAGTGGTTAATTATGAGAAGAGTAAGAAAGGTGAAGGAGACAAGGGTATGGAGACAGAGGAGAGGAAAAAAAAGGAATGAAAGAGGTAGAAGAGAATAAGAGAGAGGGATGATAGGGGAAGAAGGGAATGATGAAGGACAAAAAAGAAGAAGACAACAAATTGACAGAGCAAAGGGTGAAATAATGAAATAAAAAGGGAGAGAGAGTCAAAATAAATAGAAGATAAAAATGAAGAAGAGTGAAGGAAATGAAGGGAGAGAAATGATGGAAAAATGAAAGAGATGATAGAGTTGAGAAAAGAAATAAACTGTAGAAGTAAGAGGTGAAGAAGATAATGGTATGGTGAATGGGAAAAGATAAACAAGAAGGAGAAGACAAGATGAGAGTAGAGGTTAAAATCAAGAAAAAGGGAGAAAGGATGGGAAAATGAAGGGGATGAGGATGATGAAGAATTTAAAGAAGACGAAATAGGAGGTAAAATGAAGAAAAGAAAGAAACTATGAGGGACTAAGAAAGTGTGGAAAGTAGAAGAGGAAAGAAGAGAAACATGTACATAATGAGTGACAAGGTAGGTGTGGTAGAGAAAAGGAGGGGAGGTCAGAAGGAAAGTGAAAATGATGGGGGAGGAAGGGAGGACAGAGCAAAGATAGGGAGAAGATTGAAGGAACCAAGTCAACATGAGGAAGACCAAGGTAAAGAATATGAAATAGACCGCATGGAGATGCATGTGGAGGGTTGGATGATAAAAAATATGGGACAATGCTGAAGAGCTAGGTTATCAATGGGGAAGTAAGAAGGAAGCGTGAGGTAAAAAGGGGAAGAAGATTATACAGAGTAAGTGAAATAAGATGAGGGGTGGGACAGAGAAGAGGATAACATAGAAAATGATGCAGAAGGAAGGAAATCAAGAATGGGGATAATAAGTGTAGAATGAGTAGTATAAGGATTGTAAAGAGAAGAAAGAGGGGAGGAATGACATAGATTGGAAAAGATGTGGAGATGCATGAAATGAGGATACAAGGATTATGAGATAATATACAAAGGATGTATGATGAAGATAGTAAAGATGTTGAAGAGGGCTAAGGGAAGATGCAGAGGTGGGGAAGAAGCGATGAGAAATGGTGGGAGTGGAGGAAAGGTATGGGGAGAAAAGAGAATGGGATATAGAAAGGCAATGCTAATGAGGGGACATTAGGGAAAGTCCGCTCATAATGAGCGGTGGGGAAGGATAAGAGAAAAAATGAAGAAAGGGAGAAAGTAAACAAGGAATGGAAGAGTAACGCCAACAAAGGGACGTTAGGGAAATTCCACCCATAATGAGCGGTGGGCCAAGAGGAAGAAAGGAATGAAGATAAAATGGAGAAGGTCAATGAGAGTGAACAAGGCCGTGTAGAATGAGGATGAGTGAATTTTAGGGAAAGTCCACCAATAATTATTAGTGCAGAAACAGAAGATGATTATGAAATAATGTTATGGGAATGTCAACAACAATGGTGAGTAAGTGTGGGTAGATATGTGGGAGAATTTGAGAAGATAAAGTGGAAAGAGTAAATAAAAGGTGAGTGATGAGTTGTGACAAGGTGAAGGCGAGGAGAGGATACAGAGGATGAGGATGAATGAGGTGAGGATGAAGAAACAAGACATGAAAATAATGGGAAGGAATGGTATGAAGGATGATGGATCAAGAAGGAGAAAATGGGGGGAAGGAACATCATTATAGGTGGAAGATAGTAGACGTACGCTGTGAGATGATAGGTTAAGAAAGGATAATGGTAAGAGGAAAATGTGGTTGGTAGGAGAGACCAAGTGGAAGAAGTGATCAATAGAGTGAATGAAGAATGAGGTAAGGGAGAAGTTTAGAATAACAAGTTCAACTTAGGGAAGACCCTGAAGGAAGACTGTCATGTGACAAAAGTGGTTAAGTAAGATTACCAAGCAAGGGATGATGGAGATGAAATGTGGGAAAGTAAGAAGTGGTGTTTGTGAGGATGGAAGAGGATGTGAGAGGATGTGATAATGGGGAATGCCAAGAAAAAGTGAATGGTGAGGATGTGTAGTGATGGGGAAAGTCAAGAAGACAGATTGTCCTTAAGAGGGACTCTTAAGTGAGATCTCCATGTCGTGTCACTCGTTAAGTAAGATTTCCAAGTAGAGGATGGTGATAGTGGTGGTAAGAGGATGTGGTGATGAGGAATGTAGAGAAAATTTGGATGGTGAGAATGTGGAGTGATGGGCGAGTACAAGATGACAGGTCATCCTTAAGAGGGACTCTTAAATAAGATCGTCATGCTGCAGGAGTGGTTAAGTAAGATCGCCAAACCGACAGTGATGATATGAAAGGAGAAAGATAAAAATAGTATTTGGTACAGGGGTGAAATGGTTGGTTGAAGAAGATGATTACAATGAAAGGCGGGAGAAATAAGATAGGGGAAATATGATGGGATAAGGGGAAGGCTATAGGGCACATCAACCTTAAGAGGGACTCTTAAGTAAGATTGTCATGTGGCAGGGATGGTTAAGTAGGATCACCAAGCTGAAGAAGAAGAAGAAGAATGATGATAGATTTGGTGGGAAGAGGGTATGATAAAATGGACTGAAGGGGAACCCTCAAGTGAATTTTCCATACTATAAGAGCGTGTAAGTAGGATGACCAGGTAGAAGACGGGTTCGGAGAAGGATGAGAAAATGATGAGTGATGTATGCCAGAGTGGAAGAGGAGGTGAGAGGATGTTATAACAAGGAAGAAAGGAAATAAAGGAGTGTAACATGAATGGATGGAGGAATATATGCAGTGGAGGGTGGAGAGTATGAGGGGAATCCTTAATTGGAATGTCCATGTTGTGAGATTAATGATGCGAGAATGAGAATTAGAAGAGGCAGAGTGGAAAGATGTGTGTGGTGGTGATTGTTGTTTAATGAGAGGAGAGATGATGGAGAAGCTTCTACAGTGGGAAGATCTTAGGGAGAGGGTATACTTCCACTGAGGGTCCCACATAGAAGGGGTTATTAAGTAAGATTGTCAAGTGGGAAGCAGAAGAGTGAAAGGAAAGAATACAAATGGGTGAGAGGGGTAATGTGGGGATAAGTGTCAGATGAATAGAAATGAGGAGCGGGGATGAATGGATTAAATACATGATGACCATGGTGGGGGATGAGGAGATGTTGGATAGTGAATGCTACTTGAGAAATATCTTCAAGTAGGATTCGTAAACAGTAACGGTGATCAAGTAGGATTCCCAAACTGGGGAATGTATTAGTACAAGTGAATGGATGGGGTAACAAAGTAAGATTTTGATCATGCAAGAAGATACTCACCGTGGCGAAAGCATATTAATTTTAATATAACACATAACATGATGCATCATGATATAAAATATCAGGATGACTAGACTGTAATATGTGTGAGAACATAGACAGAGGGCCATCAAAAAGTTTTGATGCCCCAGTACAATATGCAAGTGGAAGAGAAGCATAGATAGAGGCCATCAAGAAGGTATGATGCCCCGGTAGATATGCAATCACATAACAAAAGTATACTAGAAGGAACACCATGATACATAAAATCAAGATGCCCCCTGTAATATATCAAGATACATGAAAGAAATTAATAACTTGTAACTAATAATGCAACACAAGAACCAGTAAACATGTCCCTAATGTGTTCTACAGTAATGATTGATTGGATATTCCCTCGAGCATGGGTAAATGGGCGTAGAATGGATTGGGTCATTATCCTCAAACAAGGAAACAATAAGAGTCATATTTTCCCCAAGCGAGGACTCAAACGAGGAAACAAGGTAATTGACATTCGTTGGGGAGTTCAAAGGATGAATTGTGGGGTTTTTTATGGTTTTACAATTTTTATGATTTTTGTATGTTTTTGAGATTTTGAAATGTAATTTTTTGGATTTTTGATATTTTCTAATGTTTTGTGGGTTTTTTGGGATTTTCTAATGTTTTTTGGATTTTTGGGTATTTTCTAATGTTTTTTGGAGATTTTTTATTTTCTAATGTTTTTTTTGGATATTTTTGATTTTCTAATGTTTTTGGATTTTGGATATTTTCTAATGTTTTTGGGGATTTTTGGATTTTCTAATGTTTTTTGGATTTTTTAGATTTTCTAATATTTTTTGAAGATTTTGTGATTTTCTAATTTTTTTGGATTTTTTTTTATTTTCTAATGTTTTTTGGATTTTTTTATTTTCTAATGTTTTTGGAGATTTTGTTTTGGAATTTTATGGACCATAATGCAAAACTTCTTATGACAGGTGATAAACTAAGGTATCATCCATATGTATTGTGTTCCTCGTGGTAACTTATGCTTTGAAATAATACAAAAATTCTCATTCCGTTAGCAAGATATGTTGGTGATGATATGATGGAAAGAAGTACAGCCCCATTCTTGACTCCACTCAACTAGTAAGATGCGAGGGCTCATCACGAGAATCAAGAAGGATGCAAGATGCAGATAGAGAAGAGTGTTAATAATAATCCCTTTGGGAAATTGTGAATCAATTCTTCTTAAGGTCACTGAACAATTTTCAAAATAAATTTCACTTTATGGGTCATGTACTAGACTTAGACAGTTACGTGTCCTGCTAATTGGTAAGATATGTGTTGAAGGGATAGTTCTCTCTTCACTTGGGCATCTAAATTACTTCTTTGGGGATTCTAGAATGTGAGCACTGTCAGATTGATAAGATTTTGTAATCTTGAAATGACTCCCTATGCCTTGCCCCATGCTACCAGTAAGAAGCAAGGGCTCGTCACCGAAGGCAAAACATAGCAAGCAAAAAAAAAATTAATGTTTTTGAATTTTTTTGAATTTTTGAATGGTTTTGATTTTTTTTTAATTTTTGAATGTTTTTTATTTTTTTGAATTTTTGAATGTTTTTAAAACATTTTTATGCTTTTGTGAATGAGCCTCTACACTTTGCCCCATGCCACCAGTAAGAGGCAAGAGTTTATCACTGAAGACAAGATGTAAACGAGTAAGTGCACCTCCCTCCATTCCCAATCTCACACTACCAGTAAGAAGTGTGGGCTCAACACTAAATACTATGAAGGACAAAAGGTGTGACGATGAATTATTCACAGTTTATTTAATTTATTGAATTTTATGATAGTACTTTTTATTTGGGGAAGGAACATCTGCCCCTAATCTCAGCCCCACACGACTAGTAGGACATGAGGGTTTGACACTGAAGACTGAGATGAACGATCAAACAAACTGGGTAAAGAAGTGTAGAGCTTTGTTATGAAAGAGAGAATTTATTTGAAGTGGATATATGTTACCATCAGTAAGCTTCCAAGTATGACCACAGGTGAAAGCGGTTGAAAATGGGAGATATTATAAGAAGTATGATACTCACAAGACTTAATAGGATCTATGTTAGCACCTGTCTCATGATGATGAATATGAAGATATGATTATAATAATGAAAATATAATGCCAATGGAATGGATAATGTTAAATTATTTGGAGATAAGTAAGGTAAAAGGAACAATGTACAAGTTGTTGTCTCCTGAAATAGGGAGTGCCTCAAGAATAGAATTTCTTTAAATGGACTGCATTCATCGGTTCATCAAGTTCCTTGACCATCTTTAGTGGCCAATTTATAGGCTCCATAGCCAAATTTAGCTATAATTAATAGGGTCCTAACCAATTAGGCTCAAATTTTCCTTGTTTTTCTCGCTCTTTAGTGGTATTCTTTTGATTTTATTTTAGAACGAGGTCACCAACCTCGAATTCTTTGGGTTTTACCTTTTTATGATAATTTTGTTGCAACCGGTTTTGATAGACTTGAAGATGATTAAGGACATTAAGTCCTTTTTCATCGAGAAGCTCAAGCTCTTAAAGTAGTGATTGTCGGTATTCATCCTCATTAATTATATCTTTAAGGGAGATTCTCAAGGATGGGAGTTCAATCCCAATAGGTAAAATGGCTTCCCAACCATAAATGAGGGAAAATGGGGTGGCTCCAGTAGGTGTGTGGTAAGATGTATGGTAATCCCAAAGAGCGGAGTAAATTTGAGTGTGTCAATCTTGTCCATGTGTATTGACAATTTTTTCCATGATGGATTTTAGAGTCTTATTGGTTGCTTTTGTTTGACCACTACCCTAAGGGTAGTATGGAGTGGACCACTTAAGTTTGATGCGGAAACATTTGGCAAGGTCTTTTAAATCTTGGTTTTTAAATGATTTTCCATTATCTACGACAATAGAGGATGGAATGTCAAATTGATAGATGAGATTATTAAAAATGAACTTCGATATTTGACTACCGGTAACATAGGTGAGAGGTATAGATTCCACCCATTTAGTGAAGTAATCAGTAGCAATAATGATGAACTTTGTTTGTCAGACAATGTTGGTTTGATTTTACCAATGAGATCACATCCCCATTGAGAGAAGGGGCCATGGTGTGGTTATCGATTACAATGTTTGGGAAGGTGCGTGGATAAGATTGTCATGCTTTTGACAAGCTTGACATTGTTTGACAAAATGGCATGCATCACTTTCCATGGTGGGCCAATAATATCCAACACGTAGGATTTTCTAAGCTAAGGCTATATCATTCATGTGTGCTCCATAGATACCCGAGTGGACTTCAGTTAAAACACCAGATGCTTCCTCTTGATTAAGACATCAAATTAGGGTGCCATCATAACCTCATTTATAAAGATTTTCTACTAAAATAGTGTAACAAGAGGGCACGTTGTGCTAAAGTACATTTATGCATTGGTTTCATGTTAGTAGGAAATGTTTTATCATGGATGAAGATGTAAATATCATGATACCAAGGGTTATTTAGACCCATGATTCCACATACCATAGTGTTTTCAAGAAGATCATGTTATCACTGAATCACATCACCCTTATGTGTACAAAAAGTTCATATACTTGAGCTCACGGTGTGATTGGATAACCTAAGTACTATCTCTAAGTTGTGGGACTTGCTACTTGAGATAGACCTCCAGAGGAAGCCAGTTCTTGCTCCTAAACTACCTGCCACAATCTACTCTAATGCAGGAAAAAAATAACTGTCCTAATCTAAATTTCTAAGGGACCAAGGAGAGAGAATGCATAAACAATGAAAGCCTACACTACAGTGGTGATACACCAGAAAAGGAGGGGTGTGAGAGTAGTCTTCCAATGTGTGAAAAATAAAAGTAAAAATGCATACTAGAAGGGGTGATAACAGTTCTCCACAATCTGGAAAATGCATTCACAAAAATATTTCATACATACACAATAATAATGAGTCCTTGCAAGAGCATAAAAATAGACACAATATTCTTGTAATGAAGGTTTAAAGGGAAAAAAGAGTGCAAACAAACACAACAGGGGAAGATGCATCCACAAACTTGTATTTTATTGCTTCATGATATGCACAATTCAATTTATTACAAGATAAGGGCCTAGATCACCATGCAAGGAGTCCACTACAAGGGCCTACAACACATTGGCTTCACAAATAAATTTTGATAGAGCTCTGCTACTACAAAACTACCTCCCTTTTTTCAATGAGCCCAACACTCCAATTTATCGAAAAATAAGAAGAGAGAGAGAGAGAGGGAAAATGGAAATCCAGAAATCCATCCTTTAACCACTAGTAAGAGGTATTAAATGGAGTGAAATGATATTATGTTGCTTGAAAAAGGCTCCCCATATTGTCCCATGACTTGCAGCAGTGAAAGAATGATAACCATGCCTCTTAATTGCACTCTCAACCACCAAATAAAACACTATTCTAAACCTGGCCACATTTTTCTTCAAAATCTCTATCTATACTTCATCAAATCCATAGTTTCTTGATTTTTGTGTGTTGGGATCAGAGCCATAATTCCAATGGTACTAATTTTGTGTGATTTCATTGAGGAATGAAAAAGTTATGGCCTTTTGAGTGCGAGCAACTATTTTGGGTCTGCCAGGCATCTTCTGTCATTTGATGGGAATGAGCATTAATTGACTGGAGCTGAATCCATTTCTTTTATTTTAATATATCTAATCTCATCAAAATTAATAAATCTAGTTTTTGTGATGCATAGGATGTCGTGTTCATTCCAAAAAGTCCAATTTTATGAAAATCGGAGCTCGGAGTCAAAAGTTATGGCCATTTGAAGTTCGATAGGTCAAACATTGGCTTTTTCTCTTCACTGCGGCTATTTCAGAAAAATCAGGTCCATGTGTCCCAGATGTCCTGGACACATTCTTCCGCATCACCTGATTTGGGCTTCCTTGTCCTTACGCATCCACCATACCTGTGTTCCAGATGTCCCTGACTTGCATGGGACTGAAGAACTTGATGCATGTTATCAAATTTACCTCGAGGGGTGAATTTTGGATAATAGATCATAGGCAGGAATTAAGAGATGTTCTATGAGAAAATTTTCATGGAGTTGATTAGATGTAATTTCTAATAGGGATCCAATAGTTTCCATAGTGTTTGTGGATTTATTACGAAGTCTAGGGATTTGATCAAAGCTAATTAATCGAAAATAGCTTTGAAGGCTATCCACCATGCGCTTATATGGGATAAGTTTTTCATCCTTGACCTAGTATTCATTAGTAACTTGTTTGATGATAAGTAAAGAATCACCAAATAAGGCTAACTCTTTAAGATTCCAAGATATAGCTAGTTTTAATCATGCGATTAGAGCTTCGTATTCTGCAATATTATTGGTACATGGGAATGATAATCGAAATGATTTGGGGATGACATGTCTACTAGGTGTGATAAGAAAAATACCAGCTCCTGATCCATGGAGATTACAAGATCCATCAAAGAATAGAGTCCAACCTGGCGTGATTTCTATGTATAAAAGATCTTCATCAGGAAATGTAAAATGGAGTGGTTTTGTGTTAGGAAGAGGTACCTCAGCAAGTTGGTCTACAAGGGCATGTCATTTAATTGCTCTCCGCGGAATGAAATCGACGTCAAATTCACTAAGTAGTACAACCCAACTAGACATTCTTCCTGTGAGAATAGGTTGAGACAAGATATGCTTGAGGGGATCAATCTTAGTGATCAACATAGTTGTGTGATTGAGAAAGTAATGGTGTAACTTATGGAATGCAAAGGAGACTACCAAGCATACTTTTTCAATTTGGGAATATCATACTTCATGCTCAATAAGTGTTCGAATAAGGTAGTAAACAACCTATTCTTTTTCTTGATCATTGTGTTTTGCTAATAGAGATCCTATGGCATGTTCAGTGGCAGATGTCTAAAGTAACACATTTATCTACAACTGGTGACATAAAAACATGTGGGCTAGAGAGGTACTCTTTCAACTTATAAAAAGAGTCTTAACAATCGTGGTTCCAGTGGAATTGTGCATCTTTTTTGAGTAATTGGTTGAAGTGATGGCACTTATCAACCAACTGTGATATGAAGCGTCGAATAGATTGGATTTTTCCTTGAAGACTACGTAATTTTTTTAGGTTTTGAGGAGGCATTTCCATAATGGCTTTGAATTTTGCAGGATCAACTTCTATACCTCTCCGTGAGACAATAAACCCTAACAATATGGAAACTCATCCTCACACTTTGAAGTGAATGTAACTAGTTTCTGGCTTCTCTTCCGTCTTAAATGAAGCCAGGTACCTGATAGGACATGGTCTAAACCATTGGATATTCCTATGCTTGTCTGTACTTTGAATTTTAACAAGAAATTCTTGCTGAAGACATCCTCAAATATTCATTACCTAATTTCCCTCTTGTTTCCCATTTACATATAACTGACCTTCTACTTGGAAAATATGGTATTGCAGCAACATATTGTTCTTTCCCTTTTTCCTTCTTCAACAACAAGGAGTTCCTCCATGGCATGTAACTAATTTCGACCACCTACAATCTCAAATGAAGCTAATGGAAAGCTACTGCAAGTATTTGAGGCATACTGATCATATAAGAGTTCCACTTTCACCTATGAAGACAAAGTTTTCTCAGCATCTCTAACCTCTTCATCCCACATGAAACTTGATAAGATCACATCCTTTCACCTGTTATTTTTCAGGACAATTAAGGGAGGGATAACTTCCTTTATTTTCTTCCACCATCACTTGTTCATAAAAAAAATTTGGCTTCACAATTGAAAGTGAGGAACTTTCAATGATGTCATTTCTCACCCAAAACCTTTAAAGTTGACTTAGTTTCTCTTGCATGCTCTTCTCTTTCTTCATTTAATGAATGTTGTAGAGGATCTAGCTCTTCAAATTAAAATTCAAAAGGATAACTTGAAACTACAATAGTTTCAGAAATGGGTATTTCTATAGGCTCTTCTACATCCAAATATTCCTCTAGATCTGATAGATAATCTGCTTCTTTGTTCTCTGACATTGCAAAGGGCTCAAAATTCCTTATGATGTTTCTAGAATCAGTTGTTGATTCTTCATGACATTCCTCATCTTCAAACATAAAAAATTTGTAAGATCAAATTCATCTACGAAAACATAGTCTTGAAAAGACAAAGAAGGGGAAGAATCTAAAACTTCCTGCATAGAATAATCTATAATTGAAACTTCTGAGTCCATCATGGAAAGAATCCCACTATGATCATTTGTTTCATTTGATGATGATGTTGGAAAGTTGTTACAATGTTCTAGAAATGCAGCCAATTCTTGACATGCATGACAAATAAGATCATTGCATTTATTAGAATCGCCTTGTACACTTAAAAATATTTCCTCTTCATTTTATGCATCCTCTTCTCCAACAAAATCTGCCACCTTTGGTTATTCAAACTCTTCCGATGGAATTGAGCCAACGTGAATACTACACTCTAAACAAGTAGACTGATAATCCACTTTGTTCAAATCTAGGTTTGTTTCTCATACAAAACTTGTTTGTTGCACTTGTTCTTGAGCCTCAACTTCTGCATAGAATCTTGCTTGATGTTGAATTTTAGCAGCCCATTTCTTCTTAGATTATCTCGATGATCTCTTTTTCTATCCTCTTCATCCATAGAATCCTCTATTTTCTCTCATTTCTTTACAATGCTCCTCTAAAAATGGATTTAGGACTGTAAGAGGAGGGGTGAGGTTGGGATGAAACTAGATTCTCTCACTGTTTGAGGAAGAGATTCATTCTCTTGTCTTGATGGATCTTGTAGAAAGGAGAGGGAACTTTAGAATGAAGAGGCATGGAAGATTAATGATGGAAAAGAGGAATAGGAGGTGAAGGAAAAGACTTCTCAGCATGTGCTAATGGTGAAAAACTTGGAATTTTAAGTTTGGAATGAAATGACATTGAGTGAGAAATAGCAAAGAGAACCCTGAGGTGGTGGTAATGCAGAACCAATCCATTGATAGGATTGCATTACATCAAACTCATATGACCTCTATTTATTTGATCCAACCATCAACCTGAGGCAACATTTTAGTCATAAAATTAATCTTTTCCTGCAAGTTGTAAAAACTCAGCTATAGGGCCAACCCATAGACAAGTTGTCTTGAAACCAATCTTGATTGCTCTCATTTGAGCTATGGCTCTGGATTGTACCATACCTACCTCCAGCTTCTGTATTTTAAGATGTAAACTTACATCTTCATCTATAGGATAGCCTCCATCATATGCATGTTCCTGTCCTTGAAAATCTACATAGTTAGGTGAAAAACCAAAATGATCAATGGCTTTGCTCAAAGGGATATGCATACTGTTGATTTTCATCATAAAATGGAGATGGAGGTGGATGAAAATAGCTTGAAGATGGAAAGTACTGTCACTACTAGAAAGTGGGAATTCCACTTTGGAAATCAAGCCATGATTACCCAGCTTCATGGATGGGATAAAATGGAAAGATATGGAAGAAAAATAGATGGAAAATGGGTAAAAAATGAAGGTCTACAACATGGAGAGTAGGGTACTTACACTAATGGAGTCGGCAATTGTGCTTGGGTATACCTCCTAAGGCTGAAATTTAACTAAGAGCATAACAACTTAATGAAATGAAGTGAACAAAATATGCACACCTATTAGAGATGTGCCTCTTGTCCCACCAGGCATGCCAAAAACTTTTGTCTCCAAATCACTGCACCCCCGAATGGCCTGATATGAATCACGACATTCAGTGTGATTGGGACACATGGGATCACCTCTCAAGCTGTGGGACTTGGGCTTGAGGTGAACCTCTAGAGAAGGCTCGGCTTCCTCTTCCTAAAATAAACACAACACTACCTCTAATGCAAGAAAAATGGCTAACTAGTCCTATGCTAACATTTCATGGGATTAGGGAAAGACATTTGCAAGGAAATGAAACCTAAACTAGAAGTGGTGATGCACCAAATTAAGGGATGTTTAACATTTGGAAGGGTTAATGTGGGAGGGATGCTTGCATCACTAACCACCTTCACCTATCGCAACTAGAAAGGGCATAAATACCACAAACTAGGGTGGACGTTCCTCTGTTAAACTTGATCAGACAACAAACTACCAGTCTCCCAGTGAAAAAGGATGAACTTGAGAAGGGTGAACAAGCACCACAACTCAACTGCATGTAATATTTCACCACTTGATAAGCATAGACTTCCTAAACTGCAGTGGAAACCAAAACTTGCACTATGCACCTAAAAACATGAGAGAGGAAAATAGAAGCAACAAAATCATGAAAGGACATATATTTGATCACAAAACACTAATTCTCATTACTTCAAGCACTTACACAGTGTATCATTACATCAGGTGAAAAGGGCATAAGTATTCCATTACAATTCGAGGAGAAAGGCTTGAGAGCCTACAAATTCACAAATTGTGAAGAGAAGGGGAAGCTTGGAAAGTGTCTAATCCTCCAACTTGTGAGACCTATTTGAATCCACTTGTTGGAACCCTTTGGAATGAATTTCCAACTTACATTTATAGAAGAAAAATGAGCTGAGAGGAGAGAAGGAATCATAATTACATCCCTAAATGGAAGGCATCATGATGTATCATTTATCATATTCGGTTGAACCATCTGAAAAGGCTCCATCATGTGCAATTAATGCCTGTTGACATAGTCTTCTTAGTTAATTAAAATAATATTTTAAATAAAATATTTAAATAATAATAATAAATATTATTATTTAAAATATTTAAATAAAAATATTAATTTAATGGGCCCCATGTAGATTAAAATTTCTCGTTGACTGGTCTGAATCTGATGAGGAAAAGGCCATAAATTGGCCCAGCTCACCGAGTTGAGCTTGCTGAGCTCTTCCACCAAGTTGGGTTCGAAGCTCCAAATTGAGCTCATTAACTGTCAAACCTTTTCCAGATGAGATCTCTACCACAAATTTCTGAGCTCCCCTTAGAGATCACTGAGTTGACTCGACCCTTTGCATCACATAGAACTTACCTTTTCTGCTGAGCTCAGCCACTTTCTCAGCTTGTCTACTAGACGCTCTGAACTCTTGTACTCAGGTGAACCAAGTCCACTTTGAAATGACACTAGGCTCTATACAACCACTGTAGCTGAGCTCCTTCAATGCGAGAAGAACCCTGACCGACTGAGTCTTCAAACATGGAAAGTCTGTCACAACCTTTGGCTGATGTTCATCGAGCTTCATCCACCTAGTTTGGCGCCATCGACTGTGACTTCAAACGAGCTCCCTAAAACTGGTCCAGCCCTCTTCTCACTAAGCTCAACTTGACACCTGCTGACCTAACACAAGACTCTCTACCAAGCTCCTTCTACCGAAAACGATGCTTGACCAATCTACTCATTCGTATGCTCTCATATAGAAGGATCAGATCCTACCATCATGAGCTTCACTCTACCATTTCCTAGCAAGCCATCAATACAACCCGAGCTGAGCTCTTATGACAGAGATCACTCACCATGACTACTGGGCTCGAATAGTGCATAGATCACTGCACTAACATCCTGTCCTAAATGAGCTCACTCCAGCATTGGCGATAACTCTTTGACGAATCAACCGAGCACCCGGGTACTTACCAGGGTCATGTGAGCTTCCCATTCAAACTGTGACCATGTCAGGCCTATGAGCCATACGTTCTCTTTCTACGTCATACTCAGCCAATTGAGCTCGCTGCACCTTTGACTCTTCTTCGAGCCCGTGTCATTCCAACTCCATGCTCTCAACCTCGTTGCTCTAGCTCAAAAATGCAACCTCTATTCATCATCCGATTCAATGCATAGATGCGAGCCTTCCTACTGTGATGATCTGTGCTCCAATCATCCTTGGTGCCATGTAAATGCAACCCGAGCCGAGATCCTCTTGTACCTCTACGCATCTTCCAGCTCAAATCAGGTCTAAGTTCTTCAACCTATTCAAATTTTGTGTGACTTCACTGCAACACCGAGTCGAGCTCCACTCATCGGTGATCTGATTTTCTTTACCTATCAAACGAGTTAATCAGTATTAAGTTTCTACAAGACATCATCCCCTATCAGCTGCCTCGAGCTTGATGAACCGAGATTTCTTCTACTCACACATTGACTTGAGTCCCTCTAAACTACAACACCAAGCTCTATGAACTTAACATGTAACTCAAGCCTTACCTCTGAATGACTAAAATTGGACCTTCTCTTGGCTTGGTGATAGACTCATCTCCTCCCAATTTTCTTGGCACATTACTCGAACAATCATGCTCCACATGCCCCCGTCTACTCACCTCTGCACCACTCAGCACCTAATCCGGTCTCCACTCTCAGTTTAGACTCGATGATTTGGACCTACCCCATAGTCATACGATAGACTCTAGAATCCTCAAAATATTATCTCCAAAGCCTGAAACTACTAAAACACTGAAATTTAGAGTTTTAGAATTTCGGGGCTTCAGAGATTTCCGATTCGCCCAAAATGTCCTCAAGCCCAAAATTTTATGAATTTCTAAAAAGAATAATTCCAAAGAAAAACTCTGAAATGACTCCCTTGTTCTCTGTCTAATCCTATCACTACTGAGCTCAATTCAAATCCACTCTAGCCCTTCATATGCTCATAGTGCCTTAGACACATGGGCTTCAACATTTCTCCTTCGAGCTCTTTACGCAATGATACATCTTCATGGCTCGTTGTGCCTCGAGCTCCTACCATCTTCACGTTTTGAATCCACACTTTACCTCTAGTAACTTGAAGGCTCCAATGCAGGATAATCTCCTCTATGACTTGGCTAAGGTGGCTCAACTTTTTCTTGTCACAAACTTCGTCTGAACAAACTCCTCTTGATCAATTCTCAATCCAAGTTGTCACCGTTCCATGCTTGATCTCATGTTGGCTCGTCAGATGATTGACCTTCTGATCTCCTTGAGATCACCATATCCTTATGAAATCCCAAGTTCGCCAAGGACTTTGAGCTCTAAAATGGCCCATGAGTTTAATCTTGCCAACTGACATTCAAATGGCTCACTCATGAAACTGATCCACCAAACGCCTTGATCCTGGCCATCCCGGTTCATCGAACCCCTTGCAAGTTGTTTGGTTGACTAATGACTTGATCAACTTAGAAACATGTTGCTTGAAGGGAAAGCTACCCTTATTATGCATCTTTTCCATTAGCTCGACTTTGGGTTTTAGAACCTGACAACTCACACTGAGCTCCAACCGTCTCACAACAAATTCGGAGTTTCAGGATTTCGGGCTTTGGATAAATTTAAATCCCTCAACTTTTTTTAACGCAAAAAACTCCGAACCTCCAAAATAGTTTACTCCAAAAATAATCTTTGAAATGCCATGAACACATCCACACCAGAAATCCATTCATGTTTGCCGATCCCCTCTCCTAGTTCCTGCGATGAATCCATGACGAGCTCTTCGTTGAGCTCCAGATCGACGAGCTCCATCAGCTTCTCTGCATTGACTCACACATCAACACAACTACCTGAGCTCTATCCCCCTTCCTCAAGCACTCAATTCTCCCAATGCATGCCTCCATGTTTGAGCTATTTCCCTGTCTACATCCGACTGAGTCGGTCATGGCTGAGCTTACATCTAGTCAAGATCAGCAGAGCTTCCTTCCTTCTTTGTATGACAATACCGAACTGGTCCAATGACCCGAGCTACTCTATAGAACTTAAAATCCTCCTCCAAAATGACGAAAAGCTTGAGCTCGGCCTTTATGTTGAGTCTTATCCTTCACCATACATGATTTAGTATTCATTGAGTTCATCGTTTTACTCTTTGCCACGGAATGGGCTTGTGCCGAGTTATCGGTCTCAATCATGATGAGCCGACTCACTATTATTCCATGCGAGCTCATCTCCGTGAGCTCAGACCGAAAATTCTGACCTTGCCACTGTTGTATCCTTGAGCCTCTCCAAGCCATCCTCACAAGCCCAAAATCCCTTTCTGCAGTGATATGCCCGGTCAGGGTCTGAACGACATGCTTCAATGAGTCTACTTCTACGGTGAGCTCGGCCTTGACTAACTCAGTCTCGATATTTTCTACAAACTTGCTAAGACACTGCTCAACCTTCACTTTCACCATGAAATGTTCCCAATAGCTCCCAATCAACTAACTCAGACCCTTTGAATCATGCATCGAGCTCGAGCTCACATCGAGACATCCACTTCTTTGATGAGAATCGCCTTCAACTCAACTGAGCTCTTCAACTTTCATCTCCCCGATTTGAGCTTCATTATCATTACTTCACTGACATGTCTAAGAATTTCCCAAGCTGAGGCCTACCTCGACCGAGATATTCATGAGGGCCCAAGCTAACTCCCTAACCTGAGCTATGTTTGAAGTTCCTTCTTCTTATGTGCTTTGAAGATCTAATGAAAAGGCATCATGAAAGTATAGAAGAACTCTAGAAAAGTTTATATACCGAATTTTTTAAAAATTATCCTGTGGTCCCACCGGAGTTGATTTTCTCGTTCAGAGATCAATTCAAATCTCCAAGACATGGAAAATAAAAAACAATCCATGAAGATCCAAAAATTGGCATACAAGACTTTCAAATCTTGAAATTATACTGATAACCCTGAAATCCTTATGGAAGAATTTTTTGGTCTCAGGGGTTCATCCTATTGTCCATTTTTTCCTGGGGGGGCAAAAATTGACAACAGTGTTTTTGATTTTGCTAATATATCATCAACATAATCTTCCATGATATCATGTAACATATCATGAAATATGACTGTCATTGCTCTGTTGATAGGTGGCACCAACATTTTTCAATCCGCAAAGGCATGACCTTATAACAGAAGGTGCCTCATGATGTATTAAATTTTGTTTTATGTTGATCTGCTTCAGCAATACGTATTTGGTTGTAACCAGAAAATCCATCCATTAAGGAAACCATTTCATGTCTTGTCGTAGAATTGACAATCATGTCTATGTTTGGAAAGGGAAATTCATCCTTGGGACAAGCCTTGTTAATATCTCATAATTATGTTTCATATCCTAATGTCAGGGGTTTTCTTGGTTATGGGAACTATGTTGGATATCCATGGCCGAATAATCAATAGGTCGGATAAAGTCATCTTCTAAGAGTTTCTCAAGTTTAGCTTTCGACAAGCAATGCTACTTGGGGATGCATTTTGCGTAGTTTTTGTTTCACAAGCTTTGCATCTGGATGCACCATAAGGTGGTGTACTACAAGAGATGGATCTAGGCCTGACATGTCCTTATAGGTCCATGTAAAAATATATTGGAATTCAATAAGGAGTGCTATGAATTTTATGCATTCTTGGTCAGACAGACTAATGCCAACTTGTAAAATTTTCAATAGTTCGACGAAACCAATGTTTATATCTTTAGTTTCTTCTACAAGCATTTTAGATGTATCCTTTTCAGAAAAAAGATGCTAATGGTTGGTGTAAGGCATCAGTGTCGGGTGATTTAGGGGAGTTGGCAAAAAAAAATTGTTTGTGATGTTGAGACTTTTTATTGACATCTTTTATAAGGTGGCGATGAGATTTTGACTATGGGAAATTTTATGTTTCTGCTTCTAATCCAAAGTTTCCAAAGGTAAAGGATCCAAATATTCTATTTCTTCACCAATATAGGTTAATTCATATAGGTTGATTTAAAATCCTTTCTTATGGTCAGAAATGGGGATTTGATCACGAGTTCCAAGGAATTCTTCAATGGCTTCATCATTTTGGAACATGTCCATGGCCACATGATGTGATTGGCCATGGTCTATGAGAGTTGAATGTGTAAGCTCAAAATTAATGATGTTAACGGATAAATTTTCAAAGAAAATATTTGTTTCAGCAAGGTCTTCAAAAAGGTTATGTGTACACTTGGTGTCACTATCAGCATTGGTGTCGTCGTCACTTAAAATTAATACAAGAGCAACATCGAATACCTTAAAACCTAGACCATGTTTACCGTGATGTTCTGTGTAATTGATTGGGTCTAAATGACCTTATTCATTTGAACTGAGTCATTTACCCTTCTATCGCATGTTTTTCATTATTCTATGAGCTTTGGTAAATTGAGGGGACTCATAACAAGGAGAAAATTTCTCATCATATAACCAAGATACTGAAGAACTTGGAATATGTACATTGTCGAGATAACTAAATTTTTTCCAAACTGAATGTCCCAATTGGTAACTGGGATGGATTCTCTGATGTAGAGCGTTGGGTTTTCCATAGTTGTGTGGGGATTTACTGATGTAAAAGAAGTCTGCAACCTTTTGGAATTGATATTCATTGCATCCTTTGTCAATAATTTTGAATGTGTGGGATGGGGGACCAGTATGTACCTTACGTGGCAGGGAAGTTAGTTTGGTAGTTCTAAAAGATGGAGAAAATGGGTTATAAGAAGAGGGGGGTGGATTAGAGGATGAATCTTGGTTAATCGAAGGAGAAGGTATCCTAATAGAAGATGTATGGTAGAAGGTTAACTAGGCGAGGAAGAGGATTGTGTAGTGGAAGAATGATTGTTATTAGAAGAAAAATCTTGATTAGTGGAAAAATATGATTGATTAGTGGGAGGACTGGTTGAAGATTGTTGATTAGTGAAAAAGAATGGATTAGAAGACATTGCTTGATTAGAAGGTAATGATTTTGGAGCATATTTGGGGAGTTTATCTGGATCAACGTGTGTTTTGTTATGGATTACACGAGGTGGAGCATACTTATCTATTTATGGACAATAGTGATCATGTCTATACCACTCTTCGAGGAATATACAATACTCGAAGGGTTGGGGATCCACATGCACTGTAAATTCTTTGTCCAAATAAGGAAATTTAATACATTGGTGGAACATTGATGGGATGGCTTTCATGGCATGAATCCATGGTCAACCAACGAGAATATTATATGTGACTTCTACATCCACCACATAACATATCGTTTCTAAAGTGATGGGTCCAACTTTGAGAGGTAATGTGATTGTGCCTTCAGAATTTCTTTCACTATCATGAAACCCACGAATGGTTATGATGTGGTTTTGTAAATCATTTTTGGTGTAAACTAGACAATGTAAGAGTTTCATGGAATAAATATTCAATGCAGATCCATTTTCGATTAATACGCACTTGATCTTACGATGAGTTATATAACCCTCGATGTATAAAGAATTATTGTTAGCAATGTTGGGGTTAATAAGGTCAACGGGACCAAATGATAAAATAGGATTAGGTACCGAAATATGTGTGATTAAAGCATGTAATTGTTGTGAATTGATGTCCTCTGGGACACAAGCATTATTCAATGTTCGCATAAGGATGCGTTGTAGTGCGGGAGAAGAATTAAGTAATTCCATGATGGAAATTTGTGTTGTAGTTTTCTCTAATTGTTTGACAATATTGAATGATGGCGTAGGTTTTGGAGTGGAAGTAGTGGTGGATTGGGAGACGAAGTAGAATATTTTTTTGTAGTAGGGACCCACACTTTTTTCTATCTGGTGGTGATCACACATTTAGTTATGATATTTATGGTTTTCAATAAGTCTTGGTCATAGTCTATGGTCAAGATGACTAAGTCATACTCAACATTGTTTGATGATTGGCCCTTATCCTTTAAATTATTATCGTGGTTAGGGAAATGGTTTTTGAACATGTTAATTTTTTCATTAGCTATTCTTGTCTCAAAAGTATTTTTAACTTCTACGTATCCGCATTTGATCAAGTCTTAGACGTAATGGCAGAGTTTCATGCATCGATTTGTAGAGTTCCCTTTTATACGATGGTAATCACAATATTCATTGTCATTTAAAATTCAATTTGGGTTGTCCTTATTCAAAGGGTTTGATGATGGGGTGCGTAATCATGTTGGAATTTTCCAAGTGACAAAATACACTAGATAGGATTTCTCCAAGTGGAGTGAACTGGCTTCACCTATCCCGAGAAGGAGCTTCATTTCTAGGGATTATGATCGGTTGTTTGTTGGATTTAATTGTGTTGAGCATATTGTTTTGAATGTTTTAGACATGGTGTGAATTAGTAACACCATCGTTGACTATATTTTGGTTATGATTAAAGAATTTGGATTTATCCTGATTTTGAGGGCCATCTCTATGAGGTTGTTCCCTAAAGGGTGTTTTAAGTAAGCCCTTAGAAATGAGGGATTTTTTGATCTGTGTTCCTTTTTCAATGACTTCTTCGAAATTACTTAGACAATGCATTTTCATGGGGAAAGATAATTCGGCATTGAGATTTGGAACAAAAATGCTAACCAGATGTCTTTCAGGTATTGAGCAGGGAAATATTCTTGTAATTCTCGCCATCATTGTAAAAATGAGGTGAAGTTTCTGTTGGGCCCTTGTCTAGTGTTACAAATATCGAGCATGGTTATTTATGAGTCCAAGTTGAAGGAAAAAATTTTGATGAATTTTTCTGATAAGTCTGTGATTGACCCTTTGAAGATGGAGAAACCGGTCTAAGGCTTGTCCTCTTAAACTTTGAGGGAATAATCATAAAAGATATGTGTCACGATAAGTAACTTCCTGACATTGCATGTAAAATTCATTGACATGTTCATGGGGGTCACCCTTGCTTTTGTATTTATTAAATTTTGGGGTTTCAAGGGATGACGGAAATGGTAAGTGTAATATTTCTATATCAAATGGGTAAGGACATAGTTCTTCAAAGTTGAACTATTTCGATTACTTTTGTACTCCCTAGATGGTTTCTTTCATATGTTTCCATTCTTGTGTGAATGGAGAGGTAGGGGATAGGTTATCAAGAATTTCATGAGTATTGGGGTCTAGATTGGATTCTTTTAACCTTTCAGCTCTAGCAGTTGCTTCCTCAAGTTTCCTTGTTAAGTCTTATATTTTGGTGAATAACTCGTCGTCCAAAGAGTTATTTGGGTTGTTTATTATTTCATTGTGGTAACTTGAATCACCATTATCGATAAGTTTGTTTAAATTTTTCAGTCCCAAAGTTAGGGGGTAGTTTTTCCCCCATGGCTAGGATGTGTAGTAGATATTCGTTCTTGTTTTTCTCTATCGCCCTATTTACTTGTTCTTGTTCTTCATTGGTGAGTTCTGGTTGCGCAACTTCTTCATCATCATTTTCATGATTATGAATACATGTTACTACCATGATGAGATAGATGTGTGCCTGATTAAGTTGTAAAAGAGGTTATTAATTTTAGGAAAACATGATTATGTGTAAGTGAGAACTTAGTTGCTTTGGATTTGGCTTGAATAAGCTTTTGATTGCTGATTAGGAGAGTAACTCAAACAAGTTATCTCAATATGATTGCGATATAAGTCGAGACGATATATTAGGGAATTTGTGTCACATTGTGTAGATTTGGCTTGAAATTTTTTTGGATTGTTGATGGGGAGAGTAATGAAAACAAGTTAATCTCAATATGATTGTGATATAACTTGAAATGAGCTATGAAGGAATTTGTGTCGAATGTGATTTTGATAAACTCAATAGTTGACTAAATAAGGAGTGAACTTAAACAAATCTCCTAATGTCAGTTTGATATAGCATGAAACAAACTATGAAGGATGTTTTAGCAATTGATGAGATAAGGAATGAATGTAAGTCATTCAATATCTATTTGAAACAAGCTATGAGGGATTTATTTTCACAATTGATGAGATAAGAGCTGAACGCAATTCACTTAATATCAGTTTGACATATCTTGAAAACACGCTATAGAGGATTGGTTGAAGCAAGCTAATGAAATCGGTTTGATGTTTTGATCTTTGTTTTTTATTGTTTCAACGTTTTACTTAGTATTGAATTTGTTGAGAAATGGTTTTGTGGAACACAATTGAGATTTGAACTTTACAATAAACACATTGATATCAACCAAGTTTTATAATGAGAACAATGCTAAACTATTTTGTTTACAAACAAAAAGCAGTCATGTGCATCGAATTGTTTTGGCTCAAGAGATAGATTCTTCAGAAATGATCATTGTTTCATGTAATCATACAAGTATGGTATGGAATGATGGATGCAGGCTCTTATCACTCTAAAAATATGTGTTGTCTGATATACCCTAGTCCTAATATACCTAATTCTGTACGGGGACAGAATTGGTACAGGGAACCCTTAGAGCACTGGAGGAGACTCACCAATTCTTACTTACCTGCTTCGGAGTGGATCACCACGTCCAAGACAAGTTTTGTGAAAAGGTGGAAGGTGATGGGGGAATGAATGTGTATGGTGTCCTTATAACTACCCGAAGATTTACAGGGACAATGCTTAGGCTTCGTTGTTATAGCTATTTAGGTGTGACTCGCATGCTCCGCATCATAACATTACATGTAAGTGAAGAGCAAGGGCGAGGTAGATACTGAACATTGTGATGAGACTATGTCTCAAAGTGCAATAAAAATGTGAATGATGTTGGTGCGTGGTAGTCAATTCCACGTCACTGGTGTAGCTTTGGTGGTGATGAAATCCACCTCTACTATGTGAAAAACAAGAATGATTATATGATTATATGCAAGGTTCTTTCCAACTTGAAATAAATTACTCACAGAAAATGATAGCGTACCTGAGCGTGCTAATTTTTTTAGGTTTCAGCAGTTTTCTTTGAATGGTGGTACTTTTGCGGGAAGATTAAATTTTGTATGTTTTTTTTGTGTTTTTGATAATATTCTAACGACGTGGTCCTGCATAAAACACATTAGTAGTTATCCTGCAAATGAAGTGTTAGAAAAGTTGGTTGTGGCTATTTTTTATTTTCTAGATTGCTCAAAGGTGCAGGAAAAGAGCATACACAATCAATAACTAAAAAATATTAATAAAGTACATAAAGTAAAGAGAATGATAAAATATAATACCGGTGTGTTTCTAGTTCTCAAGTTCACTTTAACAAGCATGAGAGGATAACATATGTGCAAGGGGGGTTATGATTAGCAACGAACTTCGAAAAAAAAAGAAAAAACCAAAAAATGAAAACTAGATGCACCCAAAAGCATTAGATAATGGTGCAAGGTATTTAAATAATGAAAAAATGATTAAAAATGGACTCTAAGGGGTTTCAAAACATCTAGGGATCCTAACTTCACAACTGGTGTAAGTGGCGAAAAGGTCAGAAGAAAGTGATGTGTCGTGTATAGGTTTTGAAATATAGTCTTTGACAACGAATGAATGAAGTGTAAAGTCCTTCTTCAGGGCACCGAGGAGATCAAAGATATGACGAGCATCATAGTTTCATTATTACTATAACCTGAATATGCACCACAAGACACCGCATAATAAAAACACTTCCCATAGCATGAAGGTTAACAAAATAAGGCCATAAGGCACAAAAAAGGATATAATAAGAGAAAATAATAATAAACAAAGAATGGATAATACCACTAATTGAGAAATCAAAGGTAATAGATCAATTGGGGGCGCTAAAATGTAAGCTAGGAAAAATACACTAATAAACAAGAAAGTAAAATACTAACAATAATGCTGCCTCCTTCGTGATTCCTTAGCAAACCTTAGACTGGGCACGAAAACATGGATGAGCCTTGATTTCATGAAATATAGGTGTTTTCATCGAACCGGAGCAAGGCCTTCCTACAACAAGATCTTCTTACTTTGCACCAAATGAATAAAAGGGGTTATGGATTTGGGATATTTCAAGATGAGGCTATTTGGACATTAGGACAAGGTGAAGGGATGTTGTTTTCTCAAAGGATGCAAGAACTCAGACATGAAATTCAAGCTTACTCTCCATGTATTTTTAGAGGGGGGTAAGGTTGTATTTACAGCCTGGGAATTGGATTAACTTAGGGGATTTTAATTAATCGCAGTTTGAAAATGAGGGCATGATTAGGTGAGTGGGGATAAAAAGGAGTAGGTGAGGATCAAGCTTGTATTTTTAATTCTCAAATGGGGGACATAGGTAATATTTTGCATGTGAGGAAGATTGGGTTTTATTTAGGGGTTGAAATGGATTAATTAACTGGTTAACATAGATCAATTCTATGGGGATTTTTATGGGAAATGAAGTGGGAAAATTAATTGATTTGGAAAAGGTGTCAAATTAGGGTGTCTAAAACAACAATTAGAGGACATGGTGCATTGTAATAGCTGGAGCAATACAGAAAAAATCTATATACAAAGAGACAAAAATCCTACATGCCTCAAGTAAGACATACACTGTGTGTAGAAGTACTTCTTCTACTGAAAACAATCCTACTCTTATCCTACACTAACCAAAGAAATGGGGAAACTTCAAATCAAAACCTAAAATAGAAATGCAAAGTAACTCCCCTTTCTTACAACTTGCAACCATGCAGATGATTTGGAAATGAATCCAGTTGAGGTTAGGAGTGAGAGATCAACTACAAATTGATTCTTCACTCCCCCATTCTTCAAGGTATCAACAAAAAATGAAACAAATACCTCTTCTGACTTCTGCTCACTTGATTCCTAAAGGCATTGTTATTGATCCTTGGCACATTGAATCTCTCCCTCATGCTTAGAAGCAAACATGACTGGTTTTAGTTCCTTTCTTGGCTCCAACGAAGCCAATTACCTGATTGGGCACGGTCTGGTCTATCAAATATACCCATTGCTTTGAAATTTAACTCTAAACATGGAGTCTTCTTCCAAAACGTCTTGGAGAAAGGGACTGTTTGTAGATTGATCCTTTTCTTTTTACACATTTATAGATAACCGATGTCCCATTTGAGTGAATGGTATGGAAGAGATGGGAGCCTCCTGTTCTTTTCCTTCCTTGGCAATATAGAACTCCTTTTCAATATGCAACTCATTATTATTGATTTCAGCACCTAATGAAGTCATCTCTACATTATTGCAGTTTGTTGCAACACATTTCTCATTTGATAATTCCTCCTTTGTTGCTTGAAGACCAAATTGTTCTTGAATAACCTCCTCCTCTAGCATGAAGTTTGATAAATCAAACTCTTCAATATGCTGCTCTGTGGGATTTTTTGATGTAGCATGGTCTTCTTGAATGTTCTCCTCCACCATGGATTCATCAACTAAATTAGATTCTCCAAATGAATGTAAGAAAATTTCAATGATTTCATATTCATTAAGTGCTCCTAAATTTGACTTAGTTTCCTCCAGTTGCTCCCTCTTCAATGGAACGTGGAGCTGATTGTTCCTCTCCTTCCTTCTCTTATTTTGTAATTGGTGCATGATCAACAAATTTTGAAAAAATGGTGCCAATGTGGATATTGCACTATGAGAAAACTCATTGTTGATCATCACCCTCTTCTTCTTGTCTTGTTGCTGCAACATTAGCTTAAAAATCAGCCTTGATTTCTTGTTCCCCAACTTTGATTTCATTTTTCGGTTTCACCATCAAGGGGATTTTGTCAATTTCAAATCTCAAGGCCGAACTTATCAAATTTTGTGTCATATTTTCCTCATTGGGCTCCTCCTCTTGTTGCTCTGTAGCTGTTATAAAATCAGACTTGACCATCACTTGCTCTTAAACTCTAGCCTCCTCTTTTGGCTTTACCATTGAGGGAATTTTTTCAATTCCAAATTTGAGAGGCCATCTCTTCAAATCTTATGTTATTTCTTGTTGATTTGACTCTTCTTTTTGTTTCCCTTGGATGATTTTTTGACTGTTTTCTTCCCAATATGAACTTGGCAAGACAGTAAGAGGGGGTTCAATTGATTTTTTTATTGTTAGTGGTGATGGAAGGGATGGAACTTCTTTCTTTGGAGGAGATGACTACTTGGAAGGGAAAAGGGTAGAAGAATTAACATGGAATGGAAGATTGGAAGATGGAGAAGGGAATTCAACAATTGGGGCGGCATGTAAGAAGATGGGATATTGAGGCTCCAACTGAGATGATGTTAATTGGACAAGGGGGAGAGGATTGTAAGATGGTAATGTTAGGTTTTCCCATTGGCAGGACTACATAACATTGGCTGTAAAAGCTACTATCTCTTGGATCCACTCTGTGATCCTTAGAAACATCTCAGTTATGAAGTCCAGCTTCTACTCCGGGCTATAATGTCTTGGAAAAGGGCCCTCTCATGGACAAGGAGTCCTAAATCTAACTTTGAATTCTTAAATCTAAGACATAGCCCTTTACTACACCATTCTAGACTCCAATCCTTGGATATTCTCCTGTAAATAAGCATTTTCCATATAATTGTTGTCATCATATGCATATCCTTACTCTTGAACAACTCCATAGCCAAACTGGTTTTGACATTGCTCGTATGGGTAGGCATAATGATTTTGGATTTGATCATAATGCTGAACTAGATTAGTTGTGAAGAACATATGATACTGATTACATTGATGCAAGTGTGAATTCCACTGTGGAAATCAATTCATGATTGCATAACTTCATAGAATGAGAGAAAATGAAAGATATGGAAAGAAGAAAGGTGAATGAAAGTGAGTGGAATGGAGAGAAAGAAGGTATGCAATTTCATAGATTGGGTTGTTTAGACCAAATGGATTCGCCAAATGTGTTTACATATGCTTCTAAAAGGTGAAACTCTAACAGGAATACACCAATATGCTATAATGAAGTCTCCTCCAATATTAAACTAGACACCGGCTGATGATCTTGACTTCCTTGTCCCACTGGGTGTGCCAGAAATGTTATCACGAAATTACAACAAACCCCGAATGACCTGAGTGTGGATGGGGAATTCGGTGTAATTTTTGTAACATTGGGTTACATCTCAAGTTGTGGGATTTGTGGGCTGGAGATAACCCTCCAGAGAAGTTTTCTTCTTGATCCTAAACTACCTAACATAATCTACTCCTAATACAGGGAAAATTATATAATCCTAATATGACATTCCAACTCGGGACCATGGAGAGAGAGTGCATGAAAACAAAGCCTACACTAACAGTGGTGATATACCACAAAAGGAGGGTGTTAGCCAAGAATCCAACTAGCTGAAATGGAGAGAGATGAGCAATGGAGAGGGTGGAAAAAATGCACCACATGCAAAATATAAATTCACACAGAATACCACTTCATACCCATTAAACACAGCTCCTACAAACCTGCAATAAACATCAGAATATGAACAGTATACCCTACAATGAAGAGAGGCAAGTAGAGACAAAAAAATATGTGAAGGATAGATAAAATGCATCATCAAAACATAGTTTATTACTCCATGAGTTTACACAGTTGTTGGTTTGAAAATCTGTCGTATGGACAGATCTATGGATAGACGAGCCAATAGTGTGTAGGGCATAGCCCCTCTTTGAGTCAGCAAAGTGAAACTGGTTTATTGTTATTCTACCAGCAGGAATCTTGTGCAAGTCTCACAATATTCTGCCTTCAGGGGTTGGGATCTCATCCCAGTAGAGTAGTTCCGACGAAGAACAGAAAGGAATGAAGGAAAGAAAGGAAGGAAGATGGATCTGAAGGGAGAAAAGAAATGAATTCCAAAGTAGAAAGGTCAGAGGGTCTATGTTTTGGGCTGGTAGTAAACAGAGCCAAACCTACTTGCATAGACAAACAAAGCAATACTGATGAACAAATGACAAAAAAGTAGAGATAGATCCAACAGAATAAACGCATAGATCTGACATAAGAAAGATCAGATGCCCATAACACACATATTCAGCACAAAGTCTCAATATTTGTATTAATATTTTCTTCTGTTACAAAAAGTACAAAGCCTTTTCTTCTCACTTCTATTTTTCATCTAAAAGATATCCACCACCCTTGAATACAACAAGTATTCAAGTATATATAGAAGGAGAGAAGAAAAGAAGGCAAAAGCAAACCAACAACTTAATTACAAAAATATCTTACAAGAGATTCTAAAGTCATTTGTTGACTTTTTGACAACTTTGTGGATGACATCATCCCATGGTGCAACATGGATGATGTCATCATTTGTGTCAACACACTTTAGATAATTACAAGGAGAAAGTCAAGAAGAAGAAAACTATTCATCGTTGTCCCGCGGCTGAAAGGGAGTATCCTGCTTTTACTGTTGCTCAGGCGACGAGATGTGGAACTGGGCACGGTACTCCATGAACTTGCTGATCATGGGTTGAAGTTGATCCTGGGAAGGATCCTTGTGTCGATCACTGATAGCTTCGCAAGTCTCCCGCTCGTCCGTGAGCTTTTCTGGGAGTTTGGAATAATCATTTTCTGCCTCTATCAGGTACCCAATGAAGTCACGACAAGCCAGCATATTGTTGATGGATTCGGCGTCGAAAGTGACCTCTGGTCCCAGCCCTTGTGAAATGATCTCCTTGAAGATCCGAATAGTTTCCTCTACCTTTCTTAAGGTGAAAGAAGGAGTGAGCAAACCTGGAGACATTCTCAGGACAATCTGCTCCATTTGATGCATTGCATCCAGGGCTTCCTCCTTTATCTTATCAATCTTCTCCAGGACAAACTCCAGCTGATCAACCCGATAATCCAGAGTAGAAAGGATTTTGTTGAGGGCTCTGGGGTGTCCAAAGACGCCGAACTTGACCAGATCTTCGACTGAACAGTCGAGCATTTTCTGAAAGGTCTCATGCTGCATCTTGGCATGGTCCAGCTCTTCGGAGATGGGTCCTGCTATCGCCTGGAGCTCTCTGTTCGCCCGATTGATATGCTGATATAATCCGGTGAACTTAGCGATCACTCCCTCACTTTCTTTGAGGATTTGGCTCCTCCAGGTGGAAACTGCCATGCCCTGCTTGCCGATTTTGGTATACTCATTAATCTTATCCTGGCTCAGAGGCTCAGGAGTTTCGGCGGCAGTTGTAGGAGGTGCACTGCCCATTTTCTGTAAGGCATGGAGAAGATGTTTATTTTGCTCCTTTAACAGCCTTTTCTCTTCCTTTGCTTCCTGGAGCTTCTTGCAAAGGGCGTCAACTGCAGATAGGGCCTCTCCCTGAAGGCTTTCTGAAGATGTCCCCATTGTGACTTGGGTCACTGTGTAATCTGTCGAAGACAGATCCTTTTTATCCTTTAAAGGATTGGGGTATGCTATCTCCATTACTCTCTCCCCTGACGCACTCTGAGAGAAGTGGGTTATAGGCTTTTGCTTCTTGACCCCTTTTGATGGGATGACGGAGAAGTCCATCGGTGCGATGGGAACTTTCCTCTTTTGTTGACTCAGGTGCTGGGAGATCCATGCTGGACTTATGGGGGAAGGACCAGAAATAGAAAAGGGAGCAGCTGCAGTAGTAGAAGGAAAATGCGTGGAGACACTTGGAGGCGGCATTGAGAGGGAAGCCGAGAAAGTGCTCACAGGAGGAAGGGATACTGCAGGGGAGGTAGACATGGGAAAGGAAGGGAGCTGAGAGATGAGGGAAGAAATGGTGGGGGACAGCTCCGCGAGAGAAGAGAAGATGGACGATGAGGAAGGGGGAACAACAGAAGATGGGGGAGAGGACACGACCAAAGGAATGGTCGCTTGGGTCACCTGAGGAGGGGAAGGAGGAGAGGGAGAAGGGATAGAAGGGACCTCAATGGTTACAGTAGTGGCAACATCCTGAGTGGATGTGCCTATCGGAACATCTTCCGCTGCTTCTTTCTCCAGGCTTTCCGGGATTACAACCCGTTCTTGTGAAGCGGAAGGAGGACTTTCAGGAGCTTCCTCTTGGGTGGAGCTTGACTCACCCTCTTTGTCTTTCCCTTTGCTCTTTGGCAGCTATTTTGGCCTGGAAGGTGCGTTGCCCAATGGAGAAGTGGTGAAATCAACTCCGAGGTAGATGAGACCATTCATCCTGCACCAGTGCTCTGTTCTTCGCAGAGTTTCTTTGACCCTTTCCTCTATTGTCTGAGGCGCTTTGGTTCTGTCAATTACAGTGAAAGGCCAGTCGTCCCCACCCATGTCAAGATATACTTGATCAACTTCTTGATCAGCAGTTTGATAACCTTTCGGGACGATGGCCACGCCGTACTGGATGATTTCAGCCAAGGCCAAGCGGGAATGGTCTTTCCTCCTGAGCTCGACCTCATGATATAGGTCGATATAAATATCCTCGATCTGTGGAACGTGGATCGGATCGAGTTTGGCTCTGGGCAGGAAATTCCTTGGGTCGAAAGTGGGCCTTGCCGGGAAGTTGTGCTTTAAATTTAGCAGCTCCAATTCTGCAAACATATCCCGTGCTTTGTGGTGAGAGAGACAAGTATACCTGCCCACTGTGAGGGGGAAAGGAGTTCCACCCTTCTTTCTCTTTAGGCACTTCTCGTGGTAGGTTATAAGCTATCTTGACAGCTCCAACAGGATCAACTTGGGGCCGGCGTATCTCGGCAATTTGGTTGGTTCCCCCAAGAAGTTGGCTGCCCTTAGATAGGTAAAGGTGGGGAATTGTGTGAACAAGGCTCCCCATTTCTCTGTAGCTGCAACAATGCTCTTGGTCGTACGACCGTGAGTCATGTTTGGCCTCAAAAGGCAGACGATGCCATAGAAGAAGGCATCGTTAATCTTTGTAAACTGGGGGATACTATTTTCCAGCTTTAGTTCTGGATAGTATTCATATATTTTGACTTGGGGCCAAACCCCGCACCGCATTAAGGCTGGATAATCTCTTTCTGAGGCTGCAACATAAACTACGTAGGAGTTCATGTAGAACCTCCCCATTGTGGTGAGTTGTTGGAGCTGCTCAGATATAGTGCTGCTTATGATCTCCGCCCACTCGAAGCGTTGATCTGGCACATTTTTGTTCATTGTCTCCAAGTATCTAAGCATCCATTTGTGAAAGTAGTGGGCATCAGGAAGCCCAAATACTCTACTCAGGAACGTGATTGTATCACTGAGTTCCTCTGAGAAATCACTGCGATGAATGACTTGTGGCCATCTGGTCACCACCTTCTTGTTTTTCAGGTATACCTCATTCATCAACTGCATACACTGATCTTCATTATCCTCCCAAGCCTTGGTGCAATCTTCTTGGCTTACGGCCACAAAGTGACGGTGGTGAGGAATGCCAAGCATAATTTCAAAGTGCCGGGCAGTGAGGTTGATCACGACCTGCCCTTCTCATTCAGGACACACCTGGTGTCTTTGTTGTAGCAGCGGGCCACTACCATCATGAATTCGTTATTTACTGCACTGACTGGGATTCCTCCAGCAAAATGTAGGCCACTGCCTACCAGTTTGTCCATCCAGGGACTTCCTGTGACCCTCTCGGGTTCTGGCCCAGAAATCCTCCATATCAATGTGCCCGAGCTCTGAGTCTCTTATATCCAGGTCACACTCTGCCTGGGATTCGGGCATCCTGACCCTCTGATATTTGTACTTCATCTCTTCTTCTGTAAGTTTGGCTTTGCCCTTGGACTTGGTTGGTCTCTTACTTGATGTTGACATATGTAGTTCTGAACTCAGTTGCTGATCTGCAAGAAGAAGAAGTGAAACCCAATGCAGGAAAGTCATATTAGCTGTTTGATCTTCCATTAAAGCGTTGACAGAAGGAAGAGTTAGCAATTTTAAGGTCTCAGGGCACAGGGCGCATGAACACTGCAGGCTGCAGGGTTAAATAGTATGGCACACAGAAAAGAGGTGCTGCAAGGGACAAATCAGCGCCAAAGGGTGCAGGGCGCATGAAAACTGCAGAGGACATTTTTTGTTGTTGCAAGCGGAAGTGCGCCTGCGCCATATATATGCATTTTATAACAGGCACTGATATTCTTCATGTTACACGGGAACAGGATGTGCCAGTGGCACATATAATCTTTATGTTACATGTAAATTTGGTGTGCCAAAGGGTGCATATATGGTTTGTGTGACATATGCATTATGTGCGCAAAAGGAAACTCGGCGCGGCGCAGAGAAGGATTGCATAACATTATGTTGCTGTAATAAGGGATGCGCCTGCGCTGTTAACAGTTTATACTTGGCGCAAATAAAGTTGATGTTGCATGGATGCAGGGTGTGCCAATGGTGCAAGTTTTTGCAATGTTGCACATGAGTTTGGTGCGCCAAGAGGGCGCAGGGAAAGTGGGTGTTGCAAGCGAGGAAAGTGCGCCTTGAGGGCACAACTATTTGTTATGCAGCAAGCATGGTGGATGCGCCGTTGGCGTGACTGTTTTTTATGTTGCAAGGGCGGTGTTTGTGCCAAAGGGAAAAACAGTAGTTTTATCAATTTTTAAGCCTCCTCTTCTTCTCTGGAGGGGTTTGGATAGGTGTTAAGCCTCTTTTGCAGGGTTCCTTGGATAGATGAACAGGATGTAATAAAGAGACCCAAGTTTTTTTAGAGGCAAGAGTCTCTCTTTACCAGCAGATCTGGAAAGAGGAAGGAGAGCATGGGGGAGAGATAACCAAAATAGCAATAGGAGGGTTTCACTTGACAAAACAACAACAACCTACTGCACAAGCAACCAACAAACAAAACATAAAATATGAGAGGAAAAGGACCACCTACCAGGAATATATATATCGTGAGAGGTGAAACGGGGTCCACGAACTCGACACGAGGACGACAGGCGTGCTGACAGGTGTAGAGGAATAAATCAATCACGTGTTTTCTGACTAGTGAAAGTGACAGGGCGAATGCACCTATATATAGGCAAAGGTTGTAATAAATGCGCCAACCACTTTTTGAAGTGGCGCACCAAAACACCTGTCGACAACGGAAAGCATGCGCCCTTTGGCGCACCAAAACACCTGTCGACACGAAGTTATGTGCACCTTTGGCGCACCAAAAGTGTTGTCAACATGGAAATATGTGCGCCCTTTGGCACACCAAAATGCGGCGCAACAAAAACATTGTTGACACAAAGGCGCATGCGCCTTGGCGCATGCAAGAAAGGCGCAACATGGTGAGGCGCACCAAAATGTGTGTCGACACTTCAAACCGTGTGCCAAAGGAATTAAAGGGGGCACAGGAACACTGCATGTTGCATAGACATTAGGTGCACCCGACCAAAAAAGACCAAAAATGGCTAAGTTCGGAAAACTAGATTTCCCGGGAAGGGATTTTGCAATGTTCCGAACGCAAGGAGTCCCTGACGAGGGACCGGAACAAAATTTTGGTAGGGTTATCTGTAAAATTTCCCTTGCCAATTTGGTTTGGTTTTCCACGATATTCTCCATCAAATCTGCATCAATCTCTGAATTTATTGATTTTTGTGAAAAGGTCTCAGAATCATGATTCCAACAAGACCAATTTTGCATGGATTCTATTAAGGGACACAAAAGTTATGGCTCCCTGAGTGATTGTTGTTCTTTTTAGTTTCACAGTGTCTTCCTTCAACTCCAGGGAATGGAAATTAATTCATTAGTTGGGAAATCAACATTTAAATTATTTCTTCTCCTTTCCAATGTTTGCATACCATTTAAAATGATTTGGTCATTTTAAAATCATGTGTGCCAACCTTTTGGTCTACATTATTGTTTATATGGGGAGGGGTGACATGATATTTTAAAGCAATGCTGGGACCTACTCAGCCAGCTCGGTCGAGCTAGCTGTTCCTCACATTACATTGCCGATATTTTTTTCACTTATCCAAATTGAAATTTTCTTGTGTTGTGCCTCAAGATCTTATATCCAAGTGTGAGTATTTTTTGTATTGGAGAATACATCCTCATTTTGCCTCAACATTTGTTTTAAACACCAAGCCCCACCAACTACCTTTCAAATGTCCAACTCGGAATTTCTTAGGCTTACTACACGGTTGACTGCCTTATATCTCTAACTAGGTGCCACAATGACCCCTTGACTCTTACGCCATCCACTGCCTACCCCAATGTTTTGTGAGCCTGAGTTCTTTGTGGTGAACCCTCCTTTTCGTGTCTCAGGCCTTCTGTGCTAACCCAACCCAATACACCCGCATACCCAACCTTTATCCACTTCTACTTCCACATAACATCACTCACATCGCCATTGACCCCTTGCATTTCCCACATCACTTACTCTATGGTGGGATTGACCTTTTCAAGCCCGTGCCTTCCATGGGCCATTTGGGTCATCTTGACCCAACTTATCCCGCAACTCGGGCCTCTAGAACATCTCCATACTCCCGCAGATCCCTTGCTCGGGAAGGTTACTAAGCCATTTTGCCCCTCATTACCTTCTATGACTATCTCAGTGATTTTGGGCCTAGGTGACCTATTCATCCTATGGGCCATTTGGGCCATTACCCTCCACTTCTGCCATAAAACATTACTATGGGAAACTCAGCGATTTCAAGCACGAATGTCCCAGGCCACAAGGGCTCTTCTTTTCCAAATTTTCCATAGAGGCCTCTGATTCATTTGATGAGAAAGAAAAAACTCACCCTCTTGATGGTGAGCTTGACTTCTATTGTTTTCCTTAATCAAATTTTTGGGGTCTCTGTCCAATCAAGTGTTCCCCTCTCTTTGTATGCCAACTTAGATGCCTGAGCTCATTCATCATGGTTAAATCATTCCTTAAACTCTGATACGAGTCCTATTTGTTTAAAAAACCCTCCTCTCCTCTACATTGAATGATGATGGCTTGGCTTCCTCCCGAACAATATCAGAATTATATGACCTACCAAGCAATGATTCCTTTGTCGATGAAATCCATATAAATTCGGGAAATAACTCACTTGGTTTCATCCCAAACCATACTCTGACTAGCTTCAAGCATAAAGTTTGCTATTTATTCCAGCTTGACTGACTTATGGAGCTCCAGTTTCTCAAAATAATCTAATGCCCATTACAACCGCTTGGTCACCAAATGAGCATGGATTGTGGCTTATTGGCTCATCCACCCCCCCTTGTAACTCGCCATAGTGAGATTGAACCAGCTCGAGCTAATCCTCTGTGTAGCTAACAAGTCTAGTGGCTTGACTCAATCTGGAAATGGCCAAGCTCTACTTGATATACCTTGTAACTCGACACTTCATAATATAGTCTAGCATACCTTATGAACTCGATATGGCTCAACTGGCTCGATGAACTGTGTATCAACTTAACAAAGCTATGATTTGAGCTTGATGACCTATTTTGACCCCTTTATACTTGGCACCTCTATGACATAGCTCTATCCATAAAAATACTTCCAACAACTCAGACCATGTGTAAATGCCCTAGGTTATTCTACCAATGAGCTCGATGAGCTAGTCCTCAAGTTGAGTGTTATGCCTTCACAAAACACACTTCCCTAGACAATTATGACATTTTTGGATTCCCAAGTGCACTAAGGCTAAGGAGATTATATGAAGGTATCCTGAAGCTATGTGTTGGATTTTATCATTTCATTGCATGTGGCCCCCTTTGGAATGGACACAATTGCAAGCCTGTCAGTTGTTCAATTTCACCAGGGTAGTGAAATTAGATAACATTTCTCATTTATAAAATATCATTTTCCATATCTACGGAGAATGTTTTGGCGATTGGAATCCTCTAAAAATTAGAGCAAAGCATCCTTGTGAAATAACAAAACTTTTGAGACTACTCCCATTCCATTTCAACACTAGGAAGACCCACTTCTAAAAATAGTAAACCTTCATAAACTTCATAGTCTATAGATAGTAAGCGTTACAACATTTCATTCTCTTAACTTTTCCATTTCTCCTTGTATATCAAGAACACTCAAAAGTGTCAAATTAAGCAACTAGTAACTGAAAGTAGACTTCCTAAATTAATAATTACTAAAAATAGTAAGTGTCAAGATATTGGTAAAGCAACAAGGATGATGAGTTATCCATGTTGATGGAAGACTAAATGTGTTTGAGCAAGTTGTAGTACATCATGGTGACTTGACAAAATCAATATTTAACAATGTACACTTTCAGTTGGGTATAAGAATACTTTCTCTATTTGGAGAAGAAGCCCTTTTCAATGAGGAATGGGTGGAAAAGGAGGTTTCTTTTTCTCCTAAGTCTAATTCCATCTAAGAAGATGATATCTTGTCACAAAGGTCATTTTTGAAGTTTAAGGGAGCCATGAGGAGGAAGGTGATGATCTCCATATTCCAACTCTGACCTTGTGTTTAACTCTCTTTCTCTATTGGTTGTAGAAGAAGATCAACATATTTGTAAGATCAGGCAGTTACCTTATGTCCACATAATGCAAGTCTCGTATTAGTGTATTTGAACACTTATTCTATGCTTTGGAAATGTATCTACATCTCACAAGAAGAGGAAATTACAATCACAATGTTTCAATTCAATAGGAGGTCGAAGGAAAGGATTTCATTCTCAAAACATTCTCTCAAGATCTATCAGAAGAGAATTATTTATCAATAGGAGCTTTCCCATCTTCAAATGATCACTTCTCTCTCTCCTTCTCTCTCCTCCTCCATCTCTCTCTAACATTTTATTTCTTCATTATAAATGTACTTTTTCACTCTTTCATCTTATTCACGTAAGTGGCCTCACTTTGCATTGTAAAAGTCCCTTTTAAAAATATCAAAGGTCATAAGTGGCGTTAAGATGAAAAGTCACATGTGAGGAGATGAAGAGATATATTTGTAAGCTATAAATTGGGATGGCTTCTCCATTCCAAGGGGTTATCATTTCTTGATGTTAGTTTTTGGCCTTTTTTCACCTACTACTGCAAGTAATAAGTTGTATTCTTCTATCTCCTTGCCTATGTTTTTATACTCTCTTTACTTTCCAACTTTTTAAGCATTGTAATCTTGTATAACTAAGAAGGAACTTTGTGTCTTTGATTAATGAATCCATAGAATTGTATGTCTCTGATTTATTAGTATTGTTATTTCTTTCATTATTGATTTTATTCCTATTGAATGCGGACATACTCTGGTTAGTTTTGGTGAGAATATGCAGGTGCCTACTCACAATTTTAACCCCCTTTCTCTATTTCCCATACTTAGCTTTACATCTTTCTAAGAAAATTCCTCCCATGTACATTGTACAAGCACTTTACCAAAGGTTTAGTGGAGTATTCATGTGTGATCCCTGGTCTAATGGCCACCCCATAGTTTTAATATTCCTTGCATTTAATAAATGGGAGCCTAACCATACCTAAGAAGGAGGGACCTAGCCTTGGATTGTTGGTGAAAGATCACTAATTTGACCTTGCAAACAAATTATTTCACCAATGCTTTTTGGCAATGGGGAATGTTTTTCCCTTGTGCACACTATAATGAGCTCTAAAATACAAAAAAAAAATATATAAAAAACCATAAAAATTAGAAAACTACAATAAAAATACCAAAAAAGACTATTTCAATGTTTGAGATCCTTGTTGAAACTCCTATTGAAAATAGGCATTTTTTATGATTGCATCCTTAACCAACATTCTAAGTAAAATTGGCATAATGCACATATCAACTGAGTTACACTCGAAGGACAACATGACAAAGTTCCATGAGGAAGCAAGCACTTCAACCAAGAAATTTGCATCCAAAGAAAAGGTCTTTCTCGTCTCCTCATAGATCTAAAGAAAACAAGGTACAAATACGGGTGATGTGTAAGCCCCCCAATGTATGTAATCATACATCCTCAAGTGGAGAAGAGGAGTTACATTAAAATGAAAAGTAACTCTTGTATAGCGCATTAACGCACACTGATGTGTATGACAGAATCTATGATATAAATCTATCATACACCCTAAGACACCTAATACCTATGACCTCACCTAAGTAATATGACTCGCCACATGATGTGGAAAATGATACACACCAACACCCCCCTTCATCGTAACTTGGGATGAGGTGGAAATTTAGAAATGATAGATGGGTCCTGACAACTAAGTCTGATGAGGACCCCATGAAGAACAAGGATCTCAAGTAGTAGAGGAAAACTCAGTGGGAAAAAAATCCACAACAAAAGATGGAAAAATCCCTTAACAATCTAAGAAAGATGCATCAAATGGGTCCCAGCAACTAAGGGCCTAATGAGGTACCCATGTACACAACAATGATCTCTCCAAAAGAAGGAGAGAGGAGAGGAATGAGACAAGGGGAACTGAAGAAGATGTGAAACCATAGCCAGATCTAAACTTTGCAACTCTAAGAAGTCTCCAAGAAGAGTGTTGATGACGTGGTCCTCGGCCTGTAGACTGAAGAAGATCCAACCACATCGAATAGTTTTTCTACCCTTATGAAGTATGGAAAAGGAGTATTGGAATTCTTCCCACTCTGTGAAGGAAACCGAAGGAAGCAGTACAAAATAACTCTGAATCTAGTCCACTGAAATGTGACATGGGTCTAGAAAATGAGTGTAAAGGAACAAACGGTAATTGCCACAAGTGTATAACTATCAGAGTGTGAGCGAGGAACATCTGCCAAAAAGGATGCCCAAATGAAGTGAAGGCAAAGAAAAAACAACCCCCACAGTAACAGAAAGAGGATCCAAAAGTAATGATGGATCCATGATGATATCTGAAAGAGTGGAATGATAAGAGTCTCAGAAGGGGAAATCCTAACAAAGGAGATGAAGAACTCCTCTAAAACACATGTATAATGATGAGAAACTCCATGTACTACATCATAAGTACGCACTATGAAGAGATAACGAAGGTCTAGAAAATAATCATCCCAAGAGGGTGGCTTGACCAAAAAAAAAAAGTGATGTCTGAAAGTATGAATCATCAGCACATGAAGGAGGAGTGGAAAGGGGAGTCACACATTGGAAGTGGAAATGAGGTAGATTTAATGATGGTATGAGGTTGGGAACAAGACTACTCAATGTCTAATGGGATAAGAGGAGTGTCCAAATTCTCTGGAAGGTGGTCGAGAGAGGGAGGAGGGGAGTCCTTAGTAGTACTCTCTTCATCAAAACTAGAAGAACAATCCTCGTCATCAGATATGGAACTAAATGAGTATGTGTCAACATAGCTATCATCACATTGAAGAGGAAGAGGAGACAACTATATCAACAGGAGAATCAACAACGACAATATCTGAAGGGTCTCCAAATAAAAACTAAAAAAGGATCCAAATAGCGTGAGGAGGATCTGAGGTGTGCCACATGAAGGCAGAGAGGTTTGGAGACATGTAACATCAATTGAAAAATAACATGGTTACATATTTCGAGGTAGTCCTTAAGATGACAAGGATCAGTGGGTGTCAGAACTAACCCATATAAAAAGGGATAGAGGCCCTCATGAGTGAAGTAATGTTCCATAAAAGCACGCCATGATGTATAGTTCTCTTTACCAAGAAGAATTGGCGGTGGATGAGAGGTGATCCTGTGAAGATCAAGTATGGAAAGATCATCCTCCATGGTGCATCCAAAAGAAGTGTAGAATGCACGAAAATAAGGGTAGGAGAATACACACGAGGTTTAAAGACTTCAAACTAAAATGAGAATATGTCTGTATGTAATACAACACCCAAGAACAATGATAACCCCCTATTTATGACACTTCATAAGTAATGTGTTGATTACAATAAGGTTTGTTTGTTAGGATTATACTAGTTGTACAGGTAAACAAGCAAGCAATGAATAATGCGAGAAATGTAAATTAGAAATAAAATGCAATAAAATAGAGACACAAATTTAATGTGGTTCACCCAAAATGGGCTACGTCCACCAAAAACAACCAATCCTTTTATTCAGTCTAAAAAATTATCTCTTACAGTGCATCAATTGCTGCAATGAGCCTCATACATAACAACCCTTTAAAGATATTAGGGTTTTTATCATTTGGGGGAAACATAGAAAACAACCCGTTAGATCTGTGACCTAATAAGGAATGATCCAAATGTCACAATGCATAAATACATATTAAATGTGGCTTATGGGGGGCGCTGCCCTTGAGCCCCCCGCTGGGTTGCACGGACCCTAGACCCCACAAAGGGGGCGAAGCCCCCCTTTCAACCCCCATCAGTATCAGGCTCCACAACCAACAATCTCCCACTTGGAGACTGATTGTTGTAACTCCACCACTACAACGTCTGCTTGGACTTTTCTTCTTGGCTTGTTTCTTCCACTTCAAGATCAATCTTGAAGACCCACAAAATTTGAATGCAAATCCAACTTCTCCTTTTTCATTGGCTTAGTAAACATATCAGTAGGATTATCATATATATGAATCTTCACTAACTCAAGTTTCCCATCCTCCAACACTTGTCATATGAAGTGATATCTTAGCTGAATGTGTTTTGTTCTTGAATGGAAGGTTGAGTTCTTTGCCAGGTGAATTACACTTTGACTATCACTGTGTAACTTACAATCCCCTTTCTCCTTACCCAACTACTCCATGAACCTGGCTCATCCATAACATTTCCTTACTTGCCTCAGTCGCTGCAACATATTCTGCCTCTGTAGTAGATAGGGAAACTACCTTCTGTAACTTTGAGATCCAACTCACTACCACACCACCAACTGTAAACACATATCCAATAGTGCTCCTCCTACTATCCACATCTCCTACCATATCTGAATCCACAAATCCCTGTAAAGTATAATCTAACCCTCTGAAGCACAAGTTCGTACTAGTGGTCCCTCTCAAGTACCTGAGAATCCACTGGACTACCTTCCAGTGTGTTTTACCTGGATTTGCCATATACCTGCTAACAACTCCCACTGCTTGGGAAATGTCTGGCTTGGTACAAACCATGACATACATAAGGCTCCCAACTATTGAAGAATAAGGAACTCGTGCCATATAATCTTTTTCCTCTTGTGTTGTTGGGCATTGCTCTTTACTTAATCTAAAATTCCCAGCCAATGGTGTACTAACTAGTTTCGTATTCTGCATCTAAAACCTTTCTAACACCTTTTCTACATAGTCCTCCCTGAGACAAAACCAATTTATTATTTATTATGTCCCTCTTGATTCACATACCAAGGATTTTCTTTGTTGTACCCAAATCCTTCATTTCAAATGTTTGTGCAAGCTTTTCCTTAAGCTTTGCAATTTGCTGCATATTAGACCTTGCTACAAGCATATCATCTACATATAACAAAAGAATAATGTAGCTCCCATTATCCAACCATGTAAAGTATACACAATGATCTGATTGACATCTAGTAAAACCATGCTCATGCATAAAACTATCAAACTTTAGATACCATTTCCAGGGAGCTTGCTTGAGCCCGTATAGGCTCTTCTTCAACCTGAAAACCAATTTCTCCTTACCCTTCACCTCATATCCAAGTGGTTGTTGCATATAAATCTCCTCCTCCAAGTCACCATGGAGAAATTTCGTCTTGACGTCAAGTTTCTCTAAGTGTAAATCTTCAACAACAACTAAACTTAATACAATACGAATGGAAGACATCTTTACAACAGGGGAGAAAATTTCATCAAAATCGATACCTTTCTTTTGTTCATACCCCTTCACTACAAGCCTTGCTTTGTACCTTTTCCATCCACCTTCTTCTTCTTTCACATGGTAGACCCATTTGTTTTTGTAGTACTCTCTTCCCAGCCAGTAATTTGACTAAATCCCATGTTTGGTTCTTCTCCAAGGAGTCCATTTCCTCCTTCATGCCATGCTCCCACTCCTTAGTGGACTCCACCTGCATTGCCTCATCAAATCTCTCTGGCTCACCACTATCTGTTAGTAAGAAATAATACAAAGCAAGGGAAAATATTTTTGGAGGTCTACTAATACGTTGTGACCTTCTTGACCAAAGATGGGGGTGTCACAGGATCATTATTTTATTTCTTCTCATTTTCTTGAATTTCTGACAAAGGTGCCAATACCGACATTAGCTTTTCATGCTCGGCCTACAGAACTATCAACCTTGGTACCTGTAGGTGGATATTTTCCACCCAGAGAGTTCATTTTTAGGAGCTATATCCTCAACCAGTTCTTCCTTAGGCTTTTTTTCATCTTGTACCTGTATCCCTGTATATTCTATTTTCATGCCAAACAACATCATGACTCTTAATTATCTTAGATTCATCTAGATCCCAAAACTGGAAATCCATAATCACCATTGGAGCCATATCCTATGAATGTACAATGTTTGGATTTTGAATCCAATTTCTTCCTATTTTCTTTATTAACATTCACAAATGCCTCTGAAACCAAAATACTCGTTAAAATGAAAGGTCTACCTCTTTCCCGTTCCATGTAGTCTATTCGGGAATTCCTCTGGATCTAGTGGACTTGAAGGCCCACTGGTTGATTAAGTACACAGACAGTATCTACGGCCTCTGCCCAAAACTGAAGAGGTGGCCCTGCATGTAATCTCATTGATCGTGCATGCTCCATTATTGTTATATTCATCCTCTCACTAACATCATCTTGTTGCGGAGTCCTAGGAACTATGCTTTCTCTATACGAATCCCATTCAAGGAACAATAATCATTAAATTTCCTACTACAATACTCACCGCCATTATCAGATCTCAAACATTTCAATTTAAAACCACATTGATTCTTAGTAAGTGCTTTCCATTTCTTAAATGTATCAAATACATCATACTTACGCTTAATAAAATATACCCATACCTTCCTTGTGGCATCATATATGAATGTCACGTAGTACAGAGAACCACCATGAGATGTAACATGGGCTAGCCCCCACACATCTGTATGAACTAGCTCCAACTTTTACTCTTTCTTGGTATTCCCTGCCTTGAGAAATCTAACTCTTTTTTGTTTCCCAAAAAATGCAATGCTCACAAAAAATCAAAGTCCAATTGCTTCAAAATTTAAAGCTTACCTTTTTCCTATAGAATTTTTCATGCCCTTCTCACTCATATGTCCCAATCTATTGTGCCACATGTTGGCATACTCATCTGAAGTAAACAATATGGTAGAAGAATTAGATATACAAGTAGATAAATAAAGAGTGTCCTACTTTCTTACCCTATGCCACTACTAGGTCACTCTTGGAAACATTCCAAGTATCTTAAGTGAATGTGATTGTGAAACCTTCACCACCTAACTATTCTGTAGCGATGAGATTTATCCTGGGGACTAGGTACATGTCTCACATATCTCAATATCCATGTATTTCCATTTTATAATTTCAGGTGTACATTTCCATTCCTGACAATGTTGCACAGCTCATCATCGCCCAAATAAACCTGTCCAAAATTTCCCTGGATGTACTCTTTAAAAATAGCCCTTATCAGGGGTTACCTAGAAAGAGGCACCTAGAATCTATTACCCAATATTCTACTCTAGTATCAAGAGAAAGTATAAGAGCATCCTAAACAATATTACCTGTCAGATTTTTCCTCTTTAATACCTTCAAGATTTTTTTCTTTATTTTCTTTGAACCAAAAATCCTTTTTAGCATGACCTCTCTTTCCACAGTTCCAACAAGTAATGCATCTACTCATAGATTTGGATCTACCCATATTCGATTTAGATCTCCCATCGAGCCTTTCTCTGTTGATTCCTCCTTGCTCCTCCCTCTACTCTCCATATTCAAAGCATTTCCAGAAGATGTAATTTTCCCCTGTAATTTTCCTACGCATTTCCTCATTTAAAATGACAGTGACTACATCTTTAAATTTAAGAGTAGTAGATGATGTATTACTAACTACCATTACTAAGTTGTCCCAAATTTCTGGTAAATAACATAGGAATAATAATGCTCTAACCTCCTCATCAAATGGGATATTAATTGAATCTAACTCATTTACAATAGTGTGGAAATCATTAATATGGTTAGATACATATCCACCTTCTTGCATTTGTAGATTAAACAATATTTTCATCAAATAAACTTTATTGGATGCACTAGGTGTTTCATATAAATTAGATAGGGTTTTCATCAACTCTACCGTACTCTTCTCCTATGAGATATTTCAAACTATAGATAATGCTAGGCTCAATCAAATCGCACCAAGAGCCTTCCTATACTAGAACCTTCCAATCCTCATCAGACATGGTTTAGGGTTTTTCTTCTCCACCTCCCAACAAAAAGTATAGATCCTTTTGATATAGGTAATCCTCCACCTACATTTTCCATAGCTAGTAATTTTGGCTCATCAAACTTCTCAACTCTGAACTTATTCTCCTCTACCATTGCTACTTCTCCCACTCAAATAGAAATCCCTCTATGAGTATACTACCAAGCAAATAAATCTCAAACGTTCTCTGATAACATTTGTTAGGATTATACCAGTTGTACAGATAAACAAGCATGTAATGAATAATACAGAAAACATAAAACTTAGAAATAGAATGCAATAAAACAAAGACACAGATTTAACGTGGTTCACCCCAAAATGTGCTATGTCCACCAGAAATAGCCAATCCTTTTATTTTTTCTAGTAAAACTCTCTCTCATAGTGCCATCCACTAATACAATGATCCTCATACATAATGACCCCTTAAATATATTAGGGTTTTTATCATTTCAGGAAAAAAACATAGAAAACCACCTGTTAGATTTTTGACCTAATAATGAACGATCCATATTTCACAATGCATAAGTACATATAAAATGTGGTTTTTTAGGGGCACTTCCCTCAAGGCCCCCCACCAGGGTTCGCATGACCCCTTGACCCTGCAAGGGGGGTGAATCCACCCTTGCAACCCCTATCACTTTCAGGCTCCACAATCAACATTGTTCATGTGACCCTGGGACAATTTACCACTTTTCTTGTAATATTTTGAATATCTGCGCATTAGTGAATGCCATAATGAGTATCAGTTGGCAAAGTAGAGTAAAAATACGTAATATAAGCCCAATCCGGATCGTAAGCCTGTGTAATAAGGGGTAGCCTATTTAATTTTTTGTTTCACTATGAGAGAAGGCCTCTTATTATCGTTTTGGGGGGGTGTCACCCCCCCCACTCCTCTATTTTTGGGCGTGCTCACTGAGCCATAAGTTTCACCAATAATTTTTAGCAATTTCAATAGGATGACGACCCAAATAGAATGGCCTAGAAATGGTTAAGGAGGAATACTATAATGAAGCCCAAAGGTGGAAGGTAAAATGTAGTGCGTTGTAATGATGAATTTTGATCCAATTTCCCTTAATGTGAGCTTAATCTAATTGGCTAGGAGGGAATGACCTGTATAAAGAAATTCATAAGGTTTAAGAGGGACCAAACTAGTATTAAAGGTAAGCCAACTCAGGTTAGTGGAGATGGCTCATGAGCGAGTGGGCCTAGGCATCTGAGTTAAGTTGACATGCTTGTGGGCGAGCTGGCACATAAGGTCTGAGTTGCAAATCCACTTTCATAATGAGGTGGTTGGAATTTGAGTCAAGAAGGTGAACCATAGGAAGGGAGTATAGATGCGAAATCCCACTAGGTAGTTGAACAACGAATTTAGTTGTATCTCGAGCTGCTGGAAGGGCAATAAGTAAATCTGAATCTAGACAGGCCACATGTATGAGTTGAGCTAGATGGTGCATCAAGTCGCATGTAAGTAGATGAGTCAATAGTTGATGAGTTGAGAGTTTTTTCAGGTTGGACAGAGGTCTAGTCAGGTGAGTTGTGTCTAGGACTGGGATCGAGGTAAGTTCATGGGTTGGTTTTGGTGCTACAGAGCTGAAGGATTACTGGTAACCATAAAGTGGTCTAGAGATCCCTAGATCAGGTAAGCTCTGGTCATGTAAGAGGTTTTGGTTGAGATTGCATAGGCTTACATGGTCAGCAAGATGTATTGATAATCTTGACATAGAGGTAATGATATCATCCTAAGGCTGACCGACACTAATCACAAGGATGGTAGGGAAACCAAGGATGCAAGCTTAGGAGGTAAACTGACAATATGTAGGGGCAAATAGGTGAATAAACTATTTGAGGAAGAGCCAGAGTCCAGTTTAGAGCTCTCTATGAGGGGTGCACAGAGAGTAAGGGCCAGTGATAAGTTTGAAATTCGTAATACGGGTAGGGGGCATGAGAGGACTAGGTAGCAGACATACATAACAATGGTACACAAAAAGATAGGGTGGAAAGCCCAATTTGGGTGGTTGAATACGTGGGTTGGTAGGAAGATGTGTGATCAAATGTACGTGTTTAACATAATTGTTGTAAATAATGAATACTGAACATAAGGGTAAATATCCCAAGGAGGAATACCTATAGTCACGTGGTTGAAGGTTGAGTGCACCAGTTTCTGATTTAAAATCCACAGTACTTACTGTGAGCTGTCCTTGTAGACCTATGAGTTGAACTACTTGTATTTATAGGTTTGGTTGGTGAAGGATGGGAGTGGTTGATCCATGAAGAACTTGTGGTCAGTGCCACAAAAATACTTCCTGGAGTGCTCCTGTGAATGCTAATGTCTCTGGATGAGTATCAGTGTTTTTCTTGCACGCCTGTGGTTGAATGTATTCCATCATTTGGATGCTGAGAAGTCTCTGGTTCGTGCTTGAATGCAAGAGATGCTCTCTCAAAAATTAGAATGACCAACCTGGGTAAAAGGTTACAAAATTATATATAAGGTAATCGATGATGGTTAGGGTGACCATGTTGATTGAGGGTTAACCTGGCGTCGGTTAAGGCAGGGAAATCCCAGGTTTACCAAAAATAGGCAGATCTTGCTATTTTTGGCATGCTCTGATTTTCAGTCTAGGTCTCAAGGAAGGGTTAACATTTAGATAAGTGGGAGTATTGTTAGAGAAGGAATATGAATTTAATTTTAGGGTTAGACTAAGTCCTAGTTGGTTAAGATAAGTGGAGACTCAGTGCTAGTTAATTAATAGACTAAGAATAAATCCATGATGAGGTGTCTAGGTGAGGTGTAAATTAATTTAATTAAAGTAATTAAATTAATTAATAGTGTGAGGATGGGAATTAATTCAATTGTAAGTAATTAAATTAATATGAATGTGGGGTAAGGGGTCATGGTTAGGTGAATACATTACATTAATTAATTAAAGGGGGACCAAGGGGAGTGTGACCCAAATTTTGTGTCTACATTTTCCCTTTTTATCACAGGTTGTAGGTAAGCGATGCTGACAAAAATAGGAAGTCATTGCCCCAAATATAGGTGAGAGTGGGGTTGCCCCAAGTAGGGTTGAAGGTGAGGTTGCCCCAAGTGTGGGTGGAGGTGATCCCCCTCAAACTAGAGCTGATGAGGTGTTAGACAAAGTCAGGTGAGTGGTTTGATAAATGGGTAAGTGATGAAAGTGAGGGTAGGTGGGTTGTAGGTAAGGGATGAGCACTATGGATAATGGGGAAGGGTATATTGGGTAATAGATAAGGGTCATATTGGGTAATGGGTAATGAAAATCAAACACACACACACGTATAGATTGCGATACGGTACCAGGTGGAAGAGCTTTCAAACTCTACATCATCCAAGGTTGATAGGTTATCCAAATGAGGTTGAAGTGATTCAGGTATCTAGGTATAGGATATGGTCCTGGAAACACAATGTAGGCCAGGTGCAGGAATGTTTAGGTATGATTTTGGTACACCCAAAGGTTTGGTCGGGATAAACAACACGATCAATAGGCAAGGTAAAGTCATTAGGCTAAACAACATAGGTAAAATGCATCAGCAAGGTATAATGAGTACACAAATTCCAACATCATCAAAAGGTGGTTCAAGTTGGGGTAAATGTAGGGTAGGGCATAGGTAAGGCCAGGGTATAGGTAAAAATAAGTCCCTAAATGCAGTTAAGGAAATGTACAAGTAGTGTAGGCTTGTGGGTAGGGTGTAAGAGGTAATGGTAAGGTTAAAAAGTGGTTCAAGAATATTGTGTAGGCCAAAATGGGCATAGGGTAGGTCAAAAGAGTAACTGGAGGGTGACCAATGTCAGTTATGTTATAAATAACATTGGTTGTCTAGGGCACGGCATGACCGACATCAGTCATGTCGATTTGGGTCTAAAAAATAAAAATCCATGTTTTACGGATTCATTTTGACTTTTCCACTTTGTAGAAAATGACAGAGGAGAAAGTGAGGTCTGAAAAATGACAGTATGAGGTATTGAGCTGAGTTGGTGAGCCATGTAGTAGGTGATTGGTGTTCGATTAGTGGGTCCACGAGATTGAATTCGATTGATTCGATTTGTTTGGAAGTGAGGAGTTTAATTTGGTCATGGCAGAGGCGGGAGAAGGTGTGGGAGGCCCACCTAGTGAAGAGACCAGAGGTGTCACCATGTAGATGGTGCCAAGATGAGGTAGGAGGCAATCCAAACCCTGTTATTCGATTGAAAATGGTATCATTGAAATTGTTTTGGTTAAAAATTTGGGGTGGTTTTTTATTAATTTTGAATTTATGGGTAAAAATGAAGGAAATGAGGAGTGGGAAGGTCACATAGGTTAAATAGGTTTCAGGAATTAAGTTAGGATAGGGTGGGATGGGTAGTCGTATTAGGGTTTTAGGTATGTTTTTGTCAATTTTTTAAAATGGGGGGATAGGTTTTCAGTTTTTGACATCGCGACAGAGACCGACATCAGTTACGGTTTGGTTGATGTCAGTTGGCACTTTGGATGGCATTGGTCAGGTCTTAGGTGACCGACACCAATTAAATGGAACCGATGATGACGGTCAAGAAAAATTAGTGGTTGTCAAAGGAACCAGAGATGGTTAACGGGTGGAGAGTAAATAGGGGTAAGAAAGGCTAGGTAGGAAAGGAAAATAGGTGAAGAAGGGGTAGGTGAAGATGAATGTAGGTAGAAGAGGGTAAAAATATGATTTTGGTGATATGGGATAGGTAAGTAGGTGAAATGAACCGAGAGAATGGGTAATAATGATAAGGGTTAGTAGGTTTGTAGGTGAATTAGGTAAAAGGGGGTAGGTATGATTGATGTGGTTGGGTATGGTTTGTTAGTAATATGTGATTTGAGATAGTCAAATCTTGACATGGTTGTGTTGGATGATACAGGCTAGAGATCAGCTTAGGATGCGGGACAGAGTACCACCCCTATTGGTATGAGATGTGGCCCAGCGTGACACGAGAGGAGTGGTCACATATGACTGAGGTTGGACTTATCGGGGTCTGACGCTATAGGTAGATAGTTTGAGATCATAGTATGATGGTCACTCTCATCGATAGATGGGATTCCGCAACCAATACCTTCCACTTACCGATGGGCGAGATGACGTCACCCTAGAGGATGTACAAGATCTTGATGGCTTCCTATTATTGGGGACAAGTATATTCTATTTCTTCTGAGGCATCAGTGGAGCCGATAGTGGCGGTTTTTGGGGAGGCGATGGGTGAGTTGAGGTATCATAGTGTGAGCCTGAGCTATGGAGATATGTATGTAGCCTACCCATAAGGAGATGAGGTTGTTTTGTACTGATGATGGAGGCAGTAGGTTGTTTTTCTCTACCAGATTCTGAGGGTGGGAGATTCCCACGAGCACTAATGGGAGTGCTTCAGGATATGATAGAGGAGCAGGTCTATTCTTTTCTTGGGCACTAACTTTCCTAGTTCAGCTATATAGGGAGCTATGGGCTTATGGGAGATTGCAACGATTTGGGATGTGCTGCACTTTTTTACTACACTGTTGGGCATACGAGCACATCATATGTGTGCACCCAAGTTGGTTTTCCATGACATGATTGGTTAGGGGTGGCTTGCTCTGAGTTGGATACAAACATTGGGTACCAGTTGGTGGGCAAACGAGGGTGGCGAGGGTGACTTATGATGTTTCATACTACAGGTAGTTGTTGGAGGGATTTCAGGAGTTGATATTATGTGGAGGCCATATATTGGCTATCCCTCGTATAGGGGAATGGTAGAGGAGTTAGAGGATCTCCATAGCTATTGAGGTGGATACAGGGGCATCATGCCGATGAGCACAAGATGATACCCTATGTAGACAGAGTTAGACAACAAGTTTGGGTTGCCACAGGATGTACCCCCACCTTTTCCACTGTACCATCGAGATGACGTGGAGAGACCCATGTCTCCACCATGTTCAAGTGTGCCATATCAGGGAAGGAGGATGCAGTGGTAGATAAATGGATTGATGATGTAGGAGTCACTGATGGATATAGGCAGTGGTGGGCGGCACAACTATGGGAGGCACCACCGAGGCCAGGGTAACCTAGATCTTGCCATGGTCACAGTGCAGAGAGATGCATTACAGGGGTAGGTGGCCACCCTATAGACATGTAGATCATAGGTTTGTAGGGTCAGTTGACAGGGGCACATACATAGGTGAGCCACCTTGCAGGCTAGGTGATGACTTTACAGGCCCAGTTAGCACAGGGACAGGCACCCACACAGGGACAAAGATGGTGATGGAGTTCAGGTGGCCACCTTATAGGCACATGTGACAGGTTTACAAGGCCAGTTGGCCACTACACAGGCATAGGTAGTGGCCTTACAGGCCAACTTGCAACACAAGTACCTCCACAGGCCCAGGGACAGGGTCCCATACTACAAGGAAGGGTGACAAGATAGGGTCCCATGGTATAGGGAGGAGGATAGGGATCACAGGTACAGGGACCAAGGCCAGTATTAGCAGGAAAGGGCTCACAGGTTGCATTGAGACCCATGGCACCACCTCAGATGGTGTCAATGACGAGGTTTAGGGATGCCCTGAATGAGGCTCGTTACTATCAAGATCACCTGACGACTATCAGGATAGATGTTCCCTTCATATGCCGAGTATAGATCCCAAGCAGGTAGCTAGTGAGTGGACGAGATCCAGGACTCACAGTTCAGGGAGTATAGGGGGCATAGAGCCCATGGACAGGGCCAGGGTGAGGTTATGAGTTCTTCAGAGGCTAGGCCCGAAGTGAGGACCTAGAGGGGATTAGATCAAGACCCATGGAGGGTGTAGAGATGGTCTGCAAGATGACAAATAGGTAGGGAGGAGGAGATAGGTGAGACTGGAAGGATATCAGGTGGGGTGATGATTAGTCACTTGATATGGATATTGGATTAGTGAGGCTTTTGATTTTTGATATTTATACTGGCCTACGTGCTGAAGATAGTGAGGTTATATCTGAGAGTGATTTGAGATACTTGTATTTATTTGTATCTGTGTATATATGTATTGATACATAGACTCTCCCATTTATATAGTTTATGATGTTTATTGGATGAATGATGTACTTTGTTTTAATTTCCATTTTTATTGTGTATTGATGGAAACTAGGTGAATTAGGCATGATTGCATCGAGGTCATGTAGGCATGATTGATTTTAGGTCAGTTAGGCATGATGGAGTTTAGGTTAGTTAGGCATGGTTGAGTTTTAGGTCATGTAGGCATGATGGAGTCAGGTATAGGCATGGTGGAGTCTAGGTGAGTTAGGCATGATTTGGTCATGTTTTGGGTTTCTGGGTTTGATTTAATTTCCAAGTGATTGGTAGTATGGAAAATAAATGATGATGTATATGTATGTTGTGGTGTAAATTTCCAAATATTTGATGTCATGGAAATGTGAAATGATGATTGGATGTTTTTATGATGTGATAAAATGGTAGGTATGCATGTTTTTAAGTGTTTAATTTCCCAAGTTTTGTGTAAAATGGAAAACTAAGGTAGCATGTGAATAGAAAAAGGGGGAAAATTGGTTAGGGTAAAGAGTGGTCTGAGCTAACCTCCAAGGGCCCCATGCCCTTGGAGTGTTGCCTACATAGCCCTGGTGAAAAGGGGCCTCAGGCCGATGTAGTTCTCCCGTAAGCTAGGGAAGAATATGATGAGGTAGAGGGATGGGTTGGTAGGTTGTAGGCATGATTGAGTCTAGGTCAGTTAGGCATGGTTGAGTTTAGGTCATTTAGGCATGGTTGAGTTAGGTCATTTAGGCATGGTGAATAGAATGGGTTAGGTCATTTAGGTATGGTTGAATTTAGGTGTCGAAGGCCTGGTCCTGTATAGGATAATCAACAAGTAATGAAGAGAGGTGATTGGTAAGAGGTGACAAAAAATCCACCTAATTGATAAGAACCATAACAAGTCTATCATACCAAATATGGGCTTATGAATGTTAAGACCCTAAAGGTGTTGCATGATTGATCATTCTAAGGGTGAAGAAAGTCACATGATCACGAAATGTCACATTTGCGGCACGTCCCTTGAGCGGGTAGGAAATTAGGGTGAAAAGGTGATGAGGTGAAAAAGTTTGGTTTTAGCGTAACCTAGTGTGAGACAACATGCCTATTTGCAAGAGACCCAAGATCAAAATAGGAAAGTCCATGATGAAAAAGTTATCTTTTTATTTTTTCTTTTGTTTTTATAGACTGATCAATGTGGGAAGTCTATATGGGATGAGTAGATTATCTCCTTGAGGTCTTCGTGAAGCTTGATCGATGCGGGAAGCTTCTGAATTTTTATTTTATATATTGCAAGAATAGTCTTATTTTTATGATAGACTATGTACAGTATGGCTAGCTTTGTATAGTCTATCCTTGAGGGAGAAGTCTATTTATAGCAGTGAGATAGAAAGAGTAGATTCCTTTTTGAGGGAGTCATATTTTTACTGGAAGTTTGAATCAAGGAGTTGAATCCCATTTTACTTTTTAAATTGTTTTGTTTTTGGACTTTTAGGTCATGGACAAGACTATAGAGAAAGATAGGCTCTTGTGTTGAAGACAAAACCATAGCACACAGAGGTTAACTATGAAGAGAGGGTTTAAGGAATGAATGACCATGGGATTCCATCTTGAAAAAGATGAAAATTATCCATGAGAATCATGCCATGAGTAGAGCCATGGTACTCATATTGAAGACAAGGCTGAAAAAGTAACAGTAATCACATGATTCTTGTTTAGTCATTGATCCTTAAAATAGGTAAAATGGAAGGTGAATGGTGCTCAAGGGATGAGAATTTTAACTAGACAGAATGTGATATAGGACTTGATTCAACAATAGAATGGTCAAAGATGCAAGGCATTGAGGGGCTCAGGTTCAGGTTTACCTTCGAGTGAAGACAAATGATAAGCACCTAATCCATAGGTATGAGTAACGAATATAGGGTCCAAGCCAATTAGGAGAAAATTTTCCCCGTTTACTTTTCTCCTCTTTTGTTACATGTTGATTTTCCTTCAAGGTGAGGTCTCCGACTCAAAAGGTTTGTTCATGGACACGTTTATCATAGGCACGTTTGATACATTTTTGGTAGATTTGGAGGTGATCAAGAGCATTGAGATGACGTTCATCTAATAACTCGAGTTGTGCCAAATGGTCTTGGCAAAAGTCATCATCATTGAGCATAATCTTTGAGTGAGATATGAAAGATGAATTCTAGACTTCAAGAGTTAGAACAACCTCTATATTGTAGACCAAAGAGAAAGGCATGGCAATAGTTGAGGTATGAATACTAGTGCGATAAGCCCATAAGGAAAAGGAATGTGCATATGCCAATCCTTTCCAGTATCGTCAACTACTTTCATAAGAATTTTGTTTAAGGTTTTGTTGGTTGATTCAGCTTGGCCATTGGTTTGAGGGTAATAAGGTGAAGAAAAGTTGAGTTGAATGTTGAAGGCATCAAAGAGTTTTCCATAGGGTTTTGTTTTTGAATTGTTTTCCATTATCAGTGATGAGGTGGTGAGGAACACCAAAGTGAAAAATGATGTGATGATTGATGAATTCACATATTTTCTTGGATTTTGTAGAAATAAGAGGTATGGATTCAACCCATTTAGTGTAGTATTTGATAGCGGTAATAATCCATTGATGAAATTGTGAAGAATGAGGATTGATCTCTATGACAAGATCCAAACCCCATTGAGAGAAAGGCCAAAGGTCTCATGTGACCTGTAAGGCATGACTAGGTGTGTGATGAAGATTAGCATGTTGTTGGCACTTCACAAAATGTTTGACATAATCACAACAATCACGGTTTAAGGTGGGCCAGTAATAGCCTAGGTGGAGAATGCATTTAGCGACAACTAAACCACTGAAGTGACCTCCAAAAATTCAATCGTGAACTTCCTTTATGGTATAGGGAATTTCATAACTTGTAAGGCATTGTAAGAGGATACCATCAAAGCCGCATTTATAAAGAAGACCACCCATGATGAAATATCGAGAGACACTTTTGAGAAAGGCTCATTTTCCATTGCGAGTAAGATCTGGAGGTAGAATGGAAAGGGAAAGGTAGTCAGAAAATACTTATACCAAAGGTCATGTGGGTCAGGTTCAATGGTTCCGAAAGGTTGATGTCTCGAAATAGATAGGAAGGTGATTTCAAGCCTTTGTACTATGACAAATATTTTTGAGTCAGAGGGCGAAGCGGGATTTGAGAAGCAAGGTAGGCCATGGTGTCCACAAATTTATTAGTGGAATGTGGGGTGGTTTGAAGTTCATAATGGTCAAAGGTAGTCAAAAGTATGTCAACATGATGCTTATACTTTTGAAGTATCTCATTATGACACTGGTATATACCATTAACTTGGTTTACAACCAGTTGGGAATGTCCAAAGATATTAATTGACTTAATTTCTAAGGTGATGGTGGTTTGAAGTCCTAATATGAGTGCTTCATATTCAGAAATATTGTTAGTACAATCAAAATCTAGTTTGAAAGATAATGGCATAGGCTCACCATCAAGAGGAATGAGGATAACTCCCGCACCACCCCCATGCTGACATTTGGAACCATCAAAGAATAAGGTCATCTGGTAAATGGTATCATCCAAAGAGAGGGTAGCAATGGATTCATCTGGGAAATTGAAGTTAGAGGATTGATTTCTTGAGAGAGGTGTTCTGTGAGTTGGTCAGTGATGGTTTTTCCTTTGACATATTTTTGATGGATGAATTCAAGTTCTAGGTCTACAAGAAGCATGAGCCAGTGTGCAACACGTTGATGTTGATAGGGCTTGGCATACATGTAATGTAAGGGGTCAATATTGGTGACAATGAAGGTTTTTTGGTTAAGTAGGTAATGGAAAAGTTTAGTGGCAAAAAAACTAAGGCTAAGCAGAGTTTTTCAGTGTGAGTGTATCTAGTTTCGTAGTCTAAAAGTGTATGGCTTATATAATGAATTTCTTGTTCCCTATGTTTCTCATCATGATGAGTGAGCATGGCACCCAAGGAATGATCAGTGGTAGAAATGTAAAGGTAAAATGGTTGGTCATCCTTAGGTGGAATGAGCACAGGTGGTTGGAGGAGGTATTTTTTTAAGGCATCAAAGGATTTTTGGCATTCATCATCCCATTTGAAGGAGACATCCATTTTGAGGAGATGATGAAATGGGTGGCAGTGGTCGAAAAGCTGTGAAATAAAATGATGAATAGATTACAACTTTCCTTGCAAAATATGAAGTTGAGAAAGGTTAGTAGGTGGAGGCATTTTGAGAATAGCCTTGATTTTAACAGGGTCAACTTCTATGCCATGTAAAGAAATGATAAAACCAAGGAGCTTGCCAGAGAGAATGGTGAAGACACACTTCTTGGGTTGAAGGTGAACACAATATTTGATGAGACGGTTGAAGATGACCTTAAGGATGGTAAGGTGTTTGACCCGATGTTTGGATTTGGAAAGAAGATCATCAATGTAATCTTCCAATATGCGATGCATAATGTCATGAAATATATAATTCATAGCCCGCTGATATGTGGCACCAGAATTTTTAAGGCCAAAAGGCATGACATGATAGTAGAAGGTTCCCCAAGGAGTGATGAAGGTGGTTTTGTGTTGATCTTTGGGGCAAGTAATATTTGGTTATAACTGGAGAAACCATCCATGAGTGATAACATCTCATGGCTGGTGGTGAGATCAACTAGTTGGTCAATACTAGGTAGAGGAAAGTCATCTTTAGGGCAAGCTAAGTTAAGGTCATGGAAATCCGTGCAAATACGGAGTCCCCCTGTCACTTTTGTGAAAGGGAAATGTTAGAGATCCATTGGGGATAATCAATGGGTAGGATGAAGGAAACCAAAAGAAGGCATTGGAGTTCTTCTTTGACAAGAAGGGCAATGTGAGGATGCATTTTCCATAGCTTCTGTTTCATGGGTTTGGCTTCAAGAATAGTGATGATATTGTGGACCACAATTTTTGGGTCAATACTGGGCATATCAGCATAGGACCAAGAAAAAGTGTTGCTATGATCCCGAAGGAAAGAAGTAAAAGCTTCATATTCAACAACATCTAAAGATTGGCCTATCTTTAGAATGTGTGGGTCATCTTGAGTGTTAATATTGATTTCGATGGTCGATTCATTTAACATGGTTTGTGTCTCAGAAGGTAATGACCAGTGAATATAAGAATCTTCTGCACCAAGGTAGGTGAGAATAGACTCATCATCATGACATTGAATGACATTAATAGAAGGTGTATCATCATCGATCATGTCAGGATATAGGAAGGGAAGAGAAGAGGGAGCCTCACCATCTTGTTGATAAGTTAGAGGTCCAAGAGAAATGGTGTTCATGAAAAAAAAAATTAGGAGGAATGGATTCTGGATCCATAGACTCCATAGGTGAAGGTGGTGAAGTTGGTGAATGGGTGAAGAAGGTTTATCATCCTCAATGAGTTTGACTCAGGCCTTCTTGGGAGATGGTTTGACAAAGCCAATACCACTATGGTATTTGTGTTTATGGGTGGTGCACGAGATGAAATATATGACAGCCTTGTTCATAGAAACCAAAACCAAAACCCTTCCATGCACAATGATGGAGGAAGGTGTGGGTGAAGTGGTGGTTGGTGAGAGATTGAAGGTCAGATGAAAATGGTCACATTTTGGAAGGTGTTCGGGTGAGTAGGTAGAAGTATCAAGTCCCCCATACGTTAATTTGGTGTGAAGGTGGGGAGGACCATAAGGGAAAACCCTCACATATGTGGTGATCATAACTGGGATGTTGGTGAAGGTTATCATACTCTTGAGGAGTAAGGAATGTGTCAATTTTGTACAGGCAGTACTCCTCCAAAGTGAGACGTTGAAAATGACCTTCTAAGGGTATTGGTATTGACAATGTGGTGGCTTGTAATAAAACCTTAGCAAGTGATTATGGGTGGGCAGCTTTGTGTTGTGTTAAATTGGATGAATTACTGCATATTAGGTGCTGAAGAATAAGAAGAATTGGTTGGTTGAGAAGTAAGTGGTAGATGGGTTAGATGCAGGTTAGGTTGTGGGTGTAAGTAGGAATGTTGTATAGGAGTTAGGTGTGGGAGAAGTAGTAATAATTTTGGTGGATGGGATCATGGGTGAAGGAGAGGTGGCAGTGGTAGATGCCTTGACTGGTATAAGGACATCATTAGGTCTATACAACATGTTATAAGTTTTGAATGGTGAAGGGTCAGCTGGAATGGTATAGTTATGTCCTTCATGTTCAAATTTTACACAGCGATGTAAGGTTGAAGGAACACAACCCTTGACGTGGATCCAAGGTCGGCTAAGTAATAGGTTGTACTGGAATTCCCCCTATAAGAATGTAGAATAATTATGGAATGGTATGGGGGCCCATGTGAATGTGGAGAATGATGGTGCCAAGGGTTGAAGTTATGGCATCATTGAATGAATGCAACATAACTGGGTTATTATACATGTAATTGGTAGGGATGTGCATTTGGTTGTATGCATGGGAGGAGATAATGTTGATGTTGGCACCGTCATCAATCATAACGTGTCTCAACACGTATATTATCAATGTAGATGGAGATGAATAGGGTGGGATCAGGATCATCTAATTGGAGAGGTACAATCTCATCATCAGAGAAACTGAGAGTGGCTACTTGATGAGTGGTAGCGGGTGCAGAGGAAGGGGATGAAGTGGTGAGAGAGGCTACATGGTGAGGAGTGATCATGGATGCCACAAAAGTTGGGTCATTAGGTAAAACCTCAATAGGATTGCAGAACCTCCATGAGGGCCTGTCAGTGAGACTCAGAGGTTTGGACAAGGTCGTACAATGACATTTTGAGAGGAGATTGGTGTAACTGTTTGATCATTGTATGATGGGTGACCCTATCAAAAATAGGGTATGTGGGTCCCTGAATGGTGATTCTTGGTGCAGGTGCAGATGGTATATTGGGCACAAGATTGGAAGATGGGCTTGGTTATTTTCTCCTTTCCTTTGTCTTTCTAGGCACGAGTGGCAATGTTAACCATATTAATATGGGGTGAGGGAGTAGCTGAGTCATGATAGGTGTAGTGACAGGATGGGCAATAGAATGAAAAACAATGTTTTTATGAAAGAAGTTAGGTGCACTGAACATTTTGGTGGGGTTTTGGCTAGCTCTCTTATATGGACCATATTGATCTTGAATGTTGGAGGTAGATAAAAAGGTTTTGGAGGTGGAGATGAAGGTTGTTGAATAGGTAAGGGATGAGGGTGTGTGGTGATAGGTGAAGGTGGAACAGGGTCCTCATCTAAAATATCATTGTCGTCAAAGTTTTCTTCAGGAGGACATAGTTGGAGAAGAATAGTTTTTAGAGCCTTACAATTTTCTACATCATGCCCTAACACACGATGATAGGCACAAATTTTGGTGTCGTCAAACCCTGTTAGTTTGGGTTTGAGTGGGTCGTAAGGTCTAAGTGGTGGCAATGTGATGACAATGGTCTCTAAAAGGTTTGCTAAGATGTTGGCATAAGACCCTTACCAATGGATCGCAATGTGAGGTAAGTGTGGGTCTGGATGGAAGTGTGGGTGATTTTGGTGGGAGATGCACCAGGTGAATCGGAGGTGGAATAGATTTGACCACTTGGTTTGGTAGGTAGTATTATTTTGGGTTTTTGTTGTACCTTCTTGGGTAAAGGTGTAGTAGATGAACTAGTGATAGAAGGTGTTTTAGGTTTAACTACCTCTTTGGAGGGTAGTGGTTTTTCAATTTTGTTTCACCTTCCTGGGTAAAGGTGAAGAGGTGACATAAATGATGTAGAAGGGAAGGAAGATGGCGGAAGGGGATGGGTTAGCCAAGGTGATAATGGAGGTGCGGTGAAGGTTTTTGGAAGAGGCGAGGTGGAGGGTATTGGTTGAACAAGTGGGAATACCATAGGTAGTGATGAGGCTACTAGAAGTGGTGTGGGTATAGGTGGTAAAAAGGTTATAGGTGGGGAAAAGTGTGTACACTTGTGTAGGTAAGTTAGGTGTAATAGAGGCTCGTGATGAGGAGATGGGCTGTTGTGTTTTAGTTTACCTTGGGTAGGAGGTTGTTTGGCCAAGGTGGATGGGTGAGGTCCTAGATAGATGGAATCAATGAAGGTGAAAGAAGGGTAGTAGGAAAACTAGTGTATACAACCTAGAAGGTTGGGTCTTCCTTTTAGGTGGAGGAATGGTTTTTGTGTGGGCTTGTGAGGATGTGGCTAAATCCAATTTAATAGGAGGATGGACTAGGCTTGATGATTGACATGACACCCAATGTGGTAATGGTTCTGGATGTGGGGGAAGGTATGGGTGATGAAAAAGGTTTAGGTGTTGGCAAAATTTGAATTGTTGGTAAGGGTTTAGGTGTGGGTCGAAGGTGATGAAGAAGAGGTTTTTATGAACTGGTATGGGCATGGTTGGTTTGGTTGTCTGAAACACCTTTGGATAAATCATGGAGGTATCAGCAGATGAAATTTGCATTTGGGTTGAAAAAGGTAGCTTAAGGCATGCCCAAAGCATGGAATTATTAACATAATCCAAGGAGTCAGCCAGGCATGAAAACGAAATTGTTGTAGGAGGAGATGATGTTGACTTAGTAGTAATCCCTATAAAAAATGTCTATGAGACATGGAACTGGTTGGCTTTGGATTCTGTGGGTAAGGGATTCGAGAGAAAATCAATAGGATCCTAGAAGGCTAATGGGGAATTGTCACCAATAAGCAGTGGTACTTCTAAAGGATCTCTAATGGGTAGGGGAGATGATGAGTGGGATGAGGTAGGTTCCTCTTTTGGTGGAGAGGAAGGTGAGCATGAATCTCCCGTGGGTAAGAGAGTTAACACCATGGGTTGTTCATTAGGTTGAGAGGTTTGTGGGAAATGACATCGACCATACTGATCCTATGGGTGAAGGGGGAAGATCAAGGGGACTCCTATATGGGTAAAGGAGTAGATTAAATATCCTCCTCTATGGGTAAAGGAGCTCGTGCAAGAATATCCTCGATAGAGGGGATATGAGGAAATTGAGGAAGGGATGGTATGACTTCAAAAACAACATGAAATTCATAGACATTACTATCATTAGTCGAAGTTTCACCAGTTTGGTTAGATGACGGGGTGTGATAAGGAAATGAATTCTTGAAGATATGTAAGTTCTGATTAGTTGGTGCATTTTGGTTGTCCAAGATAAGATCTCCATTGTCTAAAATTTATTGGAAAATGTTTTTGAAGGTTATATAATTACCATCACTATGACCTTTAACACGATGATAGTTGCAGTAATCATGTTCCTTGTACCATGCAGGCATAAGACGAGCAGGGTCAAAACCAGTATGTGGTTTGATGGGTGGAAGAGCAATTTCTCCTTGCTTTTAGAAGTTTTTCTAAAACTGAAGAATAGGCTCTCCTATGGGAGTGTATTTGTTTCTCCCACTTGAACTGAAAATCTTGAATGGGAGAAATCTTGGAAGAAGGTTTTGATTGATTGGATGGGTGAGATGGGACAACTTTGAAAACTACCACATTGGTAGATCCTTTGTCTTTGGAATAATTTTTTTGGGGTTTGGAAGAGGAAGAGGCATCGTTTGAATTGAATGCAACATTTTTGTTACACAATTGAATTTTCTTCTCTTCTATGGCATGGATTTCAAGTTTTATAGCCATGGTGAACCTCGTCAAATGTGTAGAAGGTTTGAACTTAGAGATTGGTGAGATGTTTCTTGCACAAGCCCTGGTAAACAACTCTATAAGCTCGGTTTAAGGTAGTTGGAATGTGAGCTGGTTGATGAGGCTTCATGCCAATTAGCAACAAAATCTGTGATAGATTCATCTTTGTATTGTCATGTTGAGTACAAGTCGGTCATGGTGACCTTCTTGACGATATTGATCAAAAAATGGTCCAGGAAGGCTTGAGCCACTTGGTTGAATGAGTAAATGGAATGTCTAGGTAAACCACTATACCAATCCAACTCATGTCATGTTAAGGACATTTGGAATGTCTTTAAGAGTAGAGTTTCATCATGATTGATTAGATAATACCCATGTTTGAAACACCACAGTGTTGCTACGAGTCTTCTTTGTTTTTGAACTGGTTGAATTTGGGAATTTCCCAATGCATAGGGTATGGACGAATGGGAATAGATGGATGAAAGGGATCATTACACATTTCTTCCTATGTCAAAGAGTTAAGAAAAATAAATTGATGCTTCCAATGTCTGCATCTTTTCCATCATCATTTTAATAAGGTTGTTGGTAGGTTGTGATGACTGGTTACCCCCTTGTAGTATAAGGGGGTAGATGGTGAATGTTTGATGAGGACGATATCCCCGTATATGGTGGTGTCGAGTATGAGAACTTAAATGAGGGAATAGATGCTGGTAGAAAATATCCCAAATAGGTGATAAACAAGATATGGGGGTTGTTGGTGATATCTGTAAGTAGGTGGGGTGGATGTAGTGATTCTTGTAGTGATTGGAGGTAAATATTGTAGGATGGAGAGTTTGATGTTTTAGAATGGAGTATGGGTTTTCGACAGCATGGGTGGTTGTGATACAAAAGGTATATATGAGGTGGCAGGTGTAGAATAGGGCTATGCTCAAGGTGGCTAATGAGGGAATGGTTAACACCATGGGAGAAACTCAATGGTGTGATAGATGTTGTAGGTAGATATTGATGATGCGAGGTCAAGTTGGGAAAACACAGGTGGTAAGGTAGAAGAAGGTATGGCCGAGCTAGTAGTAGTTGATGTAGAAGTGGGCACAAGGGCAGGGGGATGGAAAATGGAATTTCGTATACCAGTTGTTCTGATGAATCCCATGTAGATGAATGGGCTAGAGATAATATTGTAAGGCAACAGGGATTTTGGCCAAGGAGTCTTGCAAACTCCTCATCACCGGTACTGATGATAATGGGATGAGTAGGATCCATAGGTGACATGATGGAAGGTGGCGATGGGCTAAATAGGATCGGATGAAGGATTAGCATGGAACACGAGGGTGTTGGCTTGGCTATGAGTCAAAACCATGTGAGTTCGCTTAGGATTGGTAATCTTCTCTCTGTAAATGACATAGAAAAATAGAAGGAAAATGACAAAATGTGTTTCAGGAGGTAAAAATGGTCGTTGTTTTAATTAAAATTTAAAACAGAGGAACCGATGGAGGTTAGGTTAATTGATGATGGTGATAGAAGGTTACCAATGATGGTTAGGGTGACCAATACTAGTAACTATGGAATAATAAAATTTTGATAAGTGTGGTAATAACTGATGAAAATGAAGACAAAATCTAAGATTTGACAGTGATTTCAAACGTCCAAAGAGATATGATGATGTATTTGAGAAACCCCATAAAGAATGGAAATGTGATGAGTGATGATTTTTTGAGATAACCCATAAAAGAAGGAAACATGACAAGGGTTAAGTAAACCAATGATAGTGAGATGAGTATATCGGTGATGGTCGTTGGACTCACATCGGTTACTATGAAATTTGAAAATATGGAGAAAATGGGATTTAGTGACTTAGATCAGATAAAACACCAACCCAGAAACCTGAGTATGGTCAATGATGGACCCTAGCACACTCAGAAAAAATCAGAATACACCAAATATGATTGTGGAGTGTGAAAGGAAGAAAATAAATGGAGAAATCCACCTCACAACTCAAAACACAAATCAAGAAAAAACTAAGAAACATGAAATCCTATTGGTTAATTTTATGTTTTAGCTTATGTTATTTAGGACTGACTTGTGAATACAACAATTTTTGTGGTTTGATAGAAGGTACCCTATGAAAATCCAAGATCTAAGGATGGTTTTAGGTAAAGTTTTTGTAGGGGGTGGTGCTTTCTCTGATATAATGACTGGATAGAGAAACCAGCTTGGTGCCCACTATCAATCCTATGATCATGTGATCATTGAAAACTTATTCCCGAGTAGGATGATGTTTAAGAAGATGTGTAAATTGTTTAAGTGGTTTGGTATAGAGTGTGTAAAGTGAACTACTATTGAATTAGTCAACCATCAGCTAGGCATGACTTCCAACATATATGTTTCCCTCAATTAATGTGAGCTACAATGTAACAAACCAGAATGCAATAGAAAGAAGGAGAAGATTCTAGAGAAGAAAATTAATGTTTCAAAGGGAAACAAAACACAACTTTTACCTAGGAATGACCAAATGAAATAGAACCATTGATGGGGTCCCACCAGGCATGCCAAAATGTTTCACCAAATTTTTGTAGATAATGAAATAGATAAGGGGTAAATAGGCCAAGGAGGAATACCTGTAGTCATGTGGTTGAAGGTTGAGTGGGCGTTTTTTTAATTTTCAATCCAAACTGATTGTGTGAGCTTCCTTTTGGCTAGGAGGAACTACTTGTATTTTCAATTCTGGTTGGTGAAGGATGGCAATGGTTGATCCATGAATAATTCTATGGTTAGTTCCGTGACAATAATTCCTAGAGTGCTCCCCGTGAATGCTAATGCCTCTAGATGAGCATCAAGTGCTTTCTTGAGCCTGTGATTGAGTGTATTTCGTCGTTTGGATGCTAAGAAGTATCTAGTTTGTGCTTGAATACAAGAGATCTCTAAAAACTCAAAATGACCAACCTAGGTAAAAGGTTACAAAACTTGTATATAAGGTAACCAACAATAGTGAGGGTTAACCAGTGTCGGTTAAGGCGGGAAATCCTAAGTTTTCCAAAAATAGGTAAATCTTGTTATTTTTGGCGTGCTCTGATTATCAATCTAGGTCTCAAGTGAGGGTTAGCATTTAGATAAGTGGGAGTATTGTTAGAGAAGGAATATGACTTTAATTTTAGGGTTAGACTAAGTCCTAGTTGGTTAAGATAAGTGGAGACTTAGTCCTAGTTAATTAATAGACTAAGAATAAATCCATTATGAGGTGTCTAGGTGATGTGGTTACGTGAGGTGTAAATTAATTTAATTAAAGTAATTAAATTAATTAATAGTGTGAGGATGAACATTAATTCAATTGTAGGTAATTAAATTGATATGAATGTGGGGTAAGGGGCCATGGTTAGGTGAATACGTTACACTAATTAATTAAAGGGGGCCAAGGGGTCTGTGACCAAAAATTTGGTGTCTATAGCATGATCCATGAATCAAAACATAATTCAAAGTAGATGAATGCATGTAGACCAAGCCATAAGTGGTTTGAGTCGTAGGTGAGTTGGGACAACTCGGTTCCCAGTTCGGTGAGTTGCGCCCGAGTTGAGCCCTTAAAATAACTTCCCACCTCTTTAAAACTAAAAAAAATTACACTTAAACCCCAAGATTTATGCACACTAATCTTGCAATAAACTCCAGAATATGCATGTAGATCCTGCAAACCCTAGAAAACATGAACCAAACACAACCAATACAATTTGAACAATACATGAACCCGAATAAAACCATATCAATGCAAATAATTCACAAATGGAATATTGATTATGAATCTTACACATTAAACTGACGGATCATGAACTAAGAATAATAGGCAACAAAAAATAGAGAGTAGTGTGGATCCCAACAATGTTCTCTGAAACCATGACAGAGAAAGTGAAAATGTGAGAACACATATCTTGTGGGATAACACGCACATCAACCAAGTTTCACTAAAACGACATTGTGACAAAGTTCCATGAGGAAGAAAACACTTCAACCATGAAATGTGCATGCAAATAAAATGTCTCACTCATATCCTCATAGATATGAAGAAAACAGGTACAAATAGGGGGTGTTGTGTGACCCCAAATGTATGTAATTCATACCTCCTCAAGTGGAGAAGAGGAGTTACATTCTTGAAATGGAAATTAACTCCTGTATGATATACTGACGCACACTAACATGTATTACAAAATCTATGATGGAATATTTCATACCCCGTAAGACACCTAATACCTATGACATCACCTAAGTGAGATGACTAACCACATGATGTGGATAATGACACACACTAACAAAAAACAAGTGAAAGTCTAGTCTTTCACAATCCCACATTTGAGTTGCAAGAACAAGTTGATTTCATACTTGCTCCTATATGTATTCTAAGACAAGCACTTAAGTCTCACCTCTTGGAAGTTGGAATACTCTTCCTTCATAAATGACTGCACCTATACCTTGGGGACAAAACACCAGTATAATAGCATTAGATCCTCCACTTCATGAATTATAAAAAGGATCAAGAAAGAACTTTCCCAAATTATATGGAGATGGAAAGTAACATCCAAAATGATCATATTAATGCTTTTATCAAAGCATGTGGTGTTATTGGAGTGGGACATGAATATATTGTCATTCGACTATTCACGAAATCATTACAAGGTTCCGTTATGGAATGGTTTTACTACTTACTGCCCCACTCCATTACTAACTAAGATGACATGAAAACCAAGTTTAAAGCAAGATTCAAGACTTCTAAAGATGCCCATTCCCTCCTTCCTCAATTATCTCAGATGAAGAAAGTATCGTAAGATCCCATGAGAGAAGTTGTGGTAAATTTTAACAATTTGACTAAAAAAAATTTCTACTGGTGATACATCCTACAACAGATAATCAGAAGAGGTTCTTCATAAATGTTCAATTACTTGAAGTTGGGTTCATATTGTGGAGAGATAAATTATATGTAACAATAACATGAAAACCCTAGTTCCCCTATTTAATAGGGAAATAGATAGATTTAGCTTACAATTACCTATGACCTCAATTCATCCATAATATTTTCTACCCCCATGAATTCCCTTAATGTATCCTGGTTATATGAAGTATCTGGCATAGGAATTTTATATATATTATTGAAAACATTACTACTAGTAGTAATATCCTTACCATGGCATTGGAGATGATTTTTTCATTTTGAATCCTGGTACAAGTTGTGAAAATATCTTTAACTAAATCATCACATAGGTAAACCTCAGGCTTAGATGTTAGATCACGAAGCCATAATATCTAATGGCTTACAAATCATCCTAGTATTCCTCATATAAATGGGTGAGGTCTCTACCTTTGAATTGTGCATTGAAATTCCTCACTTCCCAAAATACATGGGTCTAATTTTTGATGTGAGATAAAAGGGCCTTTGTAAAGAGTGCATCCTTAATCTCCTCTCTTGTGAACTATAAGAAGCAAAAACCTTCACTTTAGGTGTCATTATTTCTCTATTTTCTCCTCTTGATTGTTTGAATTATTCTATCATAGTCAATATCTTCTTCAATTTGTCTTCTAAAAATCTCTGAAAACCAATCTTTATTATCAGATATACTTATATGTAAATTAAATCTCGAATAATGTCTCTTATAGGTGGAGATGTGACAATAACATAATAATTTTAGATTTGATGTGAGATAATTGTTAGCCATATTAAGTCTTTTCTATTCACAACTGGTTAATGTGCCATCAAGATTATTAATGGTAAAGAAACAATTATAGTTTTTAAATTAGATGACTTAACCCTTTTTGATTTAAAGATTTAAATAATTTTTTATTGATGTGACCTTTAACCTTAACCAAGGTGTGACACTTGAATTTCATCGTACAAGTATTCTATGTAGTACCCTCATCTTTTAGCCTACCTTTGGATAGTCTATAACAATGATGCATGATACTTGGTGGCCATCAACATGTTCTCTAAGTTTTGGAAAGGGTATAATACTGAAAAAAAATTGACCATCACTATTCTTCCCTTTATCGACCCCTATCAGCTAGCTTTCAATGATGAATGACACATGTCTATTATCAGTGTAATCACTCTATACGATCCTTTAAAATAGTGGTCTATGTACAAAACCTTTTCACCCTACTTAAAACCAATACGTGAAACTTGTCTTCAATCGAGGCCTTTGCCTCATATGGACCTTATATCCTCAAGTTGTGAGTTAGTTTGTAACATTAGCATCAAGTCGATGAATGTCACTTATCTTTTATCGGTGTAAGAATTTTACGTGAAGGTTAGAAATTGGATCTTAGTTTGCATATTTTTTGTGGTGGTAATATTCGACATGTGTTCTTAGAGTAAATTGATGACTTGATGGTATGTCAATGTAAGTATTCTAATAATAAAATTTGACATCCTTTCCTCAATGTAAAATGAAGGTAGATGATTGACGCTTCCCATTTCTCTTAGTTAACCTTGAATTAAAGACTTGAATATTTTTCTATTCTTCATCCTCATCCTTACACAACATAAACACTAAATATACATTTGAAAGCACATATTTTACTAACAAAGAAACAAACCAATATTTAGACCAAAGAAATAAGACCTTATGCACTTCTTAAGCATGCAAACTTGAAATGATATTCATTGTAGACACTCAAATTTGGTATTTACACTTTGAAAACCCTTAATTTGAATATGCACTCTTGTTATGCTAGACACAACTTCTCCATTCCCATTTAGCATTTTCTGAGGTCCATTGTTTAACTTGTTTATCCTCACACACTAACATGTCGAGACATCTCGACAACTCAATGCATAAAATTTACATAGAAATATCAATTTACTAGCTCTAAATTTCATTAAGCATGTTCCCTACTTATGTCTGGGACTGTACATTTTGGTTAGCGTCGCACCATATGGTCCTAACCTCTTTATATGGTCTTGGACCAACATGTCTTCTAAATCCACTTATAATTTCACATCTTTCATTGGGTCTTATAGTTCATTTGTGTTGGCATTTATTAGAAAATCAACTACAAAACCATATCCAAGCATGTAAACACTACCTCCTTCTATAACTTGGAACTCCTAAGGCAATGCACTAGAGCACTCACTTTATACACTAGAAAAATACATCCAAATATCCCTAAATATTGGAATTCCACATCTAAGGTCACCAGGGTAGCACCCACATTAGGTTTGAAGCTACAAACCAAGTCAATGCAATCATATCTCTCAATTACAAACATCCAAACATCCTCTCTCCAAGTTTTTTAGCAAGATCCAAGTCAAATAAAGCATGGCCAAATAAATTTCCAAATTTGATTGATCTATTTAGAAATCACATGCTAGGTGGAGAATGACATGTGGTTTGAGGCCTCTTTGAAGTAGTGAAAACTTCAGCGGTGCACAAGGGTTCACATAACCATTATAATGCTTGATTTTCATGACTCTTCACCCATGGCTATGGTTTGAGATTATGATCAATTCACATAAAGAGTTTTGTTGCATGTGCAACAACAATAGAAAAATATAGGAAGTTGAACAACCAAAAAATTTATAGAAGTTGTCTTAAAGCAAGTCTAATACCATACAAAAGGTATTGTACCATATTATATGATCACGATTGTGTTGTATAGCCCCAATCTCAATTCAACTGCAATTTAAGTATATTTTGGGAGGGTTTCCCAGGTATAATTCTCCTAGTTTATATGGTGCACAGTCTTAGATATTTCAAAAATATTATGTGGCAAGTTACTTGTGCCTATATACCTCTAAATTGTATGTTCAATTGCATGTTAGGTTAAGTGGTGTATGTAAATTTTTCTTATCTATTATGAATTGCAAGTTTGATTTAGTGTTTTTATTACATCATCATTGTTATATCAGTAATCAAATCTAATATATCCCATACCTAATTAAATTGACCAATAAATTTAATTGAGGGTTAAACATTTTGTTGAACCCAATTTTGATCGAATCCTTAATCTAATCTAGGAGTCATTCCTTGTGTATTAGACCCACTGGTACCCAACCCTAATGCTCTAATGGGTTATTATGCTCTTTTTCAGTGTTATATTTTTATTCTTTATCTGTATCACCATGTCTTTATCCTCCATATTCTATGGTCATCGATTCAAGTCTAACAACTCTTCCCCATATGCTAACATTGGCCAATATCCCTTTAACTAGGTTCATAATGATGTTTTTCTTATCAATAAGAGTTCTTATCTTGATCATACTATGTAATCTATATTGATTTATTTCTTGTAATATTATTCAACTCTATTTATACATTCAAAATTATTTACTTTAGGGCTTAAACACACACAATGAGCTGGAAAGTTGACCAAAAGGGGCACAAAACTGAATAAAAATAGGTTAGGAGATAAAAGGGCCCCAAAAAGACAAGGCTCACTTTACTAGAAAAGTGACCATTATCGTGGGGTACGAAAAAATGGTCAACATCCCATAAAAGTGAACGAGGCCCAAATTAGGCCAAAAATAGATGCGAGAGAGATTAAAACCCATGAAAAGGGGGAAAACCAAGATCATCAAACCTAGAAACAAGAAATATGTGGAAACAAGGCCAACAAGAAGAGAAAGTGAAGATGGACACAAAAAGGGGGATGTTAAGGATTCATGACACAAGAAAGAAAATCAAAAGGGTAATGATTTCACTTTTTGTGAATTCCTATTTCATTCCATTTTAATAATTCAATGTGTTTCTTATTAACATACATACAAAGGATGAAATAATTCAACATGAGGCTATTATGATTTAGTTAACTTAAAATAGTATATTCCCAAATCAAAATAACACTTTACAAAGAGATTATTGATTTAGGAACTATCAAAACACAAAGGAGAGAGTGCACTTAGCTAAAGTTTTATGGATTTGGGAGGTTCTGAGTGATCTGAGCGCAAAAACAGGATGATCTAAGACTGAAAGTGCTTCTTTTTTGAGATTGTCACCTAAAATTGTACGTAGTCAAAATCGTACAACTAGATTGAAATTGTCTGTATGGTTCTGACCCTTCTATATGGTCTTGGACCTACTTAGATTTTGGTTCTACAACATTATTTGTGCTTCACCTACCTGGAAATGATTATCAATATTTATTGGTCTTCTTCACTCTCCTTTGGGATAACTCTATAACTATGATCAAATCTTCAAACCCCCATAGTGCAAGATGGAGTTCTTGCCAAAAAAAAATAGGTAGTTTGTTGGTAGCCCTATGCACCACCAACCTCACCAATACTCTGAAGAAGGCTCAAACCACGCGTCGTTCTCCTAACATGTGATATTTAACATAGTGCAATCAGAATTTTGACAAAACATGCTTTGAAAATACCTTGTTTGAGTTTCACACTTGCTCAAATACTTTAGAAGGGTCACATTTCTTTCTTGTGGAGAGAATATAATGAAATTACTTGGATAAATCTGAATATCAGTAGCAATAGAACACCAAAGAACACAATATTGTATATAAATGATCAAATATGCAAGTAGAATAGTTTATCCGCTTCGATGGGGCAACCTCCAAACCATATAATAAGACTCAAATTCTCAATATGATGATTAACTACTCCTTACTACCACCTATATATACCATTCCTATGTTATGGCTAACACCAAGGTTGACCCAGTAAACATATGAAAGAATAAATGAATAACATATGACAAGAAGAGAGATTATGTAAGCCATAAGTCGACACTTCATATCTAATATAAGCTATATGACTAAGGGCATAGTATGCCTCTCCCCTTCGAAGCAACATTGTCCCCAATATTAGCCAGCCCTGGATGTTCTTGTAGAAATGCTTCATTTTCCCATGTCACGTCTTCAATATTCACATTCTTCCACTTGATAAGATACTCAGTAATGACTTTGGTCCTCAATCTTTTGGTGTGTGTTGAAAGAATACATTTAGGTTCCAATATGATCCTTCCTTCCTCATCCAATTCAGGAAGAACTGACTGGGTTGAAATGCGTTGCCCAATGACTTTCAAGTAATAAACATGGAAGGATGGATGTATTTTACTTCCTTTAGGGAGCTCCAACTTATATGCCACACTACCAATTTTCTACAATACTTGGTAAGGACCATAGTATTTAGGTGCAAGATTATTATCCTTCTTTTGTTGTTTTAAGGAAAATTACTTATATGGTTGTAACCTTACAAAAACATAGTCTCCCACTTCAAAGTGTCACTCACTACCGTGTTGATCAACCTATTGTTTCTTGAAGTTTTCAATTTCTCTCTAAGGCTAGAGAGTACCTCGTGTTGGTGTTGAATGTGATATTTTATTGCTCTCACCTTAGGTTTGACCTTCAAGATATATATGATTGATGGAGGATGGTACCCATAAAGTGCCAAAAATGGAGACATTTTGGATGAAGTATGAAAAGAAGTATTATACCACCTGATTAACTAAAATTAACTAAAAATGAGGAATAATCATAGTTAATCTAATCTAAAACAACATGTAAATATGGTAAGTAAATGTAGTAAACAACTATGGAAAGTGACCCAAGAAACTAAGATAATTGAAATAGAAACCCTAATATGCAAGAAGAGTGAGGAAGTGACTCAGCAGATTTGATGAACTTGCATGACTGTGTCACAGAACTGGCTAGAGAAACAAGAAGTAAGAACGACTGTGTAGAGGCCCCAAAAAGAATGGATCCAAGTTGTCTCACTGGACTGGAGTACTTTGAGAGGGACTGGAGCACCTGTGGGCACCCTGGTCTGAAAAATGGACACCAAAAAAGTTCTAAAACTAGGTTTCACAGGTTCAGAAGGTGGTCTGAAACCCTCGCTATCTATCACATTAGATTCGTTGCATTGCGTTAGGTGTCGTTGTTAATCCAAGATGAATAGAAGTCCTATAAAATACCATAATAAGTATCAAAACCCTAAAAAATAAGAATACAAATGAATAGGTTGAACTAACCTTAGCTTCCACAATAGTGGACTTACTAATTGATCATTGCACTACATTCCAGACCTAAATGTAGTTATAGTGTGTGTGTGTGTGAATCATGTGTCCTAGGTGCTCTTGTGTCATTCAAACTTTGTGAAGTAGCGAGAAATAAATAGATGTAAAAATGTAGTAAAATGGTGGATGAAATAGAATAGAATCCCCTCCTATGCTTGTGTGATGTAGATGAACCAACCTTGTCCCTTGTTATGGAGCTAAGTGAATGCAAATGATCTCCAAATGCCTTTTATAGATGCAACCCCTAGGTGGATGATGGTAGTGACTAGTGCTTGGTCCCTCATTATGGTTTCAAAACTTTATATTTATATGGTTCTCTTTATCTAATTTCATAATTAACCCCGAAATGGTTGACCACCAAAAAGATAAGAAGCTGAAACGACTAGAAAGTGCCCAAAAGGTGGTAAGAAAGTTCAAAAAGGATTGGGGCACCCCTGGTGGAACCAAGGAACCCATGGATGCCCTCAGGTACTATCTTGGGAACCCCAGTCAAAGCTAAAATAATGTGAAACGACAAAATATAAACTGAGCATGTGGGTGGAAGAGGTCGGGAATGAAGAAATAAATCAAAGTAAGATAGCTAAAATATGGTGGTTAATTAGTACTTTCTTCAATCAAAAACCTTCTAAATAGTAGTATGAGACCGGAACTAAATACTACCCAAAGTGCATGTTTTTCGTGTTTACATTTTCCCCCACTTTATGTTGGTGAGCGGAACACTCGGTAACATAAAGTATATTAGAGATGTGTACCTGATGTCCATTTAGAGTGATGTAGAAGGCGTGCTGAAGGATTAGACAAAGCATGGAGTGACAAAAAATATGATGGAGCATGGAAACTAAAGATTAAAATTGTAAAAAAGTGATGAGAGAAAACTTAGGGTGGAAACGTGTGTATAGATGTTGATGTGTTTGATGTACCTATTATGTCAAAATTACAGCACCCCCTAATTTGTCCTCTTAGTGTGGGGCAATCGGTGTAATTCTACTAACATGGGACCATCTCTCAAGCTAAGAAGGTCATCTTCATCTTCCTAATCCTAATGCTAAACTACTCCTAATGCAAGTAAAACACCTAACTACGCTCATCTTATCAATTCCAAGGGGAGAGAGAGAGAGAGTGCATAAAAAGGAAAATCCAACACTAAGGGGGGTGGTGATAACACCAAGAAAAGGGGTGAGATACTCTGCTGAGGGAGGAAGAGAAGGAACATGGAGTTAGGAGAGGCCATAATTTTATATGACACTAACCCAAATCCCCACTTGCCATCAAATATCCATGAAACACAACCTCATAAACCTACAAGTGAGAAATATATGCACCGAATATAATAACATAATGGAGAGGTAAGAGAAACACAATAAAAATGAGCTAGGGTTGAAGAAACACCACAAAACATTATTTTTATTGCTTTAATACATGCACAAACCAATTACATATGATTGACAAAGGAATAATTACATTATAGGCCCAAGAGAAGGCTCACAGTGTTTCACCGATTTCTTTATGCATTTGATGAAACAGATAAGCTAATGGGTCAAGGAGGAATACCTATTGTAATGGTTGGTTAGAGGTTGTGCACTCGTTCTAACTTATTGATCTAATGTTGGCTGCGAGAGCTTACTTTTGGCTAGGAGGAACTACCTGAAATACAAAACAAGACCAAAAGAGAGAGTTAAACAATATATGTCAGTGGGCTGCCTAACGTGTGCTAGATCCAAGAAGTGTGATGTTTCCTTGGTGGTAGTCAACCCACTGTTTAATACAACTTAATGTAATAAATGATGCAAATAAATGATTTCCTACTATAATTGATATGATTTGGGTATCTCATCCAAATACAATAAGCATATATAATATAACAGGCTAGGTTATGATCAGATCTGGAAGTAGGGTAGGTAACCAAGATGCTGGAATAGGTCAGGGTAAAGTTCTGGGTAGCTTGGGTTACTTAAATGTAGGTAATTAGGTTTTTGTTATTAGATGGATTACCAAATACAGAGACCAGCATCAGTGAGGTGTGACCGACGACAGTTAAGGAGGGATGGTAGAAATTCAATAAACTTGGTTTTGGGGTTTGTCTGAGATTGAATAGAGATGGTAAGGGGAATAGTTAGGTCTGTGGAGGTGTTGAGAGTACTCAGAGGTATTCAGGAATCAAGTACAGGTGATTAAATGATTTTGGGTGATGGAATGGTTAGGTTCACAGGAAGGTAACAAGGGTGGGATGAAAAATGTAAAATAGATATTGATAAATAGAGATGCAGAAACTTTGTAATCTAGACAAGTATGAAATGATGTAGGTTAGAGATAAACTTACTGGTGTTTACAGGTTTTATGGTTAGATGATGATGATGGTTGATCTATGGAATGGTGCTCAGTGTTACAGCAGTGCTTCCTGAAATTCTAACATGAATGCAAATACCTTCGGATCCATCTTGGTGCTGGCTATGACTGTTTGGATGTGTGAAAGTGTTCCGGTTCTTGCTTGCATGTAGGTATCCTTCGTTCCAAAACTTGAGAATGTGGAAAACCTCTCAAAAAAGGTTACCAAAGTGAATATATGGTAACCAATGATGGTTTAGGGTGATCAGTGTCGGTTTAGGGTTGACTGATGTTGATTAAGGTGGGAAATCCTAGGTTTTACTAAAAATGATAGATCTTGGCAATCTTTTGGCCAGCTTTGTCTATTCTCCTAGATCAAAACAAAATTTTGTGCTTAGATAAGCGAGAATGTGGTTAGAGGAAGAATAGGTATGTTATTTTAGGGTTGAACCAAGTCTTAGTTAATTAAGGTAGTGTTGGGGTTAGCACAGTGGTTGTACAAACAATATATCAGATCTAAGCATACATGTAAATAAAAGTGGATATTCTACCAGAAGAAATATACAAAATAAGAGACATAAATCAACACCATATTTAACGTGGTTCACCCAATGTGGGCTACGTCCACCAAGAAACAAGACAATCTATTATCCAAATCTTTGACAAGATATACAATGAAGATTTACAATCTTCCACACCTCTCGGATGTTCAGTACTTTCTTCCTTCAAGATTTTGCTCTACCACCAATAATTCTCTCTCACTAACCTTGTTTAATTTCTTTCTAATTCTTGTTTATCATTACTTATAAACCCTATATTTTGTGCTTATATAGTCATTTATAGACTTACGGCACTTTGCCATGCAATTACAATCAATAAATCTATTTTAATGCTAAAAATAGATATAATTCCCGAGAGTTAATTAAAACTTTTTTACACAGGTAACCGATGTCGGTTCTACCTAACCATCACCGGTTCCTACTTGCCCTTTACCGATGTCGGTCTTCCCTGACTGATTTCAGTCTGCTCTTAACCAATGTCGGTTACTATGTTTTCCAACAAGTTCCAATTACATGCTAAAATGAAGTAATTAAGCTCCACAACTCAACAATCTCCCACTTGGAGTTTAATTACTGCACCATACTTGTACAACGTCATTCTTGGATCCTTCATTGGCTTTGTTTCTTCTTCTTCAATTCTCAAACTTGAAGACCAACAAAAGTGGAGTGTAGCTCCAACTTCTCCTTTGTTAATGGCTTCGTTAGCATATCCGCAGGGTTCTTGCTTGTATGAATCTTTTCCAAATTCAACTATCCATCCTCCAACACCTGCCGTATGAAGTGATACCTCAACTAAATGTGTTTCATTCTTGAATGAAACACTAAGTTCTTTTCCAAATGAATTACACTTTGACTGTCACTAAATAATTTACAATCACTTTTCTCCTTTCCCAACTCTTCCATGAACCTACTCATCCATATCATCTCCTTACTAGCCTCTGTAGCTGCAACATACTATGCCTTTGTAGTTGACAAATCCATAACCTTATGCAATCTCAAAATATAGCTAATTGTCATTCCACCTACTATGAAAATATATCCAGTAGTGCTCCTCCTACCATTCAGATCTCCAGCCATATCCGAATCAACATAGCCATGAAATGAAATATCTAAACCTCTATAGCATAACTGCATGTTAGATGTCTCTTTCAAATACATGAGTATCCATTGGAGTGCTTTCCAATGCTCTTTACCTGGATTAGCCATATATCTACTCACAACTCCCACTACCTGTGCAATGTCTGGTTTGGTACAAACCATAACATATATGAGACTTCCAACTACTGAAGCATATGGCACTCGTGTCATGTATTTGACCTCCTCATGTGATGAAGGACACTGATATTTGCTCAATTTGAAGTGTCTAACCATAGGTGTGCTAACAAGTTTTACATTCTGCATGTTGAACCTTTCTAACACCTTGTAGATATAATCCTCCCGAGACAAATACAATTTCTTGTTTTTCCTATCTCTATGTATTTACATGCCAAGGATTATTTTTGCAGCTCCTAAATCCTTCATAGAAAATGTGTGAGCTAGCTTTCTCTTAAGCTCACCAATGTCCTGCATACTAGATCCTGCAATAAGCATATCATCCACATACAGTAACAAAATATTATACCTCCCATTTTCAAGCTTCTTAAAATAAACACAATGGTCAGATTCACATCTCAAGTAACCATGCTCATGCATAAAACTATCAAACCTCATGTACCATTGCCTTGGAGCTTGCTTGAGCCCATATAGGCTCTTTTTCAACCTGCACATTGGTTTCTCCCTACCCTTGACTTCATACCCAATTGGCTATTGCATATAAATTTCTTCATCCAAATCACCATGAAGGAAATTCATCTTCACATCTAGTTGCTCTAAATGTAAATCTTCTATTGCAACTAAACTCAATTAAGTAGGAATAGAAGTCATCTTAACAACAGGAGAAAATATTTCACCAAATTCAATATCTACTTTCTGTGCAATCCCTTTACTTTAAGCCTTGCCTTGTACCTTTTCTGTCCACCCTCTTCTTCCTTAATCCTATAAACCCACTTGTTCATCAATGTCCTCTTACCTGCTGAAAACTTAACCAAATCCCAAGTTTGGTTCTGTTCCAAGGAGTCCATCTCCTCATCCATGTCATGCTCCCACTAAATGTGAGTCTTATCCTACATTACTTCTTCAAAGCTCTCTGGTTCACCACTATCAGTCAACAATAAATAAAATAGAAAAGGTGTAAATCTTTCTGGAAGTTTGCTTACCCTTTGTGACCTTCTCACGGGAGTTGGAGGTACTATAGGCTCTATCTAGGCCTCCTGAACATTAGTATCAACTTCTGATAGTGATCAATGTTGGTTCTACTAACCGATGTCAGTTATGATATTCTATAACCGTTGGCGGTTCATCTGACTGATGTCGGTCAGGGACTAACCGACCACAGTTACTGTGTATTTCTGTAGGTGTTTCTTTAAAACCTGAGAGATCATTTTCATCAATAAATTTCTCAATTTTCTCATCCTTGGGTACTAAAATTTGATCCCTGTACATTCTCTTTTCATTCCATTTAACATCACAATTCCTAATAATTTAGAATTCTCTAAATCCCAAAAACAGAAACCGAAATCACCAGATCCATAACCAATGAAAGTGCACCTATTGGATTTTGCATCCAATTTTTTTCTATTTTCCGTATCAACATGCACAAAAGCTTCTGAACCAAAAACTTTAAGAAAAGAAAGATCTACCTCTTTTTCGGTCTAAAAGTCCTCTGGTATTCCTCCATCTAGTGAACTTGAAGGCCCACTGTTAATAAAATAAATCGTTGTATCAATTGCTTTTGCCCAAAACTGCAAGGGCAATCCATAATGTTTCCTCATACTTCTAGCACGTTCCATGATTGTCATGTTTATTCTTTCTAAAACACCATTCCCTTGTGATGTTCTTGGAACCACTCTTTCTCTACATATCCCATTCACTGAACAATAATCATTGAAAGCCTTGCTACAGTATTCACCACCATTGTCAGATCTAAGGCACTTTAACTTAGAATTTGATTCATTCTCAATAAGAGTTTTCCATCTTTTAAAAGTCTCAAAAACATCATATTTACGTTTAATACAATAAACCCATATCTTTCTTGTAGCATCATCAATGAAATCAAGATCTAAATCTTTCAAATCTGATAACTTACCCTTAGCCTTTAAGATCTGCATTCCTTTTTGAATCATATGACCCATTCGATTATGCCACATGCATGCATCTAAATCTGAAGTAGATAATGTAGAAAAGGAATCAATAATACATGTAGATAAATATAACATTCCTACCTTCTTACTTATTTCCACAACAAAATCACCCTTGGTGACTTTCCAAGAGTCTCTTCTAAAAGTAACCATGCAACCAGATTCACCTAGTTGCCCTGCAGAAATAAGATTCCTCCTTAGGCTTGGCACATGCCTCACATCTTTCAATACACATGTATTTCCATTCTGTAATTTTAGATGAACTTCCCCTTTACCAATAATACTGCAAGGTTCGTCATCACCCAAATAGACATGCCCAAAATTGCCTTGGACATAATTTATGAAATAACCCTTATCAGGGGTTGCATGGAAAGAAGCTCCTGAATCTAAAACCCATGATTCAATTCTATTGTCCAAAGAAAGAATAAGAGCATCTTGCATTACCTCTGATGAATCAAGATTCACCTCTTTACCTTTGTCTAGTTTTTTATTCTCTTTATCCTTCGACAAACAATATTTCTTTGCATGTCCTTTCTTTCCACATTTCCAACAAATAATTCCCTTACTTCTAGATTTAGATTTACTTTCCTTTGACTTTGATTTCCGATTACTCTTACTCTTGGATCTCTCTTTCTACCTACCCCTACTTTCTACATTCAAAGCATTTCCAGATGATGTTTCGTATGTACTCTTCTTGCGAGTTTCTTCATTCAAGATTATACTAACCACATCATCAAACTTCAAAATATTATTAGCAGATGTTGTATTACTTACAACCATTACCAAGTTGTCCCAACTATAAGGCAAAGAACATAATAATAAAAGTGCTTTTACTTCATCATCAAATGGTATAACAACCAATTTTAACTGATTTACAATAGATTGGAAATCATTCAAATGACTAGAGGTAGATTCACCTTAATGCATCTTAGAACTAAATAGTTTCTTCATCAAATAAACTTTATTTGAAGCATTAGGTTTTTCATATAAATTAGCAAGAGATTTCATTAAGTCTACCGTAGAAGCCACTTCTATAATATTGGAAGCCACGGATGCTGCCAGGATCAATCTTATAGATCCCAAAGCCTCTCTCAATAATCTTCCATTCTTCATCAGTCATCTTCATAGGTTTAGAATTCTCATCCAATGGTAAGTACAAATCTCTTTAATACAGATAATCCTCAATCTGCATCTTCCATAATTGATAATTTCAGTTGTCAAATTTCTCTACCTTGTATTTATTATCTTCTGCCATTGATGTAGCTCCCACTCAATCAGAAAACCCTCTGTGAGTAAATTTGTCAACACACAAAACCCTCAAACAAAGCTTTGATACCAGTTGTTGGGGTTAGCACACCGGTTGTATAGAAAATATATTAGATCGAAGCATACATGCAAATAAAAGTGGATATTCTACCAAAAGAAATATCCAAAACAAGAGACATAAATCAAAACCAGATTTAACGTGGTTCACCCAGTATGGGCTACGTCCACCAAGAAATAAGACAATCTATTATCCAATGCTTTGACAAGATATACAATGAAGATTTACAATCTTCCATACCTCTCAAATGTTTCAGTACTTTCTTCCTTCAAGCTTTTGCTCTACCACCAAGAATTCTCTCTCACCAACATTTTTTAAGTTCTTTCTAATTCTTATTTATCATTACTTCTAAACCCTATATTTTGTGCTTATATAGTCATTTATAGACTTAGGGCACTTAGTTATGCAATTGCACTCAATAAATCTATTTTAATGCTAAAAATAGATATAATTCCTGAGAGTTAATTAAAACTTCGTCACACAGGGAACAGACGTCAGTTTTGCCTAATCGTTGTCGGTTCCTACTTGCCCTTGACCGATATCAGTCTTCCCTAAACGATGTCGGTTACTGTGTTTTCCAATAAGTTCCAATTGCATGCTCAAATGAAGTAATTGAGCTCCACAACTCCACAGGTAGGTAGGGCTAAGTCTTAGTTAGTTATGGTGAGTGAATATTGAGTCCTACTAAAAGGGAGACATGCTAAGAATAGGTTTATGATGAGGTGTCTAGGTGAGGTGGTGGGGTGAGGTGTCTAGGTGAGGTGGAAATTAGTTTTAATTAAGGTAATTAAATAATGAATATTGTAAGCATGGGTATTAATTTAACTATAAATAATTAAACTAATATAAATGTGGGGTAAAAGGGTCATGGTTAGGTGAATATGTTTAAGTTGGCTATTCAAAAAGGGACCAAGGGGAGTGTTACCCAATTTTGGTGTCTACACGCAGCTCAAATGGAGTTGAGGGAAAATTTCGCAATAGTTTCCCCCAGCTCCCAGAATGTCTCCCTTAAAAATGAGGGGGTCGATTACATTATATAGGTAATTTTCTAACCTACCCTCATTAAAGAGGTATGGGCACCCACACAAATTCACTTCCCAAGGGTAATTTTGTCAGATGAAGACATGGGTGCCATACTGCATTAATACCATTTGTTGAGTTGTCATTCACCCACTTGCCTTCGCCTTACTTGGAACTCGTAAGCCATCCAACTATGTGACCCATCTAACCTTGTCGTATAACATCCAGGTTGTCTAACCACATGGCCTGTCTAACCACATGGCCTCAACAATCTAACTTGGGGGTTCGACGTTGTCCAACCTATTGGCCGTACATTTTGTGGCGGATGCCCAACTTGATGGTCCAACATGTGAGGTTGGGTGGTTGTCCATCTCTTCCCCTACACCACACCACTGACTAACCTTGTGTCATCCAACTTGAGGGGGTTAGATGACATCTAACATGTTCGTACATGTCTTCATCAACCAACCCAACTTACTAACCTTGTGCCTTCCAACCTAAGGGGGTTGGATGTTGTTAAACTTGTCTGTGCGCATCTTTTCCGACCATCCTAGCCGATAAACCCGACCGACCAACCCATCCAACCAACCTGATTGACAATCCGATCATTTAACCAGGGGGTAGATGGTTTATTGTCATCCATCCATATAAGGTGGGTTGGATGACCATCTAACACCCGTCCAACCTTGCACTGTTTAATCCTCCCGACTCGGCACTGACTCGTCCATCTGTCTTACAACTTCGCTATCATCCAGCTTGATTCTGACTCACCGGGAAACAGACTAGCTTGGTTCACTGAGATCAACTTGGCTGGGCCATCCTCTGCTATCTTTTTCCTTTGATACCTGGGACCCGAAATTGACGGTCATTCGCATGTCCAAGAATTTGAATGACTAAGTCCATTTATAATGAATTATCCAAATTAACCCTGGGGGTAAATTTGGGATAACAATACCTGCATGGTTAGTATGGTGTGTGTTGTCATGAAATTTTCTTGTTGACGGTGTTGTTGTTGTTGCCCCCATTTGATTGATTGTTTCTCATACCGTCAAACCTTCAAGTAGTCAAATATGTATGTATGTATGTGTAAAAACGTAGTGTAAAAGATGCATGTATATGTAAAAAGCATGTGAATGTAAAATACACAAATGAAAAATGTAAATGGAACATGTGCACCCGATCCATGTCGAGACAGAGAGTGTAGAAGGATATCTTGTCTTGTCAGGGTTTTTTGGGCGATCCAACGCCATAGGCCGAAGAAGTATAGGGAGGAATTGTGTTATATCCTCCAACCTTTAACTACTTCCCTGAATGTGTGTGAAGATATCTTTGTATGTCTTGGTTTTTTGGGTGATCTGACACCACTAGACGAAATAGTATAGAGAGGAATTCCATTGTATCCTCTAGCCTATAACTGCTCCCTAGAATGCTAAGGACAACCATGTCCTATAAAATTTGATGTGTACAGGGTTTGTAGGTTGGTCTGAACCCACTCATTATATATAACCCACAATGTCAAGGGCAGAAAGCGCACTGAACTAAACCGGTGTAGAAACGTTGTGTAGAATGTAAAACCCCAAATGATGCCCCCCTCTTTGGGGGTGCATGTGACATTGCTGATATCAAAATGCGGCCCCAAAAGAGGACCAACTGCATGAACTCTAAAACTCTTCCCTGCAGGGGGAAGGGAATGCGATTGGTAGAAACCAAGGCATGCACAAACAAGAAGGCTAGCCAAAGGACAAGTGTTAGTATGAACAAACATGCATATAGAAAAGCAATGTGTAATCCATACAAACAGTGTAATAACTACAAGGAAATATAGTAATGTAAACACACAAGAAGACAAAGTAAGCTCGCACAAAATGGGTTGTAAACATGGGACATCACTCATGATGTTGCAAGACATGTAAGGCCATAATGGCCACATACAATAAACAAGTGTGCACACAAAACATAGGGCAAATCCCACAGATAAGAGAAAACAATAACATACAAGGTAACAAAAAAGTATGAAGCAATATCCCTGCATAATAAATGTTGCACATGAAACACCTGTTAGCATTTTAGAAAGATAACTAGTATGTAAAAAACATGTAGAAGTAAGTAATGTAAAGTGCTAAGTACAAAATGAAACAATAACACCTGTGAGAGACGAATGTGGATGCCCCCAGTGACCAGTGTAGGAAGGGTAGAAGGTGAGCATCCATGTTGCATGTAAGATACCCGTATTTTTTATCACAGTTAGAAAAATATGTGAACACACGTGTGTGGATGATATAGATAAATGACATACAAGTAATCTAACTAACATGTGTAATAAAGTGACCATGAATAAGAAAAAGCAAGTAAGAGTAACAAAAATCATAATATGCAGTATGTTGTGGATGGATGGAATGGAATACAAGATGGATGATAGGATCTATGTGCCCCCTGAGCGAATAGAGTTGTATGCAATGAGGTTCATTTAGTTTGTGCACTTAGCATTCAAGAATGAACCGTAAACAAGAGTGTGTCATTGGGAAATGGTTGAAGTGTGTGTTGTGTGTAACACATTATGATGATTGTATATGTGTACAATGGTGATGATATGCGACCTAGAAAAGATGATATGTGCATCATGAACCCTATAGCCAAAGTGTGTATCATAAAAAAATGAATATAGGAGTTATGATTTAGCATAAAGCATGTATCAATACAAGAGGAATAGTAGGGAGTGGTGATGTAGCCTAAAGCGTATACCACTACATGATGATAAAGTAAGTGAAAATTTAGCCTATAATATGTGTCACTATTCTATAAACATCACATGATGAGAGGTTGAATGATAAACGCATGATGAATGTAAGGTTCATTTGATTTGTAAACCCTCGAAAATCAAGTATGGACTAAGAAACTACATTGTGTCATAGGGTAGTGATTGAAACCTGTAGAAGATGATGTAGTATATGTAATGAATAATGAAAAGCAACCATGTGATGTGTATGTAGTATATAGTAGTGAATTCATTATGTATAGTGTTACTAAGGGTCTATAGTATGTAAAAGGAGTAGGATGGAATGCTAGATGAGTATGATGAAGACTAGTAATACGCATGATGTATAAATGTGCAAATGTCAACCATGTTGTAGACTAAATGTAGAATGTATGGTGTATGATGGGTAGTGTGTGAATAGATGTAGTGTGTAAGCCCTATAGTGTAGTGTGTGGGGTTCATGTGTAGTAAGCCCTTAACAGTCAAGTATGAACCGAAGCACAAGAGTGTGTGATCAAGAAACAGATGATGCTAAAGTATAAATTAGTATGTGTATGTTGAAATTGTGATGTATGATTATGCAAGATGATTTGATGTTAAGATGAGGGGGGAATGTGTGAATGTTATGCCCCCTAAGTATGTACGCGATGGGAGTCTAGTCAAAATACACTAAGTGGATCAATGTAAGGAGTAGTTTCCTTAAAATAATTGATGGGACACGGAGGTGATAAAGGAGTGTGACCATCAGATGGTTCAACATCATAGTAAACTTCATTCGGGTCCCAATCATCGACATATGTAGGGTCTATAGCGAATGTTGGGATTACAAGTTTAACTTTAGGAAATGATTACTGCGTAGGACTTGGTGATGTGGTAGATACCTTTAATGGAGGATTAGTGAGAGTGTCCTTAAGAGGAGGTTGTTTAGTTCGACTTGGGAATACAATAGATGACTTAGTAAGAGGACATGATCTAGAGAAAAGCATGAGAAGTGATGGTTTTTTTAATTTGGTAATGTTATAGATGATTGAGTAGGAGGAGGTGGTGAACTAATTTGAAGAGGTTTTTGCTTAGGAAAATCTTCACTAACTAAAGAAGGGACATTAGAAATGGTGTCATGATACTTAGTAGATGCAGAAGGAGTAACTTTTAAAGCTCATTTAGATGTAGTATTTGTAGGTGAGCATGAAATAGAATGTATTGCAGTGAGTCAGACAAAGCTCTGATGCTAAAGATGTTTGATCCTTCGTTGTAAAGTGTAATATTCATTTTCATCATGTCCATTGATTCGATGGTAATTGCAATATGGATGCCCTTGATACTTTTTGATACTTTGTTAGCCAATAAGGAGGATAGTAATGAGTAGGTGACAAAGTGATCAATTGATGACTAAGGAGCGCAGTAAGAATGTCATGTTGTTTAGTATTACACTCAAATATGAGAAGTCCAGGCAATGGCATGACCTAATGTTTACCTATATGACATGTAGTGGACATAGATTGAAGAGGAGATGAAGAGGGAGAACAAACATGAGCCTGAGAAGCATCCCTAAGCTATTGGATTTCAGATTTGAGAGATGTGATTATGGATTCCATAGCCATAAATTTATCTTGAAATAAATCATGTAAAGCTTGAATGGAGTCGAATAGGGGTTGATTAGATGGAGAATCACTAGGGTCATTAAATAAATAGGTGAGCATAGGACTTAGTTTGTGTGGCAGCATATTGTCATCATAATACTTGGCGTCTATGGATTTTTTAAAAACAACCTATCAATTGGGATATCTCTTAAGTAAATCAGATAAAGAAATTTGAGGAACTTTATGACCCATGATAGAAGAAAGATGAGGATCCAAAGCGTGAAGGAAAGAGTGAGGAAGTGACTCAGATGATTTGATGAACTTGTATGACTGTGTCGCAGAACTGGCTGGAGAAACAGGAAGCAGGAACGACTGTGTAGAGATCCTGAAAATGATGTATTCAAGTTGTCTGGATGGACTGGAGCACCTGGAGAGGGACTAGGGTGCCTGTGGGCACCTTAGTCTACAGAATGGGCACCTTGGTCTGTACAAAAGGTCTGGAACTGAGTTTCATAGGTTTGGTAGGTGGTTTGAAACCCTCATTTTATGTCGCATCATATTTGTTGCACTACACCAAGTGTCGATGTTAATCCAAGATGAATAGAAGACCTGCAAAAAACCAAAAGAAGTATCAAAACCCTAAAAAATAAGAATGCAAATGGATAGGTTAGACTGACCTCATCTGCCACAACAGTGGACTTACTAACTAAGCATTGTATTACATTCCAGACCCAAATGTAGTTTTAGTGTGTGTGTGTGTGTGTATGTGTGTGAATCATGAGCCCTAGGTGCTCTTATGTCAGTCACACTTTGTGAAGTAGCGAACGATAACTAGATGTAAAATAGTAGTTAAATGATGGATGGAATAGAATAGAATCCCCTCATATGCTTGTGTGATGTAGATGAACCAACGTTGTCCCTTGTGATGGAGCTAAGTGAATGCAAATAATCTCTAAATTCTTTTGATAAATGCAACCCTAGGTGGAAGATGGTAGTGACTAGTTCTTGGTCCCTCATTATGGTTTCATAACTTTATATTTATAGGGTTCTCTTGATCTAATTTCGTAATTAACCTCAAAATGGCCAACCACCAAAAAGATAAGAAGCTGAAACAACTAGAAAGTGCCCAAAAGGTGATGAGAAAGTTCAAAAAGGATCAGGGCACCCCTAGTGGGACCAGGGCACCCATGGGTGCCCCAGTCAAAGCTAAAATAATGTAAAATGACAAAAGTTGATTGGGCATGTAGGTGAAAGAGGTCGGGAATGATGAAATAAATCAAATTAAGATGGCCAAAAGATGAGGGTTAATTAATACTTTCTTCACTCAAAAACCTTTTAAATAGTAGTATGATACCGTGACTAAATATTACCCAAAATGCGTGATTTAGTGTCTACACCACTATTCTGTACGTGGAAACCATTACACCCAATGTTATTGTTTATATGAAGTCTAACATTGAATATACCCCTCCAAATATTTATTTACCACCTCAGTTTTCTCATCTGACTGGGGATGATACGATGAAATTTTGACCAATTGGGTACCCAAACAAGAGAACAAATGAGTCCAAAAATTTCTAGTAAATATCAGATCACAATCACTTATTATAGTTTTTGGTGTTCCATAGATCTTTTCAACTCTATCCATAAAATAAATGGTAATTGCCCTAGCTGTGAAAGGATGAGACAAGGCACAAAAATGAGCATACTTGGTAATTCTATCCTCTACGACCATGATGATGCTTTTCCCTTTTGATTTTGGCAATCCTCTGATGAAATCCATATATACCTCTTCCCATCTCTCACTAGGAATAAACAAGGATTGTAAGAGACCTAGTGTCTTAATGGTGTCGCCCTTATTATGTTAACACACAAAATATTCTACCTATTTTTTTAACATCTCCTTTCAACCCCTCCCATACAATAACTCTATGATAAGTTTTTAAGAACCTTGAATGACCGCCTAGTGGAGAAGAATGGAGATCTAAAAAAATATAGTGTTTAAGTGTAAAGTTATTACACAAATACAACTTGTCCTTGTACCAAAATGTATCATCCTTCCATATCATTTTTTTAGATATAGTTAGATCTTTCTGGAGATTCTAAATGAGAGTTTGGGTCTCTACATATTTCTTTCATTCTTCCCTTGCTTGATCTACCCAATCTACCTTTACTAGAGAGATGGCACATAACAATGCTTTGGTGGTCTCGTCCTTCCTAAATAGTGCATCATTAACCAAATTTTCCTTCACTTTCTTATAAACAATCTCAAATTCATAACCCAACATATTTGTGACGCCTTTTTGTTACTCTTCTGAAGATAGTTGTTGCTTCAGGAAGTATTTCAAACTATCACGATCATTTTTTACCTTGAAGTGTCTACCCATCAAGTATGATCTATATTGTTTGATTGCATGTAAGACTGCCATCATTTCCTTCTCGCATGTGGGTTTCAAAAAATTATCTCCTTTTAGTTTCCTACTCTCAAATGATATGGGATGTCCTCCTTACGTGAGTACTACCTGATCCCATTTCTTGAAACATCACATTCAACTATGAAGGTCTTGGAGAAATTTGGGGTTGCCAATATGTAACATTCCCATTTTAAGACTTTAGAAACAAGGGAATTTTTTTATATATAAATAATGTTCTCTATTCTAAATTCATAATTTAGAACACACATTCTTTATCAACCATTCATATAATAGATAACCATATGCAGCTGTAATGACTTGGTGTGCTACCGATCTATTCATTTCATGAATCGGTAAACTACCGATCTATTCATGTTTAACATAAGTATTGAATACTTTTCTATATACTACGTATACTTGGTTCTCTCTCCCTATTCAGGGTATTGAGTGATCTATCTAAGGAACCTATCTGAATATTTGTTACCAATATTCATCTGCATCATGAACCTTAGACTAGGTGACATAGGACAATGCAACCAGCAGCTTGCGATACTTTGGCCAAAGATTTCTAACATAATGTTCGTATTACTATTCCTTGACGACATACTCATCAATCCAGAATACTTCCTTCACCCCACTCTATTGTTATCTAGAATGTCCTTTACTGACTTCCGTCAGTCCACTTGCCCAAGGTTTAACCCTAGTTTGAGTTAACAACATACGTTATGATAGGGAGAGGCTCACTAAGACTTAGGGTAAGTTGGCATACTAGGTCAACCTAAGTCAACCCCATGTGCCAAGGTATCCTGAGTCTTAGGGGGCTACCCCATATCTTAGACATGTTACTAACCAGACCTAGAGAGAAACTAAGATCAAGTCCATGTGTGTAGATCTAGATGATCAATGCAGAAGGGTGTTGCCACATGTCGACTGCATCGTTGTATCCTCGAGAAGATCCTAATCTTCTTGAAGGTACAACCCTATAGTAGGCATGTGCCAGCATCCTACAGAATAGCCTCATCGAGATGTACATACCTCAAGGAGTTTATTATAAATTTAATTAATTTGGATTATTAAAAATAGATTTCAGCAACATTGCCTAACCCTAATCCAACACTCCTTAAGTTCTTCTCTACAACAGATTCAATTGGTTGTTAAAGAACTTTCATAGCTTAAGATTACCTTTAATGTTATTTACCGGACTTAACAAACCATCAACCATAACAGGATATCAACAACATAAGTTCCATTTATTGTGACTTAACCGTTCAAGGAAGTGTAACAACCATCTAGGTTGTAACTAAGTAGACTTTATTAAATGAAGTCTAATAATTAGGAATCACGTCTTCCATTTTATTTGCATTCACAAGATAGAGGAAGAATATTCCTTTACATGATTAAGTGCTAGGGCCTAGCACCCCTATAAATCATTACAAATTCAATAGTTATTACTGAATGTTCATTCCATATAATATTACTATATTGAATTGTTTAGTTATGACATCAAATTCTGCATCTTAAGAAGCTGCATCCTATTTAGGGAAATTAGTCCAATTCCCACTGTCAAACTTATCTAAGAATACCCCATTAAGCATATACATAATATGGAGTATAACAAAATATAAGATTCCATCAATGCAATGAAAGTACAAGATAATATACACACCCAAAGTAATAAATTCTCAACATTTAATTCATCTCTAAAACTTATACATTTAGGTATGCTACCTAACAACTGCCTCCATTACAAAAGAATACTACTTTCTTTTTCAATACAATCTCGAGAACAATTCAGAGTTCTTTACAAAAATCAGACTTAAAACAGCCAATGATCACATAAGTTTATGCCTTCCTTTTCACTTACGAAGTCCATCTGTAAAAATTGCTAGCACGGGTCAGTTCAATGAACTGAGCATGATAAGTATTAAGCCTTAAAAAGAAGTGCATTCCAATAATTGTTCCATTAAAACAACTCTAGCTTTAATGAGACAATTATTACATCATATAATCAATATATCAAAAGCAACGGAAAAGAAGTACATTTTAAAAAATTGATTTCACTTTCAAGAAAAGGACATAATATAATCCACCATATCATCCTTACAAAATAGAGTCTAATTGATCCTATCAATTATCCTTAGGCAAACAACATATCATAACATCTCATTGTTCCCAATCTTTCATAAAAGAAAACAACATTTATCTTTGCTTCAAGCCAAAGGAAGAGTTTAAAGCATGGTTCTTATTAGGATGACTCATCTAACTCCTAAACGAAAGAAGAAGAACCATTACAACTATGCCCAAACCCAACACATCCGAGAAACATAACAGATTCAAAACGTGATTTAACTGTTTCTTTCAAAAGTCAATTACCTTAAAATTTAACAATTAAGATATTCATCAGAACAAAATTTCATTTTAATCCAAGAAGGAATAGAGAATCAATCGGTCAACCTGCAAGTTTAAATCTCCTACCACATATAGAAGTTAACTTTTAAAGATTTGAACAACGTTCAAAAATCAAGGTGGACTCATACAGGAGTTATTCTCTATCCTAGTTCATCTAAGGAGAATTCTTAAAAAGATAGAGTGTAAGAGACAAACTCACTCATCTCAAACCAAACAAGTAAAGTCTTGTCAAACAACAGTCTGTCAAATAAGTTGGCATTTCCAGCTCAATAAAACTAAATAATATAATCTCTTCCAACATCATTTCTACAAATGATTGGGTAAAGGAAGACCAAACAACTCATAAAGAAAACTTCATTTCAAAGGAGAATCAAAACAAAAGTTCAACCAATGATCTATACAGTAAGAAGAAAGCACACTGCCATATTTCTTATACTTCTTTACTTTCAAGGAGCACGAGTTTCAATTCCATACACATAATGAAATAAAAATAGAAGTCCAAAAACACAGTCGGTTCTAAAGGAATCACATTCCTTTCCTATATAAAGTCACAAGGTGTATTTATAGTATCCATGATGAGATAGAAAAATAATCGATCAGTAATTTTAACATGATCAGAAGTATCAACAACTCAGATTGAAATCCCATAGTCGGATTTCATTTTTGCATTACAAAAAGAATAACCAGTTCTTGATTCAATAAGTATTATAATACAAAAACTATTAGAACAGAGTCAAGTAATCCCTCCATAATAGTACAAAGTACTAATTTATTAAGTTCTTCTCATAAACGAAACCCATAACCTATTCTAAGAGATCTGAAGATACAAGTTTCCACGGAACAGAGGGGAAAAGAGTACCCTTAATTAAATGCCAATGACATCTCAAAAAGATGAAACAGTTCTTAAAATGAATTACCAAACCCATTTATTCATCAAACAAGGATTTTTTTCAGTCAAGATCTTAAGAGTTTTCTAACAACTCAAACCAATTATTCTCCCCATTTTCTTTGAGCAAAAACTCGGAAAAAGAGTTAAGTTTTAAACGTTTATTACAAGTAGAACCCAACTCCAAAGTACTAGAAGAAGAGTCAACATGAAGTCCTAACTAAGTTCAAACTATACAAATAACCAAATATGACGTGCTGATGAAAATTACAAATCTCCATTAACAGTTCAAAATTCCACTAAATAAAACATAGGTACAGAGCCACATACAACTTCAACAATCAGTCCCGATTTATCCAAAAATACAAACACTGGTTTCATAGCGACAAATGGCTCCAACAAGAGTTTGTATCAAAACGTGAAAGCCCAAATACTAGCTCCTAAGGCCTCAAGGTTCCTCCAAAGTTCAATCTAACAAATAATAGAATACGAGTGTCGTGTATATTATGTACTGACATTAACAGTTCCAGATTATCATAAGGAAATAAAACTCAAGCACCGAGCTATATACAGACTTCAACAACAGTCTAGGGATTATCCAATATTCCAACACGGTTCAGAACAACAAGAACCTCTATCATCAGTTCAACAAACACAAAATCAGAACCAAGTTCCAAATAAAAAATGAGCTCGTATACAAGCTCTACAAAAAAACACAAGCTCAACACAAGCTCACAGATCAAACAAAACACAAATTCCAACAAGATAAGACAGAACCCAAGGTTCTCAAAAACTCTGAACCATATCTAAATAGCAACAAAGATTATCTAAATAGAATACTTCTTTTACCCATTCCAGAATGAAAAGGTCAAGCTACAGAGATACGTTTTTGCATGCATTTTCTTTTTTTAGAACAAAAACATGGTAAGTTTCTAAACATAATATTATTTACCAAGGATTCAAAACTGACATATCATAAGATTTAATAAACCCAACAAGAAAATAACCAGATATGATGTGCAATCCAAGAATCTCAAAAGAGTAGAATCATTTTAATGAAACATTTATAAGAAAGTATGAGATCTTAAAGTTTAGAGCCTATCATGCCTGATAGCGCTTCTGTCAAATCGAAGAGAACCTCTAGCTAAGCTCATAGTTTCTCCTCTTCTCCATGAAAGATCAAACAAAAATATTCTTTTTCCACCATGCCTCTTATATATTCCACGAACCGAAAATAGGTCAAAAATCTCAAGAATAGCCATTAAGTGCAGTTCTATCTGCTGGTTCAAAAAACCAGAGAGCATATAGAGTGAAAATCACAAAACATGCAAGGTGAAATGACCCCATATAAACCCATTTGCATGCTTTCCAAAAAGGTTTGAGCACAAAAATCGAAAACAATAAATTCCATTAATTCCTATTTTCCCGCCTATCCTTCCTTACCACCGCCTTCCAAGTTTAGCTAATGCCAAATCAAATTTAACAAAGAATTTCATTTTAGTGAAAGTTTCCACATAAGTCTCCGCCAAGTCAGCTAGCCCTTACCACAACTGGTGGTACGTCTATGTAATTAAAACCTTATCAACAACTTAAATGCCTTGGAACCATCACCTATGATACATGCGACCACCAATTCCCCCTTCATGCCCATTAGTTTAGAGTAGTCATAATTGCTTAGGTTAGATCTTAGGTTATCTTAAGATAGGTAACCTTAGGATATAACCCAATCTATATAAATTACCACCTTAGGTAGTTTCCACATAGGTTAGATTAATTCTAACAGAATAGTTTTTAGGAGTTAGGTTAGATATAACCATATGGCATTAGGTTTTTAGATAATTCAAATAACCTAGTAACCTCTTCATAACCCTTTAGTAAAAGCTTAGGTTAGGATAAAATTTAATTAATTAACATAGCAAGATAATATATATTCTCTTACCTAGCTTAGGATTCAGTAGGAAAGTCCCTTTATTTTTAGGAACCATAATGTTTCCCATGCCGTGAACAGGCTATAGTTCGTTTCCGCCAGCGTTGTCCTACCACGATTGAACTGAAAAGATCCAAGCACAACATACGACTGAATAGAAACACGTTCACACAACAATCAAATTTCAGTCATATGTCATTTTTTTGAATTCATGGAATGTTGATTTACCATTCGTTCAACAAAGAAGATTTAAAACATTCCTTGGATCACTGAAATTGATCCAAGGATGAGTCAGATTAATAAATAGGTTTAGAATTATTAAACCAGATTACAACTCACCTACAAGAATTGAAAAATGAATTCAAAGGAAACCATTCCAATTTATTCAAAGGATCTTAAGAACAAAATATGATTTATCCATATCAAGCATGATCTCCAAAAATCAAAATAACATATCTTTATAAGGAAAATCACATGTCAACACTTGAAATGTAAAGGAGGAAAATAAAAACTATCAAGGGTGTTACACAATACTAGGGTAGTGCACATTGTCATCTTCAAGGTTTTCAAACTCCATAGTGATCTAAAGGATCCTCATCGAGAAACACCAGTTTATGATCTTCTCTAAATATGTTAAAATTAGTTACACTGGGTAGAGCAAATCAAGAGCTTTCTGACAATATCTTGTACGTTGAAAATAGAGGTCGTATGCAAAAGTTATTGTAAGCTAAAAATTTTAACAATCTGAAAAAAATAAAGGATTGCATGCATGCTCATGATGACATGGATGCATGTACATTTTCCATGTTGACCAATCGAATGGCAACAAGTCATAATGTGGTATGGAAGAAAAATGTGTTTTGCACCTCTAATCTTCAACACTCGTTATCAGACAGGTGGGCCTCACTATATGTTGGTTGGGAGCCCTTAGCTAGGGTTGACACACTCTTTTTACGGAGGGGTGTCTTTACCTCCATTTCTTCATATCACTATATTGGAGATTTTATATATAAGTGATTTTTTTATTCAACCAATGGTGCATGTGGGATATATCATACATTGTATTATAAATGTTATGCATTACATTGTGACCGAGTTGCTTTTGGTGACAACCTAACTAGGTGAGTCGAGCTCCTTCTAGCTCCGCTGACCGAGCCAATGTGCCACCCAACTGCTAGCTCACTTCCTTATTCACCTAACCACCAACTTGACTTCTTCTCACCGCACTGCCCGCCAACTTGCCAACTCCCACTGACTCCACCTCATCCGCCAACTCCCATCGAGCCAAACTTAGCTCCACTGACAACCTCCACTCCAAATTTGGCTCACATCATCCACTAGCCGATCCATGTGGCCCAAGAAAAAATGTTCCCATGACCAACTCACTCCATCGACCACCTATTCTTAAACCTACTGACTACCTAATCTGAGAGAAATGTGGGATCTTTCCCCACTTTAGAAAATAAGACCGACGGTGGAGGTTAAGGGGGCTCGACCTCTTAACTAACTTGATGCTAAAAATATAGCGCATTGTTGAGCCACAAGGGTTGGTCAAGTTATACAAGGGGTGAGTTGTTACTTGGTGTGTTAATCTTGTAGGTCTATATAAGCCTAGAGGGAAATATTGGGAGTTAGAGACATTTTGGAGAAACTTTTCCAAAGGAGATCGGGATTAATTTTGTTGAAGGAATATTGTGACAGATTGAGAAGGTTTGAATTGCCTTGTACACCATTGTAAGTATTTTTAAAGGTGATTTTAATATATCGGTCCCATTAAAATGGACCTGGAGATGTAGGCTTTATGTCGAACTTTGTTATCAACAGATTGTATTGTTTATTGTTGTTCCTTGAATTTTCTTTTCGTTTTTCAAATTCCAAAGTCTACTTGCAAATTTTAAATAATTATTAAAATTATGGAAAGTTTGTAATGTTAAAATTTCATCCAAAAAAAATCATCTTTTTAAAGCAATTTTTTGTGTGTTTTTAAATTGCTTATGATTACATATCATTTGGCATCAGAGTTGGTCTATGATCAATTTAACAATTGCTTTTGGATTGCAAGTTTGTGTTGAATGTTGACAAGGTCCTGCTCCAAAAAAGGTGAAGGAGAATTAGCAATTGTTGATTCGGAAATTGGATTGAGACGGTCACGAAGCACAAAGATGGCCGAGGATAAAGAAGAATAATTTCATCAATCCTTCTTTTAAATGAAAGAGATGGTGTAGGAATTATACCAGGATATGAGAAGAAAGATGGAGAGAGAAGCCAAGAAAGGTAAAAAGAAAGAAGAGTATTCTTCTTCACCCGATTCAAATTCTCCTAAAGGTGAAAAATGAAAATATGATTTTCTTACTTCGTTAATTCTTGATATTAAGTTTGAATTGCTAATGTATAATGGAGAGCTTAATGTAGAAAAGTTAGATAACTGGATCAAGTAGATTGAAGTATATTGCAGGGTTCAAAAAATTGTTGACAATGAAGTTATTAGCATAATTTAGCATAGGCATATTTATTACATTTTATTGCATTGTCTTTTATTTAATAATGTGCAACATGTGCACTATAGTCTAGTGACTTGCATTCAATATTGTTATGTTGGATAACATTCAATATTGGTATTAGTAGTAATTACATGTGCATGTGAGATGGGTCTTATCATCTCATAGTTGGTGCCTGATAGGGTGTCATGCCTATCCATATGAGGCTGTCTAATATCTATAAATATTACATCTCTTGCATTGTTATGTAATCTGATTTCATGATCAATAATATTTGTGAGGCTTCTGTCCCTCTTTGGTCATTGCAATCTTATTTTATTTTATCATTTGGTATCATAGCTATACCATTGTTATCATTTGGTATCAGAGCAGGTACTATCCAAGCAAGGTTGAAGAGGAACACTATTGGAGAGGATCCATTGGAGAAGAAGATTTGCATCAAAGGAGAGCCATTGAAGCATCCCGCAGCCTCCATTCCTTCCAAGCATCCCTCAACTAAAATTTGACCTATCCACTTATTTGGAAGGTAATTTTTTTTTGATTAGTCATTGACATAGGCAATTGATCCAACATATTGGCGGAATATTTCAGATTTGGAGATCTTTAAAAAAATAAAATAAAAAAGATCTAAGGATTTGGGGGTAGAAAAAAAAAGAGATATTGAAGAAAAAAAAAAGAGATCATGAAAAAAAAAGGGAGAAAGATCTTGAAAAAAAATTGCAGATCTAAAAAAAAGAGTGAAAAAAAATCAGATCTAAAAAAAAAAATCAGATCTGAAAGTGGAGGTGTGAAGAATTCGGGAGCAAAGGTTGAAGCAGTCCCGTCAACAAAATTCCAGCAGATAGCTCTCAGAAAAAAGGACGTAAATTTTTCATACAATGTCAAATTGATGTGTCATTTTTTTGCTAGAAATATAAGGAGGCGCACAACTTTGTAGTTTACATCATCTTCAGATTCAGCCTCTACATGTGACGAAAAGTCTGTGCAAGTCGGGTCATTTTTTTTTTGAAAAAAAAATCAGATCTAGCTGGTAAATTGGTAAGATCTCAAAAACCAAGATTCTGATTCTTCTAAAATTTTGTGGGTTTTAAGAAAAATATTGTATAATGTTGCTGTCAAAAGTTTAGAAAAACCCAGATCATGGTTTATGAGAAAAGGTGAAAACAATATTTAGATTGTTTGTTTGGTGAAAATAATTTTTTATTTTATGTTTGGTTTTATCACACGAGATCTTTGATCTCATAACAGCATTTGGTATATACGGTGCCTATGTGAAGCGCTTACGAGTGATACCATCATGACTACTACTACACTTAACGCCTAACACAGCTGCCTAAACGTCATCTGGGCATCGACCCTATAAAATTGATGGGGAGTAATAAGGACACAATACACACACATTTGAGCCCTCCCATCCATTTGTGCTTGCACAAACCCCTCTCCGTACTGTCTACATACCACGTACTAAATTCTTTCACGTATGTTAACACCTCTTTCTATACTAACGGGTATATTGAAAGGGTGATCTTCTTCCACGTACCAACGGGTATATCGGAAGGGAGTGTATATAGAAAGGTTTGGTATATCGACCTGACGGTAAATTGAGAGTGAGACCATAAACCTGGAGTGATAAGAGTCTTAGTCTTTGTTAGAAATTCAGAGTTTCAGAAATTCAGATTGCATAAATGGGTGCATAAGCACCAAATTTCTTCTTGCCAGATTCACAACTACTTAGAGGAGACAACTATGCTGCATGGAAACCGAAGGTCAAGATGTTACTTGAGTTTGAAGACCTATGGATAGTTGTATATGGAAAAACAACAAGATCACTTGATGATGGAAGACAACAAGTTCAATTTGACAGGGCCAATCAAAAGGCCAAGTTGATCATCTTGTTTGGTGTAACGGATGATGTGCAACCCCACATTAGAGATGCCCAATCGGCCAAGGATGCATGGGATGAGTTGGGCACAGTCTATGAGGTAAAGAACAAGAATGTCATCCTCAACCAACTATCATAACTGCATACTCTCAAGTTCAAGCATAATGAGAAGGTTGAATCTTTTTTGAGACGAGTTGCTACTTTGAGGGCATCTCTACTGGCATTGGAAAAAGAGATAAGTGATGAGGACCTCGTACCAATTATGTTGTGAGCACTTCCTCCTTCCTACATAATCTTTGTGACAACTATCAATATGAGTGACCACACAGTCACCTTTGAGAAGTTGGTCAATCTACTCCAACAAGAAGAGGCAATGAACAACAAAGATCATGAAGATGAGCAAGCACTATCTTCTAATCATAAAGGAAAGGGGAAATTTTAATCTAATCACAAGAAGCCCCAATAAAATCAAAGTCAACAAAGGGACCAAAGTCAAAGAGACAACACCAAGAAGTGTCCCATTTGCAATATAGGGGGACATGACATCAAATATTGTTGGTACAATTCCTACAAAAAGGGTTCATCAAACAATTCAAAACCCAACAACCAACAGGGTAACAACAATTCAAATCAAGGAAAGTCCAACAACAACAACAATCAAGGGCAGAAAAATGGTAATTGGCAAAGAAAACCAAAACAATAAGGGTACATTGCCAAACATGAGGATGATTTAGATGAAGGACACCACATGTATTCTACTCAATTTGATGAAGAAACCAAGTCCACACAAGATATCCAGTATGTTGACTCGGGTGTAACTCGACACATGACTGGATGCAAGGATTGGTTCTACACACTACGTGACTCACCTAACAAGAACCATGTGTCATTAGGTGATGACTTATCATACAGTGTCAAGGGGATTGGAAACATTTCAGTACCTCTTGGAAAGCATGATTGTAAAATCATAGATGTATTGTATGTACCTGGGTTGACCAAGAATTTGTTGTCAGTTAATCAACTCCTTGATCACAACTTGAAGTTGGATTTTGACAGTAATAATGGAGAAAAAGTGTGCTTGATAAGAGATAAGTCAAGAGGTTCCAAGATTGTAGCAAGAGCCTCCAATGTGGGACACATGTTCCAACTTGATTTTGTCCACAAGGATGATCAAGCTCTAGTGGCCAAAGACACACAATCTACAGAACTATGGCATCGCAGATATGGTCACATCAGTTTTGGCTATCTCTAAACACTTCAAAAGGGTAACATGGTGAAAGGATTGCCTATACTCAATCACAACACTGAAAAGTGTCATAATTGCCTAGCTGGAAAGCAACACAGAGTACCCTTATAAAAGAACACATATAGAGCTAAGGGAAATCTTGATTTGGTGCACACTGATATGTACGGGCCCATGCAACCAAGTCATTTTGGATGTCAATACTTCATGCTTTGTGTTGATGACTACTCAAGTAAGATGTGGATATATTGTCTAAGAGACAAGAGTCAAGCCTTTGAGACATTTCAGAAGTTCAAAACACTTGTTGAGAATGAATTTGCTCACAAGATCAAAACTCTCCGCTCAGATCGAGGGGGGAAATTCACAAGCAATGAGTTCAAGACTTACATGGAAGCTCATGGGATTCATCAACAAATGCCTCCTACTCACACACCACAACAAAATGGTATAGTTGAGAGAAGGAATTATACTATCATAGAAATGGTGCGATGTATGATTGATGACTTAGGTTTAACAAAGACATTTTGGGCAAAAGCTGCAAGAACTGCAGTCTATTTGTTGAACAGAGTGCCCACAGTAGCTCTTGAAGGAGTGACACCTCAAGAAGCATGGTCAAATCAGAAACCATCAATTGCACACCTAAGAGTATTTGGGTGTAAAGCTAGCATGCACATACCCAAGAAGAACAGGAACAAGTTGGCTATGAAAGCTGAGAAACTGATATTCATTGGATACAATGAAGAAGCACTTGGGTACAAATTATGGGATCTAAAAGCAAAGAAAGTATACACAAGTAGGGATGTTGAGTTCTTTGAGAAGAAACAAGTAGATGCTCCACTCAATGACTCAACAAACATACAGAATACACCCCTTGTGAAGACAAAATTTGATGTTCCCACTGAAGATGACAGTGATGAATTGGATGATGGTGAAAACTTGGATCCACCACAAGCATATGGAACAGCTAAGAAGTTACCTAAATGGTATACTCAATTAATAAGAGATGTAAATTTAGATGAAGCACCTAGCACATCATCCAATCCTGGACCTAGAACTCGCAGTCAAGCTCATGAAGAGGTCAATTATGCCCTAATGAGCAGAGTTGTTGAAACAGTTGAGCCATCTACAGTTCAGGAAGCCCTACAATCAAAAGCTTGGAAAGATGTCATGGATTCAGAGTATCAGTCAGTGATGAAGAACAACACATGGCAACTTGTCAACCTTCTACCAGGGAAGAAACCCATTGGATGCAGATGGATATTCAAGACTAAGTACAAATCAGATGGGACTATTGACAAGTATAAAGCAAGGCTTGTAGCAAAGGGGTATGCACAACAAGAAGGCATTGATTATGAGGAGACATTTGCTCCCACAGCCAAGATCAAGACAATCAGGATGATCTTTGCTCTAGCTACACAATTTGGTTGGAAAGTCCACCAACTGGATGTGAAAAGTACCTTTCTTAATGGAGATTTGTAAGAAGAAGTCTATATGACTCAGTTAGAGGGTTATGTAATACTAGGAAAAGAGATGATGGTATATAGACTCATAAAATCTCTATATGGCCTAAAACAGGCACCCCCGGGCATGGTACATCAAAATTGATGAGCATCTCATAAGTCATGGATTCGAAAGGAATCCCTATGACCCCAATCTCTACCTCAAAAAGCAAGGGGGGGAGATTGTCATTGTGGCTTTTTATGTCGATGATCTAGTCATTATAGGAAGTTCTGTGAAGATGATTGATGTAACAAAGAAGGATTTTAATCGATCGTTCGACATGATAGATCTCGGGCTCATGCACTATTGTCTTGGGTTGGAAGTATGGAAAAAAGAGAATCATATCTTTGTGTCACAATTTAAATACACCAAGACAACGCTCAAGAAATTTAGGATGATGGACTACACTCCTATTGCTACACTTATGGAAGTGAGACTTCAGTTATCTCGGTTCGATCCATCACCATCGGTGAATGCAACTCTCTATCGGCAGTTGATCGGGATTCTCATTTACTTGACATATACTAGACCAGATATCAGCTTTGTTGTTAGCTATTTATCACGCTTCATGCAAGAACCGAAAATATGTCATTGGATCAAGCAACAAAGAGAATACTGAGATATTTGAAGGGTACAATTGACCTTAGTCTAGAGTACAAGAAGAACGACAACTTCTTCTTGACAGGATATTCAGATTCAGATCATGTAAGAAACATGGATGATAGGAAGTCAACATCAGGCTTCGTCTTCTTTATGGGATCTAGACTGATATCATGGGGAAGCAAGAAACAAAACTTTGTTTCTCGCTCTTCTACAGAAGCAGAGTATCGAGCTGCAGGTGAAGCTATTTGTGAAGCAATATGGCTACACCGAATAGTGGAAGGAATTGGTCTACCACAACAGAAATCTACTCCAGTATATGTTGATAATGAAGGAGTTCTGAAGCTTGTTCGTAATCCAGTATTTCATGAGAGAACCAAGCATTTGAAGTACATGTTCATTTCATACCCAAGCATGTCTTGAAGCACAACATACAGCTCCAGTTCTGTCCTTCAGCTGAACAGAAGGCAGATGTTTTCACTAAGTCACTTGCACGTGACAAATTCACACTGTTCAGAGAGTTCCTCTCCACTTCATTGGAAACTATTCAAAATTAAGGGGGGGAATGTTAGCATAATTTAGCATAGGCATATTTATTGCATTTTATTGCATTGTCTTTTATTTAATAATGTGCAACATGTACACTCTAGTCTAGTGACTTGCATTCAATATTGTTATGTTGGATAACATTCAATATTGGTATTAGTAGTAATTACATGTGCATGTGAGATGGGTCTTATCATCTTGTAGTTGGTGCCTGATAGGGTGTCATGTCTATCCATATGAGGTTGTCTAATATCTATAAATATTACAACTCTTGCATTGTTATGTAATCTGATTTCATGATCAATAATATTTGTGAGGCTTCCGTCCCTCTTTGATCATTGCAATCTTATTCTATTCTATCATTTGGTATCAGAGCTATACCATTGTTATCAAAAGTAAAAATTCATCTGAAAACTCTTCGAATGGGCAACACAACACTCATCTGGTGGGAGAGTAAGCTTCAAGAGATTGGTGAGAAAAAATGTAAAGAAATATCTTCTTGGAATGATTTTGTTTCTGATCTAAGACAAAAAAATTATCCTTTGGGTTATATGCAAAAAAATATGATGGATTGGAAATTTTTAAGACAAACAAAGGGACAAAGTGTTTAGGATTATACACAAGAATTTAGAAAGAGGGCTCTCATTTTGGGTATTTCTCTCCATACACAAAAACCACTATTGAAATATATTGGTGGATTACATAGTTATTTGAGACATATGATTCTCGTGCTTAATCCTACTAACTTTGATGTGGTGTGTGTGCAAGCTACTCATTTGGAAGAAAGAGGGAAAATGACCAAAGATTCCTCCTCCTCAAAGCACAAGAACAAGCAATTTGAAGGCAAAGAGAAAGGTTCGAGTGAAAAAGGTAAAAGAAAAGGTAAGCAAAAGAATAATTCTATTGTTAAGAAAGAAGATGAAAACATATTTTGTAATCATTGCAAAAATAATCATAATGAATCTAAGTGTTGGAAGTTACATCCAGAACTAAAGCTTAAATTGTTTTAAAATAACAAAGGAAAAGAGTAGAAAACCAATATTGTGGTACAAGATCTTGGATCTGATTTAAGTGATGAAACTAAAATCATGACCATGGGTTTACAAGGTTGTAATTCTTCCTCTTATTCTAATACTAGTTCATCTAATGTTGCATCTTCTTCTAAACAACAATCTATACATGATAAGAAGAAAATAAATGAGCTTTTCTACCTTAGAGTTGTTTCTAAACATATTAAAATAGACATTCTATTTGATAATGGATTTCAAACTAATCTGATTTCAAATGAGGCTGTGAATAAACTGAGACTCCAAACCAAACCACATCCTAAGCCTTATCCTTTGTAGTCTCGTTTCCCTACTCCCTTTAAACCCCAAGCACGCTGGCCTATCACCCAACATTAGTTGGGTGCTCACCCAAGGCGTGTGTAGGCGCTGAGACCCTCTTTTATGTGAGCCTTATGAGAATGTTCACCATTAATGGAGGAACGTTTTCAAAAACAATAATGCATGCATTCATTCTAGCACAAAAGTAAAGACACTAGATCTAAGCATGGAATAACCATGAAAATAACATAAGCATTATTGACAAGACAAAGGAATTTGATTTGAACCATGAACAAAATGAAGAGCACTAAGGTTTGAACCCATAAACACATATATTCAGAACAACCCTTTATATATTGATTAACAAACATTTACCGTAGCTAGATTACATCAAAAAGGATCAGTGACATATTAGTTACATCATTCTACCATTAACATCCTACCCTCCCCATGGATCTGATCCAAAAAACTGTATATTACCCCCTAGAACCACTACATATTCCCTTTCTACAGAGTTGCACCACACATATGCACCCACAGTCGACCTCTTTTCCTAGATCCAAATGCCTCCTTAAATAGGATAAGAGCTCACCTAATCATCATTCTAGAAGCAAGCCCACATGCCAAATGTCATCATATTCTGTTATACTTGAGGGTCCAAGCCCATGCAGATGCCAACTAGCCATAACAACCTCCAATTTTCAGCCCATAACCATAATGATTCCCTAGAATATTCTTTTCTTGAGCTTCAAGTCTCCATGTAACAACCTTTTCATTATTATGCCTACCTGTAGCTTCACATGTTTTGTATGAGATACCCTTCTTTAACTGAAATGTGGCTAAGTCCTTAAACCCTTTCCTACTCCCACGCGTAAACCTATCTCTCCTCGCACGCATTCACTCACGTGTTTTTCTCCAAAGTTCCTTTCACACACGCTCATCCTCTATTTTAGGACTTAGTCATTTTCCATGCCCAACATCCTTTGGGTTGGGTTTGTGATGATGCAAAATTACAAGTAACGAAAACTTGTAGATTCAGATTTTCCATTACTGACAATTTCATTGATGAGGTTTATTTGGATGTTATTCCATTAGACATTTGTGGTGTGGTTTTGGAAAGTCCTTATCTTAATGATCGTAAAGTAATATTATATAGGGAAGATAATAAGTACTTGCTTATTAAAGATGGGATTGAATATATTGTTAGAGCTCATCGTGTGAAAACAAGTCTTTCTTTGGTTACTGCAGGGCAGATGAAAAGGCTTGTAAATTCAAGCAAGATTTTTTTACTCATGGTGATCAAAGCCAAAGAGAAATATCATGACAAGAATTTTGAGGATTGTGATCCTAAACATCATAATGAATTGGTTAAAATTGTTTATAACTATGATGATGTTGTTTCAAGATCCACAATGTCTATCTCTTAAAAGAGGGGTTCAACATGAGATACAATTATTGTAGGATGCACCTCTTCATAAAATTGGTATGTATAAATTTTCTGTGGTTGAGAACGAGGAAATCAAGAAACGGATGATGGACCTATTGGAAAAAGGAGTTATCCATCCAAGTTATTCTCCTCGTGGTTCGCCTATCATTTTGGTGCCTAAGAAAGATGGCACATGGTAGATGTGTGTTGATTTTTGTGTCTTGAATAAAATCACGGTGATAAATAATTACCCTCTTCCTCATATTGATGATTTATTGGATCGGTTGAAAAATTTTTTTTATTTCACTAAATTAGACTTAAGAAGTGGTTATCATCAGGTGAGAATCACTGAAGGTGATATTTGGAAAATTAATTTTAAAACAAAACATGGTTTGTTTGAATGACTTGTTATGCCTTTTGAATTGTGCAATTTACTGGCTACATTCATGTGTGTGATTAATGATGCTTTTAGGCCATTCATTGATGATTTTATGATAGTATACTTAGATGATATTCTGATTTTCAGTAAATCATGGGATGATCGTGTCATTCATATTTGAAAATTATTAGATTCTTTGAGAAAGGAGAAACTATATCTGAAGATGTCGAAATGTGAATTTGGGAACAAATATTTGGTTTATTTGGGTTATGTTGTGGGACATGGTAAATTGAAAATTGATCTTGCAAAAGTTGTGGTCATTGTTAACGGGCCTAAACCTAATAATGTAACAAAGGTTAGAAGCTTTCTTGGTGTGGTTCAGTAATGGAGAAAATTTATCGTTAAACTTCTTGTTTATTGCATCTCCTTTTCATTCTTTGACTAACATAAAATAAATCTTTCATTGGGGAGGAAAACATCAGAGATATTTTGATACATTGAAAGTGAAAATAAGTACTCCTCATGTCTTAGCACTTCTAGATTTACAATAGTCATTTGAGATCGAGATGGATGCCAGTGAATATGCAATGGGGGTTGTCTTGATGCAGAAAAAAAATCCTGTTTGTCATCATTCTGAGACCTTCACGAGTGTGGTAAGAAACTATCCAACCTATGATAAAGAGTTGTAGGCTTTGGTGTAATGTGTAAAAAATGGAAACACTACTTAATGGGCAAGGAAACAATAATTCATATAGACCATCAACCCCTCTAGTATCTCCAATCACAAACAAAGCTACAACAGTATAGAAACTTCCATCGGATGGGTTTCCTACAACAGTTTCATCTCATGATCAGGTATAATAAAGGTATACAAAAAATGGTTTATGATATACTATCTAGATCTCCAGTTGTTGTTGCATTTGTTCTTTTACAACATAGTTCTGTAGTTCATGACAATTACAATGAACAATATGTTAATGATGTTGATTTTAAAGAAGTGTATGAAGATTTGATGAGTGGAAAACATGTAGGAGAATTGGATTATCATGTTCATGATGGAATCTTGTATTCTTCTGGTAAAATTTGCATTCTGTAAGATGAAAGAGTGCATATGATTAGGGAAGCTCACACTTCTCCTATATTTGGTCATTTTGGTGTTGCTAAAAACAATTGCACATTTAAAAATGTATTGTTATTGGCCTTAAATGCAGGAACATGTAACTATGTATATAAAAGGATGTGTTATTTGTGCCATGAGCAAGACTAGCAACATGAAGTTAGGACTTTATAATCCTCTTCCTGTCCCTACACATCCTTGGGAAAATATTTCCATGGATTTTGTAGGAGGTTTTCCCATGTCACAAAGGAAACATGACTATTTATATGTGGTTGTGGATAGATTTGGAAAAATGTGTGTGTTGATTCCTTATATGGTGAAGGTACTACACACTTATTATTTCGGTATGTATGGGTTCATTTTGGTTTGCCCACTTCTATTGTTTCTGATCGGGATTTCAGGTTTCTTGGAGAATTTTGGTCAGCTTAGTGGGATTTGATGCACACCAAGCTGAAGAAAAGAATTGCTTTCATCCACAAACTGATGGTCAAACAAAGGTTGTAAACTACACAATGGTACATTTGCTCAGCGGTTATTATGGTAAACATCCTAAGTTATGGGATGAACATTTGTATCATGTGTAATATGCTTATAATTGTGCACTTCATTCTTCTACTATGAAGTCTCCTTTTGAGACGTGTTTTGGTTATCTGCCTAAATACACATTAGATTTATCTTTTGGACAAGAATTTATTGTTAATGGACATAATGATATTGACAAAGCTAAGAAGTTTTTGCAAAAGATATAGCAGGTCCATCAATTTATCTAAGAACAATTGGAGAAAAGTCAAGCAAAATACAAGGCTAGGCATGATAAACATAGAACTAAGTACAAATTTCAAGTGGGTGATTCAGTTTGGCTTCACATCAGCAAGGAAAAACTGACAGGTGAAGGTAAAAAGTTGAAACCAATTCGGTATAGTCTATTCTGAATCTTGGAAAAGGTTAGTAATAATGCTTTTCAGTTAGATTTTCCTCCTTACATGTAGATTTATTCGGTTGTGAGTGTGGAAAATTTGAAGTTGTATGAGCCTCCTATTATTATTGATCATAATGCTAATATTTTTGTACCTTCTATTGATGATTTTTCTCCTGAATATTTGGATGAGTTGTAGGACGATAACACTCTAGACAGGAATGTGAAAAACTCACAAAGGGATGATGTTGAATATCTTTATATGGGAAGGAATGCATTCGAACAAGGTGAAATGTATGGAAACCATAAAGGTGAGGGATAAGTACCCTCACCTCATTACCAATTGAAAGTAATTTTGGAGGTCCAAAAGTTTCTCAGTGGGGAGGAGTGTGTTATCCCAAATTCACCCCCCGACAAATTTGGTCAGAACAAAGTCCTGCACCTAAGGAAATTATGAAGGAAACAATTCAGACCCCTGAGCTTGAGTTCCAGAACTAGGCAAAGTGAAAATAGAAGCCCGAGAAAGTCAAATTTGACCCTACATGAGAATAAATAGAAGAAACGGTTCCTTTGAGCATTTCCATACCTTAAATCTATTTAAATGGGTCGAGGGAGGACTCAACATGGAGTGGCGGGGGCAGAGAACGATTAAACGACCCTATGTAAATAAAATGACTCTATCGAGCCGTTTCATGTCTTAAATCTATTTTACAAGCTTCAAGCAGACTTAACAATGAAATTGCAGGGTCAGATAAGTATGGAGGAGACAGTTTTAAAGAGGCCAGATGCAAGAAACAGAAGAAACAGTGAAGTATGAAATTTTTCAGGCTTGAAACAGTTCAGGAAAGGGTCCAAAATTGTCTAAGTATGGAGGAGGTGGCGGAGAGATCCACGTGTCTAAATGGCGCTTCTCCAAAGATGGATCCAAATAGAGAAGCTCAAACTTGCGCCAGCCCTCCACATAGAAAATGGTTAAAGAGAGTCAAGGGGTGGACAAAAAAGGCTTCAAGTTTTGCTAAGTATAAAAGTGTAAGCGGAGAATGCCAAGTGTCAGTGTGGTGCATCTCCAAGATTTGGTCCCAAGGTAGAGACCCAAGTGAGTGCGAGCTTGCCACGTGCCCCATCTCAAAAAGGGGGACCCATTTTTCAAATTGTTTCCCATCCATTCGTATGGATCTAATACAAACTTTGAAGGGATCGAAATATTGCAAATCTGACACCATTGGAAAGATCTCGGCCTCGCCCATGCAATGGAGGTCTGAAACTTTAATTTTTGAGAGGGTAGGTAGAAGAAAGATGGGGAAACTTCTTCGAGCTTTTAATGTAGGGTCATCAGTCTGAACAACCAGATCGGATTCGATCTATTTCTGTCGTTTCCTCTTCCTTCAAGGTGCCGAATCAAGGATCGATGTAGTAAAGATGGATTTGGGGTAAATTTCAGCAGAAAACATTAATGATGGTGGTTGAGCTTCAACCTGCGTTTTTCCGCTTTCTCTCTCTCTCCTTCTTCTCTCCGATTGATTCTATAAATATGGGGGCATGATTCATTATAAAGGGTTGGATATTCTTAGTTTTGCAGGATCCCTTCTCCTTCTAGCAAAAGGATATGTGGGGTTCAGGCCTTCCATTAAAACTATAATACATTTCTTCCTTTTGGTTATTCTGTAATGAACTGTATCAATCTATTAGAGTAATAAAATACGTTTGTGATCGATCTTAGATCCTTTTTATTTCTTTTGCTTCTATCTGGTCTCTCATTATAGATTTGGTTGTCTGTGTTTGTTTATTATATGCATTTTATTGGTTTGTGTTGAAGGCAAGCTAAGTGTTCATCATTCCTTTTGGTGCATCACTTGGCAGTTTAGTTATTTCTTATTTCTGCACTCTTTTATCCTTGTCTCCTTGGCAAGTCTTAGACTAGGTGTAGATATAGATCCTCTGCAAATCCTCACGTATGCACCTAAATAGAGGAATAAGGAACCAACCTTTAATCTGGAGAGCTTTTCCAATTCCAAAGGTCCCACACCTTAGGAAAAGTTCCATGTTATGCAATCACACCAGATGATTCTGCCTTAGAAAAGTAGATCTTAAGAAATCATCTAAGGGTGCTGTGATTTTGCATTAACAGAGTGATCTAGAGGATCCTCATTGAGAAACATCAGTTTATGATCTTCTCTGAATCTATTACAATTAGTTGCACCACATAGAGCATATTGAGGGCTTTCCAACAATTTCTTATACACTAAAAACAAAGGCCATATGTAGAAGTTATTGCATGCTGAAATTTTTGGCAATCTGGAAAAAATATAAATGACCATGTGTAGGTTTGTGATGACATGGACGCGTGCACATCTGCCATGTGGACCAATCAAATGGCGACAAGTGATAATGTGGTATGGAAGAAAAATGTGTTTTGTGCTTCCGGTCATCGACACTCGTTATTAGATGGGTGTGCCCTACTATTTGCTGGTTGGTGGCCCTCAGCCAGGGTCGACACACTATTTTTGCGGAGGGGTGTCTTTTCCTCAGTTTCTTCATATCACTATATTGGAGATTCTGTATATAAGTTCTTTTGTTTTTCAACCCATGGTGCATGTGGGATGTATCATACATTGTATTGTAAATGTTATGCATTACATTGTGACCGAGCTACTTTTGGTGACAACCCGACTTGCGAGTCAAGCTCCTTCTAGCTCAGATGACTGGGCTGCCTTGCCACCTAACTACTAACCCACTTCCTTATCCACCTAACCAATAGATCAACTTCTCCTCACCACACCACTTGCCAACTCATGAAATCTCATCAAGCCAAACTTAGCTCCATCGATAGCCACCACACCAAACTTGGCTCACATCATCCACCAACTGATCCACATGGCCCAAGAAAAAGCTAAGTCCCATGACCAAATCACTCCACCAACTTCGTATTCTTAAACCCATCGACTACATAATCTGCAAGCAATGTGGGATCTTCCCCACTTTAGAAAATAAGACCAACAATGGAGGTTAAGGGGGTTTGACCCCTTAACCAACTCGATGTCAAAAGTATAATGCATCATTGAGCCACAAGGGTTGGTCGAGCTATATAAGGGGTGAGTTGCTACTTGAGGTGTTAATCTTGCAGGTATGTGTAAGTATAGAGGGAAATATTGGAAGTTAGAGACATTTTGGAGAAAATTTCCAAAGGAGACTAGGGTTAAGTTTGTTGAAGGAATACTGTGACATATTGAGAAGGTCTGAATTGCCCTATACACCATTATAAGTAATTTTTAAGGTGATTTTAATAGATTGGTCCCACTAAAATGGACTCGAAGATGTAGGCTTTACGCCGAACTCCATTAACAACAGATTGTGTGGCCATTCCTTTCATTTTCTTCTAGTTTTTATGATTCCACATTCTACTTGCAGATTTTAAATAATTATTAAAATTATGAAAAGGTAGTAATGTTAAAATTTCATCCAAAAAATCATCTTTTTAAAGCAATTTTTGGTGCATTTTTAAATTTCTTATGTTTATGGATTACCTAGAAGCTTCCTCATTCCAATGAAAGGAGTCTTTTATTCAATAATTTTGTGAGTGGTGATGCTATACTGCCATAGTTCTTTACAAATATGCGATAGTACCCTACGAGACTTAAAAAACCTCACAAATGATTGAGGGTTCTTGGAAATTCCCATTCCACCATGGCCTTGATCTTGCGAGGGTCCCCCTTAACTCCTTCATGAGAGACAATATGGCCCAAGTATTCCACTTCATGTACCCCAAAAGAATACTCCAAAGGCTTGGCATATAGTTGATGTTTCTCGAGGGCTTCCAAGGATGTATTTACATGATGTAAATGTTTCTCCCATGATTTGCTATAGATGAGGATATCATCAAAAAATACTAAGATAAAATTCCATAAGAATGGCTGAAATACAGAATGCATCAAACTCTGAAATGTGGATGGTGCATTAGTAAGACCAAAAGGCATCACTAGAAATTCATAACACCCTTGATGAGTTATGAAGGTTGTCTTATGAATATTCTCTTTCTTTACTCTAATTTGGTGATATCCAAAACAAAGATCTAGTTTTGTAAAATAAAATACACCATGCAACTCAACTAATAAATCATTAATAACAGGAATAAGAAACTTATCTTTGATAGTGTACTTGTTAAGTTCTTTGTAGTTTAGGCACATGCGCTACCTTCTATCCTTGTGACCCACCATCACCATTAGAGTAGAATAAACACTTTGATTATGATGAATAATACTCATTTCCAAAATTTACTCAACCATCTTATCAATCACACTCTTTTGCACATATGGGCATCTGTAAGGCAAGATGCTAGGGGATTAGCTCCCTAAAATTAATTAAATGGCATGATCATGATCTCTTTCAGGGGTAATCCTCTAGGATACTCCAAGACAGCTGCATGTTTATTAATAACCTTCTGAAGATCAAGATGCGCTACCATAATTAGTGATTGAAATTTGATAAAGAACAATCGTGCTACAAATCCTTTAGCCCCCTTTTTAAGAATCTTCTGCATTTGGTGGGAACGTTTTAAATTGCCTTCCCTCAGAATGAAAACACATGAACAACTCCTGGAAATTTTTCTCTATGGTGCCCAAAGTTGTGAGCCACTGAACACCGAAGATAATATCAGCTCCACCCATGGGAATAACGAACATAGTGGATTCCATCGTGTAGTCACCCATCATAAGTTTCACTTTTTGGCATTTCCCTAAACCTTGGACTGTGTAACCATCTATAATCATTACTTTAAATTCAAGTGTTGGGTAGATGAAACAATTTAGCCTTGCTACCATCTTATTATTGATGAAGTTATGTGTGCTCCCTGAATCAATCACTACTGTCACCTTCTGCTTCTTAAGGTAACCCACAACCTGAAGGGTTTGTGGAGTGTTAATAACAGATAGAGCATGTCATGATATAGTTGGTTGGGATTCTTCAGAGTCTTCCTCTTGTTTTTCCACTTCATCACTTGATGTTTCCTCATCTTCTTCCTCCTCACGAGTCCCTTCAATGTAAAACAATTTCTTCTTAGTACATTTATGACCTGGTCCATATTTACTATCATAGTTAAAACATAACCATTTTGCTCTTTTTTCTTCAATTTTTTGAGGTGTCATTCGAACTGGCCAAGGGTACAAGGGTGACAAGGGGCTATGGTCTTTTATGTTAGTGAACGTATATCTTCTATTGGAGATAAAAAATTTCCTTTGCCTTAAGTGCCATTATAATAGAATCAGAAACCTTAATTTGATTAAACATACACACCTCCTGCTCAATGTGGTCCTTAATAGCCCCAAGAAATAGGTCATTCAAATTCCCTTTTGTAATATTCTCCACATGCAAGGATAGATTTTGGAACTAATGAACATAATCCTTGACTCATTCTATTTGTTGTAACTTTTCTAATAACCTGAAGTAATTCTATGACATACTAGAAACATAGTGCAATTGTAGCTCTTCGGCAAAAAATGTGCAAGTGACACTGAGGCCATTCTTCTTCCTTTGAGCACATAACCATCGATATTAGACTAATTGGTCAGGTTCAAGGTATAATAATGTCATGGTCACCTTTTGTACTGATGGGATATGATGTAGATCAAAGAAATTATCCATTTGGTTAATCCAATTGAGTGGATCCTTTCCATCAAACTTACACATTTCCACTTTCGGAATAATGCTACACATTTGGTTAGAAGATCCACCAAAATATGTAAAGGATCCTCCTTGGTTGGTGTGATTTGGATATGTGTGTGCATTGCTCGATGAACCCATGTGACTGGAATGGGAATTCATGATATTATTCATGCTTGAAAGAGAGAGCACCATATCCTTCCACAATGATTCAAACCACATCTTCATTTGATCCTTAAGGTTACCTTCTAGTAGATGAAGCTCATTGTTGAGGTCATTCTTACTCACCATATCATTAACCATTTCCTGAAGATGATTGACTACCTCAGATATTCCAGAACCTGAAGATTTCAAATCCATATCTTTCTTATTTGGAGTCATTCATGGAGTTGCTTTACCTTTCCCTTGGCCTCGAGTTAATCTACCGGTCATGATGTGGGGTTTGAGTCTCGGGATACAAGGATTAGGGTAAAAATTTAGGGTTTGGGGTTTCATAAATTTATTTTCTGAATAGATGGAAACATATAGAACAAAACCTAGCTAATTTTTGTTAAGATTTCCAAAAATATAAGAAACTTGAAAAAATTCCCAAAATTGCACCCTAGGAAGCCGATTTATGAAAAAAACTAAAACTGATATAACTTGTGCAAAATAAGTCCAAAATGTTTGAAATTTGGAGAGGATCTTACTTGACTTATTTTGTAGCACCAAAAAAAATTGTAGAAAAAATCGCTACCATTTTTGAGATATAGCCGAACCTTCACAATTAGGGTTTTGATGAATTTTGGCAGAGATCAAGCTATGATACCACTTGTAATAAAAATACTTGGATAAATCTAAATATCAACAACAATAGAACACCAAAGAACACTAGATTGTAGATAAATGATCACAATATGCAAGTAGAATAGCGTTAGCCACTTCAAGGGGGCAACCTCCAAACCATACAATTAGACTCAAATGCTCAATATGATGATTAACTACTATTTACTACCACACACACACACACACACACACATAATTCCTATGCTATGGCCAACACTAAGGTCGACCTAATAAACATATGAAAGCATAAATGAATCAACATATGACAAGAAGAGAGAGTATGTAAGCCACAAGTCGACACTACATATCTAATATACGCTATAGGACTAAGGGCATAATAGAGAAGATTGAGACTCCTGGACATGGTGAGAGACTTCAAACCTGTCGAGAGTACTACCCTAATGGATGTGCATGAGTTATTTCACAGTTTTGGGAGCGTGGAGTGCCTTTTGTGCTTATTTTTACATGAGGAGCTCTTAAAGTGCCAGGACCCTAAATGAGGTATGATTGACTTGTTTATATAGGTATAGGCTTTCGATGGTTATTATGTCATAAAAGGCCAACCAAGAGGCAACATTAGTCCATATGAAGACAATGAATTTGAAAGTTTTGGTGCACAATGTGTCGGTCCAAAATTGTACACTAGGGTCGAGCTGTACATTTTGGCAAACCGACCAAAGACGATGTTTTCAACTCAGGAGGAAAAGTTGATTTTGACTTCATGGAGTTGGGGATAAATGTTTCTAGGTCTTTTTTGTGTAATTAAGCCTAAGAAACTGATGGCAGAAAGCCATGTAAAGAGAAAGAAGTGACTGAAGCGGTTATTATGGTGTGTAAAGCAAGAGTGGGGAGGGTGTATTTGTGCATGCACGTGTGCAATGTCAAGACCAACAATGTCAACATATAGATTGCCAAATTTGAGTGTTTATAGGTAATGACACATGGGAATGAATGACAATAAGAGCCCAACTTAGACCAATAATCATTAATACATAAACACACTAACAACAAAGCAATTAAGTATTCATGTACCAAAATTAGGTGTCTACAAATTCCTATCAATAGAAAAATAGTTACTAGAAAAGAATATGCAAATAATTTTTATTTAACATTTTAAAAAACATTGCGTGATCCATCACCATAATAAATCATATCAGAAAATGAGATTAATCTTATGATCCATCATAATAATAAATCATAACACAAAACAAATTTATTTAATCGATCATCATCATAAAAAATTATATCACAAAACGAGACATAAAACATCAATTCCAACATAGTTACATTTTTTTTTCAAAAATTGTTAATTGAACTCTAAAACCTAATATCTACCTTTTTTCCTTAAAAAAAACGAAAAGAGAGGAAGAAAAAAGAGTACACCAACAAGTCTATGCTATCAACATTTTAGTGTTTCTAACAAAATCACACCCCTCCCCTTTTAACTCCCAAATGTGGACAATTTTACTTTTTGATTTCTCTATAATATTAAAAATTTGCACTATAATTTAACTAATCACTTAGAGAACCCCACATACCACAAATGTGCCCCCTTTTATAAATTTAAAAAGCGGCCACACAACGCCCTCAATGTAAGCAAAGCTAAACTTGTGACCAAATCTAACACATACCTCACTAAGCAAAGAAAACCCTAAGTAAAGAAAAGAATAGAATACAAACCAGAGGGGCATATACATATTATATATGTAGACCCTAGCACAACATACCATGTGTATATTTAAAAAAATAAACTTATAGTGTGCATATAGTTGTAAAAAACTGCACTATGTGCATGTGTATATGTTTATACACATATATTTATAATATGTGTATATGTTTATACCCATATATTTATATGTGTATATGTCCAACCCGTAGTGTTGAATTTAAAAAAAAAAGTTCCATTGTTTATCCGTTGGGAAGGTCAGGTCGATCCGCCTTCTCTGCTGTGTGCTCAATAATATATAATTTTTTTCTATGTAAATATCAAGCGGATCCTTTCTTTTCATTCATTTCATTTCACTGCGGTAGGAGAAGGGGAGCCTTACCTCTCGCTTGGCTGGATTCGATCCCGATAACTCCGAATTACCGTGGTGAGTTTCGAACACGAGACCTCTCCCTCTTCAGATCTATTTATAACCAAATCCCCGTAAAACATCTTTTACTGTTCTGCTCGGTTTTGACCCCGCATAAACATTACGCCCCATTCTATTGATGATGTAGAAACGATCAGTGCAGAGATAATTTTTGATCTTTGTATTGTTTTTTTGGTGTGTTTTTTGAGTTTTAATTGGAAAATTTAGGTCAAAATTCAGGCAACGCGTTAGGTAATCAATGTTTAAATGGGTTAAATGTTATATAAATTGTAGGAGATTATAATGGCAGTTAAACACAGTGGTTGCAGTCGGTGATGGCCACGTTGAGCTGCAAGATTTTTTGAACCTGTAATTGTAGCTCCTTGATTTTTTCATAAATTAAATTTGCTCATTTTAAATTTTTAATATATGATGTAAAGAGACTAGAATTACTATTTCATTGGTTTTAGCGTTTTGTTGGTGGAATATAAGTGTTCTCAGCGAACTTTTGTTCTGAAAGAAGCTCAAAACTTTCACCAGCTTTCTGCATTATTTGAGCTATGTTAGTGCTCTAGGTTTTCTCCGTTTCATTCCTGATCAGCTTACTGTACGAAACATGCTAAAAATTATGACAAAGTGATCCCAGAAACATGACACAATCAAATTTTTAGCCACTAGTGGAACCTTTAAACATTTAAAGATTATTAGGGTTTTCAATTTCCACGGGTAGTCATTAGTTGAAAAAAAGAATGACAGAGTAACTATGTTAATTTGCACGGATTTATTGGTTAGAGTGGATATGGCAGTCATGCCATAAGGGCTTGTGCCATTTTGTATGTCTGATGCTTTAGATTTGTAGTTTGAAGTTTCAGCTTTATAACAAAATAAAATAAAATCCTTTTAGAGTTTGTCATGAATGTTTTATCAATCACGGATGCCTGCAGTATTTGTTAGCTTTAGTTGACTTTAAGCTTGAAAAGGTGTCTGCACATAATGTTATCTTGAATGGAAAGAACGAGACGCAGATTTCTCTGAAATGGAAAATGAGTTTGAATTTATTGCCTGCCTAAGCTTTTTGACTTTTTCCCAAATGTCGAATTTTTGGAGTGAGATAGATTGTCTTGAGAGATAAATTGAAATGATTGAAATATATTGATGAATCCCAATATCAATTAATTTAGTGGTTCGACTTCGAGGTATATATATAATGAAGGTATTTTATTTTTTGAGTGCTTTTCCTTATTGGAGACGAGGCACCTTAGCATCAATGCCATTGTTGAGCTTTACCATTTAGTCATGGAGGACCTGCGCCTTGCATCTGCTGTTTGTTAATATGGTCAGATATTTCTTATGGCACAATGATACGCGGCTACCTGCTGTACAAGCCTCCGCCGCCATCTGACAAGTTTCCTGACTGGCCATGGTCATTTCTCCCACTCGGGATGTCGCTGAGCAGGAAGAAGAAGGCCCCTTGGGCTCGGGCTGGGAATTGCGGACTCCGGCAAGGATCTTCTGGGCTTGGTTGGCCAGATGATCGTGATCCCCCTCCACTGGCATGTTTGTGACTACTGCTTAGTCTCGTCATTTTTTTGATGATGTAATGTTTTGATGTTTTCCTAGGCGTTGCCTAGTGTGTTCGTTTGCCCATGGTTTTTGATGTGTACTCTCATACATCTAGCTTTTTTGTTGGAAAATTATTGTATCATGTTCTATTTAATGTTATATAAGATCTTTTTCATCAATGTTTTTATTAAAGATAATTTATAAAAAAAAAAATTAATTAAAAATTAATGTTTTCAATTTTTTGTGTACTCGTCATCTTTTTGGGGATTTTACAACACCAATTCAAATGAAAATGGGAAAGGGGTCGTAAACAAGAAAAATTGATGATGCAATTTACCTAAAATACACTAGAGAAAGACAAGAGAACATAATAAAATGAAAAAAAAGACATTTAGTTTGGTCTGAGTGGCTCCAGAGAACATACCAAAATTAATAGAGACAGACCCAAGTGTTTACTAATGTTCCACCTAACAATATTAGGTTCTAATTCCTAATTCCTAATTCCTAATATCACGATTGTCATCTTACATTTATACATCTTGCTTGAAATATTTGAAAAAAGAGGGCCATTCTAAATCTCTAAAAACTTCCATCCAATCTAGGTTTATAATATGCCACCATCGATATTGATTTTACACCAAAGAATCAATGCGGTGTTATTTTAGTTTGAAGACTTACTCCTGGTGGTAACATTTTCAAGTCATTCTTTTCCAAATTATTGTTTCCAGTTTGCTCATGACAGTAACACCAGCTATCTATATAGAATTGAAAGCTCCACCTGAACATCTCACCTTTTTGTCAAAGTTTGATGTAAATATAATGAGGTTCTAACAAAGGCTTCCCCCCCTCATGTTTGATGTAAAGGAAGAGCCAAACAAAATGCTTGGAGAAGTGAAAACCCTATAAATTCATGAGCGTTCAGACTGAAAAGTTGAGCACAATGAAAAAGAGTCTAAAGAACTATAACAATCTATGAATTGATATTATTCCACACTTGCTAAAGTTTTCACATGCAATCACATATTTTGAATTTGTATTGTGCAAATTTGAATGTTATTTTTTATGTCTCTATGAATATTTTAAATCTTTTTTATTGAATATTGTTGCTATAGGAGCACCACGAGAAAAATAGAATTCTACATAACATATAATATCTGCTTGAGTGTTGGTGCGTGCAAGGTTGACAAAGGAAGGAACGACAAAGTGTTTTGGTGATTGCGCGGAAGTTTTTGTGTAATGGTTTGAAGTACAAAGTGTCTAATTCAATTGCGAAGAAAGGTGCGTGCAATATTGCACAATGTTTTATCGACGGAAAGGCACATAAATATTTTGAAGGAGCACGCAGGTGGCATATGAGGATTGTGTTATAGATAAATTAAAATGCACAAATATTTTTGAAGGTCAACATGTGTCCAACTAAGAAATAGAACAATTGCACAGTAAACTGAGTGTACAATGAGACAACTTAAGGAAGCAATAAAGGAGCAGGCAAAAATCAATGGTCAGACCACGTTTCAAGGGGACAAACAACTGACTAAGAAGTATGACATGGATTCTTCTAGACTAAGGTAGTTGGATGCCATTACATGAATAAAATTTGAATTTGAATTCAATTGGGATGAGGAGAAGTCTATTAAAGGATATTATAATAAGGAAGGAGCACAAACAAGCGCATATAAAATAAGATGCAACACTTCAATTTGAATTCAAATTCAAGTGTTGAGAAGGTTGAGAAGTTCATTAAGGAGAAAGGCAGAGCTAGAGCTAGTACTCGTGTGGGAGTCCCAAGTGTATACACCACCTTTGTATTATTCTAGAGTATTTATATAACTCTATAATATCCCCCTTAGAAAGATAATATTGTAGACATTATTAAGGATTTTCAAGTTAATAGAGAAAATTGTGTTATCTTAAGTCTATTTCATTGTCTTAAAGCTCCATAAATGGTGTAATATTATTTTTGTTTGATCCATCCATGCACCAAGTGGTATTAGAGCATAGTTACAACTATTGGAATGAATTTGAGAGGAGTGTGACACTTTGTAATTTGCCAACCATGAGGTGAATATCAAGAAGCAAAGATGTCACGAGTAAGAGTTTTTAATGGAGGGGGCAACGATTATGGGTGTTTTAGAACAAGTTATGAATGAACTAAGGGGTGTGAGGACCAGGTTGTTGTTGTTGAAGAATATTGACAAAGAGGCTTTATGGCATAAGATTCTCAAAGGGATAATGAAGGAGCAAAATGGGGGTGAAGAAAATGAGGAATAAGTTGTAGATATTGGTGAAGAGTGAATCTTGAGAGTAAATTTGAAAATCAGTCAATGAAGAAAATGGGGCATTTTGTCTTTCTCAAGGAGATTGGAACCAAAAAATCTAGTAGATAGGATCATAAATATGGAGGAATACTTTGACTTCGAGGATATCAAGGAATTGTAAAGAGGTTAATGTAGCACAAACCAAGTTGAAAGAGCATACAACATTATGGTTGAAAGAGATTCAAAATGAACGTTAAATAAGTGGTCAAAGGACAAAATAGTGCATTAGGACATAATGGAAACGAAGATGAAGAGTAATTTTCTATAAAAAACCATCCAAAACATTTCTAAATATTCATAATAATCATATAAACATATAATCAAATATTCAAATTAAATGCAAAGACATCCAAAGTAATATATCTAAACTATATATAAAAATATATCTAATAATTCATAATAATTATAGAAACGTATAGTCAAATATTTAAATTAAATAAAAACCATCCAAATTAAATACTATTTGTAGTGAAATAGTCATATCTAAAGAGTGTATAAAATACAAAACATTCAAACTTTTAAATCACAAAAAAATTGCCATCACATTCAATATTTCTTAAAAAATAGAGTCTCCCCTCGTTTAATTGTTAAAAAAAAGCAACCATAAAATCAAAGAAATACTATCACATTTAATATATGTAAACAAATACACACACCCTTCATTTAATTGTATAGAAAATCTATATTCATTTGTTTAACATACATCCATTTTTTATTGAGCACAAATAAACGTGTAAGGTGTCAAATTAGGCACGAGATTACATAGTTTAATGGCTTCTTTGCCTAAGCTTCAATCGTTGAAGATGGTTTAGTTTCTTTGCTTAATCTATACTCACATCCATTTATGTTACATTGATTGTTTTTAATATTGAAACTTCTACTGGTTATCAATAGTCTTCCTTAATTTAGGTTTATAATATGCCACCATCGATATTGATTTTACACCTGAGAATCAATGCGATGTTTTGTTTAGTTTGAAGACTTGCTCATGGCTTCTTTTCCAAATTATTGTTTCCAATTTTCTCATGACAGTAACACTAGGTATCTATACAGAATTGAATGCTCTACCCAAATGTCTCACCTGTTTGTCAAATTTTGATGTAAATATGAGGGTTCTAACAAAGGCTTCCCCCCCCCTCATGTTTTATGTAAAGGAAGAGCCAAACAAAATGCTTAGAGAAGTGGAAAACTTATAAATTCATGAGCGTTCAGAATGAAAAGTTGAGCACAGATGAACAAAATCTAAACAACTATAACAATCTGTGAATTGAGATGATTCCATGCCCATTAAATTTTTCATGCGCAACTCACATATTTTGATTTTGTATTGTGCAAATTTGAATGCTATTGTTCTTTCTTTATGAATATTTTAAATCCATTTTTATTGAATATTGTTGTTATCTAAGCACCACGAGAAAACTAGCATTCCACATAACTTATAATATTTGCTTAAGTGTTGGTGCATACAAGGTTGACAAAGGAAGGCATGACATAATGTTTTGGTGATTCCGCTAAATTGAAGTTTTTGTGTAATAGTTTGAAATACAAAGTGTGTAGCTAAATTGATCTGTCTAGTTGGATTGCGAAGAAGGGTGCGTGCAATAGTGCACAATATTTTATCGACATAAAGGAACATATGAATTTTGAAGGAGGCACGCATGTGGCATATGAGGATTGTGCAATAGATAAATTAAAATGCACAAATATTTTTGACGGTCAATGTGTGGAACTAAGAAACATAACGCTTGCATAGTAAACTGAGGGTGCAAAGGGACAACTTAAGGAAGCAATAAATGAGTAGGAAAAATAAATGGTAAGACCATGTTTCAAGGGGACAAACAAGCGACTAAAAGATGACATAGATTCTTCTACACCAGGGTATTTCGATGCCATTAATGATAAAAATTTGAATTTGAATTCGAGTGGGTTGAGGAGAAGTCTATGGAAGGATATTATACTAAGGAAGGAGCGCAAAAACGCACATATAAAATAAGATGCAACACTTAAATTGGAAGTCAAATTGAAGTGTTGAGAAGGCTGAGAAATTCATTAAGGAGAAAGCCAGAGCCAAAGCTAGTAATCGTGTGGGAGTCCCAAGTCTATACACCACCTTTGTATTATTCTAGAGTTTTTAAATAGCTCTATAATATCCCCCTTAGAGAGATAATATTGTAGATGCCATTAAGGATTTTCAAGTTAATAGATAAATTTCTGTTGACTTAAGTCTATTTTTGCGGCGTTGCAGCAGTTTTCATAAAGTATGTATACTATAAAATAATTTTAAGCAAGTTTACTCGTTCCCAGAATTGTCAATTCTGCAGAATTCCAAATTCTAATTTTGTTTTGCAGTTAAAGAATAGGGGCACTATCTTTCCATTGAATATTGCCATAGGCCATAGGAGAAAAGACATTAGCCACTTTACTTTGCACCAAACGGTATCTGGAGTAGGTTTTAAGTTGACTACTATGTTGCCTTTTATAAGAAGATTCTGAGAATTATTCTGACTAAAGGAATTATATCTTCAAGAGTTGTTTGCTTCTCAATAATGGACCAAGCAAAGTTTTTTGAAAGGAAATGATAGTGTTTCCTTGATTGGCTGGCGAAATAGCACTGATTGAATTCCTTCTTCCTCGTGTCTATTCGCAAACTAGAGTTCTTGGATGTCATGATAATCTCTGCACGAGCCCTCAAACTGTGCATCTATTATCTTTATGATGCTATGTCCTAGCTGGACATATGTTGTGGTCATAGCAGGATATCCTGACCAAACATGTGTCATCTCCATCACAGGAAAAGCCCTATCTGGACCAGGCTGGATGTCCTGCACCATCATAACCATATGTCCTCACTGAATGTCCTCCATTTTTATCTATTGAAGTCTTGACACCTTCCATCTCCATGTTTTGACGACTCCTTTTTCATGACAGGACATCTTACACCCTAGCTTGACATCCTGTGTTCCCTGCATTTTGCTTCTTACTATAATGCCCTAGTTAGACATCCTACAATTAACTGCGTCATCTATATGCCTTTGACAAAATCTCATAATCCCTGTGTGTCCTCTCTCGGGAAATGAACTTTAGGGTATGAAATCTGTAAACCAGATTAAATTGCAAAAACAAGGTAGGAGCTTGCTGTGATTTTATTAATATAAAATGAAGCATTACAACCAAAAGAGAGAGCTGCAATATTTATAGATATTGGACAGCTTCTATCTCTTCCACAATACATGGAACAAATCTCCTAAACAAAGCAAATATGCAGAAATAGCATATTGCCCCTAAAAAGCTTCTACAGGAAATCATCCGAGAACAATATTCTAACTAAAGAACATCCTCCACAATCTAAGGGATGATAACAACACACTAACAACTAAGCTAACTAAAGTAATTAAATAATTACTTTATTATAATTACACATTAATCCACATATGGTGAATTAAGTGTTAGATTATTTCTAACATTCCCCCCCTTAATTCATCATATTCTGAAGTGAACAGGAGAGAAATACTCTGAATGCCTCAAATTTAGGACGTGCAAGAGATTTTGTGAAGATATCTGCACGCTGATGTTCTGTCGGGCAATGCTGAAGCTGAATGTTGTTGTTCTGAACTTGTTCACGAATGAAATGTACCTGCACCTCAATGTGTTTGGTGCGTTCATGAAAAACTGGATTCCGAACAAGTTTTATTACTCCTTCATTGTCTACATGTAGGATTGTTGGATGATCCTGTGGAATTCCCAATCCTTCAAGTATCCGTCTGAGCCAAATCGCTTCACAGACAGCTCCTCCTGCTGCGCGATATTCTGCTTCTGTGGAAGACCTTGAAACACAATTTTGTTTCTTGCTCCCCCATGAAATAGGTCCAGATCCCAAAAAGAACACAAATCCTGAAGTGGACTTCCTATCATCAACGTTCCCTGCATGATCTGAATCTGTATATCCTGTCAAGAAGAAGTTATCATTCTTCTTGTATTCTAGGCCAAAGTCCATGGTTCCTCTGATGTATCTCAGTACCCTCTTTGCTGCTTTCCAGTGACAAACCCTTGGTTCTTGCATAAATCGAGAAAGATAACTGACTGCATAGCTGATATCTGGCCTAGAATAAGTTAAGTAAATGAGACTCCCAATCAACTGTCGATAAAGAGTAACATTTACTTGTTCTGATGGATCTGTGCGAGACAATTGAAGCCTTGTCTCCATAGGTGTAGCCATTGGTATACTATCCATCATTCTGAATTTCTCGAGCATTGTCTTGGCATATTTTAGTTGAGTAACAAAGATGTGATTTTCCTTTTGCCATACTTCAAGTCCAAGACAATAATGAAGAAGCCCGAGATCTGTCATGTCGAATGATCGATTTAGATCTTCCTTAGTTGTTTCAATCATCTTCACCGAACTTCCAGTGATGACTAGATCATTGACATATACTACTATGATCACTATCTCCCCCCCTTGCTTTTTGAGATAGAGATTAGGATCATATGGACTTCTTTTGAATCCATGTTTGATGAGATGCTCATCAATCTTTATGTACCATGCCCTGGGAGCCTGTTTGAGACCGTACAGTGACTTTATGAGTCTACATACCTTTCCTTCTTTACCTGGTATGACAAAACCTTCTGGTTGAGTCATGTAGACTTCTTCCTGTAAATCCCCATTGAGAAATGCACTTTTTACATCCATTTGATGAACTTTCCAACCAAATTGTGCAGCTAGAGCAAATATCATCCTGATTGTTTTGATCTTAGCTGTTGGTGCGAATGTTTCTTCATAATCAATGCCTTCTTTTTGTGCATAACCCTTAGCTACCAATCTTGCCTTGTATTTATCAATGCTTCCATTTGATTTGTACTTTGTTTTAAATATCCATTTGCAACCTATTGCCTTCTTCCCTGGTGGAAGATCTATAAGTTGCCATGTATTATTCTTAATCAAAGAGTTGAATTCTGAATTCATAGCATCTGACCAAGGTTTTGACTGCTGGGCATCTTGAACTGTAGTGGGCTCACTTGATTCAATTACTGTACTCATTAAGGCTAAGTTTACCTCATTTTGAGTCATACTACGAGTTCTAGGTCCTGAAGTGGATGTGTTAGGATCACTATCCAACTTAGCATCTTGAATTAGATTAGTATACCACTTAGGCATACGTTTAGCTGTTCCTGTAGATGGAGGAGTTGAATTATCCTCATCATCATTATCTTCATCAAGAACATCTTCTATTTTCTTAGTAGGATTGTTTTGTGAGTTTATGGAAGGAGCATCTGCTTCTTTATTTTCAAAAAACTCAACATCTCTACTTGTGAATTTTTTTCTTGTTTTTGGATCCATTAACCTGTATCCCAAGGCTTCATCACTATATCCCAAGAATATAAGTTGTTCTGATTTCATATCAAGTTTAGTTCTCTTTTTCTTAGGAATGTGCATACTTGCCTTGCATCCAAAAACTCTAAGGTGTTTTATAGATGGTTTGTTCCCTGACCAAGCTTCCTGTGGTGTTATTCCATCAAGTGCGGAAGTGGGAACTCTATTCAGGTAGATAAACTGTTGTTTTTACTGCTTCTGCCCAATATGTTTTACTCAAGCCTGAATCATCGATCATACACCTTACCATATCCATTATAGTTCTATTTCTTCTCTCAACTACACCATTTTGTTGTGGTGTATATGGAGGTGCCATTTGCCGATGAATTCCATGTGTTTCCAAAAAATCTTTGAACTCATTACTGGTGTATTCACCCCCTCGATCTGAGCGGAGTGTTTTTATTTTCTTACCAGTTGCATTTTCACAAGCTACTTTGAATTTCTTGAAAGTTTCAAAGGCTTGGTCTTTGGTGCGAATGCAGTATACCCACATTTTTCGTGAGTAATCATCAACAAAGAGCATAAAATATTGAAACCCTGAATGACTAGGTCTCATAGGTCCGCACAGATCGGTATGCACCAGATCAAGTTTACCATGGGCCCTGAATGTACTACTTTTCTGAAAAGAAGCTCTATGTTGTTTTCCTGCCAAACAATTTGTGCACTTGTCTGTATTTTTCTTGAAATTTGGCAGTCCTCTTACCATATTATTTTTTCGAAGTGTTTCAAGATAGCCAAAACTTACATGGCCAAATCTTCGATGCCACAATTGTGCCGATGATGTATCCTTAGCTACAAGGGCCTGATTTTTGGTTTGAACAAAATCCAACTAAAACATACGACCTACACCAGAAGCTCGTGCAACAATGTTGGAGTTTTTAGACTTATCTTTGATTAAACACATCTTCTTTCCATCTGTACAATCAAAATCCACTTTTAAGTTGTGCTCCAAAAGCTGACTTACTGAAAGTAGATTCTTTGTCAATCCAGGAACATATAGAACATCTCTTATTGTGCACTTTCTTGATCCAAGAGGTAAGGAGATGTTTCCAATTCCTTGTACTTTGTACGATGAATCATCACCCAACGAAACAGAGTCTTTGTTAGGTGTATTCTTTAACTCTAAGAACCAATCATTTCTCCCGGTCATATGTCTTGTTGCTCCTGAGTCAACATACCAAATTGCCTGTGGTGAATTGATTTCTTGAGTTGATTGTGCAGCAAATAGGAAGTCCTCATCTGGTGAGTTATCTTCTTCTTCAGCAATGTTGTCGTGCTGCGGTGTTTTCTTTTTCCAGTTACTTTTCCTTTGTCCTTGTTGTTTGTTTTGATAACCCTGACTAGATTGTTGAAAATTTGGCTTCTTGCCACTAGATGAACCCTTCTGAAATGTGTTATACCAACAATCTTTTAAGTCATGTCCTTTTCTGCCACAAATCTGACACTGCTTTTGCTGAGTGTTCCCTTGATTATTCTGTTGAGAATGCTGCTTGTGTTGCTTACCAGTTGTATGAATCTGTTTCTTTCCCTTATGGAATGAAGAGAGGGCTTGTTCCTCATCTTCTACAGGTTTGTTCATGGACTCTTCCTGTTGTAACATGTTCACTAACTCTTCAAAACTTGTAGTTGGACCCATAATGTTGAGAGTTGTGACAAATATTTTGTATGAGGCTGGTAAAGCTCTCAATACAATAGGGACAAGAGATTCATTAGTGACCTCTACTTCCAAAGCTTGGAGAGATGATCTCAATATAGCAACACGCTTTAGAAAACCTTTAATAGACTCATTAGAATTCATTTTGAGACAATGGAGTTGTGTTTGTAATTGCAAAATAGCATTTTTGTTCTTAGCTTCATATACAGTTGCTAGTTTATCCCATGCTTCTTTTGCAGTTGTCACTTGATGAATATGAGGTTGTACATCATCAGTTACACCAAACAGAATTATAAGTTTTTCCTTTTGATTAGCACGATCAAACACACGTTGTTGAGAAATATCATTTTCTGGTCTCGTTATCGAGCCATCAACTACACCAATTATGTCCTCAAATTCAAGTTGAGTTTTAATTTTCATTTTCCATGCAACATAATTATCTCCTCGTAGGAGTTGTGAATCGGGCAAAAAGAATTTGGGCGCATTGTTAGCCATTTGTGCACGAAAGAAAAGAGAGATAGAGAATCAAACATGAAACAAATCCCCCCTCAAATCAGTACACACCCCCCAAAATTGATTTTTATTGAGTGTGGGCTCCTTTTTGGCCTTTTACAATGATTTTTTGGCACTATCGGCCATTTTTACAAACATCTTGTAAATAGAAAAAGAAAATTGCACCCCCCTTCTTGTTTACGAAAAATTAATATTTTCACAATTTTTTTAAATTTGTGGGCACTTTGGCCTCTTTTCCCTTACAAATTTAGTTTTGGGGTCTTTGGCCTCTTTGACTAGACCAAAGTGTAGAGCTCGAAAAAACATATACTTTAAAAAAAATACGCACCTCAATCCGAGGTACCAGTTGAAAGTTATGACAAAGTACAAGTTTTGATTTTATTATCTTTCCGGACCCCTTTCCAAAAATGGAATTTTTTTTTTTATTCTTCTAATTTTTTTCACATCGTCCAAAAAAGGAAATTTCTTTTTTTTAAAAAAAATGACTTTTTAACGCAAAAAACGCGGGTCTGACTTACGCATGGATGCAATCTTTGTTTCCTCCGTCGTTGAGCCTTTGTTTCTTCGCTAGCCCTTTCGCCTTTAAAAGCTCCCTTACGCTTGAGTTCTGCAAGGTTGCCATGGTTTGCTTGCAGATTTCTCACAGCCAATTAGTACTGCAGCTCGTTTTTTTCAACTTTTGCAGGTGTGAAGTTGTGCAGGGCTCTGCTTCAGGTCTGCAAGGTGAACTTTCGACATTGCTTGCAAATACCGAACTGGATACGTTGGATTCCAGATAGAGGTGGTCGGAGCATGTTTCTTGGACTGTTTTTTTCCTTTTGAAACCTACACTTGTGAATTCTCCAATCTGCTATGCTCTATATGTTGAATCCAATGGTCTGAACAATGGAAATCCGACAATTGTTCACAGTCTGCTATAGCCTAGTGAATGTCCCGAATCTGCAGAATTGGGGATCTAAACACAGCTTGATATACAGGATTTAGGGCTAGTATCTTGCGGTGTATAGATAACAACCCCAATTGTATGAAACTTTCTCTTTTTTTTATCAATGAAATAATCAATTTTCAAAATAATATTTGTTATATTTGCAATTTAATACAACATCAAATATTAAAAGAAATTGACAAATATCTCCTCAATTGAAATAATTTCACCTGGAAAACAATAATGGAGTTGGGAGGTGCATCTAGGTGTTCTGGCCTGTGATTTCCCTTCCAATTTTTATTTTTTTTATATTCTTGTTGCTTCTACTGTTGCCGGGTGTGTGGAGAAGGGGCAGGGGCTGTGAAGAGGCTGGGGGCATCTATGGCTCCTCCTGGCTCAGGCTTCTAGTCCTCCTTCCTCAAATCTTCTAACACTTCCTCAGCAATTATCTACAGCCTTAACTCACCTGCTCTGGTACCAAATGAAATCTGTAAACCAGATTAAATTGCAAAAACAAGGCGGAGCTTGCTGTGATTTTATTAATATAAAATGAAGCATTACAACCAAAAGAGAGAGCTGCAATATTTATAGATATTGGACAGCTTCTATCTCTTCCACAATACATGGAACAAATCTCCTAAACAAAGCAAATATGCAAAAATAGCATATTGCCCCTAAAAAGCTTCTACAGGAAATCATCCGAGAACAATATTCTAACTAAAGAACATCCTCCACAATCTAAGGGATGATAACAACACACTAACAACTAAGCTAACTAAAGTAATTAAATAATTACTTTATTATAATTACACATTAATCCACATATGGTGAATTAAGTGTTAGATTATTTCTAACAGTTAAATACATTGGTGTTTGCTATATGCTATTTTTTGTTTAAATACCTGCTTGTATGGTGTAGGTTGGACCACAAACAATTTTTGTAGTCGGCAGGGATGATGACATGGAGTCAACACAAAGTAGTTTGGATGAGGATGATAATGATGATGCTGCAAGTTGGGAAACTGTTGATGATAATATGATGGCTACATTTGATGCTGATGAGCAGCAGGTAAGACAAATTATCTAAATAGAGTTGTGTGATATTTAGGTTTTAGGATGCTCTTTTGAGTAGATTTTTAATAGCAAATATCAAACAATTGGAGCAGATTGTAGAACCCACAACAGACCAGGATACTACTGTTGGCAATTGTGATATAGGAGATACCACTGCTGCACTTGATTCAAATGAAAATTTGCAAAAATGTAGTGATGGTAACATATCAATATCTCGAGCTTTGGGATTTGTTGCCAGGCTTGCCACTGGTTTCCTTGGATTCCGAAGTTCCAAAAACTCATCAGACACATTGGATGCAAGTTCTCAAGAGCAGAGGCATGGATTTGCAAAGAACTCTGAAAGGACAGAAGCCAGCAGTGTAAAAGGAGATCAAGTTATAAGAGATTCTAACTGTCATCTGGAGCATAGTGTTGATACCATGTGCATCAAAGATGGGCCCACTTCTTTGTCAGCAACTTCAGGCTTAGGTGATAAAATTGAGTCGGAATGTGGTGACCACAGCAATGTTGAAGGCATGCAAAGTAGGCAAGATAAAATGAAAATTTCCACTGAAGATAATTTGATGGGGAACATGCCTATTGATATCAAACAAAATTTAGATGAAATGCACAGCTTGTCGGTTTCTGATAATGATGACCAGAACTACTTGCTCAAACACTTCGACAGTGTTCAGGACCCTGCAGACCATTATTTTTTCAGCGAAACTTCCCAGGTACTTTGAGTGCACAACTATCTTATTCTCGTGGTTTATTATCATGATTTTGTTTATTCTGGTCAGAATGAATGTTATGGTAGATTTTACTGTATGGAAGTTGATTTTTTTCATATCCCATGAACAGAATTGTAATGATAGAAAATGGTCCAAGAAAGTTCAGCAAGAGTGGAGTCTCCTTGAAAAAAATTTACCTGGTAAACATTGATTCGGTTTTATTTCTCACTTTTTTTGGAAGAACAAATTCAACTATTTGAACTGAATCAACACACCCTCTATTTACTGTTGGTCAGAAACAATTTATGTACGAGTCTATGAGGATCGAATAGATTTACTCAGGGCTGTGATTATTGGAGCCTGTGGAACTCCATATCAAGATGGTCTTTTTTTCTTTGACATTTTTCTTCCATCTGAATACCCTCAGGCACCGCCGGTAAGCAAGAAGCAAGTTTTATATTTTGGAAGTGGGTCTAGATGTCTAACTGAAAGTAATAAGTTTGACTTTATGTCGAGTTTTGTATGATGTGTAGCTGAAAATTTTGCAGGCAGTATACTACCATTCTCGTGGGTTGAGATTGAATCCCAATTTATACGAAACTGGAAAGGTATGCTTAAGCCTTCTGAACACATGGACTGGCAGAGGAAATGAAGTTTGGGACCCGACGACATCAAGCATTCTTCAAGTCCTTGTTTCACTTCAGGGTCTTGTACTGAATGCAAGACCATATTTCAATGAGGCAGGGTATGACAAGCAAATCGGTACAGCTGAAGGAGAGAAGAATTCTCTGGCATACAATGAAAATTCGTTTCTATTGACATGCAAGCTAATGTTATATCTTCTGCAGAGACCTCCACAGGTAAGAGTTTTTGTGAAAGAAGTTGTAGTTGTTTAGTGATGCTCTTTCTAACCATGCGAGACTACCATTAATATTTCCTGTGACTTTTACTGTATGCACAGCATTTTGAAAGCTTTGTTAAAGATCACTTTCGAAGGCGTGGTTATTCCATTCTTTGTGCATGTGATGCATTTATGAAGGGAGCTGAAGTTGGTTCTCTTTCAGAAGTGCCATTGAAATCTGACCTAGTTTCTCAGAGCAGCAGTTCGGTTGGTTTCAGGCTTATGCTAGAAAAGATCATTCCAAAACTTCAATCAGCATTTCATGAACTGGGTATAAATGATCATTGATATCTTCTGCCAATCATACAATATGGCTCGTGTCTAATGTGTGGCTAAAATGTGAATACCTACAAATATGGTCAGTCATATGCTGACTTGTATCTGTTTTTGCAAATTGAACTGAAATTCTTGATATTTCTTTTGGCTTTGCTTTCCTGATTTGTAAAGTTGTAGAATAGCTGAAAATTGTTAAAACAGGTCAATATGTCATGGATGTGCCAAGTGCTTCATAAATAAGTCTCAGGTTTCCTCATTTGGGTCAAACTGCTCGATGGGTTGTTCTTGTTGACTGGAAAGCTCGAAGGGTAGTTATTTTGTGCCAGAATGACATAATTGGTTGCTCTTGGGTGACTGTCAACATTATTATCTTTAACTTCTTGCTTGAAGAGAGCATATTTGTTGTTTGTGCTGAAGATACATCGACGATCCAGCATAAACTATATTTTTACTTGAAGGTTGGTATTTGTACCAATGTTAACAAAGATGTAAGATTGAGGGTTTTTGGTAACATCACAAATTGATATATGTGGAGAACTATAGTTTTGGAGATGTGCAAATGTTAACAAATATGTACGATTGAGGGTTTTGGTAAACATTACAAATTGCTATATATTGAGAACAATGGTTTTGGAATAAAATTTATTAATCATATATCTGAATTTGGTAATATTGCTTTTATCATATAGGATGATCAGGGTTCCATTTCCACTGAAAATATCTATATATGGGGTGATGTTGTGAAAATACACTGGATCGTAAAATCACTATTACATGTTAGTTTCCCTATGCTACAAACTAACAATACCTTATGCCACAACCCTGGGCACTGTTTCTATTTGTTGGCTCTTCTCCGTAATTTTTTATGAAATCGTTGTGTGTAATTGCAGCTATAATCGGCAGTTCTAATTCTCTTGACCCAATGCATATCAACTAGTCTTGGCCAACCTCGAATTGTTTCTTTCACATGGTCATCCTTTCAAGGATTGTACATACAAGAGATATCCAGAGCTGTTAAAAATGGTAATGAGGTCCGCAACCCAAGGTGCACACTATGTTGACCCTAACAATTTGCCAGGTCATTCCTCTTATATTCTGACTGACTGTACATATATTCTTCTTCGAGGAGTTTGGTGACAATACATCTCCAATTTTATTCAAAATGATTTCTGAAAGTTGATGTTTTTCTAATCGTAAAATACAGTTGTAACACCCACATCATGATTGGTTATACGCATGCTAGAGACATATATTGTAGTATGTGCTTTGAACTCAATTGGCACAAGTAGTGATGTATTTTACAGTTGGTTGCATTTCTTTCCCAAATTATGGCTTGTGCCTATGAACATGCAATACTTTTATAACCATGAATGCCCATGCAATTGTGATACTCGTTATGCTTCATTTTACCTTGACCAGGGAGTTTCCATTTAATTTGCTTAGCTTCTCCTAGCTATGCAATCTATTTACCCAGTTCTAAGGAAAGATTTAAGTTTGACTTTAGTCGGTACTTCAATTGAGATGTAGTTGTGACGAAAATTAAATTTCATTTTGATTGGTACTTTATATTGCATACTTAGAGGGCGGTCCCATTCTGGGGGCTACTCCTATTTGTATGGGAAATATGGTCTCATGTTTAAAAAAATTATTGCTGCTGTTAAAACTCAAAAAAATTTCTAAAATTTCTCAGAAGCCATATTTTAGAGAGACGAGTTCCAGCCCCATTAAGCACTTGGGGGCACAAAAAAATCAGCTGCTTATAAATTTTAGGGAACTTTTATGACACTTGACATTTCAATTTAAGCTTCCCTCTCAATTTTTGCTTAGAATAGTTTAGTCGGGATTCTTGGGACCATACTACTAGTAATGCTAAAGACTCCTATTTTGTCTAGAAAAGTAAAATTTCATGGGACCCTATTAATGTTAAAATATCCTATTTTTTCTCTCCCATTTGCTCAAAATTTTCAACTTTCCCTTTGCATGGACCCCAACCTTACTTTCTTTTACTTTTGATAGAGTTCATGCTTTATGGGGTTGATCATCAAGTCATCACTTGTTTTATGGGATTATCCTTGCTGATGTATTAATGACATAATGGGGTTTATCTTTACCAAATTATTGGATTGACATAATATTTTCTCGAGGACCATTTTTCACATGAAGCAATGTTTTCCATGACAATTATTCACAAGAAGCAATGCTAGTTCTTGGAAGGCTGATTTATACACAAACTTCACCAAATCATGTCTTTTGGTGACTATTGACACTATATCTTTCTTAAACTACTCCTTTATCGAAGATTTTCTATCAGTAGACCAATGCTAAAAGTTATGTTAGAAACATCGATAAGGATAATTAGTGTACGGACTTTTGCTAAATCACATTTTCTAAATCATTGTTTTATTTATTAGTTCACATTTGTAAAAACAATGTTACAAGTAAAACTAGTAATTTAATACTAAAGAGGAGGATAACTAGTACATCAACTTTGTAAACCCATCTAGTAACTTGTATTATAGAGAAGGATGATTGACACATCGACTTTGCCTACCTGTCACAATTTCTCTGACAAATCATAACTTTCAATAACTTTGCCAATCCGTCACAATTTCTTTGATAAATCATAACTTTCAATGATTATTGTCCTTGAGTAGTGTATACACCTTAAAACGACACCATTACATTATTTAGTGTTATTTATATAATTAATTTAAGTTACTCCTCATGTTAGTTAATTGGGTTCAAATTGGATTAATGAACTTGCTTGTTGACTTCTATCATGCCAAGTCTTCCATGTATGCATCTTCTAACTTATTATATTCACCTCTCTTTAATAATCTTAAACAACCAACCAATCTGTTGGTGAGAAAATTTGTTAGTTGGACAAATTAGGTGTCTCCACCAACGTTCACGGGGCTATGCCCTTCTGCATTGAATGGTGCAACTCTCATTATTGAATGTGACTAATCTAAACTCAAACTAAATGCTGTGGGTTGGCCACATAGGTTGGGGATCACACATGGACATTCCATTGAATATGTGGCAAAGTGCTTGTATGAGTTACAAGGGAGGAAATCACAATGATGAGGGGGAAGAAGAGAAATTAGGGATGCAAAGTTCACATCCAGTAACCAGAGTAGTTTAACATTCAATATGGAAGAAAGAACAACAACCTTGTTAATGACATCAAGACAAGATGAGACTATGAACACAAAGTCTCATTAATCTCCTCATCAAGAAAAACAACAAACTCTTTTCTTTTCTTATTTCTTGACATTCACAAAGTTGTATAATGAGAGGGATATAAGAACATACGAGAAAGGGAAATGAAAGAAATGTAGCTCTTATTTCTTGTGTATTGATATAAAGTTCAACAACTACAATCCACAATTGCTACATAGTGAAAATTCTCAAAATCTAGGATCCTTTGGAATGGAGATGTGTTGGTCGTCAAAAAGGACTTCAAAGAGAACAATAGTCAGGGGACAGAAAGTCCCTCCTCTTTAATGGGAGATGTTCCCTTATTTAAAGACCAAGCTTATTCACATATGTATAGTGCATAGTTTTAATGTGGAACTTGGATATCATGAAAGTGTTTTTAAAATAGAACGGATCATCAATACAAAAGTACAGAGGAATGAAGTAGTGGAAATGAGCGGAAAGACATTTTCAAGAATTATAGATAACAAAATAATTCCTTATGCATGCCAGAATAAAATTATTTGGAACAAAACCATTTGCATTTGAATCAATAAGATGCTATTGCAAAGACAAAGTTCCAGAAATAACATCTACAAGAATACAAAGCTTCTTGAAATAATACAGACAAATGATTCAAAAAGTATTCAATAGATAGTAATGAAAGAACGAGACCAGATAGACATGGAAAGAAAGCTCTTTTGTATTGATTGCTTTGTTACTCCTTACACTTTAAAAAATAAACCAAGTTCTAGCCCCCTCAAAATGGCGTAGAGAGCCCATTATATAACTTTACAAATTAGTTACAATTGGTAACTATTTCTTTTAACTAAAATGTTTACTTAAGGGGATGCTTGACACAAAGCCCTCAACTAATTACAATAAGCCTGAATTGAGAAAAAGAAGGAAAGGAGAAGCTAGGAGAGAAAACAAATGTTTATGATTGGGGAGGGCCCACCGACTTGAGGATCCATTGTCTAAACTTTTTCAATGCTTCTGCTATGTCTCGGCCTCGTGGGACTGATGTGTTGGCAGTAGCTTGGGTCCAAGATCCCAGACATTTCTCCATCTCCTTATCGAACTCGGTGTGCGTATGATATTCTTTATTAGCTTCCTCAATGGCAGATTGGAGAGAGCAAATTTCCTTTATCTTCTCTTTGGTCATCGAGTCCTCTTTGAACAGGTTTTCCTTAACAAATGCCCTGAATTGGGTTTTAATTTCCTGAAGGGAGAAAGGAACACTTGAAGTTTCATCGTGAAGGTGACAATGGATATCCTTGAAAGCGGATACAACACATGCTTTGAAGGCTTCTCTCTTCTGCCAACTGTTCCTCAATTCTCCTAGAGCCTCCTCCAGCACTTTTACTTTCCATTCCACGCTGAAAACCCATGACCTTGACAAATTATCCTTGGCATCATCAAAAACTTTACTTGCCATCAATAAATTTTCATCAGTCTATCCCATCAAGCGTGCAGGTCTACTATGCAGCTGCTCCAAAGTTTAAGTTCTTTATCTATATTTCCAATTGCTGGAGGAGAGCTTTTGTTGCAGATTAGTTACCTTCTCATTGAGTTTGAAACCTTCTCTAATGAAATTCCAACTTGCAATGACCATATCATCTACCATGGCCTCCATAGCTCTCCCATAGATGGAATACCTGTGTATGTCTTTAATGCTATAGACCTCATCTTGACTAAGGATCATAGGTGGTGGAAGGGCAGTCAGTGGGGTAGGATCTAGAACTTTATCCTTAGAAAACAATGACTTGATGAAACCAAAAAGCACTTGAGCCTGCTCTTCCAGCTGCTCTATAGTCTGCTTGCCTTTTTCTACTCTTCCAATAACCCTGGTCACTGTTTCCTAAAGGTTATGTATTTCACTTTCAGGGGTAGACTCTCCCATTGAGATCCTAGAAAGTTTCGGATCAGAGGTTTGCAAATCTTGTTCTGCCTTATCAACGTTAGGCTTGGCTACCTCAAGGAATTGCTAGCCTTGGGCATCTGTCACTATCCTTGAAGTGGTTCTAGCTTTCTTTGCAGGAGCAGGAGTAGTGCCCAACAAGGCATCCACAACATCAAAATTAGGCCCTGTCAATTGAGAAGAAGACTTCCTCTTCCTACTGTCAACAAAAGGCTGCACCCATGCAAAAGAGGAGGAAGAAGGAGGAGCAAGAGAACCAAGAGTAAGAGAACTCATGGCACTTAAAGTATTTACCATTATTGCCTCTAGTAGAGATGTGAGTGGAGTAGATGAGGCTTCTTGGACAGAGGAATCCATGGTACTTGGAGGCTCAGTGTTATGAATATCTTGCTCCTTATCCATTGTGGCTTCTGAAACTCCTGCAGGAATTGACACTTCACTATCTTCACTTTCACTGAGAACAATGATGTTCTCTAGCCCAGAAGGTAATTCTGAATGTTTTAGCAGGGGATCTTCCTCAATAGGCTCCTTTTTGACTTCCTTCACCTTCTTCTGATATACCTGAGTGGATGAGGAAGGGGTGGATGATGCAGGTTCTTTACTTGATGAAGGAGGAGGAGTTCGTGTAGGTACCTCCGAGCTTGGTGTTTGTGACTCCTTCCTCGGTGTTGAAGTGTCTTTAGAGGAAGACTCTCCTGAATTCTTCCTCAGCTCTCGAACCCTTATGTCAAACCAGATCTTGGTTCTTACCAGGACAGAGGCTAGGATCTCAGCTAAATCATCTTTCTCCCTTTTGAACCAGTCTAGATCCTCTAAGGGAGTATGCTTGATCACAGTATCATATTCATATAACAATAGGTCTGTGTTGTCATCTTGAAGACCTTTAGGAATCTGATATAGGTTGAGCTCTTGTATTAGCTGAAGGGAGAATCTGCCATAATGTCTTCATCTTGCCTCAAAATCATCTGTGCAATCAGCCCAGTAGTCCTCAGTATCTGCTCTGTGATGATAGTTGATTCTGAGATTCAGCTCAATGAATTTCTTCAAATCGAAACATCAGGTTCTGGGCTCTGGAAGAAGTGGACAGTGATGGGGGCAAGGGCTCTTTCTATGTTTTGGGCATCTAAAGTTGTTTTACATGTATAGTTACCCAAAGATATGGGGAAATGCAGCCCATAGATTTTCTTGTCCCTGCAGGTCCTATGCAACTTATCCAATTGTCTGCATACCTCAATCAGAGCCATCTTATCATTACAAAATATAGGGAGCTTGAGAGGAGTGCTCTCATAACCGGCTAACCTGATATATGAAAACCTTCTGAATTGAATGAAGTAAGCTCCATACTTTTCTATCAGGTTCATGGCTTCATCAGAAAATCTCCTAGCAGTATCACTTTCCAGAAGCCTCACAATGTACATGGTGAAAGCATCATTCACCCTCCCGAAGTTGTGATTGCTAGTGTCAAGGGTGAACTGAGGGCAGTAGGCATAGATGGGATCACCCTTCTGAGCCTCAATGTATGTGAAACCAAACCATTGTCTAGATGCTGCTAGGGTATACATAAGATAAGAAGTCATGTAGAACTTCTTAGTTTGTTGTACATTGGACAACTACTCTGTCAAATTCATACAAATGATCTCTGCCCAATTGATGTTCTGGGTACCTTCACAGACGATGTTGATGAGTGGGCACATCCAAAAGTGAAACTCACTTGGTAGAGGGTAAGCCCATGACACGAGCCAACAAGATGATGAAGTCAGATAGCTCTTCATTGAAATCAGCCTAAACAGAGCTTTGGAAAGTCGAGATGCCCCTTTCTTAGGGTTCTTCAACCATGACTTTGCCACCCTTGCTTTGTATTTCTCACTGTCTTGCTCGAAGAGAGCTTGTGCTTGAGTTTGAGAGATAACAACGGAGTTGTCCATTTCAGGGATCCGTAGGGCAACAGCAATGGCAAGCAACATCTATTTTAGTGATTAATTCCCCATGCACATTGGTCAATTCGCTCGTGTCGGGGTTGAAATGAGCTCTCACAGGCGAGCACATTATCGGCGCACTGTACCGAGATTGGGAAACCCACAGTAAACGCAAGGCCACTGTCGTTGATCATTTGCGCCATGGGGGAGGGATTTGGGTTAGTCAGTCAGGTCCATAAATCACTGAAATCCAGGTGTCTAACCTCACTGTCTCTGATATCGGGAACGAAAGAATCGAGCGGAGAAACCTGCTCTTGGCCTTGAAACTTGATCTTCATATTGACTGTTAGTGTGAGTTATCCTATGTGTCCTTCATATTGGAGGGTCATCTCACATGGGTTAGGTTTAGGGTTTCATGTGTGTCATGCACTAGGGTTACTCAGCACCCTATATGTACCCCTTTACTATTCATTTATGAGCATGCCAAGACACTCCGCTGTCTTTCCTCTATGCAAGCTTTGTTTCTGTTGAGCAAGTTCTTCCATTACTGATCAATTCTTTCTTGCTATCGCTGGAGCTATCACGATTCCGTTGGAGTGCAACTACTTCGTGGTGCCTCGTTTCCGATTTGATTCTCGCAAACTCTTTTCATGGTATCAGAGCTGAGATCGGGTAAACGTGCACTCGTTATTTTTTAGTTGCGATTACTCTTTCTTGGTTTCATTTTTTTACTCTGCATGCAAGTTTTTCGATCACTATTTTCTGGAATTATTTTGCTAATCTCTCTAACAAGCTTTCTCGGAAAGTTGTGTCATTTTTTGTGCCTATTTTCTGTACTTGTGCAGGTATTACCTTGAGGTTTCAGGGTATTTACAGCCACATTTAGCTATCTACAGCTAAATCTGGCTTTTCATCAAAATAGAGATTAATTTCATTTTTTTTTTAATAAATTTTTAAAATAGAAGTGAATTTTTTTTAGATCTCTTTTTTTTGGTTCCATTTGTTTTTTGGAAAAATTCTTGTTATTTTACAGATCTTTTACAAATTTTTGTGATTGGAGTTGTTTTGCATTAAGGTTTTTCCTGTGTTGACAGATCTCGTGGTTCTACCTGCAAACTGTTCTTTGATTGTGCATGGACTGCATGCCTTAGCTCGTGCCCTTTTGTGGTTGTGTCAATATTGTGGTTTCTTGCCGTGGCGTTTTTTCTTCTTAGGAAATTGCTTGGCTGGACACTGCAAAAATAGTAAACCCTGGTGTTCTTTTCACGGCCCTCTCCTGTGTATGTGTTTTTTTTGGTTGTTTTAAAAAAAATATGCCAAATTTTGCTGGTGCAAACTGTTGTGATTGCTGTGCACCGGTCTGCCCTGCTTTTTCCCACGGCTACCCCTCCTCCCACGGACTGCTCCTGGCCACGGCCTCTCCACTGGTCTGCACACAACAACAAATCCTCACACTTTTCCAACGTAAGTTTTTTTTTCTTTCAAAACACTGGTATTTTTTTTTAAATTTTTTTGGTACCCATTTTTTTTTCCGTTTTTTTTTGGTAAGTTTTTTAAAATCATTCCATACGTTTTAAAAAAAAAAAAATTCCAATCCTTTTAAAACTTTGGCCTTTTTAAAATCTTTTTTTTGGTAAGTGTTTTAAAAAAAGTCTTTTTAAAAATATTTTTTTAAAAAAAAGCTTTAAAAGTTTTTTTTAGTAAGTTTTAAAAACATGTATTTTTAAAAAAAATCAATGCCTTTTTTAAAAAAAAAATCTTTTTAATAAGTTTTTTTTTCCTTTCATAAGTTTTTTAAAAGTTTTTTAAAATACGTATCCTTTTAAATAGATCTTTTTTTTCTCTTTTTCAAAACTTATGGTAAGTTTTTTTTAAAAAAAAATCTTTTTCTTTAATAGATCTAAATTAAATTAAATTTAATAATCTTATTTAAATATTTAATTAGGATTTTTTTTAACAAATTAATTAATTTTTGTAATTAATTAGATTTAATTTAATTAAATCTATTTTTTTTAATTAATATCCTCTCATTTACGATTACGATAGTAAATTAAAATCGTCTTAAATAACCTTTTTTATCGTCTTTTTAAAAACTCCAATAGCTCTAAAAATAGCAAAATTGGGCGTTTCCAAATGGTAAAATTTAGGCGTTATTGTCGATTTTTTTCACTAATCGTGCGCTCAAGTGTGCAGTGATCACTTTGAGCACCTCTTTTCCTTCTAAGCTCTTTTCCGGCGTTCTGAAGATTCTCTGAACTCCTTGAGTTCATTTAAAACCTTGTATTTCACCCTTATTATTGCTTGCGACTAGTGAGCGCGTCCGCCACAGTCTGCAGCAAGGGGGTTTCCTTTTACGACGTGAGACATTTTTTCTCACCACCAGGGTTGGCTTTCACCTCCTTTCTTATTTTTTGCTTGTGCTTGTTTACGGTGTCCTATTTGTTGCGCTCCACGAAACACTGTTGTGGTCTCCTCTCTTGCGCGTTATTACGCTGATTGCAAGATGAGTTACCAAGTGTTTCAAACCACATGCACGGACCCGATTGTAATCAACACACTAAACTATAAAGTGCCGAAAGCAGGGGGTTGTTATTGTCCTGGGTGGTTGTGTTTCTTTTCTGCATTTCTTCTCTCTCTCTCTCACTATGGATGCACTTTCAATTCCTTTGCTTACGCTGTTCAAATTTTTCGAATGGAGATCGAAAATAATAATGAAACTAAGAGGCAAAGGGTTATTCCGCATCACCATGGGAACTGAGACTGAACCAGACGACGAACCTGAAAAATCTAAGTGGTTAAACCGTAGTGATGAAGCTTTAGGTCTTCTTTGCATGTCTGTTTCTCCTGACTTGCTCTTCCACATTGAGGCGTCTGAAACACCTAAGTCTGCGTGGACAACGTTAGATGAAATGTTTGGACAACATGATGACATGAGAGCGCATGAGTTGGAAAACGAACTACTAGGGTTAAATCCTAGTGATTTTGAAAACCTACAAGCATTCTTCTCGAAGTTTGTCCACACTAGATCATTGTTAAAGGGATGTCAAGTAGAGAAGAAAGATTCTCAACTGATCTTGTTGATTCTCTCTAAGTTAGGTCCTGAATATTCTGTCTTTGTGTCAACTTTTTACGCTACAAAAGCTGCCTTGGGCAAGGATTGGAATATGCCCTCCTTTGACTGTTTTTCATCCCAACTCATTCGAGAACATGACAAACTCATTCAAATGGGGTCTCTCAAGTCCAAGTCACATGCCCTTGTAGCAAGTACTAGTAAGGAAAAGAAGACTGATAATGAGATAGAGAAAAAGGATCAACCTAAGAAAGAAACCAAGACCAAAACTAAAATTAACATGAACACTTCGACTTCTGAGCCTAGAGCACAGAAAGACAGGTATTTGTGTTCCTATTGCAAGAAGTCTGGTCACGACGAGCAACACTGTTTTCGGAAACAGATTGATCACTTATCTCATTTACTTGAGAAGAATAAAATAAGTGTTCCTGAATCCATAAAACAAAATGCTCCGAAGGCCGAGTCTTCCACTGCAAAAGGTTCTAAATCTGATAAGAAGAAAGGAAAGGCCCTCGTAGCTCGAGTTGCTCCTTCATTGACGTGGATTATAGATTCTGGTGCCTCGCACCACATGGCTTCTTTGCATGTTGAGTTCTCCAACATCGAACCTTGTGATATGTCCCAAATCACGTTGGGTGATAACACGAAAGTGTCGGTTTCCGGTAGTGGATCGGTAGAGATAGATGGGGGAACATTCAACCAAGTGTTGAGTGTTCCTGATCTCTCTACCAATCTCCTATCAGTTTACCAAATTACTCACCTTGGTGAAGGAATGCGAGTGGAATTTGGTCCTAACTTTGTGATTATTCGTGAGCTTAACAATGACACTACAGTGGCTGAGGGAAAGGCAGATCACCATTCACGGTTGTACACCTTTTCCCACTTTACTTCTGATTCAACTTCTACTTCTCTACCTACTGAGGTTCTTCAGCTCTCTGATTCAGACTCTGACTCCTCAGATGATGATGTTGTTGAGCGTGCTCCTCTTCATGACTCTCAGACTTTTGAGTCTTCCGATTCTGACAGTAGTGATGATGAGGACTATGTCCCTTCTCACTCGAGTGAAGAATCTTCTGACTCTGAGCTTGATTCTCCTGGTCCTCTTTGGGCTAGGAAAACTTTGCAAAGTGCTGGAGATTTAGTTGGAGATACTTTGGATATGAGACATACTCACTCAGATTTCATTGGACCCCACTCTTTCTTCACCTCTGCTTCTGATTCAGTTGTCTCCTCTATTTCTTCGTGTGATGACAGTTCCACTGATACAGACTCGCTTGGTTCTACTTCTGATGACGAGGATTGTGCACCCAGTTCTGATGTCGAGAGTACTACAGAGGACTCTTCTCCTCCTTCTCTCACTATTCCAGAGAGTATTGACACATCCCACATCTCATCAGATATTGAGCAGTCTCCTATACAGTACACTTGTGATGTACTACAGGTTCTTCATCCATCTACAGGTATTTCAGAGGAGTTCATCATCTCCATTGTTGGGAGTGCCCCTTCTGGGACTCTTGCCACTTCCACTTTACCAGAGACTTTCATTAATCCACCCTTGTTTGTGGATCCATTTTCTGTCGTGGGGGATGTTTTATTGCCTTCACATCAGTTGGAAATCCTTTCTACAGGTGTTCACCCTTCATACTCTGACAGTTCTGCACTTGTGACATTACCCTCGGCTCCTTTGCACTCGCTTGCTAGACCTATGTCACACTTTCGTGGACCAGACTCAGAGTTCTTCATGCTACTGCCTTCAGTTTCCTTCGTGGAGTGGGCAGATTTCCAGCACATCTTTTCTGTCCTTCCTAAGGGCAGACACACAGTACGGTGCAGATGGCTCTTCTTCAGTCCAGAGGCAGAGGATCTCATCATCGACATTCTTTTGGGAGACTTCTTAGAGTTGCAGAGTTCAGATCCATCCATGGCATCTTCCGCATCCATCTCATCTCCCTCATCTTCTCTCTTTTTCATCTTTCTGAGAGATTGCCCCTTTGTACATGGGTACCTTTACAGGCTAGTCTATGGCCAGGACCCATCTTTGGCATCTTTCTTAGATTAGAGAGTATTTTTTGTTCTCTTGTGGTGGATGTTTTTCCCACTGGGTTTTCCTTCGCTGCTTGGGACTTCTTTTGTACATGGGTACCTCATCAGGCTTTATGCCGGGACCCATTTTTCTTCTTCTTCTTCTAGGAAGATTGTGTTTGTATATGGGCACCTTATCAGGCCTTTAGTTTCCGGGCCCCATTGACACATCTTTCTTAGTTGTTTAGGAGTGTCTTCCTCTTCCGTCTGACTCATCACAGCCACTACCCCAGCTTCGATGAAGGGGGGTGTTAGTGTGAGTTATCCTATGTGTCCTCCTCTCATATTGGAGGGTCATCTCACATGGGTTAGGTTTAGGGTTTCATGTGTGTCATGCACTAGGGTTACTCAACACCCTATATGTACCCCTTTACTATTCATTTATGAGCATGCCAAGACACTCCGCTGTCTTTCCTCTATGCAAGCTTTGTTTCTGTTGAGCAAGTTCTTCCATTACTGATCAATTCTTTCTTGCTATCGCTGGAGCTATCACGATTCCATTGGAGTGCAACTACTTCGTGGTGCCTCATTTCTGATTTGATTCTCGCAAACTCTTTTCAAAAGTAGTGTGCAAAATGCATAGAGGGGAGTCCCATTAAATAGTCATTTTAGGAGAGAGAGGGTTATAAATGCGCATTAAATTCATATGCATTGAATCAAAAGGCAACCATCGGGAAGAGCAGAAAAAATTAGCCTGGATGGCCTTTGGTACATTTGGGACATGAGGGATGCGAAAGCGTGATTCGGCCGATGCGGGGACAAAATGCTCAAACACTTTTGGGACAAGTAAGACCAAAGTACGCGAGGGACCCGATGCAGGCGATCAGGGAACAAAGAGCCCTATCAAACTTGGAACATTTGGAACAAAAAGTTCTGACAAACTCGAAAGTTAATAGATTTTAGAGAAAACGACCAAACGGGGAACGGAGAGCCCTGAAGAACTTGGGATACATGGGACAAAAATGTCTGATAGACCTGCAAATCACTCAAATGACTCAAAAAACGTGAAATTTTTCTAACTCCTCAACTTTCCTCTTCACTAGAATATCATAGAAAGGTGTTAACTCAATTTTTTTCAATTTTTGACTTTCGAAAGAGGAGAAATTTTGAGAGGACAACAAGAGGCCAGCCCAATTTATAACAATGTGAATTGACCTTTCATCTCTCCCACATGACTCTTTGTATTCCTATTCCACTTGTGACTTTTCAATTTCTCCTAGAAAAGACAAAATACATATTTTTCTTATAATTTTGATAAAATACTTTTACAACTTTAAAATTTAGGTCACTTAAGTGAATATGACAAAATACAATGATTACACATAGCAAAAAATTAGAAGAAAGGGAGAGAAGAGAACAAGGGAAGGGGATTAATTGAACTTGTCACAGAGACTCCTTCTGATGAAGAACATGCAAATGATGATCACAAACTATTTCTTTAGCATGATGTATAGATACCTCAGACTGTTAAATAAGTGTTTAGAAACACTATTGAAAGATTCTCTGTTCTGAGCTCATGATGACAACAAGCATTACTCATGATGACCCTCTTTGACACTTGATTGAACAACTTACTTAGCCTCATTGAGCTTACTCCAACTTACTCATTTCAGACCACCTATCTATAACTTACCCAGCTCACTGAATCACCCCAAATGAGATCATGAAGATGCCCCATAAGAATCTTATGGAAGTTTAAATTCTCTGATTAAGCTATATGATCATCCTACAACACTTTATTCATCCCCTGATGTTTATTTCATGTCTGGAGTAACCATGAATGTCATGATTTCATGTTATTCAACCACTTACTATTTTTAGCTATGCCTTGTATGCTATTTTTAGTAAGTGCACTACATGTGTCGAGATTGCAATGAAAGTGGTCTTGAAATTATGGGGTTTTTCACGCTCCAAATTTTTGGTGATTCCTTTGTCTAAGAAAATTAGTAAAATGGTATTTTCATCTGTAGGGGAAGAATATTGATAAATAAATCATTCCTCTGTATCTTGAGAAATCGGTAACTTCATTTTTAAACACTAGTTTAAATGAAACTAGATTTATGGGAGACCCTTCCCCTAAAAAATTTGGATGATTTTGCACCACCAACTATTCAGGAATTTGAGAATTTATTCAAAGAGGGAAGAATGCTGATAAAAAAAACAAAAATCTCCAAATCTTGAGAAATCATGGACTTCATGGTGTGGAAACTAGTTTACGTGAAACTAGATTTTTCAAGGATCAGTTTTCTCCAATTTTTCATGCAATTCCGCCCACTGGAGCTATGAAAAGTGTAAAGGTACCTTTCTTCCCTTTTGTTTTTGTGGTATGGAAACCATTAATGGATTCACTAAGATTCATTCATCATAGAAATGCTTGCAAATGAGCAAAATTATCTCAAACTCTTAATACGATCACTTTTTGAGGTTCCCTGGTAGTGAGAAAACATCGTTTTATGTAGCCAGAGATGTCTCGAAAAAACATTTAGCATCATGATGGTGCTGATATGGAAAATTTACAGGCTTAATGGAGGTTTTACAGTCAGAAGTCATAGAGCCATGAAAGAAAAATGGAGTGGAAGCAAGTTTCATAACTTCCTGGTAGCATCTCTGAGCTCGCATGTACATAAAGGAGGAATAATGGGATATAGAAAAACTTACAAGCTCATTTTTCATGCTCTTGGGGGGGCACATTTTTTTCCTCCTTTTTCCCCTTGGGTTGGGATAATAGGTGCAAAAAAAACTACCTTATCCCTTTCTTGACAAGGGGTGGCACTTCATGTTTTGATCATGGAGTGAAGGGGAGGGGGCTAGTCAAATTTTTTGGTCTTGAAAAGGTGCTAAGAGGGAGTCACCTCAGGGTCACATGGTGTGACCAACATGCTCAAAAAAAGGGGGGAGGGAATGTCCATGGGCTCTAGAGGAGGGGAATTTTTTTTTCCTCTCATCCCCTTGGAAAGGGACAATGAGGACACAAAATTATGCTTCATCCCCATGTTGACATGTGTCCTTGAAAAATTTGACTAAGTAACGAAACATCGCTACCTTCGAAAGACAACTTAAAAAGACCATAATGTTGAGCTCCTCGGATGATGTTTTAGGATTCCTTTATTATATGATTTTCACTGGAAAATGACCTTTTGAAGAATAATGGGATGGTATTATGCCTTTATTATGCTTGAAACACTCTAAAAACCTCCTTTTTTCTTGGGAAAACTCAGTTGTGCTTGGAAAGAATGAACCACCTAGAAAAATGCATGGTGTTTATGATTAATCTGATTTTTCCCACCATGTAGAGGACTGAAAATTATTTCCATTGATATATTTTTTGGCTCACAACTCATTCTAGATCTCCTGAAATCACCTCTTGAAGTTCAGGTACTCTTTCATTGTGTAAGCTCCTTCGGCCTCAAAAACCCGCTTTTGATGAGCTAGCTCCTAAACCTCTAAAATATTCCCAGAATATTTCTAAATTAGTTTTACAATGATCCCAAATCTTGAATACACTTCCTCGATGAATTTTGGCCTTTGAAATAGCTCTAGTATATTATGCACTTGTCTTAGAAAGGTTGATGATAGCCCTTCCTAAGCTTGTTTGAAAATCCACTTTTATAGATATTTCTTCATGAAGTACTTAAATGATATTTCTCTCCCTAAATCACCTATGGGGAAGGGTGACACACACATATGAACACTCAGATGGATAGGGTAGGCCCGACATAGGGAATAGGCTAACCTAGGAGGGTGTGTCTAGAAAGGTATACCATAGAAATTTTTTTGATACTAGGGTATGGTTGTCCTATTTTCAAGTGAAATTTTCCCATGCAAAAACATATGACAACAATTGGCTCTATCTTGGGGACATATTTTGGATCGATCATAGTGAGAACATAGCATGAGGAATCCTAGAATCTCAATTTTCTTCATGGACAAGTGCCTTATCCATTGGGCTATAGAGAGTCACTAGAAAGATATACTACATAACCTCCTTTATTGAACACACACACACACACACACAAACACACACACACACACACACAAACACAAAACACTAAGAGAAACACCAAGGGAAAAAATGGGAAAGGAAACACACAAAAACAAGGGAAACAACCTAAATCACCTATGTACATGTGGGGGATAACCATATTTCATTGAAGCAAAAACTTGAATTGAGTGTTTACCCATAAATGGGTGTCACCGAATGTCATTCTTCTGCAAATCCATTGACAGGTTCACTAAAGTATGAACATCTTCTCAACTTCTTGATGAAATCTAGCTTGATTGCTAGTGCAATTGATGATTTGCTTATTCGTTCCACCGCCTTTGTTGTTTTGACACATTTTTCTTGGCTTCTCATTGCTCCTCAGGTTCATTCCACTTGCCAATTTCTTACCTCTGCCATGAAGATATTTCTTGATTGTAGTTGACTTACCCATTTTCATTAGAAGACATTTGTTCTTCATTGTGCATCTACTTCATGACCACCACTTTCATGGGTTGATTCTCAGCAGATGTCTCAGGAAATTTTGCATCATCCTCCACCTCTTGATGTTCTATGTTTTTCAATTATTTTAAGAAGTCATTTTTCTCTTGCTCCAAGGTATTTTGACATATGCTTCCCTATATAGTGTGTCACATGCATTGCATCCTCCTCTTGGAAATATAATGAACTCCAAATTGGACACACAACATGAAAATTATCATCTTCTTTGTTTCCTTTTCCATTTTGGGCTTCATCCTTTATTTCTATGTTGAGGGCATCAATCTCTTGAGTAGAGTGAGAACTGAAAGGTTGAAGTCTATTGAGAAGGTTTCCATTTTGAGAAAAATCAGCCTTAGGACCAAGCAACAATTTGTTTCTCCATTTTTCTTTGAGAATGTTTCCATCCTTGCAAAAAGGAAATGAGCACAACATTGGAGCTGAAATGTCATCATCATCATCTTCCCATTCTTGATCGCTAAGAACTAAGAAGTCCATTTCCATAATGAAATCATCATCTTCTTAGGTATGCCCCATTTCAAGAGGTGGGGGCATGCTATAATTCTTGACTTTTCTTGCCTTATTCTTCTAGTGAGAAAGAGAAACTTTCAAGTTCACTAACATACTCATCATATGGAAACTCATTATGATTCTCGAGAACATGATCGAAAACATTGAAGTTATCCGTTAAGAAGGTGCTGAAGCATCGTTCCTTTTTCTTGATCCACATATCTCATCACTTCAAGATTGATTTGTTGCAAGTCAAGGCTCTCATCACCAACATCAATATCCACTGAAGAAACTTTGTTTATACCCTCATCCCATGAAAATTATACCTTTTCAAACTCAAATTTCATCAACTCTTCATTTTACTCTTTGACCGGCTCTGTGATGATTGGACATTCCTCCACCAACAAGGGCAAGTTCAAGATCCTCCACGAAGGTCATGAAGAAGTTTCCAGATTTGGAATTTTAGCACAAGATGTCTATCTTTGGGTCATTTGGTTATTGAACAGTATACTTTATTTTTTTGATGGGAAGTAGCTTCATTATTTTATTGTCGACAGGGATGGTGGCGTGTGACCAATCTAGTTACATATCTTCCCCAACATCTTAACAAAATCTTTGGCCCAACAACATTCCATATGTGGCAAGCATGTCTTCTATAAGGATTCTCATTGTCATTTTATTGTTAGGAAAAAAATTCAATGTTACCTCAGCATCTTTGAATTATCTAACAAGAGGTACTTGTTTCATTTCCATATAGAGGCATTGACTAGAGGTAGGGGAAAGGGAGACACCAAGAGCTTTATTGACCTTTGTAGGCATGACGTTATCCGAGGACCATTGGAGTCAATGATGTAATTTTTTATCTTGTACCTATTGGCCAATAAGGCTATATAGAAAGGATCAACATTCTTAGAGGTGGAGGGTGTGGAAGCAAGGCAATTCAAAGATTGAGTGGATTGAGACACATGAGATGATTCTTTGGTGGTGGAAACTTTAGGACATGAAACGGTGTCATTTCCTTTGATATGCAAAATCAGTCTCATCGAGTTACTTGGGATGAGTTCTCAAGTACTCATATTCATAGATTTGGACTTTGGTTCTTTTGCAATGGTTGGTAATATCAAAAGACGAGGAAATAGTAGAAACATCAAGGATTTTTGTAGCCCTAGAATGAATGTTCTTAGGGTCTATAGTATCTATTTTTTCAAAGGGGATTGAAGGAGACTTACTTGAAGAGGCAAAAGGGTTATTGTTTGGAATGGTCTCATGATTTTCCTTAGCTGACCCTATCGAAGACAAAATTTTATGATCCTCCTTTTGTTGTTTTTTCTGGAGTCACCATTTGAGGATTTAATTTCTTTGCTTGGTCAGTGGAAGAAGAGCCTTATTTCTCCTTTTGAGGTCTAGGTGAACGCCACATATGAGTAACTATCTGATGACTTCTTCACCATCAAGTATGCATTCACAAAACCCAATGAGTACATTCACTTTCTCCTTCATCTTTAGATTCAAAACCTTTCTTCTTCTTCATCTTCATATTTCTCGCACATTGCATTGACCAAGTGGAGTGCTCCAATGAGCCTTCAGGGTGCTTCTATATTTGATTTTGAAGATATGTTCATTGATTGAGTTCCCTTTTCATCAAGATCAATTCATTTTCAACTTCTGCACCATTGGAGTCAATTCTCATATCCTGGGAACTTTGGGTTTCATCTTTTATTAAGGGATTCTTGATCTTACCTGACAAGATGAGGTCATATTCCACTTTGATAAAAATTTCTTGAACATGGTATAAATCTCTTTGGTAAACCCTTCGTAGGAAAGAAACTCACTTCACGAATTTGAGCATTCATAAAGAAATTCAGGTTACCTGAAGGGGGGAGATTGGTGACGGAATTTTGCTGGCCATCCTATTGAATTTGGCCAAAAATTCTCTTATGGATTCATCTATGGCTCTTTCTTCATTTGAGTGAGTTTATTAAGGAGGGCATGAGCATATTCAATGGTCTTGAATCTCTCCTCAAACTTATTCTTAATATCACACCGATTGAAAATCAAGCATGATGGAAAGTAGTGGAACCAATCTACTAGTGCATCCTATAATGTTTCCATGAACAACTATGTAGTAACATTTTCGTGTTGCACTCCAAGAGATTCATGAAGCCATGATAAAATCTATAATATGATCATCAGGAAGTTGTTTTCCATCTCCACATAACTTTGAGAAATCATTTCTTGATCCTTATAGAATATCATGAAGTGGTGGAGTCAAGGCCAATGGACCAATGTTTTTTCCCCATGGTACAGGTGCTTATGCCACCATTTCTACTTCTTGTGATGCTTCTTCTTCAAATATTGAAAAGTGCCGATTTCTCAATCAGGATTGTAAAGAGGATTTTGATCATTCAATTAATTTCTTTTTTATTTTTTTTAATTTTTATTTTTTTTGTATTTTTTGGGTAGAGATATTTTTGGGTGAACTTGGGAAAATCTCTCCCCAGCAGAGTCTCCAAAAAAATTTGGTAAGAAAATTTTTAAGGTAGGTAAATTAGGTGTCTCTACCAACATTTATGGGGCTACGCCCCTCTACATTAAATGGTACAACTCCCATTATTTAATGAAAACTAATCTAATCCTAAAATAAATGATGTGGGTTGGAAAAATAGGTCAGGGATCACATAGGGACACTCCACTGAACCTGTGGTAAGAGTGCTTTTATGGGGTACAAGGGAGGAAATGACAAGGATGTAGGGAGAAGGAGGGAAATTAGGAAAGTAAAGTTACTGTGGTGAGTAGGACAATTATGAAGAGTTCACACCCAGTAACTTAGAATAGTTTAATCAACTCTAGGAAATTCAATGATAGAGAGAAGGATGGAACATTATGAAAGTAAATGTTACTACCATGAGTGGCATTACAGAGACAAGACTCCGAGCATTCAATATAGAAATTAAAATCTTGTACATACATCAAGACAAGATAAATTATGAACACTGAGTTTTAGAGATCTCCTTATCAAGAAAAACAACAAACTCTTTTCTCATTTATTGACATTCACAAAGTTTATATAATGAGAGGGATAGATGAACAATATGAGAAAGGAAATAGAAGAAATAACTCTTATTTTGGTGAATTGATAAAAAGTTGAAAAACTGCAATCCACAGTTGTTACAAAGTCAAAATTCTCAAAATCTAGGATCTTTTCGAATGGAGAAGCCATTCCAATTTATAATGAAATGTGAATTGACCTAGTCGCCTCTCCAAATGAATCTTGTATTCCATGTTCCAATTGTGAGTGGTTTCAATTTCCATTAGAAAAGATAAATTATATATTTCTCTTATAATTTTGATAAAATACTTTTACAATTTTAAAATTGTAGAGTCACTTAAGTGAATACTGAAAAAATACAATGATTGCACATAATGAAGAATAAGAAGAAATGTGAGACCTCCCCAGGAGAAGAAGGGAAGGCTGATTAATTGAAAAGAAAAGATCTTTGTGATGAAGAACATGCAGATGATGATCACAAAATCTTTCTTTAGCAAAAGATGCATAGATACATATTGACTGGATTGGTGTTTAGAAACACTGTTGAAAGATGACCTTGTTTTGATCTTGTGATGACCCATGCATTGCTCTTGGATTACCCTCTTTGAAACTTGATTGAAAAAATTCCTTAGCTCGAGTAGGTTAAGGGAAATACGTGATGTGCAAGAAATCGTCGATAATTACATGTTATTTATGTTCTGGACTTTATTTTCATGATAGATCTTGACGACTGTTATCTCTCAGGAGTCGGTAATCAGTCTATTGTCTCAATCAAGGTCAACTCTACTGCTGAGACTATTGACTTGCTCTATTAAGAAATTATGTCTGATTTTCCTTTATGTAGTGTTGTACTACTATATATTCTGATGAATTCCATACATAAAAAGACCACCACTACTTACAGAAATGGTAAGTAAGGGTCCAGTTACTAACTAAGATGATATAAATTAGTATAATCATGCAAAGCTCAAAGAACTAATTCAAAATCCCTATTTTCATAACTGCTTGACTCATAGTATAGTAAGTAGTCATTATCAATGTAAACACAAACAATCACATCTTATAGCTCTAATAGATTATTCCCTACGTTGAATAGTAAAATGCCAGGACCAACTCTTTTTCACACTTGTAATAAAAGACTTCAACACTTCCCTGATTTCCTCTTATTTTTCTCTAAGTCACAATCCTTAACATTTCATAATATTAATAAATAAAAAGGTTACTTTAGGAAATTAACATCTATTTCAAATGTAAAGAGCAATCTATCATTATAAACATGCATATTCTTGTAAGTACAACTCAAATCCTACCAAAAAAACTTACTCTCTTATAGATTGACCCCTTAACTTATTTTTATCATGAAATAATACAGCTAATCGAAATCAAATTGGATAGATGAAATTAATAAATAATAAATCTAATCTATAATAATATGAATTACTAGAACATTTAAAACTTGTTGATATGAGGAGGCCCCCCTTGACCCAACCCCTAGAATCCCACCCTCCTCTACCCTTCCCTTTCTCTTCCCTACCCCTACCTCTCCCCCTCCCCTGCTTTACACCTACCCCTCCCCTCCTTTCCCCTCATCTACCCTCCTCCTCTCCCTCCTCCCCTCCTCCTACCTACCACTTCCTCTACACTAACCCCATATAAACAACCCACCACCTATATAGTATATTACTCTATATTTAGGAGGGGCCTCCCCCACCCCATCCACAACCCACACAACTAACCCCAACACCACCCCCAACAACCCATCTTCACCTACCCCACCTTCCTCACCTCCACCCACCTCACCTACCCTAACCTCTACCTCACCTAATTGGTGGGGGTGGATCCTACCCACCCCCACCTTCAATTTTCAAAACAGGAAAGTTTCATAACTATAGTTTATGTTATTAAATTATTTTAGAGGAATAAACTCCAATCTAAAAAACAATGAGTTCTTATGCACTTGCATAGTGATATAAATATGAAAAATACACGATGCTTCATTATAGAAGTTAAAACATGTACATGAGAAAACAAACAAATAATGAAATATGGCTGAAATAGGTCTAGTACATTTTTAGTATTGTAACATGTGATTGTCGCATCGTAGAACCTATTGTCCTAAGGTCACCTTGTCATTAATTTGTGACCTATCAAAGGATATATATTTGGTACTATTGTAGACTGATTTTTTCTAGATGGCCGTCTAGTTAGCTTTTTATGCACATTCTATTACCTCCTAGGCACAACAACCTATGGAGCTTTCGCCATTGGAAGCACATTTTTCTATAGGTGACCCTGTCAGAAAAACATGACATCATAGTTATTGAACATGGTATTTTTTGTGCATAATTTAGAAAAACTATGACTCACCTTGAATTCATATATTTGATTAAAGCAAAAATATATTAAAGCATGCTAGAAATATTACTTTAAGAGATCACAATACATTGAGAACAAGAAAGTTCAATGCTCACTACTTTGGATTTCTTGCCCCTAATCCCTTAGGAATATCCTTCATTCCAAGTTAATGCTAATGGTGTTGATGATGATTGAATTGGTGAATTGTTGAGATTAGGCAGTGGAGGCTATAGATGTAGCTTTGATGTTATATGTGTAGTTTTCTACTTTTATTGGGATGCTGAAACAATTGGACTAGGTGTAGGACCATGATGTTAGGAAATAAGAGGATAAAATATGCGGAATAATCCCTTGCAGAATCGCAACAGTAGAAACTAATATGCAGAAAATATTACAGATCTCAAATAAAAGTGCAGAATAAATAACACAACACAGAGAGACAAGATTTAACGTGGTTCCCCCCAATTTGGGTTACGTCCACCAAGAATCACTTGCTCATATTTTATTACAAGCCTCCACTCTCTCAATACAATACCCAGATCCATTTGGAGCTATGCTCAACAAACTCTACAGAATTCACAGCCGAATTCAAAGCACATCTGCAATGTTTTTCATATCTCTATCATATGCATAAAACCATATAAATAGACACTGCTTAAGCAGTTTTACAAAACCATGGGTATCAAACAATGGGCAAAAAACAAAACCATCCCATAAACCAATGGGTAGCCGAAGAGGTGGTTTTACAAAACAATGGGTACCGAAAAACCATGGGCCCAAAAACAGCCCATAACGGTTACCCATTACCCATGGGTTAATAAACCACCCATGAAAATTTGTTTCGGGGGCTTTGCCCCCGAACCCCCTTGACCCGCTCACCGGCGAGTGGGACCGCCGTAAAAATACCCGAGTGTAACACATAGAAGGTGTACCACACTCTAACATGAAAATAGGCTCCAAAAACATAACATCATTCAATCTCCCATTTGTTGCATTGTGACGACCTACAAAAATGAGGAGGTATGCAAAAAATTTCATCTCTATCCGACTTGTAATTTGCAAGATATGGAGATTTTTCAATTGGGAGACTTCATATTTATCTGACGAAAAATATTCATTTTCTCTTTGTTCTTTGTCATTTTGATCCATTTATCTTCTTATATCCCTGTATTTTTAGTGTGAGGAAGCCATTGAGGATTTGGTTGAGTGCAACAATGGAGGTTGGGATGTCTAGGAAAAATTTGCTAGAGTTCCGACAGGGTATGCAGGTGTGGGGGGATGAACTGACATGGAAAAATGACTAAGTCTGGATTTTGTTCATCCAAGAAGCAAACATAAGAGGTTGGGAAAATTTTTGTGTCCCCTATTTTCCTTTGCTAAAGGGACAAAATGGATACGAAATTTCCCATCACGCATGGTTGCGACACTTTGCGGGTTTTGACAGTACACATGTTTGAGTGAGGGAGTTTGAGTTAAGCACCCAAGGGTTGAGTTTTGAGCGTATGGAGAACCAAGAGGCATAGGTGGGGTTGGGAGAATTTTTGTGTCCATTATTTCCCTTTGATAAATACATGAAAGGGACATCAATTTCCACATTGCACCAGGTTGCAACACTCGGCGATCATCCATGCAATTAGAGGAAAGGCTCTGACTAGTTCTTGGGGGCTTAACTGGCGATGTGGGAGGTCATATTGGTGTTCTAGGGGCTAAAAAGGGTTGGGTGCATTTTCATGTCCCTTTTCTAAAGGGACGAAAGGGACATGAAATCCTTCCAGGCTCTTGGTGCTAACACATGTCCACTTGAAAAAAATGACTAAGTATCGAACTCTTGAGAGTGAACTTGCGAAGGCCATATCTGGAGTTCCCGATGGAGTTTTTTGACAAAATGTTTAGGGTTTAGGGTTTATAAAAATTAGAATTGATAAAAAATTGATTTTTCATTGGCATCAGAAGGAAGCCATTGAGATCCAAAACTCTGAATTTTATTAAACATTCATTTACAATTTTGCCAAGACATGTTTCGAGGATTCACCCCTCGTCAGTTGGCATGTCCAGAATAAGAAGAATGAATGAATGTGAGAGGGAAAATCACAGAGTGCGGGTATAAAAGGTGTGAAGAAGTTGAATGGTTGAGGCAAACCCAGAGAGGGAAAGCCAAAAGACCGTAACCAACTCAATATAACCAACCAATCGTTAATAAAAACGTTATTAGGAATATTAATAATATATTAATATTATAATTATTAATATTATTTATATTATTATTATTATTATTAATATTAAAATTACAATTAAGATTAACTCGAATATTAAAAAAAAAATTCAAATTAATAATAATAATAATAATAATATAAATCATAATAATAATTATAATATTAATAATATTAAAAATAAAATAACGATTATAAAACGATTATAATACTGCCGAAATAGTTAAACTGGTCGAAAAAATGAGGTTCCGGAATTAAAATCCGTCGCCAACAATTACAATAATCAACCGATAAACAATAATTTAAACTTTCCAAAGATGAAATTGACGGAGTCAATTGTGCAGACTTAATGATTTCAAGTACCTTCGGAAGAGACTTGAAAATGCCATATCTCGAGCCCCCATAGGTCTTTTTATGAACTTCCTTATATGATTTTAACTTGAAAATAAATTTTGAGATGAATGACATGGGTATCATGCCTTGATTATTCCTTTAAAACCCTCAAAAATCTCATTTTTTATCGGGATCACCAGCTATACTTGTAAAGAACAAGTTGTTTAGAAAAATGCATGGAGTTTATGATGAATCTGATTTTTCCACCATGTAGAGGACTGAAAATTATTTCTATTTATATTTTTCATTCCGGAGCTCTGAAATCACCTCTCAAAGTTTAGGTGCTCTTTCGAGATGAGAGATCCTTCGGCCTCAAAAACCCACTTTTGATGAACTGGCTCCTAAACCCCTTAATCTTTCCAGAATATTCCTAAATAAGTTTTACAATGATCTTGAATCTTGAATACACATTTTTGATGAATTTTGGCCTATAACATTGCTCCAGGTATTATTCACTTGTCTTAAAAAGGTTGATGATAGCCCTTCCTAAGCTTCCTTGAGAATCTGCCTTGAGAGATACTGCTCCTGAAGTACTTGAATGATATTTTTCTCCCTAAATCACCTATGGGGAAGGGTGACACACACATATGAACACTTGGATGGAAAATATAGGCCCAATACAGGGAATAGGATGACCTGGGAGGGTGTGTCCGGAAAGGTATACCATAGAAGTTTTTTGATACTAGGGTATGGTTGTCCCGTTTTCAAGTGAATTTGGCCCACACAAAAACACAGGACAACACAATAATTTTCCCTTTTAAATGTTTCAAAGTTTGAATTTTTTTATCAACATGTTTTTTTAATCTCTATTGTGTTTGGCCAATACGTTTGAATTAATTTGACAATATAATAATGTTTTATCTTTTAATTTTATATTTCATTTATTATATTCACGACATAATTTTTGATGGTATTTGAGTCTTATTTATAATTTTAAATTCTATATAGGCATTTATTTAAGAAGATATTTTTTTAAAAAAAAAAATCTTATTGGCATTATTTTAATTGTAGACAAATAAATTACATAGTCCATGGTTAACAAACCATTATTCTTTGTCAAACTATAACCCTTTCGATGATATTACATTTAATTTGAATTCGAATATTATCTATGAATAAACATATTATAGCTCATTTAACCACAACAACAAATCTAAATAATTCATTATTTATAAGTATTTATTGAACAATTAGAAGCATTTTAGAGAAAAACAAGCATTCGTTAGAACATTCTAGAAAAAATAAACACACCCTAAATAATAATTGTTTGCCTAATTGAATGATTAAAATTACTAATATATTGTTAATATTGATCATTGTTGTGGGCCAATTAAGTATCAAAATAGATTGATTATTCTTTGGTGTAACATGACCTAAAACATATATTGTTTTCCTCACATTGGAGGAGAAGATTAATATGCAGGTACACTGGAGGCAAATTATAGATAGGAATGATAGGTAGATAAGCCCAATCCTTGTATGCCGATCATGTTATTTTATTGTAGATATTTTATTAATAATAATCTAATTAGTTATTTGTATTTAATGTAAATATTTTTATGCTTATTATATTTTGGTGAACCTGTATTAATCTACACCTAAGTTTTGAAAGTGACTTGATTGCTCCTCCCATCCAAAATAGAAATTTTATTGATTGCATGCAGATTTATTTACTTATTGTAGTTATTTATTTTTTTGTGATGAGTCAACATGTGTACTAATGATATTCTCTCAAATCCCTTGCCTTATGCAATGCTTATATTTCCCTTTCCAATACGATTTATAACTCCAAGTTTGAATTATTCAATGGAAGGGGGATCCTTCACATTACATGTAAGGTTTGCTATGTATCTTTCTTAGATGTTGCTCATGATGACAAATTGCTAACTATATATTTCCAAGAAGCTTGAAAGATTATGCATTTTATTGGTTCTATGTTTTATCATGTGGATCCATACATATTTGACAACTCTATTTAACTATTTCTTGGTTCATTTAAAAAACAATATCACTCTAAATGTTACATACACGAAATTATATCAACTAAGAAAAGTGTTCAATGAGTGCATTAAAGTTTACGTGTTTAGGTTCAAGACTGTGGTTACTAAGATGAGTTATACACCACTTAATAATTTAATTCAAATCCTATTTTGATATAGGAGCATCATTTACATGTATATATATCAAATTTTAGTTTCCTTTGTAATTTTGGTAGTGAGTAGGTTTAGGGGCATGGTTTTGCATGTTTGTAAGGATCCCAACTCATTTGGGTCCTTTCTTGTTTGTAATAAGGCCATTTGGGATTTTCCCTCCAAAATGGGCCTTTCAAATATATGAATTTACAATATATTAGCATTTAGAGGCTAACGTGGTAGGTTAGGATGTAGAAAATTTGTAATGGTTCTCAAAGAGCCTCATATGATGTAAATTCATACTTTCCATCCTTCTAGTATGATTTTATAAATTATGGTCCTCACTTACCATGCTTAAATCACTAAACTAGTGTGAAAATACCTCTTTAGGGTTTTTAAAAGGAGGTATTCAAATGTATGAGGTATGTGAAGATTGAGAGAGGTGAAAAATTATTAGGTAGTCAGGAGGTGTCAGAGAGCCAAGATACTCAAGATTTGATCTCTATGAGATCATGTCCATTTTTGTAAGATAGATCTTGTAAATATCATGTTTGAGAATCTTATAAATATAAAGGACATATGAATGAATGACTACGAGTGAGGTTTTTCTTATTCATATGATGTGATATTGTTAAAATTGATGGGATGTTATGAATGGTTGTAGGGTTTGTGTGATAGTGTTGTAATTGTGTGATTAAGATAAGTTTGCATGTGAAATATATTCTTATATTTAACAAGAACACTATGTGGTTTTGGTGTCTCTGGCGACTGTACAAGTAATGAAGGTAGGACAATGACAATTTTCACAAGAGGAGTATGAGTTGAAGCATGGAAACCTATTGAAGACCATGAAAGGTCATATTGGTAGAGGTAAGTGAACTGTAGAGGGTTTCTTAGTGATTCATATGCTTGAAAATTTGGAAATAGTGTAAAGAACTATAGCGGGAGATGAAAATATTTATAGAAAGGAATGAAGGTGTCTAAGAACCCTAGAGGAAGGTGTCCAAGAACCATGGGGGAAGGTGTGAATTCATAAGGACAAAGGTATAGAACTTAGAGTCAATAAATAGAAAACACATTCCCATTAAGACTGATAATTCAAGATCATAAAGGTAGTAAATGTGATCATAATGAACCAAAAAACCTTGGGAAAAGTGGGTGAAGTCATGAGTGGATATGAAGATGTGGTTGGAGTCTTGAAGAAGTTCTAAATTTTTTTAAACAAAAACAATCCTAAAATTTGTAGGTCACTGTTTGTGTACCCTGTCTAGGGTTTGGAGAAGGAGAAAAAGTAACGTAAAATGCCCAATAATAAATGTTGATATTTAGTGGATAAGTGAAGTTAGGAATTTAGAAGAGTGTCATAAAATTTCAATGGTTATGAATGATCTTTGATAAAGAAAAAGATGGAATCTCAAACTGACTATGCAAGTAGAACCCGGTTTTAGGGTCAAATGAAGGTAAATGACAAAGAAAACTTAGAAATGGTATTTATCACTTGTTGAGGCTTGTTTATAAGATAAAAATTGGGTCTATTTAAGGTGTGTAAATTATGGAATGAATAAACACAAGCTATTTTGGTTAATAACTTGAAAACATAGTCCATTTGTTCTGTTTTTATTGATAGTCATGAGAAATTTTTGAAGTGAAACTCCAAAAGGTGACATATAATAGTTGTTGGAACATGTATTAAGGTGGATAGAACTAGAATAAGGTAAGAACCAGGTTGAAGAGAAGAGGCATGGTGTCTAAGTGCAAAAAATCTAGTAAACTCGGTCAAGAACCATACGAACCATACTTGTTAAGTGGTGTAAGAGATGACATGATAACGAGTTATTAAAATTGGAGAGTAAGTATAAGGTTGAGGCTTGAAAAGAACCTACATGAGGTTGTTTTAAGCATTTTAAGGTTTTGGTAAAGGTCAGTAAACTTGTGGACGTGTATATTCTTGTGAAACTTAGATTTAGTGGAGTAATAAACCTAAGAGACTTAATTCAAACGAAGGGAGTTTTGGTTGAATGACTTATCTTGTGAATTGGAACCTGAAATTTGGTGAAAAGAAAAAAACACAATAAAGGGTGTCAAGACATGTGATTTTTTCTCCATGAAGTGGGGTCAGTTGTTCTAAACACTAATATTTTCATGAAAGGAGGGCTACTAAAATTAGGCCTATTTGAAATTTTTTAAAGTGATTTTAAGGAGGCGAATTAAAAGATAATGTCTAAAATTTTATGAGAATCATAATTCCATTAATAGGTATATAAAAATGTGTTCATGACTTTCTGATTCTATGTGTATCATTCTAGAAAACAAGCTTTATGTGGTTTTATGGCTAGTAGCCTTATTTTTGAGCTTGAAGGTGAATTTGACATAATGAAGGATTGAAAAACTAATGAATGTTCTTGGGTGATGTTTAACATGGAATGATGTGTACGAGGAGTATGTACAATATAAGTAGCCACTTGAATCCATATTTTAATGATTTTTCCCTTTTGGCTTAGGAATTTCCTAGTGAAGATAAGAGAATTTTCTTGGTGTGATGTCTTTGAATCTAATGGTTGGCATGTTGGTGTGGTATTGTGTTTAGTTTACTGATCCTTTGCATCATTTCGATATCAGATAGTAAGATTAAGGAATTTAAGGTTTTATCTTTGGAGGTAAAATTTGATTGTTATTAACAAGATTTTGCATATGTGAGTGTATGAAAATTTGATAATTTGATTTCAAGAAGAAGAGTTTCTTAAACTAACAAGATTGCCTTGTAATATTCGTGTGAATTTGATAAGTTGCTCCTTGAAATAAGACAAAAGAGAAAAAGAAAAGTGATGGAAGATGCAAAGGAAAAGTGGCAAGAATCCTAAGAAGAGATAAAGGAAAAGATAAGAAAGAAAGAAATTCAAGAGACTAGGTGTGAAAAAGAACCTAGGCGAGACTTAAACAAGGTGGAAAAGACTTGCGGTAGAGAGAGAAAATGGATGAAGATAGTGAAGGTATTGATCAGGTTCTTAAGCCACGAGAAAGAGAGAAAATAGAGAGAAATAGAAAAGAGGAAAATATGAAGGGGTAAAGAAGAGAGAGTTAGAGATGTAACAAGAAATAAGAGAGCTAAGCAAAGATGTGAAGCAAGTGTTAGCTCTTATGGAAATAATGAAAGCACAAAAAACCAAGGAGTGGAAATAGTATGAAGAAGATAGTTAAGTGGCCTATAAGCTTACTTATGGAGAAAAATAAGAAAATGCAATTAAGAGTGTTGATAAAAGAAGATAAAAGAAGAAAAAAAGAATATGGCTAAGAGGACATGTAAACAAGAAAAAGAGGAGGTAAGAGATGTTGTATTTGTAGGGGATGAACAAAATAGTGAAGGAGAATTTGTGAGAGAACAAGAAAAATCAGATTATAAGTTTGTATATGAGAGCAAGGAACAACTAGAAGTTGAGATTCAAGAATTTGAATTTACTTTAAATGGTGGAACAGTGAAGAGTGATGAAGGAAATTTTGAATTGACGAAGGGAAGGACTGGAAATAAAGAAGAACAAGGCAAAACAATGATGTAAACAAAGTGCGAATTGGAGAAGCAAGAAGAAGTGAAAGAAGTATATGAGGAGACTCAAAAGTCTCTCTATTTTTCATCTAAGGTTTTGTGTGATTGTGTATGTGCATGTTTTATTGATGAAGAGGTGAAATCCATTGAAGAATAAACTCTTGAGAGAGATGAAAATGAAGAGAAAACAACTTGAAATCCTCATTTTGGAGGATAAAACTAAAAGGAAGAAGATGAAGACAAAAGATGAAAAAAAAAGAAGACTTATTACTGATGAAGAGAAAAAAAATATAGCAAAAGAAAGGAGGAGCTTAAAAGTACAACACAAATGGAAGAAAGGTAAAAAAGAAAAATTTGTACATGTGTACAAATCTTCCCACTTGGGTGGTATGATGTAGGAGCATCATTCACATGTATATATCAACTTTTGTTTTCTTTACAATTTTGGAAGTGAGTAGGTTTAAGGGCATGATTTAGCATGTTTGTGTGGATCCCAACTCATTTGGTTCCTTTCTTGTTTGTAATAAGGCCATTTAGGTGTTTCCCTCCAAAAATGGGCCATTTAAATATTTGAATTTACAATATAGTAGCATTCAGCGGATAAAGTGATAGGTTAGGATGTAGAAAATTTGTAAGGGTTTTCAAAGAGCCTCATACAATGTAAATGCATACTTTCCATCCTTCTAGCAGGATTTCATAAATTATGGTCCTCACTTATCATGGTTAAGTCACTAAATTAGTGTGAAACTACCTCTTTAGGGTTTTCAAAATGAGGTATGTGAAGATTGAGAGAGGTGAAAAAAATAATAGGTAGTTAGTAGGTGTTAGAGAGCCAAGAGGCTCAATATCTGATTTGTATGAGATCATGTCCATTTTTGTAAGATAGATCTTGTAAATATCATGTTTGAGAATCTTATAAATATTAAGGACATATGAATGAATGGATGTGTGTGAGGTTTCTCTTGTTCATATGATGTGATATTGTTAAAATTGATGGGATGTTATGAATGGTAGTAGGGTTTGTGTGATAGTGTTGTTATTGTGTGATTAAGACAAGGTTGTATATGGAAGATATTTTTATATTTAACAAGAACACTTTGTGGTTTTGGTGTCTATGGTGATTGTACAGGTAATGCAGGTGGGACAATGGAAATTTTCACAAGAGGAGTATGATTTGAAGCATGGAAATATATTGAAGACCATGAAAGGTCATACCAGTAGAGGTAAGTGAACTGTAAAGGGTTTCTTAGTGATTCTTATGGTTGAAAATTTTGAAATAATGTAAATAAATATAGTGGGAGACAAAAAAAATTAGAGAAAGGGATGAAGGTGTCCAAGAATTCTGGAGGAAGGTATGAAGTCATAAGGACAAAGGTTTAGAACTTAGAGTGAATAAATAGAAAACACAGTCCCCTTAAGACTGATAATTCAAGAGAATAAATGTGGTAAAGGTGATCATATTGAACCAAGAAGCCGTGGAGAGAATGGGTGAATTCATGAATGGATATGCAAAGGTGGTTGGAGTCTTGAAGAAGCCTAAAATTTTTCAAACAAAAATAATCCTAAAACTTGTAGCTCACTGTCTATGTACCCTATTAAGGGTTGGAGAATGAGAAAAATTAACTAAAAATGCGTTCTATCTAATAATTAATGTTGAGATTTGGTGGACGTGTGAAGTTAGGCATTTATAAGAGTTTCATAAATTTTCAATGGCTATGAATGAGTTTTGATAAGGAAAATGATGGAATCCGAGATTGACTGTGCAAGTAGAACCCGGTTTAAGGGTTGAACAAAGAAAACTTAGAAATGGTATTTATAGCTTGTTAAGGCTCATTGATAAGATGAAAAATGGGTCTATTGAAGGTGTGTACATGATGGAATGAATAACCACAAGCTATTTTGGTTAAGAACTTAAAAACACAGTCCACTTGCTCTGTTTTTCTCGACAATCATGAGAAAGTTTTGAAGTGAAACTCCAAAAGGTGAGATATAATAGTTGTTGGAACGTGTATTAAGGGGGATACAACTAGAATATGGTAAGAACTAGTTTGAAGAGAAGAGGCATGTATTCCAAGTGCAAAAATGATAGTAAACTCAGTCAAGAACCATACTTGTTAAGTGGTGTAAGAGTTGACATGGTAGTGAGTTATTGAAATTAGAGAGTGAGTATAAGGTTGAGGCTTGAAAAGAACCTACATGAGGTTTTTGTAAGCATTCTAAGGTGTTGGTAAAGGTTCGTAAACCCGTGGACATATATAGTCTTGTGAAACTTAGATTTAGTGGAGTAATAGACCTAAGAAACCTAATTCAAACGAAGGGAATTCTGGCTAAAGGACTTATCTTGTGAATTTAAACCTAAAATTTTGTGAAAAGAACAAACTAAATAAAAGGTGTCAAGATATGTGATTATTTTTCCATGAAGTGGGGTCATTTGTTCTAAATCGTGATATTTTATTGAAAGGAAGGCTACTAAATGATTTAACAAATATTGAATTTGTGAAACCCTAATTGCAAAGTCACATATGATAAATAAATGATAAAGCATAAATCTGACACAAACAATAAGCTAAATAAAAATGAAGCCCTAGGTGAAAGAGAGAGGATAAGAGAATTATCTGATATTCGCTTTATCCTGAAGTGTTATGGACTGGAAGAATGATGAACAAGAGGAGGAGACTATTGCAAACACACTCATAAAATCTTGGAACTTCTAGATGAGCCTGGACTAGGGTGCCTAGGTGCTAGGGACCTCTGCTAGGTGCTTGTGACTGCACAAGAGCTCAGAAAATGGTTCTCTTTGTGTCACACAAGTGTCACTAACATTCAATTTTGGTCACTTGTGTGTCGCTAGATGATCGCATAATTCACCTGTAACCTGTAAAACGAATGATATCCTGTAAAACCCCAAACTACATCATATCCTAAAAAAGAAAGATGCAAATGGAGGGTCAAAGTGACCCCAACGGTCACATGACAGGGTGAACTTACAACTGAGAGTTTCTCTACATCTCAGAATATTTGTATTTCTTGTGCGTGTGTGTAGAAATCATGCCCTAGGAAGCTCTTGTGTAATATGTACTTGATAGCGAGTGATAACTAGATATAGAAATGTAAATAGATGTGTGGATGAAAAAATGAACTTCCCCTCCTATTCATGTATGCAGAAAATGTAGTCCCTTGTCCCTTGAGTAGGTGCTAGATGAATTCCTTGATGCTCTTAGAATGCCTTTGGATGCAAATATAGGTGATGATAATAGATACTTAGAGCTTGGTCTTTTATTATAGTGACATAGCTTTGTATTTATATGATTGCCTTGTTTGAATTTCACAATTGAAAACTAAAAGGCTGGCCCATAAGAAAGCAAGATGCCCAAAATATAAAAGAGGCCCAAAGAGGTGAGTAAGATACAAAGAGGTTGGGGGCGCCCAAAGGGACAAGGGCACCTAAGCGCTGGTGTCTAGAGTCATTAGAGATAAAGCAATGAAGATCAGACTAGGCGATGGGGTGTGTAAGACCAAAGAATAAACAAGAAAGATAGAAAAGAGGCCAAAGATAGATGTCAATTACTATTTTTCTTGCTTAAGAATCATATGAATAGTAATATGTGATTAAGACCTAGAAATGTATCCGATTGCGTGATTTTGTGTCTACACTAAAATTAGGCATATTTGGAAATTGTTTAAAGTGATTTGAAGTATGTGAAGTAAGAGATAGTGTCCAATTTTTTTTATTAACCATAAGGCCACTAATGGGTGTCTAAAATTGTGTTCATGACCTTCTGAGTCTTTGTGTGTCATTCTAGACAAAAAGCTTTGTGTGGTTTTAGGGCTAGTAGCATTATTGTTGAGCTTGAAGGTGAATTTGACATAATGAAGGATTGATGAACTAATTAATGTTCTTGGGTGATGTTTTAATAGGGAATGAGGTGTATGAAGAATGTATACAATATAATTAGCCACTTGAATCCATATTTTCATGATTTTGGCCTTTTGACCTAAGAATTACCTAATGAAGATAAGAGAAATTGCTTGGTGTGATGTCTTTAAATATAATGGTTGGCATGTTGGTGTGATACTGTGTTTAGTTTGCTCATCCTCTGCATTATATTTTTTGATGTATTTTTTCAAGTTAATAAATAAATATTATGCTTCTTTTGGATATTTTTTTGGTTATTTACAAAATGGGAAATCAAATTCTTAAATATTCTTCCAATGTTTCTCCACTACAAAACATGTCAAACTTCAAGAATTAAAGCAATAACAACGAAGTTTCAACCAAGATCAATCTCAGAAATAAATCCAATGTCATATAGAAACCATTGTAAAAGCTTATTCTTACTCAACAATAGGGTTATAAACAATTTACTAAGCATTGTGGATACCTTAGAACAAATCTTAGGAGAAATTACTTGAATATAATATGAATGATTTACCTCCTTTAATGGATTTGGATTATTCAAGACCCTTTCCTCATTCTTATGAATTTAGTTCATTTTATGATTATCATGGATTCTAAGGACATTTTGCAAATGCTTTAATGGATGTTAAACAAGTCCAACATCTCATCAATAATAGCCAATTCAATTGAGTGGAATAAGTAACAATTAAATTATATCAATAGATCCATTAAATTACTAAGAGTAGTTAAATTTAATGACAATCCCCATATGATGGAGAAACCAAAATATAACAATTCTATAATGGACCATGACATGCACACATTGAAAAGTATTTTCAGAGTAGTTGATTCAATAAAGAAAATTTTGACTTTGTTTGATGAGAATGATATCCCACTCAATCATTCATATATTTTGATATTAGGTGAAAAATGGATTTGAAAGGGTCCCTTGGCAAAAAAAAACAGCAATAAACAAACATTCATATGATCACCATAAATTGTGGTTCTTTTCACATTTTTTTTTCATGGTTTCTAATGCTATTTTTTGCTAATGCAAAAAAAGTTTAGTGGTTGATTGTTAATTTTTTTGATGCAAATAACACTAGGCTATTAAAAGTGACACAATTGCAATTAGGAATAACAATATGACACAAATAACATTAGTATAGAAAAATGTAAATTAAATGTTATTTTTAGCTTGTCACCATTCTTAAAAAATAAACCATAATTTTAACCATTAAAATTAATAAAATTTATTAAAATCAAGTAACATAAGGTATTTCCATTTAAAATATATTTATTTTTTATCAATAAGACTTCAAAAGTTATGTGAAAATAGTCAATTGCAGGTAGTGATCTATAAAACCTAGATTATACACATAGTGTGACAATTAATCATTTATTAGGAATCAATAGGTCCATTTCACCAATTGATTGCTAATTATATACACAATGTACCGATTAGACATCTATTAGGGCTCAATTTTTGCAAAGGGGCCAATCGAACATTAATTATACACCTAGTGCAACAATAAGACATGTATTGGGGGTCAATTAAACCGTTTGCACTAAGAAAACCTTGATTATACACCTAGTGCGAATTATACGTGTATTGGGTGTCCTTTACCTTTAGGGGGCCAACCAAACCATGATTATACACATGGTATAATAGTTAAATGTGTATTTGGGATAATTTAACACTAAGGGGCCCAATCATACCTAAATTATACACCTAATTGCGATAATCAAATGTGTACAAGGGATCAATAAGGTTGTTTGCGCCAACCAAAAAAAATTATACACCTAGTGTGATAGTTAGACATGTACTAGGGGCCATTTAGTGCTAAGGGGGTCAAACAAACCTAAATCCTACACCTAATACAATAATTAGATGTATCTTAGGGGTCAATTAGGTCATTTGCGCTAACCAAACACTGATTATACACCTAGTGCAACAATCATACGTGTATTGGGAGCCATTAAGTGCTAAGTGGCTAACCAAACTATGATCACACACCTAGTGCAGCAATTAGATGTGTATTTGGGGTCATTTAAAGGCAAGGGGACAACAAAATAATGATTATACACTCAATTCTATAAATTAACATGTATTTTTAATTAATTAGGTTGTTTAAACCAACCAAACAACACTTACATGCCTAATACAATAATTAGATGTGTATTGGGGTCAATTAGGATGTTTGTGTGAACCAAACCCTAATTATACACTTAGTGTGATAGTTATACATGCATTGGAGATAACTTTCCACAAATGGGGCAACTAAACCCTAGTTATACACTTAATGCTATTGTTAGACATGTATTAGGATTCAAATAAATTGTTTGTGCAAACTAAACCTTGATTATATGCTTGACATGACAATTAGATGTGTGTTGGGGATCATTTTATACAAACGGGTTAACCAAAAAATTATTACACACCTGGTGCAACAATTAGACATGTATTGGAGTCAATAAGTCATTTGTGCTAACAAAAACCCAATTATACACCTACTTTGACAATTAAATGCATATATGGGTTATTTATTGCTAAGTGGGTAAACTAAACAATGATTATACACCTATTTTGATAACTAGACATGTATTGGGGGTAATTTAATGCTAAGGGGGATTAAAAAACCCTAATTATACACCTAGTGTGATAATTATATAGGAATTGGGGTCCAATTAGGTCATTGTGCCAACAAAACTCTGATTATACACCTAACCCAATAATTAGATGTGTAATGGGGGTATTTTAGAGTTAAGGGGTCCAAAAAAACCTTGCTTTCATACCTAGTGTGATAATTATATGTGGATTGGTGTTAATTAAGTCATTTTCGTAAACCAAACCCTGATTATATACCTAATTTGATAATTAGATTGCATTAAAACTTAATTAGGTAGTTTACATAAGCCAAAACTTGATTATACACCTAATGCAACAATTACACATGTATCAGGGGTTAATTAGGCTAGTTGTACCAACCAAACACTAACTATACACTTGGTGTGACAATTAAACATGTATTGGAGGTCATTTAGAGCTAAGCGGACCAACCAAATAATGATTACATGTGGTACAACAATTAGACGTGTATTGGGATCAATTAGGTCATTTACACCAACCAAACCCTAATTATACACCTAGTGCAATAATTACACACGTATCAGGGATCATTTAGTGCTAAGGGGTTCAACCGCACCATGGTTATACACCTAGTACAACAACTAGATGTGTATCAAGGGTCAATTAGGTCCTTTACACTAATAAAACCCTAAGTATACACTTAATGCAACAATTAGACACATAGTGGCGATTGTTTTTGTCACAAATTGGCCAAACAACTATTATTATACACCTAGTGTGATAATTAGATGTTTAATGGGGGTTAATTATGTTGTTTTCAATAACCAAACCCTAATTATACACCAACCAAACCAAACAATGCCATTGTGTAGTCACTTCTGTATGCACCTAATTTTTCACTTTTCACCTTTCATACATGTTACTAACCTTTTCATTTGTGCATATAAGGGTCAATGATGCATATATTTATAGAGTGGGTGCCTTAATGGGCATGCCAAGAATGGGGAATGGTTATTCACATTACCATATTGGGTTAGAGATAGTACATAGAGAGAGTGTTGCTATTTGGTCTTGGCCTTAGTTTTCCTTGCACTAGATACCCTTGTCCTCTTAAGTCTCATACACATTAAATTCATGACTTCTTGCTTGAATCTCATCATTCAACACTTTGCTCATCCACATTCATGATCTATGACACCTTTCTTTCAATTTCCACAATACCTTACCTCTTTTCAGCATCTATGGCTGACACCATCACCCATGGGCAATTGTGTCAGTATTGTATTTTTCATGGTCATCACTGGGTGATGGCGTCATATATATACCTCATCTCATTTGAAAATCATAAGAAAAGGAAGCTATAACATTCAGAATGCCATTAGCTCTTCTCTTTTGTACCATATTTGCATCTTCTCACCTAGCTCTTGGTTCATCTTGCATCCTGCTTGGATTGGATTAGACACTCTTCTGATTGGATGGTTGCTTACACTATTGGGTCATCATATAGTGAGTCTAGGATAGGAACGTTCTTCCCCTACTCCACCTAATAACGAATCTCTCTCTCTCTCTCTCTCTATGTGTTGCTTCTCAGGAGAGATAGATGTATCAGTGACCACCCTAAATTACCAGGTGCGTGATTTAACCATCTCTTTTCATTTTGCATAGGTAAGTTCATTTCCTTCTTCATTTTGCTATGTTAGCTTAGTATTTGATGTGTTTGAATTCTATTTAGCATATTCTCTTATCTATTATCAGATCCTTAGCTTTCATTTTAGTTATTTCATGCATGTTTATTTTTGATCCATATCTCTTCACATCCAACCAACGATATCTTAGTAGGGTTCCTTCCTCTATCTTGACCGTGGGACTTGGAAACCATAGGTTGACCTAGTGTAGGGATTACTACCCTCTAGATATGATGACCCTAATGCTCATTATATCCCCTTTAAGTCTACCCCTTGTATGTTGGTACATGTGTTTTTCCTACTTAGTTCCTTGATACCCTTGTAGAATAGATGATTTAGGAGTGCATGTTATTGAGACACATTTTGACCCATGTACATCCTCTGGTGAACCCGACGTGAATCTTACAAACCTTTTGATCGAGAAAAAATAATTAAATACATCCATCTTCAATTTTGAACTCATATAAGCATCCAAAAATCCTAGAAACCATAAAAATTTGTTCGCATAGACACCATCACCTAGGGGTGATTCCACTTGTTCCTGTTACATATGTTTTCAAGTTGCACCTTCGACCCTTGTGCAAACCTGTATTGCATGGTTGATCATGTATGTTGTTGTTCTACCATTTCGTAAACACCATGGACCCTTGTTTGAAATTTTTGACAAGGTGAATTATGTATGTTCCTATGTGAATATGTTCCCTTACACCATCACCCCTTATTTAAACCTTTGACATGGCTGATTCTGTCTAACATACAATTTTCTAGAATCCCACTTTCAGCTCCTAAACAACAAAAATGTCATCTATGAGGATATTTTTGGCACAGTTGAACCTCTTGATCTTCTACAGAGGATATTCCTCTATAACTACATCTCATCTTCATGCTTCCAAATACTCTAATTCCCATCCTACAAGCACCAATATTCCCACATTCCTTGATCCTACTTGTGAAAATTTACTGCCCCAAACATGTCCCTCTGATTAGTTAGAGCAGGGTCACTCAGTAGAATATAACATGGTTTAGGTTGGGTAGATTGATCTCAGATCCATAATTAAGAATATTAGTAGAAAATGAATGTTTTACTCCTGAGAAAGATGGAGGTTTACAAAATATACCTACCAATGTCATGCAAATAACTAGGTCTCATTATAATCAGGAAGCACTCAGTCATGATTAGGCTCCTCCCTATAAAATTGATCAGGATGAGTCCCCTAAAACTCCCACTAATGAGTGTAGTAATCACAAACAAGAACCCACCTCTAAAGGCCACTCTTCTTCTATTGACCTTAACATAGTGATAATCAAACTCCTAAAATAGATGGCCTTATCCCAAGTACCACCAAAAATGACATAATTCAAATGTAAAACCAGATGTTATAGATAATAATTCAAAGTGTGGTTCTCAGCATTCCTTCTCATACACCTCCCCCATTGGTAGGTGTGCATGGGAATCCTATTTCTCCTCCACCAATCTAGATCGAGATATTACAAATTTTCCAAAATGAATGTCATTAGTCCTTAGAAATATCTCATTCCAACTATCAAAGTCAACGTCATACAAGTCCCATGAAAAATATCATGGGCATTAGAGAGCCTTCATACTATCAACATGCCTTGGCTCAAATAAGGTATTCTAAACTCAAAACCAATACCATTGACATATCTTACAATTTTTTTACTAAGAATACCTTTGTACCCTTATGTACCTAAGCAATAGGCTTCCGAAGACAAAAATTCTCCTTCTCCACACACCATCAACCCCTTGTGGAACATCTTCTGCAAGGCTGATGGCATCTAGAGTTGAAAATACCTCTATAATATATCACCCCTATCCAAAAATAACTTGTAGGGCCGATAGTGCAGAGGAATGCCCAAATACTATTGACACTTCTTCGCCAGTGCCTAAGCCTCATATTGCTCCACCAGTCACACTCCCACATATCACCATCAACTTAGCTGACCCATTTTCCCTAACATAAGTGGATGAAATGGTTTCCAACTTTGACTACGACTGATGATCTCATGGGTGACGATCCTATTTATTATTCCTCGATGATTGTGTGAAACACTTATCCATTAGTGCCATCCTCACCCATCACATCGGTGCCGTCATTAGATAATGTCACTAGCTCTCTATAGTCTATGTGACCATCTCCTCTTACCTTTTTCCTTTATAGATCCTCAGTCGTCTATGACCGAGATGTATTACACATGGCACGAAGCTCCAGGGCATGATGTTTCTGACTATAGATCCTATCGACACCTCATGAAGAAGCTTGAAGTTGAGGTCAAACATGTCCAAAACAAAAAACCTACATAACCATCCACTTTAGCTCATTTCTTTTGCTCTCATCAGGGATATTGCACGCATACTGAAACCGATTGTCAGGTTCTTCTTAGCAAGCATCCCATTCTCAAAAATTCATCTCACACTCGAAAGTGTGGAGCCAATTCCTCTTGGAACTGACCACCTTCCCCTAGACCAACTATAATACAACCTATCTATGGACCTCCACCTTGTTACAATCCTTATCCCAATATGGATGTTATTTGACATGATGTTCTCACTTGATTAGAGGATTGGATCGATGATACCTTATTTTCCATGTGGTCTAAAGTTCATCAACAAGTGGGTATTACACAACAAACCATCAAGGACCTTATAACCTATGCCTGAAGCCACATTCTATATCAAGTTAATGATATTATCACTAATACATTACGATCTTTTACTCCTCACGGCTAGTTACCTAAAATTCCCTTGCCTATATATTTAATTTATTTCCTTGTCTTGATCCCGCGTGTTCACTTGGGCTCTCGACACCCACTTGGGTTTTACACAAAGATCCTCTATCTTTGCTTGGGATCCCGACCCTATTGGGTTTATCACACTATCTTAAAAAATCTCGTTACATATTTGCTTGGGATGTTTTCTCTGCTTGGATTGATCTTCATCCGTGCCTTGACATCCTATCATTGGATGTCTTGGCCTTGTTCCGCCTCTAATATTTTTGCACATCGCATGAGTTGGGATATATTATTGATCCCCTTCTTTCAAAATTTTCCTATATATCACATTATCATTATTCCTAAGTACCATGGTATTATATATATATATATATATATATATATATATATATATATATATATATCTCTCTCTCTCTCTCTCACACACACACACACACACACACACACACACACACACACACACACACATACGCGGAAAAAAATAAAATGATAAATAATTCATCCCATACACATCACTAAATACCCAAATATCATCAAAAAGCATCATCACACACACACACATCGAATCAAATTTTATACATTGCCAAAAATCATACAAAATGGCTTTGGCCCATATACAATATGCCTCAAACACCCTCATCCTTTATGGGGGGTATTTGGATGCTTTAAGATAATGGGGCCATGCTATCTGCTTTTGTTATGTGAACTAGGGACACCACCCTATATCAGGCTCCATACACCTCTCTTGTGCTCTCGCTAGTTGGGTCTCTAATGATGTGATCTACATTGTAGCTCTTTGGGCATTTTCTAGGTGAGATACCTACTCCTGTACTAGAAATTCCTGTGTTTACAACATCACATCTATACTACCGATAGCCACCTGCACCTGTGCATCCTGATATGTCATCAATGTCCTAGATTGCCTTGCCTACTAGATGAAATGATATCACTAAATCCCTTACCAATGGTGCCGTCAAATCCACCATCACTACAATATCATGAACATCTAACATATAGTCCATGATCTCATGGTGATAACTCTCAATCAACAAGTGTTACTCCGCATTCCGCTCTGCAAAACTAAAAATCGACACACATTACTAACAATATCACATGCATTTATCAAAAATCATCTAAGTAACATACTATCACTCATACCTAGCTTCCCAAGTCTTTCCATGACTATCTCTTTGTCTCCTCGGCCACCCAAAACCTCCTTTGTCTCATCATCACGACAAGGATTGACTCCTACATATTGTGCTCACCTGTCTCAGGGCACCAAAACCATATCTACTCGTCGCTGTTGTATGGGATTCTATCTCAGATATATGGCCATCTGAAATAAAAATGGAGTAAAAAATCCTCCACCTTTCCATTGCATCTTGTGCTATTTGAGCCATGGTGATGGCTATCAGGATCCCCTTCCTACAGTACTGGAACCTACTCTAACTTGTGGCCATGTATCTGTGGATCCTCCATTGGATCCTTCCTCTGAACCACTTAATGTTATGAGATATGGTTTTCCCTGAGCATCCCCACCATTCCTCCAGTACCTCCGATCAGGTGTGCTCACTTCCCGTATCATACAAGGTCAAAGTGATGTTACTCAGACGTCTGCTCCTGCAACATCTATCACATGATGATGTTGGTAGGGTAGAAATGGTGGTATCACTGCTAGCGTTGGTCACCTAAAATGTATTAGGACCCTACTCACTACATGGGTCCCCACCCAATAAACATAATATGCCATCAAGACATCTCAACATCACGACATCCATCCCATGGGCCCCTAGCTAGGTAATTTATGCCTTATTTTACTGATGATCCTCTAGTGTTTCCTTTCAATTTTTATTCTCCAAGGTTCTTACGACATGGATTCCACCTACACATGGTAAGAATAACAACAATATCAGGTACACATTGGTGAATATATTTCATTTTAGCTAGTCCTTTCCGCATTTATTTCAATAATTTATTTCAGTATCAGTGTTATGGATGCTCTTTTTCTATTGAACACCCCACATTTCGATATTACGATATGTAGTGATCAATGAGTGGGGAATATGTATATACCTTATTTTTCAATTTTCATCTTTCATACTCATTACTAACAATTTCCTTCCTACATCTAAGGGTCACTGATGCATATATTTCTAGCATGTGGTCCTATTAGGTGTTTTCATTGATGAAAAACCAAATTAATGAAAAATTGAATGATGGAGTAGGGTCAGATGATGATGGATGGTGTTAGCATGATGGTTCAGATGTGTACTTGCTGATACAATGAGATTCAGTGAGGATTGCTTGCTCTTGCAAGCCTATTCAGGTGCCTAGGTGATGTTACATGATGGTATGAGCTTCTTGGATGCTTGAGAATCATTTTGACATGATTGATACCAGGTTTGGAGAGTGTTTGGGCACTCACATTAGGTGCATGATGTAGATACATGTGATTTAGCTATGTTACAAGTGCTCATTTAGAGCAGGTATGGATGCTAGGAGGTATGTGAGATTGAGTTTTGGAGATACATGAGCTCATAGATGCATTTATTTAGGTGTATTATGGTATAACATGTATTTTTGGTCATTTTTCAGTGATTTCATGATGAGTTATAGACATTCTTTCAGTTGACCCTAGCTTCTACAATGTGAATCCTTAAGGTGTTGCTATGCAAGTCTGAGATAGTTTGGAGAGTTTGAGGTATGGTGATGAAATTATGATGATTGGATATATTATTGGGATGTGTCATGGTTCTTTGAGAAAAATTTCAGGTTTCCATGATGTGTATTTTGCAAGTTATGTCAGTTTTTGTGAGACAAGGTCAAAATCTAGTGCAAATCCAGCTCAAATTGGAACTTCTGATGCTCACCCTGAATTGTGTGATTTGCATGGGAAACCTTGTGGATTTTAGGATGTTTCTATATTTATTATATAAGGTTTCACAAAAATAATGAGGTCATTTCATTGTCAGGTTTTTATGAACGAATGTTAAGAAGATAAAGTGGTCTAAAATCCTAGTTAAACCCTAGCTAGGAGCAGCTTGCAGAAGAATAGGTATAGTGAGCCTATTTTTATTGATTCATAAAAATTGATGATTTTATGATGTATATTACTCTCCTATATTTCCATAAATGTATGATTGACATCATGGTGATGAGTGGGCCCCACTCAAACAGGCCAGTTTCTGAAGAAGAGTGTTTTGGGACAAGGTTGTCCAAAAGAGTTGCATGCTAAATTGATGTTATGGAATGTATGTGAGTTTATATTGATTTTTAAATGGAGGTTTTAGGACATGTTAATGTAGGTAAATGGTCAAATGAGCTCCATTCAGGTTGACTGGTCAAAGGGTAATTTTGAGGCCTTAAAAAGTAGTGTTCAGTAAAATGAGCATAACAGGAGCTACATGTGGAATTTTGAGATGATTCAAAATGTGTTGGAAATAGGATTCAAAGATATTTCCATTGATATGAGTTTTTACCTCATGATGAGGTGTTTTGATATGGTTTCTATGTCATTATTTGGACTGGAAGGTTTTTGTCCAGTGCAGGACAATGATGTGTTTTTCTGAAAGTTTTGAGTTGTTTGAAGCATGAGATGGATTAGGTGATGCTTGATATCACCTGTAATGTGAATAGGGATGAATTTTTCATATCCAATTAATCCATTTATAGGTCTTTAATGTTCCTATAAATTTTTTTATGAGCTAATCTTTGGAAACAACTTTTTGGGAAGGTTGATTTGGTGAAGACAAAAGTGAGTTGTGGTTTGAGCAGGTGATTGTTTCAAGGATTATAACTTGCTTAGAAGTGTTATACAGGTTCTGTAATTTCCATAAAGTGGTTACATGGCATGGTTTTGGTTGATTTGAAGTTATTTGGTGGCATAATGAAGTTTCCAGGGTGCTGAAGGGTGTAGGAAACAACAGTTTTGAGAAATACAAAGAGTACTGGGCCCATTAAATGAAATAATTTGATTGGTTGAGATAAATTGTGACCATGTATGAATGTTAAATGATATTTTAATCATGTTTAATGATTTATGGGTCATGAATAAGTATGGTTTTGATGTAAGGGCATTTTTATCTTTGTGCCCATGGGGTTTTGAGCCATTTTTGGCACATGTAATGAGGTTTTTAGCTAGGATGACCTACTTGGGTCACTTGTGACTATTGTAATTAAAATTTGGGATGTTTCCTTGATGTATGGGTTGATGAAAAAGGAGGGAAAAGGTTTGTGTTTGAATTTGAAATCAAGAGGAGCTTATAAAAGCATTGTTTTGGGTGCTTTTGCAAGCTAGTTGTGTGTGTGCAAAAAGTGTGACCTAGGTGAGTGTTTTTGCAGGTGTATGAGCATGAATTGAGATCATATCAGGTGTGTGATAGGTTAAGGAATATCAAAAGCATGTGTGCAAGAGTTTGAAGCATTGAGAAGTGAAGAAAGAGCTAGATTGTGCAAGTTGAAGACCTAGGGTTTGAGAAAGGGTTTGGAAGAGTTTGGAGCTGAATCTTTGGATCACTATCAGCTGTGGTATCAACATATTTTCAGTGGTCATACTTCATCAAAATATTGTGTGATGATTCATATTCATGCAAGTCTCTTGTTGTGTGTAATATCAACAAGGGTTTAGGGGTTGGTGCTCCTTGTGGGGTTGGTGCCTCACTAAAGAAATATCTTGTGATGTGTAATATTCACTTGAGTATTTGTTGTGTGTAATATCAAAAAAATTTTTCAAGTGGGTTTTCTTCCCCTTGAGGGTTTCCCACTTACATCTTGTGTTATGGTGTTACTTATCTTGCTCTTGGTTTATTGAATGAATGTTGTATGTTGTTGTGCACACATTAATGAATGGATAATTGATTAATGGTTTATGTGAGTGATCTGAAATTGAAGTTGAATTTGTAAGGACTGATTCACCCCCCCATCTCAGTCCATTTTTCTTCCAATAATTGGTATCAGAGAAGGTCCTTTTGGAGAAGTTTGACAACTTGAAAGGAGATCCTGAAGCACAAAATGGCGAGTGTTAGAGTCATAGGAAAGGCACCAATGTTTGATGGAACAAACTATGCATTTTGGAGGCTAAGGATGAAGACCTACATTATGTCACAAGGGTTTGATGTTTGGAAGACCGTGGAAGATGGCTATACTCCTCCTGCCACTCCTATTACCAGTCAAGTAGACAAGGATGAATATGAACACAATTCTAAGGCCTTTAATGCTATCATTTAGGGTCTTGGAGAATCTGAGTTGGGAAAAGTAATGTACTATAAATCAGCAAAGGAAGCATGGGAGAAATTTCAAGTCCTATATGAAGGTGACTCAAAGGTAAGAATTGCTAAACTTCAAACCTTTAGAAATCAGTTTGAATCTCTTAAGATGAATGATGAAGAGTCCATTGTTGCATATCTACTTAGGGTTGAAAAAATTGTCAATAACATGAAAGGATTAGGAGAAGAAGTAAAATAAGAAGTGGTTGTTCAAAAATTTCTAAGGTCACTAACTCCAAAATTTGATTCCAAAGTATCTGCTATAGAAGAAGCAAAGGATTTGACTACTTTGAAGATGGATGATTTGCATGGTACCTTGACTTCCTATGAGATGAGAATAGGTGATCTCAAACCAACCAAGAAAGAGGTTGCATTCAAATCTTAAAATGAAGACTAAAAGAAAGAAGGTGAAGGATGATGAAGCTACTCTTGAGATTGAAGATGAAGAGCTCTTTGCTATGATGGCTAGAAGATTGAAGCTTGGATCTGGTAGGTACAAAGGTAAGCTTCCTTACAAATGTTTCAAATGTGGTAAGATAGGACATTTTGTTGTTAATTATCCTCATAAGAATAAGAAGGAAGATCATGATGAACATGAGCATGATAGTGATCATGACAAACAAGCACAAAAAATATGATAAGAGAAAGAAAATATTTAAGAAGTTTGATTACAAAAGGGACAAAAAGAGTTTTTATACAAATGAAGATGATGAATTATCTAATGATGCTAGTAGTGGTGTTTCAGATTTTGAATATGAATCAGGTTATGAGGATATAGGAAATGAGGTTTTTTTCATGACTAAAAATGAAAAAATATCTTCTAGTGATGGGTCCTCTTTGTTAGGAGATTTTATATCTGGTTATTGCAGCTATTCTAGTGAAGATGATGAGGATGTCAAAAATGATCTTGAGGGAATTCAAAGAAAGCTAAAACATGTTGAGAAAGAGAACAAGAAGCTGAGACTTCAGGTCAAAGAGTATGAAATTCATATGCAAAAGATAGAAGAAGTGTACAAGTCTGAATCAAGCAAGCAAAGTGAGTCAATCAGATTATTGGAAGAGAAGGTAAAGTATCTTGTTTCAAGTTTATAGGATAAAGATGGTTTGTGCTCAAAATATCAAGAAGATATAGAGTTTCTAAGGGCTGAGCTACTAGAGGCTAGTAAGAAAGACTATGTCCTTTCAGAAGTTTGAGAAAAGTAAAAGGACCTAGATGATCTACTTGGAAAACAAAGAGCAGCAGGTGATAGAGTTGGTTTGGGTTTCAAAGAGGAATCTAAAGGTAAAGAGTTGAAGCAAGAAGACATGATTCCAAGCAAAGAGAAAGGTGAACCTATCATCAAGGAAGAAAATAAGGAGACACTCATCAAGGAAAATGTGAAACCAAGGCCTATTAGGCAGCCTAATGCCTCAAGGTATGAGATAAATTTCAATGGATATTGTTATAATTGTAATGCATTTGGTCATAGGGATAAAGAGTGTAGGAGATATCTAGAAATACACAACCTTGGAAAATAATAGAAGTGAATATGCTAAAGAATGTAGTATGCTACAAGTGCAATGAGATAGGTCATGTTGCTAGATTTTTCTTGTATGATTCACCTAGACATGTTGATGGTTTCAAGAGGAAGAATACAATAGTGTGCTACAACTGTAATAGAGTTGGTCATGTTGCAAGGAACTGCTATCAAGGTTACTCAAGTCAAAACAAGGGTTTTCAAGGTCCTAGAAAGAAAGGAAGTGGAGTTCAAAGACCTAGAATGTATGACAGTGGCCAAAGAAGAATGTGGGAACCTAGAAGAGACCTTGGTGTCTCATCAAGAACTAGTAATGATGGAGTGAAATGTAAAACAAAGGGTTCATATCAGAGAAAATCTGATGATGGAGTTTCTACAGGTACCAAGAAGGATTGGGACCTCTTTAAGACCTTCTTTTAGGTCATCATGGTGTTCATATACCTTCAATATGCTTCTTGAAGGTATATTAGTGCAAATGAAGCAATTCAAGTGAGGGGGAGTGGTCTAAGTCAATATGTGCCTCCTCTATAAGGTCAAGGTATGTCTCTTTGTGCTCTTGTTCAGTGTCTTGTTGGTTCAATTTGGTTGATATTGAGTATGAGACATCATGATCTCTGTCATGTAGCAACATGGTGTGTGTATGAGTATTCTCAGTCTATGTCTTGCATTCTCATGTAAAAATTTTGTATGATATGTTTTAGGGTGTTCATGATAATCCCATGGCATTATGTAATAAGAAGCATATAAGTGTTCTTGAACTCATGAAGTATGTTTTATTGTCTCTTGAGTCTATGCTTAGCAATATTGAAGGAGTATGTCATCTGTGTGGTTTTGGTGAAAATTTTGAGTCCTAATAGTGTCATAAAGGACTATCATGTGTTGCAATGTGATGTATCATGTGTGTTTTGAAGAGTACTTGATGAGTATGAAGTTGTGAAAGTGTCTCAGAGGTTGTAATAAGTCATCAAGAGTCTCAAATGTACAAGTCATTGTCATCTTAAATTGTTTAGGCATGAATCTCAGTCTCACAAATCATTGGGTCTTGTGTCATGGAACTTTGGAAGTTGTGAGTCATTCTCTGAATATGTTGAAGGTGCTAATGAAGTTGAGTTGAGTATTCAAGTGATGATTTGATCAATACATTACTTCAAAAGGAAGATTGTGGCCAAGATATGACCAAATCAGGTGTGCTCTAGACAGATTGCCAAGAAGGTTTTAGGTATGAAAAATCATTTCATGCTTTCATCATTGAATAAGTGCTCAGAGTGTTTGTAGAATGTTATCTACAGATGTGTTGATGAAGTTTTGAGGTCATAAAGAAAATTTGTGCATTTTTTCTACTTCTCTACCTGACTGGGTTTTCACAGTGCCTACTGAGTGGTATGGATGGAAACTAAGTTTTGGAGGTCTCAAATGATGGAGTTCTAGATAAAATTTTGTACATATCATCTTGACATATGAGGATAAAGGATTCAAGTGGTTTTCAGTCATAATATATGAACATCATTTAAGAAATTCATGAAAGTAGTTGGAAATTGATTAGTGAAGGTTCTAAAGACCTAATTTGGCCTATGAATGTTTTTTAAACTGGGATTAAGTGTCTTCAAGGGCATGATACAAGGCTTATGGAGCATGAATTTTGGCAAAAAGGGTACTTAAAAAATTAATGTTTATGTAATGTAAGCATCTACATCAAAATTTTTGAATATGATTTCCTACATGGGCTAGTGGACTGTGAATGAGCAACTTGATGGTGAAACGAAAAAGTTAGTGACCCTCTTGATGATTTTCAGTGTTATTGTTGTCGTTGAAAATATGATATGAAGTATGTATTATTGTTGATTTTTATAAGCCCATATAAGTATGCTCATAATGTGTAAAGTGGTGACTCCAAGATTATGAATCCATTGCTAGATATCAAGAAGAGAAGGACTGCTACAAAGGATGTATGTGATGGAGTTATGTCATGATGATGAGTTTACAAGTATGGTTATGATTCAAGGCAAAATGTGTAAGGTTTCATGAAGAATTGAATGTATACAACATGAGTGCAGTTTACTGGCTTGAAAAATGTGGTATGATTTCTAAGTTTTATTATTGATGTGCTTGCACAGTGACTAAAAGGCTCAATGGGGACAACTATTTGAATAAAGTCTTCAAACCATTTTAAGTTATAGATGCAAGAGATTTTGCTTAATCTGTGTGTGATATTGAAGACCATTGGATGAATGATGCTTAAGATGCTACAATGCCAAGTGAAGTAATGAGTTATCAAATACATGATATCTAAAATTGAATAAGTGGTATTCTACAGTATACTGTGTTTGAAAATTGTAATCAAGTCCATCATATCTCATGGTATGAAGATAGAAACCCTAAGATTTCTTCTTGAAAAATATGGAAGCTTGTGATAAAGTTTAGTATGAGTTGAGAATGAACTATGAAAAGGAAGAAAATGCATCTCACATGTCCTCAAAGTTTGTGAACTAAATGTTGGATCGGTTTGAAGAAGCTTCAGGTGTGTTATTGCTTCAACACTTCAGGAAAAGTTCATAATCCTAAGTTGAAATATGTCTAGTGGTCTCTTAGAAGTCTACAATGTAAATCATGCTTGTGATGGATAATCTTAGCATGTCTTATTCTTACATTTTATAATTAAGGCTATCTAGTGAAATTTAAGAAGGTGAATTCTACAAGTTTCATGAGCTATAAGTTGTTCAATAATAATTATGACTTTGAAGGGAATATGATTTATGCTCATCAATGATTGTGAAGTTTTGCCTTGAGCTGGTATGTTGGTGTCAAGTTGATATATAAAGATTGTATGCTCATGTAGTCTTATTTTAGGAGGCTATGAGTCAATTTTGATTGTGTAAAGAAGTGATAGTTACCACATAACTATGTACAATGGTGTTGAACATAAAATCTTACAGGTGTTGTACTTGTGAATAGTTTCAATGTAAGAGGATATGTTCTAAGCTCCATTTATGACTTCTCTTGATGTTACATATGCTATGATCCCATACATAATTGATGTAAGGAATCGAGTGACTGTGAAAGGAGAGGATATTTTATGCTTGGTATCAAAAGTTAACCTAAGAGGCCTGTAGGTGTCTAGTAAAGTATGGTGGTGGTGCATATTGTGTTGAGAATGATCTTAAAGGTTGTGTAATGAGATGTGGTTATAAAGAAGAAAATGATTTGGTTCATAAGATATGAACAAGATAGAAAGATGGTTCTTGGTCTCTTGAGGAGTATTACAGTGCTACAATGACATGAGAAAGTTATCCTACAAGTTGGCTTAGTGTGTATAACCTATCTTATAAGACATGGGGGCAAGTGAGTGTCCTCTTTGAAGAATTTATTGATGATTTCATGAGGTTATAAGGTATGATGTAAGTGTTTGCACCAATTTTAAGAAATTTTGGTTCTTAAATGCATTATTTCAGTCCTCTATGACTGTTAAAGACTGAAAATGAGCTTTAGGCCTTGAGCCTAAGTGTTTGAAGTACTTTAAGCCAAGATAGCAAGGTAAGAAGATTATTTTTGTGCTTGTGGGATAGAAATGAAGGTCTTTAGTCTAGGGGGAGCTATATTTTTTCAAGGTATGATGAGTGAAGATGGGGCATATGTCAAAATTGGTTAAATGCACTAAGAAGTCTATTTAGGGACTTGTGTTCTGTGAGTCAATTTGGAGAGCAAGAATGTGCATGGTAAGCTAATTCTAAGCCTAGACATGATGGATGTATGGTCAAAGAAAGGTGGTATGATGATTTTATATGCTTGGTTTTGACATTTTTGGCATGTTCAAGTAGTGAATGGCTCAGGTTATAGTCAGCTACAGTTTCCATGAAGGAAAAAACAAGGGATAAGGAGAAAATAGTCTTTTTGCATGCCTAGAGGTTGGAATATGATGTTTTGGCTCCAAATAAGGTATGATGATATGCTTATTTCATGATTTTTTGATGATGTTCAAATGATGTTTAGATGCTTATCCTAGGGGGAGCATGGTGATTGCATGCTTGAAAAGAAGGAAAAATTAGTTTTTGTGTAAATTTCAAGGTCTTGAGCTTGTTTAAGATCTTTGGTTGATGTTTCTAACCAAAGCATGATGTTATGAAGCCATGGAAGGTGAAGAATATGCAGCTACAGGTATGCCTTTTTCATTAATGTAAAAAGGGGGAGAAGTTCAGGGTAGTTTTCCATCAATGGAAAAGGGGGAGATTGTTGGCATGTGGTCCTATTAGGTGTTGTCATTGATGAAAAACCACATTAATGAAAAATTGAATGATGGATTAGGGTCATATGATGTTGTATATGATGTTGACATGATGATTCATATGTGTATTTGATGATACAATGAGATTTAGTGAGGATTGCTTGCTCTTGCAAGCCTATTCAGGTGCCTAGGTGATGTTGATGATGATATGAGCTTCTTGGATGATTGAGAAGCATATTTTGGCATGATGGATAATAGGTTTGGAGGGTGTTGGGCACTCACAATAGTGGCATGGTGCAGATACAAGTGTTTCACTATGTTACAGGTGCTCATTTGGAGCAGGTATGGTTGCTAGGAGGTATGAGATTGAGTTTTGGAGCTATATGAGCTCATGGATGTATGTATTCAGGTGTATTATGGTGTACCAGGTATGTTTTGGGTAATTTTCAAGGATTTCATGATGAGTTATACATTCTTTCAGTTGACCCTAGCTTCTACAGTGAGAAACCTTAAGGAGTTACTATGCAAGTCTTAGTGTTTGGAGAGTTTGAGGTATGGTAATGACATTATGATGATTGGAGATGTTAGTATGATGTGTCATGGTGATTTGAGAAAAAATTTAGGTTTCCATGAAGGTGTATTTTGCAAGTTATGTCAGTTTTTGTGAGACAGGGTCAAAATCTAGTACAAATCCAACTCGAATTGGAATTTCTGATGCTCACCCTGAATTGTGTGCTTTTCATGGGACATTGTGGATTTCAGGTATGTTTATATGGTGAGTCTATAATGTTTCAAAAAAATAATGAGGTCATTTTATTGTCAAGTTTTTATGAATGAATGTTAAGAAGATAAAGTGGTCTAAAACCCTAGTTAAACCTTAGCTAGGAGCAACTTGCAGAATAAGATGTATAGTGATCATGTTTTGATTGATTCATAAAAATTTATGATTGGATGATGTATAGGACTCTCTTATATTTCCATAAATGTATGGTTGAGGTCATGATGATGAGTGGGCCCCACTCAAACATGTCAGTTTATGAAGAAGAGTGTTTTGGGACAAGGTTGTCCAAAAGAGTTGCAATCTAAATTGATGTTATGGAATTTATGTGAGTTGATATTGATGTCCATGGATGTTTCAGGAAATTTTAATATAGGTACATGGTCAAATGAGCTCCATTCATGTTGACTGGTCAAAGGGCAGTTTTGAGGCCTTAAAAAGTAGTGTTCAGTAAAATGAGCATAATTAGAGCTACAGGTGGAATTTTGAGATGATTAAATTTGTGTTGGAAAGAGGATTCTTATATATTTTAAGTTATATGGTTTTTTCTCATGATGAGGTGTTTTGATATGGTTTCCAGGTCATTCTTTGGACAGGAATATTTTTTCTAGTGCAGGACATGATGTGTTTTTCTAAACATTTTGAGTTGTTTTGAAGCATTAGATGGATTATGTGATGCTTGATATCAAATGGAATGTGAAGAGGGATGAATTTGGAATCCAATGAATCCATTTATAAGTATTTAATGTTCCTATAAATTTTTTTATGAGCTGATCTTTGGAAACAACTTTTTTGGGCAGGTTGATTTGGTGAAGACAAAAGTGGTTGTGGTTTGAGAAGGTGATTGTTTCAAGGATTATAAATTGCTTAGAAGTGTTATAAAGGTTATTAAATTTCCATTAAGTGGTTACATGGAATTTTTTGGTTTAAGTTATAAGTTATTTTTTGGTGGCACAATGAAGTTTCTAGGGTGCTGAAGGGTGTAGGAAACAACAATTTTGAGAAATACAAAGAGTATTGGGCCCATTAAATGAAATAATTTGATTGGTTGAGATAAATTGATGACCATTTATGAATTTAAATGATATTTTAATCATGTTTAATTATTTATGGGTCATGAATAAGTATGGTTTTGATGTAAGGAATTTTTATCTTTGTGCCCATGGGGTTTTGAGCCATTTTTGGCACATGTAATGAGGTTTTTATCTAGGCTGACCTACTTGGGTCACTTGTGACTGCAATAGTTTAAAATTTTGGATATTTTTTATGATGTATGGTTGAAAAATGAGGGAAAATGTTTGTGTTTGAATTTGAAATCAAGAGGAGCTTATAAAAGCATTATTTTGGGTGCTTTTGCAAGCTAGTTGTGTGTGTGCAAGGTGTGCGACCTAGGTGAGTGAAAGTTTTTCAGGTGTATGAGAATGAATTGAGATCAGATAATGTGTGTGATAGGTTGAGGAATATCAGAAATCATGTGTGCAATAGTTTGAAGCATTGAGAATTGAAGAAAGAGATAGATTGTGCAAGTTGAAGACCCAGGGTTTGAGCAAGGGTTTGGAAGAGTTTGGAGTTGAATCTTTGGATCACTATCACTATGGTATTAGCATATTTTAAGTGGTCATACTTCATCAAAATATTGTGTGATGAGTCATATTCATGCAAGTCTCTTGTTGTGTGTAATATCAACAAGGGTTTAGGGGTTGGTGCTCCTTGTGGGGTTAATGCCTCACTAAAGAAATATCTTGTGATGTGTAATATTCACTTGAGTCTTTGTTGTGTGTAATACCAAAAAAAATCAGTGGGTTTTCTTCCCCTTGAGGGTTTCCCACTTACATTTTGTGTTATGGTGTTACTTATCTTGCTCTTGGTTTATTGAATGAATGTTGTTGTACACACATTAATGAATGAATAATTAATTAATGGTTTATGTGAGTGATCTGAAATTGAAGTTAAATTTGTAAGGAATGATTCACCCCCCATATCATTCCATTGTTCTTCCAACAAAGGGTGCCTTAAGGTGCCTTCCGAAAAAGGGGAATGGTTATTCACGTAAACATTATGGGTTAGAGACAATACACAGAGAGAGTTTTGTTATTTGGTCTTGGCCTTAGTTTTCCTTACACTAGGTACCCTTGTCCTCCTAAGTCCCATACATGTTACATTCATGAATTCTTTCTTGCATTTAATCATTCAACATTTTTTTCACCCACATTCATAATCTACGACACCTTTCTTTTTCTTTCCATGACACCTTACCTCTTTTCAAAATCTATGGCCGACACCATTTCCCGTGGGTGATTGTGTCAGTATTTTATTTTTAATGGCTGATTCCATCACCTGAAGGTGATGGTGTCCTATATACACCCTCACCTCATATGAAATTCATAAGAAAATGAAGCAATAACGTTCGAACTACCATTAGCCCTACTATTTTTCGCCAACTTCACATCTACTCACCTAGCTCTTGGTTCATCTTGCATCTTGCTTAGATTGGATTAGAAAATATTATTCCTGGATTATTTGTTGCACTATTAGGTCATCATATAGTGAGTCTAGGATAGGAATGATCTTCCCCTACCCCACCAAATAACGACTCTATCTCTCTGCGTGTTGTTTCTCAGAAGAGATAGATGCATCAGTGACCACCCTACAGGTACAAGGTGAGTTCTCTAACCACCTCTTGTCATTTTACATAGGTAAGTTTATATAATTCCTCATTTTTCTATGTTAGCTTAGTGTTTTCATGCAAATATGTAACATGAAAAATTTAAACTTTCGAGCATGACAATTAGGCCCAAATTTGAATATTTTTCTCATAATTCTTCCCGAAACCCTCTCATGGTCATTTTGTCTATTGTTTCATGCTCACCCCGAAATTTAAGGTAATAAAATTGTGTTGAATAATATTGTGCAGGTTTATGAAGCAGAATGTCAAGCTCATTCAACTCATTAAGTGAAGTGCTTCCAAAGGCTAGTTTCTTGGTAGGCCTAGAAAGGCTAATTCTAGCCATTTTAGGGAAGGTGTGCACTCTTTGAGAAGGATATGAAATACCACACTCATCTGGAGGTGGTATTGAAGAATAAAAAAACATTTTGGAATTGATTTAGGAATATTTAGGGAAGTTTTGGAGGTTTAGGGAAATTTTTTACAATATTGGGTTTTTTAGGTGTGAGGAGGATCCAGTCAAAATCGGTACCTGAACGTCTGTAGAGGATTCAGGGAGTTCCATAATGAATTGGAAAACAAACAATAGTCATTGGAAATATTAAAGATTCTTATACATGATGGAATCATAAAATATTTCACAACACCTGATGAATTCTCATGGAAGCTCAGTTTTGGCAAACACACCCTGTTGTCTCGAAGAAAAGGGGCCAATTTTTTATGATTTAAGAAGAATTGGAATTTGAAACATATTCAATTGTTATTTAAATGATACTTGGAGTTAAAATAATATAAGTTTTCAAATGAAAAATCCTTCTGGAGCTCTGTGAATCGTCTCTTTGAGTTGTCTCTCTTATAAGTATGCTTCCCGTAGTTAGTCAAATTTCCAAGTGGACACATGTCACCTCCAGGCCTGTCAGTGCTAAAGTTAAACATGCTAAACTCTACCTCCGAGGATTGCATCACATCCTGACACATGGAAACATATCCTTAGCTCATATTCACCTAGGCACTTTATTTACCTTTATTGTATTTATCCTCACCCACTTATGTGTGTGGATTTTATTTTATTTTATTTAGATATAAGGAGATATTATCTAGTTGTTAGGTATAGTTCTTTCCTTGATCTATGGTATTGACTAGATCCTTGATGTCTAGTTCTCTCCTAAATCTATGGTATTTAATAGTTCTTTGATGGCTAGTTATTTCCTTGATTTATGGCTTGATATATGACCTTGACTGGTTCTTAGATTTTTATTCCTTGCCTATTTAAGCAAGGCCCATTCTCAATGTATTGCATTGAGTTCCATAATAATATATTATATTGTTTCTCATTTGTTTGCAAAGGTTTTATGTAAAGTTATTTTGGAAAATTGATTTCATATCATTTATCATGGTGTTTGATTAGCATCTATGTTCTTAGCTTGGTACGATTTGGTTATCGTTCCTTTCAACCAACCTTCAGGCCTGTCAGTGCTAAAGTTAAACATGCTAAACTCTACCTCCTAGGATTGCATCACATCTTGACACGTGGAAACATATCCTTAGGGCACATTTTTATGTCCCTATTATCCCTATTACAAAGGAGATATAGGGGACATAAAATTTTTCTCTAATGTAGCCCATCTTGAGGTTCCTCATGCACCCAAATTTTAGCTCCTAGGTGCTCTATGTTGTTTTCCTCTATCTCCCTCTCATTCCACCACACTGCACCACTTGTGACCATCTCCTTGAGGAAAAATTTTTCACACATATTTTCCCCATTACTAAGAGGATAGAAAAATGTTCCCCATTCAAGAAATTGCAAACCTTAACTTTTCCATAGTTTCTTCCAGCTCTTCTATGATCAAAATTAACTGCTGGGTGAGTGTCAAAACTCAAAATTACTAACTGCTAAGTTTTTTCTCACCAAGTTTGACCAATAATCCATTTTTGAAGATATAAAACCTAAAAAAACATTATATCACAGTAACTATGCTGCCAAATATAGCTCTAGATCAACCAAAAATGTGAAAATGAAGTTTTTTCCATGACTCTCCACCCAGAAAGTTGATTGCACCAAGTGTTTGGACTGATTTCTTTCCTCCCAAGATCGCTATTTCCAATTAGATAATTTTTATTGTTGTCAAATATTCAAGTATCCATTAATTTCTGTCATGACATAGAATCAAAAGGACATCGAGGCCCCTCTTCACTTCCCGAGGATTCGACAGGTGAAATCACCTGAAAATTGGAGAAATCGATCCCTGAAAAATATAGTTTCGTGTGAGCTATTTTTCATGCCATGAAGTCCATATTTTTCATAGATATTGAGGAATAAATTTTTCATTAACATTATTCCCTCATTGAATAGTTTTTTAATTCCCTGAATATTTTACAAGCGAAATCATCCAAAAATTGGAGTGAAGGATCTTCGAAAAATCTAGTTTTATTTGAATCACTTTTCACATGATGAAGTTGTTGATTTTTCGAGATATGGAGGACTAATTTTTTCTCATTATTCTTCCTCATTTGATGAAAAATTCATTTTCTTGCTTGTTCAGACCAAGGAATAATCCAAATTTTGGAGTTGATAATCTTGGAATAAAACCCAGAATTTTAAGGCCTTTTTCATTATAGTCTAACACCCGCAGTGTACTCACTAAAAATAACACGTGTCCATGGAGAGGCATGAATAAAAATATTAAGTGGTAAAATAATATGAATTATCGATATCTGTGGTCCTCCATATAGGAAAGAAGCACGGGTGAATGAAAATAGTGAAAAAATTCCAAAAATAACAGTCCTGGCTAGGACCTGCTAAAAATAGAAAGTCTTAGTTTTTCGTGCATAAAGTTACACTTGGCTCTGTTTTCACTCATCTTATTTATTTTTTCCATCCTCACATGATTTTAATGTTTTCCCATGCTCAAATGATAAATTTCATCCTTTATGGGGATCCTGAGGCATCACCCTGTTTACAATTATGTCAAGGAGCGAGACAAAACATAACAAGGCACATCAAGAGAAATTCAGGGACATTCTACAATCTAAAAAGGATCAAAGACTCCATTTATATCCAAGATAAGGAATCATCAATTATTGAAGCCATCATCCTATCTCCTAGATGAGCTATTTGCGTTGAGATAAATGAGTTGGGTGAGTTGGGTGAGGTGGTTGAGTTGAGGTGGGTGAATTGGATGAGTCAAGTGAGATAGTCAAGAGATCATCATTTTTCTATAAGGAGACACATGAAAATTGAGAACAAGAAACCATCATGGCTTTAGTTGACAAAATTTTCCTAACAATGTTCTTACACACTCAATCAAGTACTTGGCAGTGTGGTCAGTAATCAAGGGGTTCAAGCATCATGGAGTTGGTTTGTGATCATCAATGTCAATTGTGAAATCCTAAGGAGAAAGAGAGTGATCCTCACTCTCATTGTGAGATCAAGAGCAATAATCATAAGTAATTATCACAAAAATGTTTCTAAAAATTCAATTGGTAGTCTGAAGTGTCTGTGCATCTTGTAAAAGAAGGAGATTACGATCACCATGCCTCAAATTAGAAATATATTCATCAATAGCAGATCAATCAATCCCTTTCCCTTATCCTCTTCTCCCCCCTTTTCTAATTCTTCATTGTACACAATCATGGTATTTTTTCCTATTTACTTAAGTGAGAATATTTGTAAAATGTAAAATTACTCTCTCAAATTATATGAGGGGTACTTAATTTATTTCTTCTAATGGAAGTTGAAAAGTCACAAGTAGAACAAGAACTTAAAAGGTCATGTGGGAGGTAGATGAGAAGATAATTCACAAGTCTATAAATTGGAATGTATTATGCATTACAAAGTATCTTTAAAATTCACTCTTCTCTATGTAGAAATTGTGGATTATTGTAGATTGTGAATATATGCATCACCACTATGCAAGAAATAAAAGCTGCATTTCTTTCATTTCCTATACTTATGTTTTCCTCTATTTTCTCTCTATTCTGCAACATTGAAAGCATAATGATCTTGAATAACTAAGAATGAACTTGGTGTCCTTTATTGATGAACCTGAAAAAATATGTGTTTGTGGTTTGTTGTTTTGGAAGCATAATGGATTGAGGGGGTGAATTAGTCCTACAAAAATTTCATTTCACTTTCCATTACATACAATCATCATTCAAACCCTTCATTTAATTAACCATAAACCATATGAGCTTATTATGTGAGCATTAAACATTCACAAGTACATGTAATAAGGGAGAGAACACATAGACACCAAATGTAAGTGGGAAACCCTCAAAGGGAATAAAAACCACTGAAAACCATTTCTTATATTACTCAAAGCAAAGACTTGCAAGAATATTACACATCCTACAAGATTTGTTTAGTGAGGCACCAACCCCACAAGGAACACCAACCCCTAAACCTTAGCTGATATAACACACAAAAAATTACTTCTATGAATATGAATAATCATAAAATATTTTAAAAAAGAGTGACCACTAAAAATATTCTGATCTTATAGTTGTTTGTGATCCAAGTTCAGCTCACACACACATCAAACCCTCATCCAAACTAGCTCTTTCCAAACTCGCTCAATATCTCTCCTTCAAGGGTTGACATGTATCAAATTTACTTTCATATCTTGTCTTCAAAATTCTTCAGTTATTTATAGGTATTATTAGCTCTTCTCTTAACCCCTTAACGCTCTACTTTAACCCCATTTAGGTTGCACTTTTCTCCCTTGTCTCAACTAGTCACAAATGACCAAATAGACACACTTATATACACAACTCAAGATCATAACACCTCCTAGGTCGGACCTAACCAAGTATTTCGGTCACCTCAACATAAAAATGGATTAATAGAATCATATAAAACATCATAAAGGACCCAAGTAGGTCAGTATGGGTCAATACACCTCCAACAAGCACTAAGATGCTCACACAGTCTTAAAATACACTCACTAAGTACTAGCGAATGAATCATGATCTCCAAAAGCATCAATTTTTTTTTTCATGGATCAATAATATCCACATGCGTCCTTAAAATTTCCTTAACATCACCAATAATCACTAAAACATGCATCTCCATCATCAAGCACTCCAAGGAGCAAACAAACCCTACTAGGTACTCAATGCCTCAAAATTTAGTCCTGAAGAATGACCAACTTGACATAACAAATATCATCATCAAGGATCAAGTCATATAACATTGGAAATATATATGATTATAATTTCCATAAAAACTCACTTTTTCATCCAAATCCAAGTGGAAGACCTCTAAACAACTCAAACTCTGTAATTGCTCCGATCTAGCTTCAAGACCCCAAAAACAAGTCTTCAAAACTGAGCTAGTTAAACCATAATTATTTTTATTGAGATACAAAAAATATACCATTAGAAAGGTATTTTATTATACTTTCCATAACAACTTAATTTATATTCCAACTCATAGTGGAAGGGCTTAAACCAATCCAATCTCTAAAACTTCTCTTTGAAACTCTAAGGACTCAAGAACCAGTCTTGAGAGAAACATGAAAAAATACATCCAAATCAACTTCTGAGTTCAGATACCACCTAGAACACATCAAGTACACTTTTAACAACATGTAAAACCACTAACATAAATATTTCTCATTGGATAAATCTTACCTAACACACTTGTTTTCAATCACCTTCTCAAGTAAGCCAACAAAGGACTTTCTAGGCCAATATGTATTTAGCTAAAAATCACTTCACCAGATCAAACAAAACACTTAAAAATATCATATTAGGTGTCTAAAAATTTTCCATTACCAAAAACATCAGATCCATCCAGAAATTGCATCAAACTCACCTCAAACCAAAAGACTATCATTTTAGCCCTTAAGGCCAAAATTGGTAGGTTGACTTTGAGCACCGATATCTTCCATTTTCTCCACTGTACCTACCTAAAAATTTTCATGGCAATTTATATAATCTCCCAAGGATTATTTAACAATTTTTTTCAACCTACAAATTCCATCTCAATCTATGAAAATGCAAAAACCCAAAAAACTAGGGGCTTTCTCTCTCTTCTAAAAAAATTTGGAACACCAAACCCCCACCAAAATGATCATGGAGGAATCCTATTCAACCCTAATGCATAAATTTTTCAATTCAATAAATTATGGATACCATATAATATAAATCTTTCGAAGTCACTTTACTGCTAGGGTTTTAAGAGGGTTTTGAACCAACTTATCTTCTTAACAGTTCGTTCATAAAAGCCTGACAATGAAACTTTCTCATTATTTTTAATAAAACTTATTAGTTCCATGTAAAATCAACCCCCAAAACCTTTGGATCCCATTCAAAGTGTGTGAAAGTATGTGAGCATATGAAGTTTCCAATTCGAGCTAGTTTTTACTTCTCCAAAACCAGGTTTTACCAAAAATGATGTATCTTGCAATTCCTTCAACATTTTGACATAAACATTTTCATGCAAAATCATCTAATTGACCAAAATCACCATCTATGTCAAATATTCCTAGAACTCTCAAACTACAATTACTTACATGTGTCTTCCTAACTTGTCTTCACCTTCTTGCTTCCCAAGCACCTTGAAACAAAACCAAACCTCTGAGAACTGATATGAAACTCAACATACACATACTATACCACATCACCATGCTCCAACATTACTGATCAACTCCAAAAATTCATACCTCCAACTCATTTTGCATGTTTTAGGACTAGGAATAGACCTAAAAAGACCACTTCTCACCATGAAAAACCATGAACTTCCATGGAGAACATATGCAAAAAATTAAACACAATTGACACACCATATGGAAATTTCTTGAACTCATGAAACCCTTAAGCCACCTTAAGCGGACTCATACTTATGGCCATGCTAGATAACAACAAAAGACTTCACCAAAAACATGCACTCCCAACCAAACTTCATGATAGACCTTGGATAACACCTCATGGAGACTTATATGACACCTCAACATCCTTTTCCATCAAAGGCATTGTCGTCACCAAATCACCACACCTCCCGAATGGCCTGGGAATGAATCATGACATTCGGTGTGATTGGGACACATGGGATCACCTCTAAAGCTGTGGGACTTGGGCTAGAGGTGAACCTCCGGAGAAGGCCGGATTCCTCTTCCTAAACTAAACACAACACTACTTCTAATGCAAGATAAAAGGGCTATCTAGTCCTATGCTAACATTTCATGGGATTAGGGAAAGATATTTGCAAAGAAATAAAACCTATACTAGAAGTGGTGATGCACTGAATTAAGGAATGTTTAACATTTAGAAGGGTTAATGTGGGAGATATGCTTGCATTACTGACCACCTTCACCTATCGCAATTAGAAAGGATATAAAATACCACAAACCAAGGCAGACGTTCCTTTGTTAAACTCGAGTGTACATAAGGGTAGATCCAATTAGATACAACATAATTAATTTATCAAAAGTAAACCACACATGCATATAACAACATCTATTTCTGCGAATAGGGACAGTAATGATATAAAAATTAATGCAGAGGGAAAATGAAGTCTTCACAAATGGCATAAAATATAGTAGTATTATTCCTTCACAGTATGAAATAGACAACCTGAAATAAAGGTAAGTTAATCACTATCACTAAGGAATGATAAATTCACAAAGTAAACGCTAATTAACATCAACACAATAAATCAGATTTTTAACAACAAGGTGCAAATATGAATATAATAAAAAGGTTTCTTGGAATCTTAGAATCACTCTTCCAAGCTTGAAGAGCAACTCCTCTCACAATAATCTCCCAAAAAATAATCTATCCAAATAATGGAAGCATTCCACTATTTATAAGTTCATAGGCTAAGCCATTACAGTTGGGCCCTTAACTAACATTTAACTAAAAATAGAAATGTCATTAATATTAAGGGAATAGGCTCCCATAAAAATAGTAAAATTTGTTGAAAGGGTTTGACTTAGTCAACCCTACAACTTTGACCGATCCTAGAGCTTGAACCTGTCCTTTCATGGCCACTCATCTTTGGCTTGATTCATCTGCATCTCCTTTACCTGCAAGTTTCTTCTTTCCTTCCTCCCACACAACCATTCGGTGTTTGTACTCAAAGAAACGCTTGATAAACCCCTAAGTTTCTTCATCTCCAGACCCACATGCATAGTGATTCACTATGTCTGCTATCTCAATATCTTTTATGATCTTGGCTGGCAACCTTCGAAGTTTATTTGTAAATTTCTTTAGTCTCCCTATGAAATTTTGACATAAGACTAGTCAGTCAATGGAGTCACTATTGAAATTCTTGGTGACCTCATCATCATGCTTCACCAAATATTTGAAATTTTCCTTAAACCTGATCCTCAGGAAGAGCATCGATATTTTCATTGAAGAATTTGTAATTGGCGTTGTCAAATTCCTCTCAGATGTCATTCAGGGCATTTGTAATCTCTACTCGTTTCTCCTCCAATTTCTTAATCAGATCTTGTAATAATTGACACTAGAATTCCAAGGCCTTTTGATATTCAAATAATTTAGAGGCATCATCAATCACCTCTTCCTAAAGAAGAAAGTTAGAATCCTTTTCTCTAATGTCACTCCATTTTTCCAAAGTTAAATGTAAATTATTATTATCCTCAGAGAAGGATTCATCCATCTTAGAAATGGTGGTTTTTGTAACCTGCAAATCATTATATATTTCAATTACTTCCTTGATCAAAGGATTAGCTTCCTGCAAAATTCTCTCCATCCATCCACTCACTGATCTCCCTTTCTGGCCTAGCTTCTCGAGCTAATGATAAGAAATATCATCGATTGTAGATGAAATTTTCATATCCGTAGTAGTTGAGACTTCAGTGGATGGAGTGGGTTGGGTTACTTTACGCAACAGTGTAGTGAGCCACTCGAACTTGGCCTTGAGCTCATCCTTGTTGGCTTTGTTTATGTCATATTTCTCTAAATGGGCTCCAAGAGCAGTGTGTACATCTTGCTTGGCTCCTTCATGAGTAGCATTCCCAAATGAGAATTTTGATATCTGGTAATCTTCTGCTGTGATTGTTTCTTTAGGTTTTCCCCTCAACAGGGGTTGCCACCTCTATCACACATTCTCTAGATGAATTAACCATCAGACTTGATACTGTTCTCAATCTCTTGGCCTGTCTCTTGGGCATGGACTATAATATGCTAAGATCTATAAAATTCATTGTGCGAGGACTTTTTAAAACCATTGGTCTGACACATAGCTTCCTTTCGGGTAGGTTAAATGGTTAACATTTTTGGTGATCTCCAGGGATTGCTTGCCTACTAAGCTTTCAGACCATTAGCCTTAAGAAAAACATTGAGCAAAGGAGTCTAAAAATCCAAAACCAAAACAAAAAACACACAAGAAAAAGGAAAGAAAAAAAAAACAATGTGCAAAGCACTTGAAGGAAAAGATAGAACAATGTATAGGGTGGAACATCCTCAAAAGAAATCTTTGAGGTGTATCCCATTCACATGAATGGGAAATTCTTCTCCATTGAGTTTGGAGAGGAAAAAATGAATTCACCTCTTTACACCTTGTAATAACATAGGGGCCCACTCTAGAGAGCATCGAACTTGGTGTGCTTGCCAGGTTTGGCACGATCTTCATCCCATTTTGGAACCCAATCCCTTTCCTTGAAAAATTTATCAGAGGCTTTCCTGTCAAAGTATTTCTTAACTTGAGCCTGATGTTCTGTCAACGTATTCATGATAGTGTTTTGAATCTCCTCTAGCTCCATGAGTTCAGAAAACCTCATTGTTAAGGATTCATCTTCCATAACTTCAAGCCGATAAGCCAAGTCCAGGGAAGACATTTCCAAGGAAAGTGGAAGTTTCACTTCCCTTCCATATACAAGCATGAAAGGAGAAACCTCGATGGCCTTTTTAGGTGTTATTCAATCAGCCCATAGGGAGGTCTTGAGCTATGTATGCTAGGTTCTTCTATTGGCCTCCATTGTGCACTTAATGATTCTTATAAGATTCTTGTTGCTGGATTCAACCAACCCATTTCCCTATGGGTAATAGTTAGACAAAGTCTTGAGGTAAAATCTGTTCTTGATGACCCATTCACTTATCTTCATCCCAAGGAAAGACATAGCATTGTATGAGATAATAGTAAAAGGAACACCAAACCTTATCATCAAACTTTCTAGAAAATCCAAAACAACCTTTTCATTACTTTCTTTTAGGGCTATTGCCTTCGTCTAGCGAGTGAAATAATCTGTTCAGTAAGGACCCATTTATGCCCCTCGTTGGATGGAGGATTAATCATCCCAATGAAATATAATCCCCAATAAATGAAGGGTTGATCCACATGAATAGGGCATAATGGGAGAGCTGTCAACCTCTGTTTACCTGTGAAAAGAGCACACTCTTTACATTTCCTCACCTAGATATGAGAGTCTTTGAACAAGTCTGGCCAATAATAACCGGCTCACATGATCTTGGTGGCAGTTTTTCATGCCAAGTAATGTCCTCCGGATAGGCCATTGTGGAATTCTTCTAATGCGTTGTTCACTTGTTCTGGCCTGATGCAGCGTAGAAGAACACCATTTAGATCCTTTCAGAAGAGAACATTATCTATCACGGCATATAGAATAGACTGCAGAGGGAAATTTCGTCTCTGGAATTTATCTATGTTTGGAGGATATATCCCTGAGAAAAGAACATTCTGCATCTTAATTGACCAATCAATCTGATCATTTCCTTCATCATCATGTAGACGCATGACATCATCCGTATCTTTGGTCTCCATGTCCGCGGCCAGCTACTGACATAATCCTTTTCCCCTGACAAGATTAGTGACCTTGATGTGTAAGTCATACTCCATTACTTTTGTAATCCACCTAGCACGTTTCTCATTCATCTCTTTAATCAACAAAAACTCTTTGACGCCAGGGTGAGAAACCAATTAAATGTATTCTATTGTTGGACAACATATGCCTAAACTTCTTTAAGGCTCAGATGAATGCAAAGACCTATTTTTCGATGAAGGAATATTTGAGTTCGTATTCCTTAAGAGACTGATTGAAAAAGGAAATGGGTTGCTCTATTAGGTCATCATTTTGTTGGGTGATAATTCCTGAAATACTTTCCTAACTTGTGAAAGCGTAGAGAATAAAATCCATGTCAAACTGAGGATTCACCAACGTAGGAGCTTGGGAGATAGCTATCTTGATGGCTTTGAAGATTTCTCTTCCCTCCTTCGTCCATGAAAATGGGATATTCTTTTTAAGAATGGCCATCAACGGTTTTTCCAAACTTGCAAACTGAGGAATAAATCTTTGAAAAAAATTTATAGTTCCTAAAAAACTCTGGAGAGCCTTTTTTATGACTTAGGAGGGATAAGGACATAATGGGCTGAATCCTAGCTGGGTCGATAGAAAACCCTGCTGCTGAAACAATATGTCCCAAAAAATTTCCTTCCTACACTGTACAAATGGACTTCTTTGAGTTCAGTGAGACACAAAATTCCCTACACCTTCGAAAACTTTCCTGAAATGGGTGATATGATCCTCAGCATGTTTGGAGTAGACAGTGATGTCATTAAGGTAAACCAAGATCATATCATTGATGAGTCCCTTAAATGCCATATCCATGGCTCTCTTAAAGGTGGCCCCCACATTAGATAATCCAAAAGGCATCTTGTTGTAAGCATACGTGCCCCATTTGGTGGTGAAAGCCATCTTAAATTGATCAGATTATTGAACTAGAATATGATTGTATCCTGAATATCCATCAAGCAAGGAAAATATTTGAGCCCCTGCCACTATTTGGAGGATTTTTTTCCATTGAGGGGAGAGGGTAGTGGTCCTTTAAAGAAGCACAGTTCAGGTCCCTGAAATCTACACACATCCAAATTTCACCATTCTTTTTCCTTACGAGTACTAAATTAGCTACCCACAAAGAATGCTTGATAGGAAAAATTATACAGGCCTTGATACGCTTGGTTAGCTCTTTCTGCATCAGTGGTTTGATTTTGGGATTAATTGGCCTCTGATTTTGATGAGCTGGTTTAGAGTTTGGATCTAGTTCAATAGTATGTTGAGCTAAGTCGAGATCGAAACCATGCAAGTCCTTGTAGCTCCATGTGAAAATATCATGGTATTCCTAACATAATCCGATGAAAGCCTCTTTCTTCTTAGTAGTGCATACCTTAAAAAATTTCAAGATCTTTTCACTTGCCACCTCAACCTCTTCGAAATATTCCTCTTTGACCACCAAATTGGTGCTCTGCTTAGCTTGATCATCTGAATTGAAAATGGATTCCAATGTAACCAGGCCTTTTGGCAGCTTGTTTCCCTTCAGCTGTATAATTTTATCACACTAAGAGTTTTGGAGTTTATCCTGATGTTTGGCAGTGAATTATGCTTCTTGTTGCAGTAAGAGAACAATCTATTGATTGCTATCAAACACCTTCCAACTACTCACATTATCTAGTACCACAGGACAAACCACCATTTTGATTGTCTACTGCCCTTCTTTCATGATGTCCATTGGTACATAGTATTGAGAACAAATAGTAAGCCAACCTATTAGCATCTTGATTTTGTTTCATGTTGATTGCATGAATTCTGAAAGCTTCAAAATATTCTATTGAATCCTAGACTCGATTTTTATATGGCCGTAGAAGATCATTTTTTGATGCACTACGGGCTATAACTTAGTACACAACCAATTCCTTATCACCAAAGACAGTCAAGGTGTGGATTCCTCTTCATTGGGCTAACTGAATTCCTTGTATAAGAGATTCATATTCAGCGACATTATTAGTGCAACTGAACTGCAACCGAAAGGAAGAGAAATATTTGTTTCCTTTTGGAGATACCAACATAACCCCTGCACCATATCTGTTTTTACTTTGTGATCCATCAAAGAACATCTACCACAGTCTGTTTGTATCGCTTGATGCCTTAACCAGCTGAGGTACGATGGCATCTTATTCATTTGCCAATAAATTAGCATAGGGGTCATACTGATGGTCTATACTCACTTCATCGAGAATCGTATCCAGAACCTCTTCGATGAGAGTAGTTGGCTCATGATTTGCATCCTCATCTTCATGATAAAAAATGGATAATTACTATCTATGGGTTTGGATATGTAAGGTTCCACGTGATTATGATAGATTGGTTTTGCCCTTATAGTTACCTTAGTCCCATATTGGGTCCGCAAGATCATATGCGACCAGTTTGATGACAAATGACCCCCCATCTTTGCAGTGAAATCCTGTGATAAGAAAATGGTGAAGAGGGGAGGGAGATTAATGAAAAATATGTCCTATGTGAATGTCAAACTAGGACATGCATGGATAGTAAGTTGAAGCCCCTTAATGACCCCCACAGTTTGGACTGTAGTACCATCTAGCTAAATAAACCCTCTCAAAATTGGATTATATGGAAAATTTAGTACATATGCAACATACTTAGGCATCACAGAACTATTGGCTCTAGAATCAATCACACAATTGTGCACCAATTGGTCACCAATAATCAATGAGATATATAATGGTGGAGGCTTGTTGGTAGCATGTATTTTTGTCTCGGGTTGGCATAAGCTGGTAGCCACTGCTACTTCTTGTCCTAATGATCTGTTAGTAGTGCCAAATCTATTCAAAGCCTCTCGTATCAAGTTCCTTTGAGAAGGAATCGAGAGTGCATCCCACATTATGATGCTCAAATTGGTCTCCCCAGTGTAAAATGGTAAACTTTTCAAGGCATCTGCCAGTATGGTGTCTCTTTATGCTAAAAACAAAGGACTACTGGCATTGAAAGGAGGACAAGTATTGGTTGTCATGACGTTCAAAATCTGGTTGTGTCTTGGTGGGAGAAAATGTCCTTCAAGAGGAGTTGAATGCCCTCAAAGAGGTAAAGTGGCAAATGATGATACTAAAAGGTTTCTTCCCCTTCTTTTTGGGGGAGACAAAGAAAGCTTTGTATGATTATAATTGTTCCACCTTGAGGAAGCTCTCATGTGAATTCTTCGTATAAGTTGATGTATTGAACTTTCAAATCTAGAGAGATGGAGTCACTAGGTACTTTGTGTCAATGGAATGAGAAGAGAAGTACCAAAATTATCCCACTGGGCGTGTCAAAAAATGTTGTCACCAAATCACTGCACCCCCCGAATGGCCTGGGAATGAATCATGACATTCAGTGTGATTGGGACACATGGGATCACCTCTCAAGTTGTGGGACTTGGGCTCGAGGTGAAACTCTGGAGAAGGCCGGCTTCCTCTTCCTAAACTAAACAAAAAAATACTTCTAATGCAAGATAAAAGGGTTATCTAGTCCTATGCTAACATTTTATGGGATTGGGGAAAGAGATTTGCAAGGAAATAAAACCTATACTAGAAGTGGTGATGCACCAAATTAAGGAATGTTTAACATCTGGAAGGGTTAATGTGGGAGGTATGCTTGCATCTCCAACCACCTTCACCTATCACAATTAGAAAGGATATAAAATACCACAAACCAAGATGGATGTTCCTCTGTTAAACTTGAGTGTACATAAGGGTAGATCAAATCAGATACAACACAATTAATTTATCAAAAGTAAACCACACATGCAGATAACAACATCTATTTCTGTGAATAGGGACGATAATGATATAAAAATTAATGCAAAAGGAAAACGAAGTCTTCAAAACTGGCATAAAATATAGTAGTATTATTCCTTCACAGTATGAAATAGACAACCTGAAATAAAGGTAAGTTAATCACTATCGCTAAGGAATGATACATTCAAAAAGTAGACACTAATTAACATTCAACACAATAAATCAAAATTTTAACAGCAAGGTGCAACTCTGAATATAATCAAAAGGTTTCTTGGAATCTTAGAATCACTCTTCCAAGATTAAAGAGAAACTCCTCTCAAAATAATCTCCCAAAAAATAATCTATCCAAATAATGGAAGCATTCCACTATTTATAAGTTCCTAGGCCGAGCCATTACAGTTGGGCCCTTAACTAACATTTAACTAAAAAAAGAAATGTCATTAATATTAAGGGAACAGGCTCCCATAAAAACAACAAATTTGTTGAAAGGGTTTGACTCAGTCGACCCTATAACTTTGACCGATCCTAGAGCTTGAACCTATCCTTTTAAGACTGCTTAGCTTTGGCCTGATTCATCTGCATTTCCTTTACCTGCAAGTTTATGTTATCCTTCCTCCCATACAACCATTCGGTGTCTGTACTCAAAGAAGTACTTGATAACTCCATGAATTTCTTCATCTCCAGACCCACATGCATAGTGATTCACTACGTCTGCTGTCTCGATCTATTTTGTGATCCTGGCTAGAAACCTTCGAATTTTATTTGTAAATTTCTTTAGTCTCCCTATGAAATTTTGACATAAGACTAGTTGGTCAATGGAGTCTCTATTGAAATTCTTGGTGACCTCATTGTCACACTTCACCAAATCTTTGAATTTTTCCTTAATTTGATCCTCAGGAAGAGCATCGATATTTTCATTGAAGAATTTGTAATTGGCGTTGTCAAACTCCTCTAAGATGTCATTCAGGGCATTTGTAATCTCTGCTCATTTCTCCTCCAATTTCTTAATCAGATCTTGTAATACTTGACACCAGAATTCCATGGCCTTTTGATATTCAAATAATTTAGAGGCATCATCAATCACCTCTTCCTGAAGAAGCAAGTCAAAATCCACTTCTCTAATGTCACTCCATGCTTCCAAAGTTAAATTTAAATTATTATTATCCTCAGAGAAGGATTCGTCCATCTTGTAAATGGTGGTTTTTACAACATGCAAATCACTATATATCTCAACTACTTCCTTGATCAAAGGGTTAGCTTCATGCAGAATTCTCTCCATCCATCCACTCACTGATCTCCCTTTCTGTCTTAGCTTCTCGAGCTCATGATAAGAAATATCATCGATTGTAGATGAAATTTTCATAGCCGTAGTAGTTGAGACTTCAGTGGATGGAGTTGGTTGGGTTACTTTACGCAAAAATGTAGTGAGATACTCGACCTTGGCCTTGAGCTCATATTTTGTGGCTTTGTCTATGTCATATTTCTCCAAATGGGCTCCAAGAGCAGTGTGTACATCTTTCTTGGATCCTTCATGAGTAGCCTTCCCAAATGAGAATTTTGATATCCGGTAATCTTCTGCTGTGATTTTTTCTTTAGTTTTCCCCTCAACGGAGGTGGCCACCTCTATCACATGCTCTCTAGATGAATTAACCATCAGACTTGATATTGTTCTCAATCTCTTGGTCTGTCTCTTGGGCATGGACTCCAATATGTTGAGATCTATAACATCCCCTAGAGTAACCTTTTTCTTTTCCTTGGGAGTTTGTCTAAACAACCATTCTTGTATGGCTAGAGCCGACGAAGATGGAGTGGTAGATCCAATACCTGAAACATCAGTTAGAGAAAGATCACTAGAAATACCAGCTAGTATTTGAGAAGAGGTAGCAATGATGGAAGGCGTGGATGTAAGGACAACCATAGGAATTGAAAAAGCAATACTAGGGGTTGTGATTGAGGAAAATGGAAGTGTTAAAGGAAATGAAGAGGAAATGGGTGACCTAATATTTTCCCCAGCTGATAGAACTGGAAGTGACAAGAATACTTGGGCCATAGAAAGGGATGGGAAAGAATAAATGATGGTGGAAGTGGAAATAACTAATATTGGAAGTGATAATTGAGGAAGGAGAAGATGTGATGGATCCTGGTCGATACTAGGAGAGTCATTGAATTCAACCACTTTTGTCACAGTTACTGCAGGTGATTTAATCTTGGGAGAAACAAACTTGGAGAGAGATGAGCCACCAATAACAAATGAAATATTCTTTGGAATTTTTGGAGCCTTTTGAGTTGACCTCTTTCCCTTAGTGGGTGTTGGTTTGTTTATTGATGGTATAGCCCTTGTATTTGTAGGTTGATTTTCCCCTTTGGGTGAGATTCCCAAGGTGTTCATCAAACTTAAAGTCCTCTTTAAAATGGGTCCCGCCCTCTCCTTGGTATTACTGTATTATTCTACATACAAATCAATCCATGGCAGAAGTTGATTAACAACATTATCATTTTTGTATGATGAATCCAAAACCTCATCATTGTCTTGCATTTCCTTTGGCACATCAGCCAAACGAAATTGCTGAACTTTGTCAAGGATTAATCTTTCATAATCCCTTTGTGGCACGATGTATTCATCTTGACAATGAATCCAAATATCTTCCAATTGGGGTACATGGGCACTGGACCGACCTATCTCCGCAAACTTACCCCAATGATCAAAATTAGTCCATGGATGAAAGGTCCACATGGTTACCTCAGCCATTTCTGCATCAAATTTTTTTGTCTTGTGAATATTTGGGCAAGAATACCTGCCAATCAAAATAGGGAAATGCATTCCCACTTTGTGACGCTTATTTTGGATTCGATGATAATCCAACAACTACCGAACTAATTCTAGTAGAATCCATTTGTCAGTGGGACACCTTGGAAATTTTCTTGGGGCACCTATGAAACCTGGAATCTGAATGTAGGTGAATGTAGGAAACTAGAAGTAGATTGCTTCCCATCATCACACTTCTTGGAAAGCCTCATCGAAAATCCTCCAGTTGTATAGTTCTTTGTCAAAACGATGGAGGATGAAAATGAAGAAAACATCGTTGACTCTTCGGAAATGCCTGCTTCCTTCATCCAGAGTGAGTTGGGGATAAAATTCATATATTTCAGAGGTGCTGCAAACACCATTGGTATTCAAACCCACAAAATCTCCCATAGCAGCAGACGTATATACTAGGAAATATGTCATGTAGAAGGTCTTTATTTCTGACACTCTACCCAATTGATAGCGAATGGTGCTCTAATATGCTCCCCCCATCGGATAAACTCATCGTTATTCTTGATAGTTGCGATGTAAAAAACATCCATTCCTGGAATTCCTTCGTAGAAGGAAGACCTAAAACTCTACTTCACAACACAATAAGATCGTTGACTTCCTGAATAAAATCCGATCGATGCATAGTTTTGGGTAATTTGGCAAAATTCTTAGCTAGATAGGATTTCATCATAATCTTTGAGCATACTTCCTCTTTCTTATACCAATGTTCCACTGTTGTTTCTGGTGAAATTGTGGCATAATCTTGAACATCAGGAAGTTTAAGCAGATCCTCAAATAAATATAGGTCCAAACGGATTACCACCTTATCATCACTATCCTTAATTAACATGGAGTCTTCATGAAAGTGGGTTGCTATAGCTAAAATAAATTTTGGGCAATGCATAGATGCGGTAAAACTGGCGGCAAGGGCAAGCCCACTTTCTTAGATGGCCTGCATCCATTGTTTCTTGTTCGGAGCCTTTAATATTTCTCAGAAATTGAGAAGATCAATTTGTCCTAGATAAGTGTGCCCAATATTTCCTAAGTCGAAGGACAGGCAGGATTGGGGGGCAACCCAAAGAAATGAGTATTTCATCTTCTCTTTTCCCTTTGAAGTGGAAGCAGACATCAAACCCTATGTTTCAGAAGCTGAAGTTGTAAAAATTCTGAAAATATGGAAGGAAACCTCTGAAATTTTGAAACCAAAAGTTCCGAAGGAAAAATCTGAAACCAATTTTTTCAAAAAGAAATTTTCTGAAAGATTTTCCCGTAGCCAGAGGTTCCAAAAACCAGAAAGCAAAAGAACTCTAAAATTTTGAACTGAAAAATTTCTTAAAGAAATTTCTGAAACTTAGATCTCCAAAGAAAAATTCCCGAACAAATTTCCCGCTTAATTAACTTCTAAAGGAATTCACCGAAATAATTCTCCAAACGAGTCTCTTTGAACAAGTCTGAGGAATTTGCAGAACAATGTTAAATCACAAAATCTGAAACACAAGAAATGAAAAGAAGTATGGGAGGCCTAAGAGGATCCTTTGAACAACTTTGAATACCTAGAGAAAACTCAAAAAGTGAAACATGGTGAACCAAAGGAGTGACGTCATAAAAACATAGAGGGAAACCAAAAGGAAAACCAAAATGAGAAGGAAACAAAGGAAAAAGACCTAAAACCAAAAGAATTAAAAAAAAAACCATACCTTGAAAAATATGTTGCAAAGTACAAGAATGGAATGTCAGAGAAAATGTGTCAAGTAAAAAGGGCAACTAAAAATCCGAGCTTAAATAGAAATCCTAATATTAATGGTAAAAATCTGATTCATATAGAGGTGGGTCAAAATTAATTGCATGCAGAATCTCCGAAACCTGAAAGCCCGAAATTTCAAAAATTTAGGATTTCAGACTTTGGAAATTGGGAAGCAAAAAGATGAATTGGCGATGGAAAAATCTGAAACCTGAAAACCCAAAAGTCTGAAAATTCAGGCTTTTAGACATTCAGATTGTGGAAAATTTCAAGTGAAAATCCTAAAAATGACTCAAATAACTCCAAAACCCTTAAAACTTGAAAACTTGAATTTCAGGTTTTCAGACATTCAGACTGCGGAAAATTTCAAGTGAAAATCCTTAAAACGACTCGGAGAACTCTGAAAACCTGAAAACCCAAATTTCAAGTTTTCAGACATTCAGACTTAGGAAGTCTGAGAGGGATTTAAACAAAAAGGGGCCAAAAGTCCCGAAACCCGAAAGACTGAAATTTTGAAAATTTAGACTTTCAAAATTTCAGACTTCGGAAAATTTCAAGAGTAGTTCCGAATCTGAGCTAAAAAACTATGAAAGAGGAAAATACTCTGAAGTCTGAAAAATTGAAAATTTTAGATTTTGGCCTTAGAAAAAATTCACTGTGTGAGGAATTCTTTAAAAACATTGGTCTGACACATAGCTTCCTTCCAGGTAGGTTAAATGGTTAACAAGCATTAACATCAATGACAAAACTAAGACACAATGGCCAACAATCTCCTCCTTTTTCATTGATGGAAACCACCTTCATAAACATTGATGGCAACCCACAAGACCAAACACCTAAACGAATATTTTCCATGTTTTTCATGCTACTATCCCCTTTGACATCTATGAAAAAGGCTACAATGATGACTAGCCATGGAAAAAGACCACACAAGATAAGACACAATAAAAAAATTGAATGAATTCAAACTTACTTGCTTACACGACTCGACTCCCTAGGCTTGGACTATACTTGCACTTCTTGTATTTTTCAACAACATATGATGATCCATGGACTTGTAATGAGCTTCCACACAACTCCCCCTGAACTGATATCCTCCATATTTTGGATTCAAACATATTTTCCAAAATTCTATAGGTCTTTATAATGCTAAAAACCCAACTATGCTTCAAAACTGGCATCTTCACCTTTAGGACAAAAGTGCCTAACCCAAATTTTTAGTGAAAATTTGACCAACTTCTCCAAGCTTTGATATCAACCCAAGAATGTAAACCATCCTATTGTAGCCCCCCTATCTTCTTCGATGAATTTTCATCTTATTTTGATCATATGAATGTATTTCCTTTGCAAATATGCTTGTAACCATCTAACATCCCACCTTACTAGTCTTTTAATTACCTAATACACCTGGTAAAGGATAATTGACAACTCCTCCTGCTTCAAAGGTCCCTTGTAACTCTATAGGACACTATTTTATTACAAAAATTCATACTAAATTCAATTAAGTTGCACTTGATCCTCTTATACCCAGCGTGCAACATTCCTAGTCTTCCTTTTCAAAGGTTTGAGAGCACTCTAGCTCCTTTTCATCATATTGTAATTATAGAGACCACCCTGATTTTAAATGCACAGACTGTAAAAATGTATACTTACGCTTTAAAAAACTTTGCTAGTTCTTTCAAATACAGACTAAAGAACATACCTTGGTTTATGAATCTTCTTGCACCATTTTCTCAGTCCTCTGATCATATTAACTCAACTGATTGAGCTTATGAAAAGCTCCCCTTGCAAATATATTTACTTATAATCAATAACCCTTCTAATCAGACCTCTCTAAATACCTTTTAACCTATAGAAAAAGCAGTAGAACCACAAAAAAATTATAACCACACAACAAAATAGTAACAAAACTACAACACTGTTGAGTAAGAACACCCTGTAGTATTTCAATCTTACATTTCTTCCATGATAAGAGCAAGAGCACGAGAAAAAAGCACACCTTCACATCCTTGTCAAAATTTGAAGGGTTACACAGATCACCTTATTTTACACCTTCACTCATACTATCTTTAAGAGCCATGGGAGCACTTTGAAACATCTTTCAAAAAGATTAAAGGGACTTCTTAAAGTAATCTCAAGGTAACCAATCAACTTCAAGAGCTACTGATATCTAGGCACATATCACTTTTACTTACATTATCACCTTGAGACATTGATAATCATCCTTTGACACCTATTATTATGCCATTTTAAAACTTGGGTACCATACTCTAAGGCAATAATCAATCACACACATAAAGCATATTGATGACACAAATAAGATTGATACAAATCAAGACCAACAACTTTTTGAGACTCGCTGGTCAGAACTCATGATAACTCACACTGAAAACATACCTTTGGTAAATTTATTGATGACATACCTTTAAAGACCTTTACATAACTCTGCAACCTTTTGAATATTACAAAGTTCAATTGATAAGACATACTAACCTAGATTTTTTAGTTCTTAATAGATTGTACACAAACCTTTGACTTATACTTAGAATTTTCTTGCTTTTAACATTCTTTCAACATTATTGAACCAAAAAAACAAATTATGGTACTTGTATTGACATCTATAGACCCTTCTCATAGAATCAATTTCCAAATAACCTTATCTAAATGCACTGTACAAGATATATGCTTGACAGGCACAACCTTCATGAATGTATACACACCTTATTCATTGCTTGGATAAACAATCAGACTTTTATCAACTTGAAAAATATTTTGATGAGTTGACATAGAATATAATAACCCAATAAATTATATGTAGCTTAGACCATTACACAAACCATGCTTGCAACTTTTGAGACTCATAATTTTCACAACTTGATAAGACTCTTCAACACCATCCTACTCTAGGACATGAAAAACTGACCAAAAGCAAACCACTCATACCTTGATAGGCATGAAAGATATCACAACCAACACCAATGCTTCTTATGTCATATGAATGTATTATAGAAGCCTAAAGAAGACACATAAAGCTCATTAGGTAACTAAAAAATTATACAAGCATTAGATAACCTCAAAGATGAGATCTCTTCACTCTTATTGGATGACCTTTCAGTATTGAAAATTTCATCTACAAAACCTTCATATTCTGATTGAAAACATGTTTGATGTTAATGATGCTCTTTATTCACTTTTTCTTTTGGAACCAATGATAATAGGTCTTCATGAATTGAATTAGGCTTGACAAACTTGATTGCTTCCTTCTTAGTCTTGTCAACACAATTTGGTAACTTGAAGGAGTTTCACTCTCCTTTAGTTGTAATTGTTTCATTCTCCTTCACATCCTCTACCCTTTTATCCTTGTCAACATTAGAAAACACTTAACCTTGACTGATACATGAATTTGAATTCTGCATAACAACACTTTGATCCTCATTCTCAATGATGTATTTGACAAATTTAGAGTATTCTTTCTTTACCTCAAGCTTAGAGACATTCTTCTTACATGTAAGTCTTAGACTTATACATAAGACTATTTTTTCTCTTGAATACTCTTCCATTTTTTTGAGTAGGATATTGAAACATGTTACTGAGCTTTGTAGGTCCATTTTGATGACAAAACCTAGCAACATGAGCAAACTGATTGCAATTATAGTACACCACCTCATACTTACCTTCATTTCTTGGTCAAGAAGACTCTTGATAGAAAATTTTGGCAATATGGCCCTTCTTGTGATAATTGTAGCATGTGATATATTTCTTTCTCTTTGACTAATATGAACTAAGATTCCAACCCAGTCTCCTGCCTTATAACCATGTTAACAACAACCATAACATTGACCATTGAAAGCACTTCCATGATGCCATGAATACTCATTCCTTAAGGGATTATTCTTGCAATCTCTAGCTCTATGACCAAAACCATTAGAAACGTAGCAATAACCATTAAATGAAGAACCATAAGTCAGAACATTAGGTTGTCTAACAAGGTTAGACTTCTTTCAATCAACTTTCTTGGTTACCTTCATGTTTTGTTACATATATTAAATAGAATATATATATACATACATACGTACATACATACATACATATATGTTTCACCTAATTGTTGCAGATAATGGAACAGATAAAGGTAAATAGGCCAAGGAAGAATACATGTTGTTACATTGGTTGAAGGTTGAGTGTACATGTGTTTCTGATTTCCGATCCAAGCTGATTGTGTGAGCTTCCTTTTGGCTACAAGGAACTACCTGTAATACAAAGCAAGACCACTAGATACAGTTAATAAAAAAGGTTAGTGGACTAGATAGGGTGAGCTATATCTAGGAAGTGTGATACTTCCTTGACAGTTATCAATCCACTGATATATAACTCAATATGAAATAACTGAACATGCAAATACAAGAATCTAATGCTAGTGTTCTGATTTAGGTATCTCGTACTACTATCCATGTTAATCTAATTAAATGCTTGATAACTAAATTGGTGAAAGTCCCAGGTATGATTACACACTGGGTAGGTGGTCTAAGGGTCAAAAATAGGGTCTGGGTAATCCTTGGTGCAGTTTGGGTTGATTTTGGGTGATTGGGAAGCTTGTTGGTCTAAGGCAATTTTTACTAGGCACAGAGTCTGACGTCGGTTAGGGTATGACCAATGATGATTTAGGATGAATGATATCCATTACTCTGGGTAATGGTAGAATGTAAAAAGTGGGTGTTTAGGCTCTCCCTATGTCTACATAAATAGTTGGGAAGGTCTGTGGTGAGGTTGTAGGAGGGGTATCAGGATTGGGCAAGGCTTGTGAGGTTTTGGGCATGTTAGGGGCAGTTTAAGGATGTACTGGATAAGTGAATAAGATAACACAGAGAATGACATCGGTTGGGTGACCGATGCCAGTGAAGAGGGGAAACTGACGACGATTAAGATAACCAGGGTCGGTAGGGGCAATTTGGTGGTAATTAGATAAAAGGTAGATTTGAAATTCTCTACGATTGCATAGAGTATGAAGGGAGGATGGTTGGGTTCGTAATAATGTTAGGAAGACTCAGGAATGCCTAAGATTTAGCTACAGAGATGAAGAAGGTGGTGGGTGGTAGGTTGGATAGATTGGAAGGAAGGTGGGAATGGAGGAATGCGGGAAAGAAAAAAATCTAATATCAAAGACAATAAACCTACACTTTAAGTAAGTACAAAATGATGCAAATCTAATACACTTACTTATATTTATAGGCCTGGTTGGTGAAGGATGGCAGTGGGTGATCCGTGAGGAAATTTGTGGTCAGTGCCACAATAATACCTCCTAGAGTTCTCCCGTGATTGTTGTAATGCATTTGGAAGAGTATCATGTGCTTGCTTGGGCTTGTGATTGAGTGTATTTTGTCGTTTGGATGCTGAGAAATCTCTGGTTCATGCTTGGGTTCAAATAGATCTCTCAAAACTCAAAATGACTAACCTAGGTAAAAGGTTACAAAACTGTATATAAGGTAACTGACGATGGTTAAGGTGACCAATGTCAGTTGAGGGATAAATGACATCGGTTAAGGCAGGAAATCCTAGGTTTGCCAAAAATAGGCAAATCCTTGCTATTTTTGGCGTGCTCTGATTGTCATTCTGGGTCTCAAGTGAGGGTTAGAATTTAGATAATCGGGATTATTGTTGGAGAAGGAATATGAATTTAATTTTAGGGTTAGACTAAGTCCTAGTTGGTTAAGATAAGTGGAGACTCAGTCCTAGTTAATTAATAGACTAAAAATAAGTCCATGATGAGGTGTCCAGCTGATGTGGCTAGGTGAGGTGTAAATTAATTAATAATGTGAGGATGAACATTAATTTAATTTTAGGGTTAGACTAAGTCCTATTTTGTTAAGATAAGTGGAGAATCACTCCTAGTTAATTAATAGACTAAGAATAAGTCCATGATGAGGTGTCTCACTGCTATGGCTAGTCGAGGTGTAAATTAATTTAATTAAAGTAATTAAATTAATTAATAGTGTGAGGATTAGCATTAATTCAATTTTAAGTAATTTAATTAATATGAATGTGTGGTAAGGGGTCATGGTTAGATGAATACGTTACGTTAATTAATTAAAGGGGACCAAGGGAGTGTGATCCAAATTTGGTGTCTACTTTTTCCCCTTTTTGTCACGTAGCTTGTATTGGTAAGTAATGATGACAAAAACAGGAAGTGGTTTCCCCAAATACAGGTGAGCGTGGGTTTGTCCCAGGTAGGGCTAAAGGTGATCCCCATCAAACCAGGAGTTGATGAGCTGTTAGAAAAAATTTGTGAGTGGTTTGATAAATGGGTTAGTGATGAAAGTCAGAGTCGGCTGGTTGTAGGTAAAGGTGTGGTCATGTTGGGTAATGGGTAAGGGTCATATTGGGTAATGGGTAATGGAAATAAAATGCACGCACACGTATAGATTGCAATATGATACTAGGTGAAAGAGCTTGCAAACTATACATCATCCAAGTTTTATAGGTTATCAAAATGAGGTTGAAATGATTCAAGTATCCAAGGTATATGATATAGTCTGGAAACACAACTTAGGTTAGGTGCAGGAACGTTTAGGTATGATTCGATATACCAAACGTTTTGGTCAGGATAAACAACACAGTAATAGACAAGGTAAGGTCATTAGGCTAAACAACATGGGTAACATCATTACAAGGTATACAAAATTCACAAATTCATATTGACACTACGGTGATGTATTCTAGGTCAAGGTATGTTGGGTTGGGCACAACTAAGGCCGACTTATAGGTAACGAACAAGTCCCTAAACGCAGTTAAGGAAATGTACATGTAGTGTAGGCTTGTGTGTAGGGTGTAAATAGGTATTGGTATGGGTAAAAGGTATTTGGTCAATAATGTGTGTAGGCCAAAATGTGTATAATGTGGGTCAAATTGTTAGAATGTGTGACTGATGCTGGTTATGGGGTAACCAATGTTGGTTCGTTAGGGCACGGCATGACCAACGTCGGTTATGTCGATTTGGGGTTAAAAAAGAAAAATCTATATTTTATGGATTCATTTTGAATTTTCCACGTTTAGAAAATGACAGAGGAGAAGAGGAAGATTGGAAAACGACAGTACGAGGCTTTGAGCTGAGTTGGAAAGCCACGTAGTGGGTGATTGGTGTTGATCGACGGGTCCACGAGATTGATTCGGTCAATTCGATTCATTTCATTTGGAGGTGAGGAATTTATTTGGTCATGATAGAGGTGAGAGAGGGAGCGGGTGGACCAACGATGCAATGACTAGACTTGCCACCATGGAGATGGCGCCAAGATGAGGTAGGAGGCAATTCAAACCCATCATTTTATTGAAAATGGTAACGTTGAATGTGTTTCAGTTTAAAATTTTGGGTGGGATTTTAATTTCAAATTTGTGGTTAAAATTGAAGGAAATTAGGGGTGGAAAGGTCCAATGTAGGTTAAATAGGTGTATGCATGAAGCTAGGATAGGTTTGGGTGGGTTAGAGTAGGGTGTTAAGTCAGGTTTTGTGAATTTTTAAGAATGGGGGGATGAGTTTTTGATTTTCGGTGCCGTGACAGAGACCAACGTCAGTCAAGGTTTGGCCGGCATCAGTCAAGTCTTAGGTGACCAACACCGATTAAGTGGGACTGATGACGGTTAGGAAAAATTGGTGATGGTCAAAGCAATCGGTGATGTTTAAGGTTAAGATTAAATAGGGGTAAGAAGGGCTAGGTAGGAAAGTAAAATAGGTGAAGAAGGGGTAGGTGAAATGAATGTAGGTAGAAGAGGGTAAAATATGATTGTGGTGATATGGGATAGGTAAGTAGGTGAAGTGAATTGAGATAATGGGTAGTAATGATAAGAGTTAGTAGGCTTGTAGGTGAATGAGGTAGATGGGATATACACGATTGATGTGGTTGGGTATGATTTGGTGGGTAATATGTGATTTAAGGTAGTGATGTCTTGACGTGGTTGTGTTAGATGATGTAGGTTAGAGATCAGCTTAGGATGTGGGACAAAGTACCACCTCTATTGGTACGAATGTGACCCAACGTGACCATAGAGGAGTGGTTGCATATGAACGAGGTTGAGCTTATCGGGGTCAGATGCTATAGGTAGATAATTTGAGATCATAATATGATAGTTGCTCTCATCGATAGATGGGATTCAATGAACAATACCTTCCACCTACCTGATAGATGAGATGACCGCCACCGTGGAGGATGTGTACCAGATCATGAGGTTGCCTATTGTGGGGGAGCTAGTATATTCTATTTCTTTTGAGGCATCGGTGGAGCCGATAGTGGCATTTTTGAGGATACGATGGGTGAGTTAAGTTATTGTTACCCATATTTCAACACTGGGAAAAATAGTGGATCGAATCATGACCCCGATTGAAGGAACCCGATAAATCTCATCCAGATCTTGCAAATTGGTTGCAAGAAGATTCAACAATGGAGTGGCGAAGGCCAAGAAAGATCAAAGGACCCTGTATAGAAAGAAAATGACTCTATCGGGCCGTTTCTACATCTTAAATCCATCCTCTAAGTTACAAGCAAGAAGAACTATAAAATAATAAGGTTGGACAATAATGATCAATGTTACAAAGAATCCAGAAGAAGGAAGAATGGTGAAGAGTCAATCCTTGGGCTCAAATTGGTTCAGGAAAAGGGAAAAAAATGACTAAGTATGGAGGAAGAAGCGGAAAGCACCACATGCCTTAACGATGTTGTTTCAAAGGGAACCCAAGGTGGAGACTCAAACTTGCATTAAGCCCTCCACGTAGCCAAGGGTCAAATAGGGTCAAAAGGATGGCTTCAAAATTGGTTAAGTATAGAAGTGCAAGCGGAGAGTGTCGTGTGTTAGCCTGGCCCATTTCCAAGAGTTAGCCCCCAGGCGGAAACCCAAATGAGCGCAAGGCCGCCATGTAGCTCAAAATCTAAAAAGTAAGAAGGATCATTGAATAGTCCACAAAGCATCAGAGGTAGACAAGTGTCAACCTGATGCTCCTCCAAAGGCAAAATTTGGGTTGGATTTGCAAACATGCGCGGTGCCTCCATGTGTCCTCAAAAGGGGGCAGAGTTAGTTGAATTGTCAAAGCATTAACAGGCCGGCGGAGGCTGCCAAGTGTATCAAGTACATTGTTTCAAGGGGAAAATGGAAAAGAGAATTACCAGCTAACCAAAAGGAGCCACATGTCCAGATGGATTTTCAGGGATGCAGAGGTTTTTGAGTTTTTACGTTTTTTGTGCAAAGGACCAAAAGGTAAATTGCGGGCCGTGGACCTGAATTTTTATCCCAATCTGGCTGCCACGTATCCCAATCACAAGAGGGACCCATCTTCAAGTTGTTTTTCCATGCCTATTTGTACAGAATCAATGCAAAAATTCAAAAGGGCATATCTTTTGACTCAGGGCTCGAGAGATTACGAATCTGATATTGCTGGAAATATCTCGACCTCATCTACACCATGGGAGTCTAAAACTTTAATTTTTGAGAGGGTAGGTGGAAGAAAAATGGAGAAACATCTTCAAGCTTTCAATTCATGATCATGAGTCTCAATAACCAGATTGGATTTGATCTATTTCCATCGTTTCCTCTTCCTTTGAGGCACCGAATCGAGGATCGATGCAGTAAAGATGGATTTGGGGGCATATTTTAGTAGAAAACATTAACAATGGTGGTTGATCTTCAACCTGCATTTTCCCGCTTCTCTCTCCCTTTTTCTTCTCTCAGATCGATTCTATAAATACGGGGACAAGATTCATTGTAAAGGGTTGGATATTCTTAGTTTTGAAGGCTCCCTTCTCCTTCTAGCAAAGGATTTGTGGGGTTCAAGCCTTCCTCTAAAATTTTATTACATTTCTACCTTTCAGCTATTCTGTAATGAACTATATCAATCTATTAGAGCAATAAAATACGTTTGTGATTGATCTCATATCCTTCTTGTTTCTTTTGCTTCTATCTGATCTCTCATTACAAATCTAGCTATCTGTGTTTGTTTATTGTATGCATTTTATTGGTTTGTGTTGAAGGAAAACTAAGTATTCATCATTCCTTTGGTGCATCACCTGGTAGTTTAGTTATTTCTCATTTCTATACTCTTTTATCCCTGTCTCCTTGGCAAGTCTTAGACTAGGTATAGATATAAATCCTCTGCAAATCCTCACGTATGCACCTAAATAGAGGAATAAGGAACCAACCTTTAATCTGGAGAGCTTTTCCAATTTGCAAGGTCCCACACCTTAGGAAAAGTTCCATGTTATGCAATCACACTAGATGATTCTGCCTTAGAAAAGTAGATCTTTAGAAATCATCTGGGGGTGCTATGATTTTGCACTAACAGTTTTGGCACGCCCAGTGGGACCAAGAAGTCTCTATCTTATTACAGTAGGAATTGATGTACACTTGTTGTGATTATGGCTTTTAAGAAGCCTTAAAATTGTACATCTGGTGACTCCCAAAGAAACAAATCTACTGGTTTCAGCAGCCCAAGCTTGGGAGATTCATGAATCTCACCCGGTCTAGAGCAAGGAAAGAAGGTATATTTGAATACTTGTGTCTATCCCCAGGCAGAAAAAGGAGAGGAAGAAGAGTTTAGAGGTCTCCATCTCCACCAATCAGGGCTTTATCAACACCTCCTCTAGACAGACCATTCATTCAACCAAGAGGAGTGCTCAGACCAATCAGAATGGCTCAGCCAAATCCTTATGTTAACTTCACTGGCAGTAGTCCACTCGCCTTGATTACACAAAACCCAGTTCTGATTGCGGCATTAAAGAGCATCCCACATTTCAATGGGGAAAATCAAACTTCTCCTGGTGACCATGTCCAAGGATATTACAAATGTCTGCACGATCCACGAAATCCATGAGATGGACATTACAGTCAAGCTTCTCACCTCTTCATTCAAAGGGAAAGCTTTGCAATGGTTCAGGAGTCTCCCTGTAGGCTCTATCCAGAATTGGAATCAGCTATGCACAACTCTTCACAATCAGTTTGGAGAGAAAGGTGATAACTTCTCTTTATTGGAACAACTAACAATAATCAAGAGAGCCCTAAACGAGCAAGCTGAATAGACTTCAACCTCAGATTCGAGCAGACCTGGGATAGGATTCCAACAATAGTAAAGCCCACTTATGAAGGTGCCTTCTTATACTTTCTTAGGGCTTTAAATTTTGATATTTCTCTAATGATTCAGTCAATGGGAGGCACTACATTACCTGCAGCCTATAGCCTCTCCATAGGGGTTGAGAACCATTTGATTCAAGATGGAAAAATCACTCCTAGGCCATCCATGCCTCTGTACCCTGAGTTAGGAAGCCCAGATACTAGCCGAGCACCTACATTAGCTCCTATACCCACCCCAGGAGTCAAAGCTCAGCTAAAGCTTCCACTTCATCATCTAATACCGATAAAGAGTTTCAGGAAGCAGTAATGAAGTAGTTTTAAAACTTTGGGAATGAGCTAGTGACCATCAAAAGACAACAAGCTCAGATTTTCAGGCCATACCAGCCCCAGGCTCAATATCAAGCCAGACCCCAATATCAATAGAATAGGTCACCACCTCAGACTGTGAATCAGATGCCAGAACCAAGGACAACCCCAAGCTACTAGACCTTTCAGGCCGTATGATCCTAACATAACTTCAACATCAAGGGCATTAGTTCCTGCACAGAACAATATGGCACAGGAATACGATTGGTGTTTTCCATGTGAAAAACCACATAACCAAGCAACATGCTTTAATGGTGCTAAATGAATTAGACCAGTATGGTGCCACAAGAACCTGGCCAGGAGGAAAATCAACAACAAGGGTCTCAACAAGGTGGCCCCACAAACGAGACTATGCTTGTCAACTGGCAGGCCAAAGACTTTTGTGGGATGAATCGGTTGCCTCCTCAAGGTGTGGCTGCCAACACACGGTCCAAAAGGAGAAATATTGGATAAGGCCAACCATTGAGCCCAGGTGATCCTCAACCTTCCATCACTCCACAAGGTCCTGGTGCTCCAAGTACAACTCCCAACATGCTGAACCAATCCAGACCACCTCCCAAACCTAGTCAAGCACCGGTTGTAACATCCCATGTGCAAGAAAGAAATGTGTCTGGGAAGGGGCATAAAATAGATGGCTCATTCAATATTATTGAGAAGATGAAAAGGACAAGTGTGAACATTTCACTATGGGAGTCACTATGGCCATTCCAGGGTAGAGGGATCTGTTGCAGACTGCCATGCAAAATTGGTCAAATTCAAATCACCCCCCTAACCAGCAAGAAAGAGTGCTTGCCAATACAGTTCAGCCTGGGAGGAACCATGGAGAGCAAAAAGGTAAAAACATGAGAGCTCCTCCCTTCTATGTCTCATTAATTATTGGAGACAAATTAGTACACAATTGTATGATTGATTCTGGGGCTAGTAGTTCTATGATGCCCAAACAAATAGCTGACTAGTTAGGTCTCCAATATGAGGTTATCTCTAGAGGAGTAGTTCAATTAGATGGGACAACAGTGACCACTGTGGGAATCATCAAAGATCTGTGTCTCACTCTACATGCCTACCCCAATGTATTTGTCTTGTAAAATGTGTTCATCATAGATTTGCCACCACATTTTGCTTTGTGTCTGTCTAGGGACTTCACTGCCAAAATTGGAGGCTACCTATCTGTTGATTGGTCACATATGCTCTTTAGGACAAGGTATGGAGTGAAGGCCACAATCAGATCTGAACCTATTGCTGATTATCATATTGAACCCTATGTGCCTAGCCCAATCAACATCAACTGCTCAACTTTTGATCAAGAGGACCTCCTAAGCACTTTTGAAGCAAATACCAAGGTGGGATGTATCCCAGACTTGACTCTTGATGATTGGGCCAACAAAATCCATTCTTTTGACCCCTATAGGGAAATGGAAGAATCTGAGCTAGGCATCTACTGCCTACATGAAGAGAAATAGCCTCTTCCTGACCTAATCAGACCATAATACAAGGATGACAATGAGGTGTGGCAATTGTTCTTTGATGGTTCAAGGAGTAGACAAGGAGCTGGAGGAGGAGCCATGATTATGTCCCCCAGAGGTATGAGATATTATTAAGCCTTCAGATTCTAGTTCACATGCTCAAATAACACTACTGAATATGAGGCTTTAGTCCAAGGTCTTCAGTGGGCAAGGAATTTGGGAATCAAGAACTTGCAAGTATTCAGTGACAGTGAGTTGGTTGCTAATCAAGTAAGAGGACTAAATTATGTTAAAAATGACATGATCAAGAACTATAAGAGTAGGGTATAACAAATCATGGAAGATTTCAAGGCTTTCAGCATTGTGTCCATACCCAGGAAAGAGAATGAAGCTGCTGATAGACTTCCAGCAGTTGGAGCAACATTCGATGTGGTGGACAACATCAAGAGAGACAAAGAACAACCACATATCCATGTGGTTGTGAGGCCGGTAGTGCCAGATAATAATACATGCTGGCAAGTGTTTGAGAATGATCAGCAAATCATCATTTTTTTGTTAGAAGAGGCTGAATTCTCAGCCCATAATCAAAACAAACTAGATCAACATTATGGGAACCAGATAGTACAACTGCATATAAACAAGCTTCCCAAAGGCTTAGTGACCCTGGAATCCATTTTCAATCCTAATGATCAGTTCAGAAAAGAAAATACTAACATGCAGGTCAAGGGAAAGGATTCAGAGTCAATCCCAGTTGGAGAAGGCACAACACTTCAAATTGGCAAGGTGGCCACCTAGCGGGAAAGGTATGAATTCATACAACTTTGCCAAGAGTTCCCTGACATGTTTTCTTGGAGTTATGAAGACCTAAGGGGTTTTAATCCAAAACTAGCACAACACACAATTGAATTGGACCTAGCTTCTCAGCCTATCAGGAAGAAGTAGAGATCAGTCAACCCACATATTGAGCCTCTGATGAAAAGGGAGCTGAACAAACTAATAGAGGAAAGCATCATATTTCCAATTAAACACTCTAGTTGGGTTGCAAATATGGTCCCAGTCAGAAAGAAAAATGGAGAAATTAGGTTGTGTGTTGACTTCAAGGATTTGAACAAAGCCTCCCTCAAAGATCACTACCCACTCCCTTCAATGGGAACAAGTATCAGAGAGATTTTCTCTCTTAGATGGCTATTCGGGATACAATCAAATCATGGTGAAAGAAGATGATCAAGTCAAAACTACTTTCACCACCAAATGGGGCACCTATGCATACAAAAAAATGCCATTGGACTATCCAATGCTAGTGTAACTTTCCAAAGAGCCATGGATATGGCATTCAAAGGGCTAATCAACCAGATAGTGTTGATATATCTAGATGATATCACTTTGTTCTCTAAGAATGCGGCAACCCACCTTTTCCATCTAAGGCATGTGTTTCAAAGATGCAGAAGATTTGGGGTGTCTTTGAACCCCAAAAAATGCATATTCTTGGCCCATGAGGGCAAGCTTTTGGGCCACATTGTGTCCAAGGAGGGTCTGGCAATTGATCCAGAAAGGGTTGAAGCAATAAAAGCACTTCCATTGCCAAGTCACAAGAAGGCTCTTCAAAGCTTCTTAGGGAAGATCAACTTTGTTCGAAGGTTTGTCCCAAACTTTGTTGCTCTGGTTAAGCCAATAACATTGATTCTGAAGAAGAGCTTAGAATTCAGATGGACAGTTGAAGGAAAGACAAGCTTTGAAGCTATCAAAGAGGCCATATCACAGGCCCTGACTCTTGTAAATCCAGATTTTTCCAAGGACTTCATATTGTATGCCTTTGGCAGCAATGACACTATCTCTGCAATCTTAGTTTAGCAGAAACAAAGAAAACTCAGAACAGCCAATTGCTTTCTTCAGTCAAAGTCTAGAAGACTATGAGGTGAGGTATTCCTTCATTGAGAAGAAAGTCCTGGCGGTGATCAGAGGATTGAAGAAGTTTAAGCATTTGGTGTCAAACAACAAAATCCAACTATTGGTCTCCCATGTAGGAGTCAAAGAATTCCTCCTCAGTAAGGACCTGAATGAGAAATGTGTAGGGTGGATTACTCATGTCATGGGATATGACATTGAGATTAAGGTCACCAAGCTGGTCCATGGGAGGGGCTTGTGTGAGTAGCTACGCTATGCTCTACAAGATGAAACAAACAGTGAGGAGGAGGTTGTTCTGATTCTACAAGATGATCAAGAAAAAGAAAGAAATGATGTACCTGCTCCTTGTTGGACCCAAGACATGGTGCATTTCCTTCAAACAGGCATGCGCCCTCATGGGATGAATAAATAAAAAAGAAGGCATTTGAGGTTACAGGCCATTCCATATGTTCTTATTGATGGTGTCTTGTTTAAAAGAGACATCAATGGTATTCTACTGAGATGCATTGGGAAGGATCAAGTGGAGAGAGTGCTACAAGAATTTCATGTTGAAGCAACTGGAGGCCATTTTCCCCCAAGAGTGACAACACTCAAAATCATGAAAGTAGGATATTATTGGCCCAGAGTGTTTAGTGACTATTATACATGGATTAAAAGATGCAAGAATTGTGCTTTCTTCAAAGGGAATGAGAAGCTAGCAGCACTTCCATTGCACCCAATCTTAGTTGACCAACCCTTTATACAGTGGGGATTGGACTTCATTGGAGTCATCAATCCAAACTCAAGCCAGGGTCACAAATGGATCCTAACAACCACAAACTATTTTTTGAAATGGACCAAGGCAGTGGCACTCAAGGAGGCAAATGAGTCTAGTATCCTGGATTTCTATGAAGGAATAACGACCATATTTGGAGTGTCAGCCATCATCATATCAGATAATGCATTAGCATTTATAGGTTCCAAGATCACAGGATGAGCTGTCAAGAATGGGACTTTTTTTAGCACCTCATCAAATTATTACCCTAAGGGTAATGGCTAGGCTGAGTCTATAAACAAGAATCTGTTAAAGATCATCAAGCGAACTCTGGATGAGAATCAAAGGACCTGACACACAAAGCCCACAACGGTCTTATGGGCTGATAGAATAACACCCAAGAGATCCATAGGTAGCTTTCCATTCAAGCTTTTCTATGGGAAAGAGGTAGTGTTGCCTAAATCACTTCAGTTACCAGCATTGGAGCTTGTGAAGCAACTAGAGATGTCTGAGTTTACACCAATGGATGTCAGGTACACTGAGCTGATAGAATTAGAAGAAGCTAGAGAGAGTGCTCTCTAAGCATTGGAGAGGAGTCAGGATTCAATAGAGAAGTGCTTTGACAAGAAAGCAAAAGCAATGAATTTCTAGGAAGGATACCTAGTTTTGAAGTGGGACGCAGATTGAGCAAAACTAGAGAGACATTCTAAGTTCGATGCCATCTGGAGTGGTCCTTATATGATAACAAGATGCAAAAGTAGTAATGCTTTCTATTTTTCCTCATTGGAGGGTGAAGAGCTGTAGATTCCAGTGAACGGGATCCATCTCAAGCACTGCTACTAAAAGGGAAGTCCCACTATGTACATATTAGTTTAGTTTCTCTTTCCTCTAAGTGCTTCTGCACATTGTCTTGTTGTAGCGTAGATTGCTTTCCTCCTAAGTGCTTTACACACTCTGCATGTTCCATTTGGAGCACGTATGATTTCAATTTTGTACATAGTCGTGGTGTTGTTTTGTTGCTCTTATGCAGTTCATTCAGAAAAACAGATGAGGCCCTGTTTTAAAACATTTTTCTACTCTTAGAAATCTTCATTTCAATATTTTCTTATGAAATTTGAGAGCACAGGAAGCTGGGCCATGAACTAGAGGCAAAAATAATATCATCCTATTATTCTTGACTCCACACCCAACAGATACGATAAGGCAACTGATCTCTTCATCCACCAGGTAGATTTCCCCGTGAGTCACCAAATTGTTACCCATATTTCACCCTTGGGTGAAATAGTGGATCGAATCACGACCTGAGAAATCTCATCCAAATCCTATAAATTGGTTGCAAGAAGATTCAACAATGGAGTAGTGGAGGCTAAGAGATCAAAGGACCATGTACAAAAATAAAATGACTCTGTTGGGCCGTTTCTACATCTTACAACCATCCTCCAAGTTATAGGCAGGCAGAACTATAAAATAGTAAGGTCAGAAAATAAGGATCAATGCTACAAAGAATCCAAAAGAAGGAAGAACGGTGAAGACTCAGTCCTCGAGCTCGAATTGGTTCAGGAAAAGGGCAAAAAATGACTAAGTATGGAGGAAGAAGCGGAAAGGGCCATGTGCCTTAATGACATTTTTTCAAAGGGAACCCAGGGCGGAGACTCAAACTTATGCCAGCCCTACACGTAGCCAAGGGTCAAACAGGGTCAAAAGGTGGGCTTCGAAATTGGTTAAGTATAGAAGTGCAAGCAGAGAGTGTCGTGTGTCAGCCTGACACATTTTCAAGAGTCAGTCCCTGGGTGGAAACCCAAATGAGCGTGAGGCAGCCACGTAGCTCAAAATCTAAAAAGTAAGGACTGTTGAATAGTACACAAAGTAGCGGAGGTAGACAAGTGTCAACCCGATGCTCCTCCAAAGGCAAACTTTAGGTTGGATTTGAAAACTTGCACGGTGCCTCCACGTGTCATCAAAAGAGGGCAGAGTTAGTTGAATTTTCAAAGCATTAAGAGGCCGACGGAGGCTTCCAATTATCTCAAGTACACTGTTTCAAGGGGAAAATGGAAAAGAGATTTCCTAGCCAACCAAAAGGAGCCATGTGTCCAGACGGAGTTTTAGGGCTGCAAAGATTTTTGAGTTTTTACGTTTTTTTGCAAAGGGCCAAAAGGTAAATTACAGGCCGTGGATGTGAATTTTTATCCCAATCTAGTTGCCATGTATCCCAATCACAAGAGGGACCCATCTTCAAGTCATTTTCCCACCTATTTGTACAAAATCAATGCAAAACTTCAAAATGGCATATATTTTGACTCAGGGCTCGAGAGATTTTTGAATCTGATATCGCTGGAAAGATATCGACCTCATCTACAACATGGTAGTTTGAAACTTTAATTTTTGAGAGGGTAGGTGGAAGAAAAATTGAGAAATGTCTTTGAGCTTTCAATGCAGGATCATCATTCTCAACAACCAGATCAGATTCGATCTATTTCCACCGTTTCCTCTTCCTTCAAGGCACCGAATCGAGGATTGATGTGGTAAAGATGGATTCAGGGGTAGATTTCAGTAGAAAACATTAACAGTGGTGGTTGAGCTTTGACCCACGTTTTCCCACTTCTCTCCCTTTTTCTTCTCCCAGATTGATTCTCTAAATACAGGGACAAGATTCATTGTAAAGGGTTGGATATTCTTAGTTTTGAAGGCTCCCTTCTCCTTCTAGCAAAGGATTTGTGGGGTTCAGGCATTCCTTTAAAATTGTATTACGTTGCCTTTCGGCTATTCTGTAATGAACTGTATAATCTATTAGAGTAATAAAAATACATTTGTGATCGATCTCAAATCCTTCTTGTTTCTTTTACTTCTATCTTATCTCTCATTACAGATTTGGTTGTCTGTGTTTGTTTATTGTATGCATTTTATTGGTTTGTGTCGCAGGTAAACTAAGTATTCATCATTCCTTTTGTGCATCACCTGGTAGTTTAGTTATTTCTATTTTTTGTACTCTTTTATCCCTATCTCCTTGGTAAGTCTTAGACTAAGTATTGATATAGATCCTCTGTAAATCCTCACGTATGCACCTAAATAGAGGAATAAGGAACTAACCTTTAATCTGGAGAGCTTTTCCAATTTGCAAGGTCCCACACCTTAGGAAAAGTTCCATGTTATGCAATCACACTAGATGATTCTTCCTTAGAAAAGTAGATCTTTAGAAATCATTGGGGGGGGTGATGTGATTTCACACTAACAGGAATCACAGTGTGATCTTGAGCTATGGAGACATGTATGCAGCCTACCCATAGGAGACGAGGCTGTCTGTACTGATGATGGAGGCGGTAGGTTGTTTTTCTCTGCCAAATTATGAGGGTGGGAGATTCCCATGAGCATTGATGGGAGTGCTTCAGGATATAATAAAGGAGTGGGTCTTCTTTGCTTGGGCACTGGAATTCCTAGTTCAGTTATATAGGGAGCTATGGGCTTATGGGAGATTGCGGCGATTCACGATGTACTGTACTTTTTTACTACATTGTTGGGCATACGAGCACATCATGTGTGTGCACCCAGTGGATCTACCGCAACAAGATTGGTTTGGGGGTGGCTTTCTCAGAGTTTGATATAGATGTTGGGTACCAGTTGGTGGGCACCTAAGGGTGACATATGATGTGATATACTATAGGCGGTTGTTGGAGGGTTTATCGGGGGTTGATAGTGTGTTGAGGCCATACATTGGATATCCTTTGTACAGAGGCATGGTAGAGGATTTAGAGGGAATACAATTGTTGAGGTGGATATAGGGGCGACGTGCTGGTAAACATGAGATGCTACATGTAGATAGGGTTAGACGGAAGTTTGGTTTGCCATAGGACATGCCTCCACCCTTCCCATGGCACTACAAAGATGACATGGAGAGACTTTTATCCACCACACTTGAGTGTTCCTATAGGATAGGAGGAGTAGGCATGAGATCATTGCATTGATGATGCAAGAGTCATCAATGGGTATAGGCAGTGGTGGGTAGCACAACTACAGTCAACACCACCGAGGGCAAGGAAACCAGATATAGCTACGATCATAGTGTAGATAGATGCATTACAGGGTCAGGTGGCTACCCTATAGCCACAAATTACTATTTACAGAGGCAACTCATGGGGTTAGAGGCATAGGTAGCCACTTTACAGTAGTAAGTGACAATTCTATAGGTCGAGGTAGCACAAGGATAAGCACCCGCATGGGGTGGAGATGGGGATCGTGGATAGGTGGTCGCCTTATAGGTAGGGTGATAGGTTTACAGGGCTAGCTGGCCACTGCACAGGCACATGTTGTGGCCTTATAGGCCCATGTTGCAGTATAGGTACAGGTACCCCCAAAAGGCCCAGGGACAGGGTCCCATATTATAGGAACCTACCCCAGGACAGAGTCCCGTGGCATAGGCAGGAGGGTAAGCATTAGGATAGGGGCCAAGGCCATTATTAGCAGGACAGAGCTCACAGGTTGTAGTGAGACCCATGGCACCACCATAGATAGTGTTGATGGTGAGGTTCATGGATGCCTTGAATGAGGCTCACTACTATCAGGATCACCTGATGATTGTCGATATAGATGCCCCTTCATATGCCAAGTACAGAGCCCAATAGGAAGTTAGTGAGCAGGTGAGATCCAGGAATCACAGTTTAGGGAGTACAAGGGGGCCGTCGAGCCCATGCACAGGGCCAAGGTGAGGTTAGCAAGTTCTTGGAGGCTAGGCCTGAGTGAGGGCCAGACAGAGATTAGACTGAGACCCATGGAAGGTATATAGATGTTGGTAGGGTGGCAAACAGGTAGGGAGGAGGAGATAGGTGAGACTAGCCCAGAGGATATCAGGTGGGGTGATGATTAGTCACTTGACATGTATGTCATTGTTTTGATTTTTGATATATATACTGGCCCACGTTCGAAGACGTGAGATTATATATGAGAGATTTTGAGACACTTGTATTTATTTGTATCTGTGTATATATGTATTGATACACAGACTCTCCCATTTATATAGTTTATGATGTTTATTGGATGAATGTCGTACTTTGTTTTAATTTCCATTGTTATTGTGTATTGATGGAAACTAGGTGAATTAGGCATGATTGCATTGAGGTCATGTAGGCATGATTGAGTTTAGTTATGGAGTCATGGTGAGAGTTTAGGTCAAGTTAGTTAGGCATGGTGGAGTTTAGGTCAGTTAGGCACATGGTTGATTTTAGGTTAGTTAGGCATGATGGAGTCAGGTCATGTAGGCATGGTGGAGTCTAGGTGAGTTAGGCATGGTTGAGTCTAGGTCATTTAGGCATGATGGAGTCAAGGTGAGTAGGCATGATTTGGTCATGTTTTTGGGTTTGATTTAATTTCCAAGTTATTGGTAGTATGGAAAATAAATGATGATGTATATGTATGTTGTGGTGTAAATTTCCAATTGTTTGATATAATGGAAATGTGGAATGTATGATATGATGATGTAATCAAATGGTAGGTATGTATGTATATATGTTTGTTTAATTTCCAAGTGTTGTGTAAAATGGAAACTAAGGTAGAATGTGAATAGAAAAAGGGGGAAAATTTGTTAGGGTAAAGAGTGGTCTGAGCTAACCTCCAAGGGCCCCATGCCCTCAAAGTGCTACCTACATAGCCCCTAGTGAAAAGGGGCCTCAGACCGATGTAGTTCTCCCATAAGCTAGGGAAGAATATGATGAGGTAGAAGAATGGGTTGGGTGATTTTAGGCATGATTGAGTCTAGGTTGAGTTAGGCATGCACGGTTGATTTTATGTCATTTAGGAATGGTTGAGTTTAGGTCATTTAGGTATGGGTGATTTTGGTGAAAGAGGAATTCCTAGAATGTAGGTGTCGATGGTCTGGTCCTGTATAGGAGGATCAACAAGTAAAAATAGGTGAATGGTAACAGGAGATGAAAGTGCCACCTAATTGATAAGAACCCTACGATTCTAGGATACCAAATATTGGCTTATGAATGTAGGACCCTAAAGGTGTTGCATGATTGAATATTCTATGGGTGAAGAAATTCACATGATCATGAAATGTCACATTTGTGACAAGTCCCTTGAGAAGGTATAATATTAGAGGATAAAGGCGGTGAGGTGAAAGAGGTTGGTTTAACGTAACCTAGTGTGAGATATCATGCCTACTTGGCAAGAGACCCAAGATCAAAATAGGCAAGTTCATGATGGACAAAAATTAGCTTTTTCTTTTTGCTTTTGTTTTTATAGATTGATCGATGCGGGAAGTCTATGTGGGATGAGTAGAATATCTCCTTGAGGTCTTCATGAAGCTGATCGATGTGGGAAGCTTCAGAATATATTTTATTTTTTTATTTTTGCAAGAATAGTCTTCTTTTGGTGATAGACTATGTACAGTATGGCTAGCTTTGTATAGTTGTCCTTCGAGGGATCAGTCTATTTATAACAATAAGATATAGAAAAGTAGATGTCCTTTTTAAGGGAGTCATATTTTTTGTGAGAAGTTTGACTCAAGGAGTTTTGAATTTGAAAGTCCCATATATTGCTTTTTGAATTTTTTTGGACTTTTAGGTCATGGACAAGACTATAGAGAAGGATAGGCTCCTGTTATGAAGATAAAACTATAGTACACAGGGGTTAGCTATGAAAGATGGGTTTTTAAGTGATGAACGACCATGGGATTCCATCTTGTAAAAGATGAAAAGTATCCATGAGAATCATGCCATGAGTAGAGATGTGGTACTCATATTTAAGATAAGGCTGAAAAAGTGACGGTTAATCACGTGATTCTTGTTTAGTCATTGATCCTTAAAATAGGTAAATGGAAGGTGAATGGTGCTCAAGGGACGTGCATTTAAATAGAAAGAAGGTGATATAGGACTTGATTCAAAAATAGAATGGTCAAAGATGCAAGGCATTGAGGGGCTCAGGTTTAGGTTTACCTTTGAGTGAAGACAAATGATAAGCACCTGATCCATAGGTATGAGTAACGATATAGGGTCCAAGCCAATTAGGAGAAAATTTACCCTCATTTAATTTTCTCCTCTTTTGTTACATGTTGATTTTCCTTCAGGACGAGGTCTCCAACTTGGAAGGTTCATTCATGGACATGTTTATCATAGGCACATTTTATACGTTTTTGGTAGATTTGGAGGTGATCGAGAGCATTGAGATGACATTCATCTAATAACTCGAGTTGTGCCAAATGGTCTTGGTGAAAATCATCATCATTGAGCATGTATTTGAGTGAGATACGAAGAGATGGAATTTGGACTTCAAGAGGTAGAACAACCTCTGTACCATAGACCAAAGAGAAAGGTGTGGCAGCAGTTGAGGTACGAATACTAGTGTGATAAGCCCATAAGGCAAAAGGAATGTGGGTATGCCAAATCCTTTCCAGTATCGTCAACTACTTTCATAAGAATTTTTTTAAGGTTTTGTTGGTTGATTCATCTTGGCCATTGGTTTGAGGGTAGTAAGGTGAAGAAAAGTCTGAGTTGAATGCTGAAGGCATCACAGAGTTTCCGTAGGGTTTTATTTTTGAACTGTTTTCTGTTATCAGTGATGAGGCGGTGAGGAACACCAAAGTGAAAAATGATGTGATGGTTGATGAATTCACATATTTTCTCATCTTTCGTAGAAATGAGAGGCATGACTTCTACCCATTTAGTGTAGTATTCAGTAGCGGTAATAATCCATTGATGGCATTGGGAAGAATGAGGGTTGATCTCTTTGACAAGATCCAAACCCCATTGAGAGAAAGGCCAAAGGTCATGTGCGACCTGTAAGGCATGACTAGGGGTGTGATGAAGATTAGACATGTTGCTGACACTTCACACAAAATGCTTGACATAGTCACAAAAATCATGGTTTAGGGTTGACCAGTAATAGCCCAGGCGGAGAATGTGTTTAGCGATAGCTAAACCATTGAAGTGACCCCCACAAATTTTCATCGTGAACTTCCTTTATGGTATAGGTAATTTTAGAACTTGTAAGGCATCGTAAGAGGATACCATCAAATCCACATTTATAAAGAAGACCACCCATGATGACATAGTGAGAGACACTTTTGAGAAAGGCTCGTTGTCCATTGCGAGTAAGATCTAGAGGACAAAATGGAAAGGGAAAGGTAGTCAGCAAACTTCTTATACCAAAGGTCATGTGGGTCAGGTTTAATGGTTCCGACAAGGTTGATGTCTCAAAATAGATAAGAAGGTGATTGCAACCTTTGTATTGTGACAAATATTTTGAGTCAGAGGGTGAAGTGGGGATTTGAGAAGCAAGACAGGCCATGGTGTCTACAAATTTATTAGTGGAATGCGGGGTGGTTTGAAGTTCATAATGGTCAAAGGTAGTCAAAAGTATGTCAACATGATGCTTATACTTTTGAAGTATCTCGTTACGACACTGGTATATACCATTAACTTGGTTTACAACCAGTTGGGAATCACCAAAGATATTAATTGATTTAATGTCTAAGGTGATGGTCAGTTTGAAGGCCTAATACGAGTGCTTCATATTTGGTGATATTGTTAGTACAATAAAAATCTAGTTTGAAAGATAATGGCATAGGCTCACCATCAAGAGGAATGAGGATAACTCCGGCACCACCCCCACGTTGACATTTGGAACCATCAAAGAATAAGGTCATCTGGTAAATGGTATTGTCCAAAGAGAGGGTAGCGATGGATTCATCTGGGAAATCAAAGTTAGAGGATTTTGATTTTGGAGAGAGGTGCGTCTGCGAGTTGGTCAGTGATGGTTTTTCCTTTGACATATTTTTGATGGATGAATTCAAGTTCTAGGTCTGCAAGAAGCATGAGCCAACGTGCAACATGTTGATGTTGGTAGGGCTTAATGTACATGTAATGTAAGGGGTCAGTATTGGTGACAAAAAAGGTTTTGTGGTTAAGTAGGTAATGGCGAAGTTTAGTGGTGAAAAAAACTAAGGCTAAGTAGAGTTTTTGGCATGTGAGTGTATCTAGTTTCGTAGTCTAAAAGTGTACATACTTATATAATAAACCACTTGTTCCCTATGTTTCTTTTCATGATGAGCGAGCATGGCACCCAGGGAATGGTCAGTGGTAGAAATGTAAAGGTAAAATGGTTGGTCATCCTTAGGTGGAATGAGCACATGTGGTTGGAGGAGGTATTGTTTTAAGGCATCGAAGGCTTTGTGGAATTCATCATCCCATTTGAAGGAGACATCCTTTTTGAGGAGATGATGAAATGGGTGGCAGTGGTTGAAAAGCTTTGAAATAAAGCGATGAATAGATTGTAACTTGCCTTGCAAACTACGAAGTTGACAAAGGTTAGTAGGTGGAGGAATTTTGAGAATAGCCTTGATTTTAGTGGGGTCAACTTCTATGCCACGCAAAGAAATGATAAAACCAAGGAGCTTTCTGGAAAGGATAGCGAAGACACACTTCTTGGGTTGAAGGTGAACACAATATTTGATGAGATGGTCGAAGATGACCTTAAGGATGTAAGGTGTTCAGCCTGATGTTTGGATTTGGCAAGAAGATCGTCAACGTAATCTTCCAATATGTGATGCATAATGTCATGAAATATATAAGTCATAGCCCACTGATATGTAGCACCAGCATTTTTAAGGCCAAATGGCATGACATGATAGAAGAAGGTCCCCAAGGAGTGATGAAGGCGGTTTTGTGTTGATCTTCTGGGGCAAGTAATATTTGGTTATAACCTAAGAAACTATCCATGAGTGATAACATCTCATGGCCGACAGTGAGATCAACTAGTTTGGTCAATGCTAGGTAGAGGAAAGTCATCTTTGGGGAAAGCTAAGTTAAGGTCGTGGAAATCCATGCAAATGTGGAGTCCCCCTGTCGCTTTTGTGATAGGAACAATGTTAGAGATCCATTGAGGGTAATTAATGGGTAGGATGAAGGAAACCAAAAGAAGGCGTTGGAGTTCTTCTTTGACAAGAAGGGAAATGTGAGGATGCATTTTCTGTAGCTTCTGTTTCATGGGTTTGGCTTCAGGTATAGTGATGATATTGTGGACCACAATGTTTGGGTCAATACCAGGCATATCAGTGTAGGACCAAGAAAAATCATTGCTATGATCCCGAAGAAAAGAAGTAAAAGCTTCTTGTTCAATAACATCTAAATATTGGCCTATATTTAGAATGTGCGGGTTATCCTGAGTGTTAATATTGATTTCGATGGTCGATTCATTTAACATGGTTTTTGTCTCAGAAGGTAACGACCAGTGAATATGTGAATCTTCTGCACCAAGGTAGGTGAGAATAGATTCATCATCCTGAAATTGAATGACATTAATAGAAGGTGTATCATCATCGATCATGTCAGGATACAGGAAGGGAAGAGAAGAGGGAGCCTCTCCATCTCATTCATAAGTTAGAGGTCCCGAGGAAATGGTGTTCATGAAAAAAAAAGTTAGGAGGAATGGATTCTGGATCCATAGACTCATAGGTGAAGGTAGTGAAGGTGGTGAAATGGTGAAGAAGGTTTATCATCCTCAATGAGTTTGACTCAGGCCTTCTTGGGAGATGGTTTAGAAAATCCAATACCACTGCGGTCTTTATGTTTACAAGTGGTGCATGGGATGATAGTATGGCGGCCTTGTTCATAGAAACCAAATCCAAATCCCTTCCATGCACAATGATGGAGGAAGGTGTGGGTGAAGCGGTGGTTGGTGAGAGACTTAAGGTCAAATGAAAATGGTCAAGTTTGGGAAGGTGGCTCGGGTGAGTAGGTAGAAGTATCAAGTCCCCCATACATTAAATTGGTGCGAAGGTGGGGAGGACCATAAGGGAAAACCTCACCTATGTAGTGATCATATCGGGGATGTTGGCAAAGGTTACCATACTCTTGAGGAGTAAGGAATGTGTGATGTTGTACAGGTGGTACTCCCCCAGAGTGAGACATTGAAAAACACCTTCTAAGGGATCGGTAGTTGATATATTGGGTAGCTGGAATGGATGAATCACTGGAAGAAGAGCATTGGTTGGTTGAGAAGTAGATGGGTTAGTGGATGGGTTAGCTACAGAGGCTATGGTAGTAGTGGGAATAGAGGAGTTAGGTGTGGGAGAGGTAGCAAAACGTTGGTGGATGGGGCCATGGGTGAAGGAGATGTGGCGGCGGTGGTAGATGCCTTAACTGGTATAAGGACATCATTAGGTCTATACAACATGTTACAGGTTTTGAATGGTGAAGGGTCAGCTGGAATGGTATAGTTATGTCCTTCATGTTCAAATTTTACACATCGATGTAAGGTTGAAGGAACACAACCCATGACGTGGATCCAAGGTCAACCAAGCAACAGGTTGTATTGGAATTCCCCCTCTAAGATGTAGAATAATTCTGGAATGACAAGGGCCACGTGAATGTGGAGAATGATGGTGCCAAGGGTGGAAGTTATGGCATCATTGAATGAACTGCAACATAACTGGGTTATTATGCATGCAATTGGTAGGGATGTGCATTTGGTTGTACACATGGGAGGATATAATGTTGATGTTGGCACCGCCATTGATCATAACGCATCAAACACATATATTATCAATGTAGATGGAGATAAATAGGGTGGGATCAAGATCATCTGATTTGGAGAGGTACAATCTCGTCATCAGAGAAACTAAGAGTGGCTACCTGATGAGTGGTAGTGGGTGCAGAGGGGGATGAAGTGGTGAGAGAAGCCACATGGTGAGGAGTGATCATGGATGCCACAGAGTTGGGTCATTAGGTAAAACCTCAATAGATTGCAAAACCTCCATGAGGGCCTGTCAATGAGACTCAGAGGTTTGGAAGAGGTCATACAAAGACATTTTGAGAGGAGATTGGTGTAATTGTTTAATCATTGTATGATGGGAAACCCCATCAGAAATAGGGTATGTGGGTCCATGGATGGTGATTTTTGGTGTAGGTGCAGATGGTATATTGGGCATGGGATTGGCGGATGGGCTAGTTGTTTTCTCCTTTCCTTTGTCTTTCTGGGTGCGAGTGAAAATGTTAACCATATTAATATGGGGTAAGGGAGCAACTGAGTCATGATAGGTGTAATGACAGGATGGAAAAAGTATGGTGACGTGCATATACTGGTGTTGTGCAAAGAAGGCGGTGCATTGACATTTTGGCATGGAGGTTTGGCTAGCTCTCTTATGCAGACCATATTGATCTCGAAGGTTGGAGGAGGGTAAAAGGGTTATGGAGGTGGAGGTGAAGGTTGCTGAATAGGTAAGGGGCGAGGATGTGTGGTGATAGGTGAAGGTGGAACAGGGTCCTCATCTAAAAGATCATCATCGTCAAAGTTTTCTTCAGGAGGACATAATTGGAGAAGAACGGTCTTTAGAGCCTTACAATTTTCTACATCATGCCCTGACACATGATGGTAGGAACAAATTTTTGTATCGTCAAACCCTGCTAGTTTAGGTTTGAGTGGGTTGTAAGGTCTAAGTGGTGGTAATGTGATAACAGAGGTCTCTAAAAGATTTGCTAAGATGATTGGCATAAGACCCTTCTAATGGATCACAATGTGAAGTAAGTGTGGGTCGAGATGGAGGTGTGAGTAATTTTAGTGGGAGAGGCACCACAGAGAGGTAGGAGGTGGAATAGGTTTGACCACTGTTTGGTAGGTAGTATTGTTTTAGGTTTGGGTTGTACCTTCTTGGGTAAAGGTGTAGCAGATGAACTAGCGGTTAAAGGTGTTGTAGTTTTGACTACCTCTTTGGAGGGTGGTGGGCTCTTGGATTTTGGTTGCACCTTCCTAGGTAAAGGTGAAGAAGGAGTGTGTGATGTAGAAGGGAAGGAAGATGGTGGAAGAGGATGGGTTAGCTAAGGTGATAAGGGAGGTGCGATAAAGGTTGTTGGAAGAGGCAAGGTGGAAGGTATTGGTTGAGAGAAGGAAATATCATGGGTAATGATGAGGCTATCTAGAAGTGGTGTGGGTATAGGTGGTAAAAAGGATGTAGGTGACAGACAAAGGTGTACGTTGTGTAGGTAATTTGGGTGTAACAGAGGATCATGATGAGGATGTGGGTTGTTGTTTTTTAGTTTACCTTGGGTAGGAGGTTGTTTGGCCAAGGTTGATGGGTGGGGTCCCAGGATAGATGGAAGTGGTGAAGGTGACAGAGGGGTAGTAGGAAAAGACGGTGTATGTGGCCTAGAAGGTTGGGTCCTCCTCTTAGGTGGGGGAATAATCTTTGTGCATGGTCTGTGAGGATGTGGCCAAATCTAATTTAACATGGGGATGGACTAGGCTTGATGTTGGCATGACTCCCAATGTGGTAATGGGTCTGGGTGGAAGGAAGGTATAGGTGTAGGTAAGGCTTTAGGCATAGGAAAAAATTTGGTTGTTGGTAATAGGTTTAGGTGTAGGGCAAGGGTGATGAAGGAGAGGCCACTCCAACTGGCATGGGCATGGTTTTTTTGGTTGTCTGAAACACCTTTGGATAGATCGTGGAAGTATCAGCAGACAACATTTGCATCTGAGTTGAAAAGGGTAGCGGAAGGCATCCCCAAAGCATGGAATTATCAACATAATCCAAGCGATTAACCAGATGTGAAAATGGAATGGTTGTAGGAGGAGATGATGTTGATTTGGTAGTAATGCCTGTAAAGAATGTATGTGAGACAGGAAAAAGGTTGGCTTTGGAATCTATGGGTAAAAGAGCTGAGAGTAAAATCAATAGGATATTTGAAATCCAATGGAGAGTTATCACCAATAGGAAGTGGTGCCTCTAATGGATCTCCTATGGGTAGGAGAGATGACGAGTAGGACAAGTTAGGTTCCTCTTTTGGTGAAGAGGAAGGTAAGCATGAATCTCCCATGGGTAGGAGAATTGATACTATGGGTTGTTCATTAGATTGAGCAGTACGTGGGGAAATTGCATCAGTAGATATGGCTGGACTCCTCTGTGGGTAAAGTGGGAGATGAAGGGGACTCCTCTATGGGTAAAGGAGAAGATGAGAAGGTTCTTCCATGGATGAAGGATCTCATGCAAGAATCTCCTTGATAGATGGGGTAAGAGGAAATTGAGGAAGAGCCAGTATAATGTTCAAACACAACATGGAACCTCACGAACATTACAATCATTTTTTGAAGGTTCACCGGTTTGGTTAGATGACAAGGTGTGATTTGGGTATAAATTCTTGAAGATATGAATTTTATTATTAGCTGGTGCATTAGGGTTATCCAAGACGAGATCTCCATTATCTAACATTTCTTGGACAATGTTTTTAAAGGTTATACAATTACCATCACTATGACCTTTAACACGATGATAATTGCAATAATCATGTTCCTTGTACCATGTGGGAATAGGACGAGAGGGGTCAAAACCAGTATGTGGTTTGAAGGGTGAAAGAGTAACTACTCCAGTCTTTTAGAGGTTTTTCTAAGACTGAAGAATAGGGTTCTCTGATTGGAGTGTATTTGTTTTCCTTTGGCTTGAATGGGAGAAAGGTTGGAAGAAGGTTTTACGATTGACTAGATGGGTGAGATGGGCCAGCTTTCAAAACTGAACTCCATGGGAAGATCCTTTTAGTTTGGAATAATTGTTTTTGGGGTTTGGAGGAAGAAGATGTATCATTTGATTTAAATGCAGCATTTTAAATTTACGTAACTGTATCTTCTTCTCTTCAATGGACACGAATTTCAAGTTTTCTAGCCATGGTAAATGCCTCATCGAATGTGTGGAAGGTTTGAACATGAAGATTTTTGGTGAAATGATGTGCCTGGCACAAGCCCTAGTAAATAACTCGATAAGTTTGGTTTGAGGTAGTTGGAATGTGAGTTGGTTGATGAGGCTTCGCCAATGAGTGAAAAAATATGTGATAGATTCGTCTTCCTATTGTCATGTTGAGTACCAAGTCGGTCATGGTGACCTTCATTGATGATATTGATCAAAAAACGGTCCAGAAAGGCTTGAGCCACTTCGTTGAATGAATAAATGGAATGCCTAAGTAGACCACTATACCAATCCAATGCAAGGTCCCATCAAAGACATTGGGAATGTTCTGTAAGAGTAAAGCGTCATCATGAGCTGATCAGATAACACCCATGTTTAAAAGACCACAAATTTTATTGTGGGTCTTCTTTACATGTTGAATGGGTGTAATTTGGGCATTTCCCAATGCGTAGAGTATGGACGAATGGGAATAGATGGATGATTGGGCTCATTGCATATTTCGTCCTATGTCAAAGAGGTACGTGAGCTGAAAACTGATGCTTCCAATGTCTGCATCTTGTCCATCATCATTTTTATAAGGTCGAAATTGCTAGGTTGTGATGAATGGGCACCCCCAACAGTATAAGGGGGTAGATGATGAATGTATGATGAGGACGAAATCCTAGTATATGGTGGTGACTTTGAGTATAAGAATTGTGAGGGGGCTAATAGATGCAGGTGGAAAATATCCCGAATAGGCTACAGATGAAACATGAGGTTGTTGGTGATAAATATAGGTAGGTTGAGTGGATGTAACAACTCTCGTGGTAATTAGAAGGAGTGATTAAGGGATGGAGAGGACAATGTTTTGAAAGGGAGTGTGGGCTGCTAGACATCAGGGGTGGCTGAGATGCAATGGGTATATAAGAGGTGGCAGGTGCAGATGGACCTACACTCAAGAGGGATGATGAAGGAATAATTGACACCATAGGAGCGACTGACGTCAAAAGTGTGATAGATGTCATAAGTGTCAAAAAATATTGATGATGTGGGGTTAAGATAGGATACCAACGGGTGGTAAGGTGGAAGAAGGTAAGGTCGAGCTAGTACTAGAGTGACACAGAAGTGGGTGCAAGGGTAGGAGGAATGGACACATGCATGTTGTATACTACCTATCCTAATGAATATCAAGTGGATGAATGGGTGAGATAATATTGTAAGGCAACGAGGTTTTGGTCAAGGATTATTGCAAATTCCTCATCACTAGTACTAATGATAATGGGCTAAGTGGGATCCATAAGTGATGGGATGAAAGGAGGCAATGGGCTAGGCTGGAGTGGCTGAAGGCTAGTGTGGAATATGAGGGTGTTGGCTTGGCTACGAGCTCAAAACCATATGAGTTAATTTAGACTTAGTAATCTGATCTCTTTAAATGAAATAGAAAATAAAAAAATGGAGAAAAACAATTCCAGACAAAAGGTGAAAACTGGTGTTGTTTTTACGTTTGAAAAAATAAAACACATGAACTGATGATGGTTATGATAACCGATGATGGTGATAGAGGGTGACCAAAATATTGGTTACTTTGGAATAATCAAAAGTTTTTCAAATGAGGCAAAACCTGATGAAAATGAAGACAAATCTGGATTTGACAGTAATTTCAAAGATCCAGAGATATGGTGATGTATCTGAGAAACCCCAAAAAGAACAAAAAAGTGATGAGTGTTGTTTTGGTAAAATAACCCAAAAAAGTAGGAAACTAACAACGGTTAGGTAAAATGATGATGGTTAGATGAGTAAACTGGTGACGATCGCTAGACCGACGCTGGTCACTGTGAAATTTGAAAAGATGGAGAAAATGGGATTTAGTGACTTAGATCAGATAAAATACCAACCCAGAAACTTGAGTTTGGTAATGATGGACCCTAACACACTCAGAAAAAGTCGGAATACACCAAATATGATTATGGAGTGTGAAAGGAAGAAAAGAATGGAAAAAATGACCTCACAAATCAAACAAAAACTAACAAACACAAAATTCTATTGATGAATTTTATGTTCTAGCTTATGTTATTTAGGATTGACTTGTGAATAGAATAGAGTTTTTGGTTTGATAGAAGGTGTCTTATGAAAACCCAAGATTCTAAGGATGGTTTCAGCTAAAGTTTTGGCGGGGGGGGGGGGGGGTCCTTTCTTTGAGATAATGACTGGATAGAGAAACCAACTTGGTGCCCACTATCAATCCTCTAATCATGTGATCGTTGATAAGCTTCTTCCGGTTAGGATGATGTTTAAGAAGATTTGTAAATTGTTTAAGTGGTTTGGTATAGAAAATGTGCAAAGTGAACTACGATTGAATTAGTCAACCATCAGCTGGGTATGACTTCCAGCGTATAGGTTGCCCTCGAATTAAATGTGAGCTACAATGCGACATACCAACATGAATTGCGAAATGTTTTAAGCTCAAATCCACAATTTAATTCCATGTAGCAAATAGAAAACAAGAATAGGAATGCTCTCTCACTAAATGCAATACCGTAGAAAGGAAGACATGTTATTTTTAGAGCACCAAAAACACAATTTATTTTAGACAATAATAAGAAGGAGAAGATTCCAGAGAAGAAAATTTAATGTGAATATTTTCTAAGGGAAATAAACACATAATTTTTTACCTAGGAATGAAAAATACAAAAGAACCCCAGATGGGTCCCACCGAGCATGCCAAAATGTTTCACCGAATTGTTGTAGATAATGAAACAGATAAAGGTAAATATGCCAAGGAGGAATATCTGTTATGACATTGGTTGAAGGATGAGTGCACACATTTCTGATTTCCAATCCAAGCTGATTGTGTGAGCTTCCTTTTGGCTAAGAGTAAATACCTGTAATACAAAGCAAGACCACAAGATATGAATTAATAGCAAAGGTTAGCGGACTACCTAGCGTGAGCTAGATCCAAGAAGTGTGATACTTCCTCGACGGTTGTCAATCCATTGATATATAACTCAATATGAAATAACTGAACATGAAAATAGAATAATCTTATGTTAGTGTTCTGATTTAGGTATCTCATGTTACTATTCATGTTAATCCAATTAAATTCTTGATAACTAAACTGGTGAAGGTCTTGGGTCTGATTGCAGGCTGGGCAGGTGGTCTGAGCATCACAAACAGGGTTTGGGTAAGCTTTGGTGCATTTTGGGTTGATTTTGGGTCATTAGGAAGCTTGTTGGTCTAAGGCAATTTTTACCAGGCACAGAGACTAACGCCGGTCAATGTATGAATGATGATGGTTTAGGATGACCGATATCAGTTACTGTGGGTAATGGAAGAATGTCAAAAGTGGGTGTCTAGGCTCTCCCTATGTCTGCACAAAGAGTTGGGAAGGTCTATGGTGAGGTTGTAGGTGGGGTATCAGGCTTGGGTAAAGCTTGTGAGGTTTTGGGGATAGTAGGGGCAGTTTGAGGATGTGCTGGTTAAGTGAATAAGATAACACAGAGGACCAATGTCGGTCATGTGATCAATTCCGGTGAAGAGGGGAAACTGATGATGGTTAATATAACCGGCGTTAGTAGGGGCAATTTGGTGGTAATTAAAAAAAAGGTAGATTTGGACTTCTCTGTGATTGCACAGAGGATGAAGGGAGGATGGTTGGGTTCATAATAATGTTAGGAAGACTTAGGAATTCCTAAGAGTTAGCTAGGCAGAAGGTAGTGGGTGGTAGGTTGGATAGATTGGCAGGAAGGTGGGAATGGAGGAATGTAGGAAACAACAAAATCTAATATTAAAGACAATAAACCTACACTTTAAGTAAGTACAGAATGATGAAAATAGAATACACTTACTTGTATTTGCAGGCTTGGTTGGTATCTTCAATTATTGATTACTCTTCCAAATGTTTCTTGCAATGACCAGTGCGATCCCTCACTCATGTTTTCACTTTGCTTCCAAACTTAAAATGGTTTCCATTTCTTTTGCAAATTACAATAAATGACTCCCTCCGCCTTTCGTATTTATGTCCTTTTACATTCATTCTCACATCCCAGCGTTCCCACTGTCGCAACATATTGTGCTTTATTAGCATGATAAGAATCAAACTTGTTGCCACACTGGGATATGTCTTTCTTACCCTTCAGTGAACTCCCCTGCCCTTGAATACTAAATCAGAAAGCAATATCTTATTAGAATTTCTTTATTGACATACTGCACATGGATGTGGCTCTTGACATGTATGATGACATAATGAGAATCATAGAAAATATAAATGAGAAATATATAGTTGGCTATGGTGTTACAAGCACTATTTATAAATGTGTTCTATAGAATTGTAAGCCAATTGTTATAAGGAGATTGTATAGTCACTACCCACAAGGCTTGCGTGAATTTGAAACTCAGCTGGAAATAGTCTGAAACATCAAGCATCAAAATCTTGTGAGTCTACATGGATATTCACTTTCTTCACATGGAAATCTACTATTTTATAATTACATGTTAAACAAAAGTACGTAGGACATCCTACATAGTGAATAAAATGATTATGTTATAAATAAAAATGGATCTATACATTATAGATTCATATTTTGAAGTAGAAGCAAGTGTTTTTTTAATTTTTATTTTCGTATAGGATCATCAAAGAAGATTAAGCTATGACTGGGACACTCTGCTAAATATTTCTCATGGTGATGTAGAAGGATTACCATATCTTCATCATGATTGTAACCCATGTATTGTTCACAAGGATGTGAAGACTTCTAACATTCTTTTGGATGAAAATTTTGAAGCATATTTGTTAGAATTTGGCATTGCCAAGTGCATTTCCTCGGCCAAAATCCACACCACTACCTATGTTATAGGTACCATTGGTTACATTGACCCTAAATATGGAATAACATCAAGGATTAATGAGAAATCTGATGTATATAATTATGAAATTGATCTTCTAGAGTTGTTAACGGGAAGGAAGTTGTGGACAATAACTCAAATTTACTTCACTTGGTAATATTTCTGGTTGTTTATTTTCTTTTGGAGCTTACACTGTATATTGTTTAAGATTTTTTAAGGTTTGTTGACTGGAGCATGGAGCAATCAAACGTGGATGGATTTTTCTTTGACATTGGCATGTGGGCACATATTCTATCAAAAGCAAACAACTTAGTCATGAAAACCGTTGATATAGAAATTGTAGCAACCTGCAAGGATCTTGGGATTGTAAGAAAAAATCTTCCAGTTGGCCTTTCTTTCCCCCAAGAAATGGCCTTGTAGACACCCCCTTATCAACATAAACTACAAAAGTAATGACTAACCCCTCTAAATCAAATAACATATACTATTTGGCGTTCACATTGCATTGTGCAAATGCAATTACTAGTATATTAAAATTGTTTTATATTTTTAAATAAATTAAAATAACTCAAAGTTATTAAGAATTAGATTATTTTTTCTTATTATTTATAATGACGATTTTATTATATTTATTAATCTTCTATGGAAATGAGTAACAAATTAATATATCACAAAGCACATGTTTATATGTGTGATTCAGAAACATCTTTGTTTAGTTAATAATGCATGTTCAAATTTTATTTCTACTCTACAAGTAATAATATATTTTAATCTCATTTTTTTTTGTTATAATCATAAGAGGAGTTTCATATAGTATACAATCACTATAACTATTTTTTTTCAAATATTTTGAACCATATGGCTCGACCAACATTAATATAATTACAACTACTATATTATATATATGAAATTTCTTATTATATAATAATTTAATATAGATTTTTTATATATATTTAAATTGTTTGATATTTTTTAAATAAATTAAAATAACTCAAAGGAATTAAGAATCATACATTTTTCTTATTATTTATAATGACGATTTTATTATATTTATCATTTTTCTATTTAAATGACTAACAAATTAATATATCACAAAGCACATGTTTATATGTGTGTGATTAGGAAACATCATTTTTTAGTTAATAATGCATGTTCAAATTTTATGGAATTATACTCTACCACCTAATAAATATGATTTTAATCTCATTTTTTTGTTGTAACCATAAGAGGAGTCTCATATAGTATACAATCACTATAACTATTTCTTTTGAAATATTTTGAACATATGGCTCGACCAAGATTGCAATTTGAAAATGAAGAACAATGAAGAGAATGTCAAAGAGAATATCAAAGATGAAAATGACAGTAAATGACAGATGCACAAAAAGACGAACAAAAAAAGTGACAAAATGATAATGATACACAAAGATCCGTTACACGCAAAGCTGAATTGATGATTGAAACATTGGAAGCAAAAAATTGAGAGCATGTTGATACGATGAGAATAATTTGTGCACGTACATATCAAGATGATCAATATGCGTTGAGAAGAAGAATATGTTAAGATTATACCAGCTGTACAGATAAACAAGCATGCAATGAATAATGCGGAAAACATAAAATAGAAATAAATGCAATAAAACAAAGACACATATTTAACGTGGTTCACCCAAGAATGGGGCTATGTCCACCAGAAACAGCCAATCCTTTTATTCCGTCCAGCTAAAAATCTCACGGCCCAGTGCCACCCACTGATACAATGAGCCTCATACATAAGAACCCTTTACAGATATTAGGGTTTTTTATCATTTCGGGAAAACATAGAAAACCACCCATTAGATCTGTGACCTAATAAGGAACAGTCCAGATTTCACAATGCATAAATACATATAAAATGTGGCTTATGGGGGCGCTGCCCCCCGAACCCCCGCCGAGGGGGCCATCCCCCCCAAACCCCACAAGGGGGTGAAGCCCCCCTTGCAACCCCCATCGCTATTAGGCTCCACAACCAACAGAATACATAGACAATTTATGCATTTAAATCAACTAATTGAGTCTGCAAGACAAGAAATACAAGAATGAAATTGTGAAGCAACTCAAAGGTACTATCGTCGATTCTCGAATCAAATTTTAATGTTTATGTCAATTCAGAAGAATTAAATTTAGTGTCGATAGATTGTGTGCTCAAAACACCTAAGAATGCACCTTGACATACAATGGATGTTTGATGTTAGAAACAACTTACAAATTAATGATCTAGAAGAGGAATCGAGATCGTGACCTAGAAGAAGAAGACAAATGGAAGATTCACAAATCTGAAAGAGAACAAAGTATAACTAGTCTCAATGGAATGCGTGGGACAAATTTGAAAACTTTTCAAATGATTTTTCAAGATGGTTTAGATAATCTTACTTCACCAAGCATGTGTTACATTTGTCAAGAAAGTCATATTGGAATAAATGTTTCTCAAACCCTTGAAGGCCTTCTATGTAATAGACGTCTACAAGAAAAATGGAAAAATATGCTACAAAATACAAAGTCCTGGCTTCGTTAAGCATTTCCCAAAAAATGCAAATATGAGTATTGGAGGAATATCTATGATTTTGGTCGGAGATTCAGGACAACTACCACCTGTTGGTGATAGACCACCATATGATAATAACAGGTGTGCAAAACTATTTTGGGAAGAATTTAAATTAGTTATTACTTTGGATAAGATAATTAGACATGAAGGAGAAAGTGAGGGTCAGATAAGGTTTCGTCAACTTCTTACAAATCTAAGAGATGTAAATCCAACAATTGATGATTGGAAGTTATTGATGACAAGAACCAATGATAGAATAGATGGCGCCAGTAATGAAGTAATTTGACAATAGCATTCATTTGTTTTCTATAAAAGATAATGTAAATAACCTCAACAACAAAAAATTGCATTCACTTAAAAGGCTTATTGCATGTAGCATTGCAATCAAAGCAGGTAGTGCCAACGCTCTAGTAGAAGGTCAAAACAATGAACTTGATGTGGAATTACTAATTGTCTAAGGGTAAAAGGATGATGTTAATCTCCAATATTTGGATAAAAGCAAGTCTTGTAAATGGAGATCTAAGGTATATTCGAAGTATAACATACAAACCTAGAAGTGCCCCACTCGAGCCACCAACATATGTTATGGTCGAATTTGACTAGTTACTTCGGAGTACCATTTGAAAATGAAACTCCACATACAATTCCAATTACTCAAACACAAAGGGTACGCGCACAACAACTACCCTTACGGTTGGCTTGGGCATTAACAATACACAAATAATAATGATTTGACTCTTTCAAAAGATATAATTGATATAGGAGAACAAGAAAGAACATGGTTAACATCTGTGGCAATATCTCATCTAAAGTCTTTGGAATGTCTAAGCATATTTCTGCCATTTATTTATGACCGCTACAAAAAGTTTAAAAAAGGAAAAGAACTTTGCAAACGAAAAGTTGATGAAGAAGGATTGAAATCCTTGAAAGATAAATAATAGCAGGTACTTAATGCAAACATCTTGAACCATAAGTTTGAAATGACTCATTTTTTGATATGTTATGCTATGTGCATGGAGCATTTTTTTTATGGAGGTGTGCACTCAATTGGGCACTAGTTTTACATAGATTGTCAACATCTCTGCCCATACTTCAGATGAAGGATATTGCGGGTTGACAATTATGAGTAAGCATACAACCATACTAGTGGTCACCTTCAGCTAAGTAGCTACAAGCGAGGGGCATCCGTGCCATCAAAGTCACCCAGGGCACAATCTTGGCCTCAACTATTTCGACTATCCGTGTCAGGTATCTCCAGGCCTTGCACTCAACAAGACTTGATCCCTGGCGGGCTCTATAAGAGCAAGCATCATCACCAATGGACCAAGGGGAGTTCGATGTGCATGATGCATTTTGATTAATATTAATTGATTATTTAATTTCCATTTTATCTCGTTGTATATTACCTATTTGGACTATTTTTAAATGCTTCATTTATTTTTATTTAATGTGATGTATGTTACAGATTTAATTTTTATTGAAAACTTCATATTATATGTTAATGGAAAATGCAAAGCCCACGGATGCTACTAGCATACCTATCTTAGATAAATCCATGTAAAACATGTTGAGAGATATCATTCTCAAGGCGCCTATATTCAATTTGAGCCTTAAGTGGATTAGGTGCCTTGAGAATGATATCTCTCAACATGTTTTATGTAAATTTATTTAAAATAGATATACTACTAAATAATATGATCTTATTCAATATTATATTTGTTATTTTATTGTATTTATATTTTTCATAGAAAGTGTTTTATATCAAAAATGTAATAAGGATTAAATTTCAAATAGTTGTTTAATTATTCTAATGTGATAATTATTTATTTATTTTAATTTTTTGGCTCAATTTCGTACAAATTTAAAAATTATTAATAAATAGAAATAACAAAACGAAGTTTTTTAAGGCTATGTTAATGAGAATGCAGGAACCTTATATAAAGTTAAAACATGCAATAATATAAGTAAGAAAAATTGTAAGACGACAACATTATCTCGAAGAAAAGCGAACATTCTAAAAGCTAAATTAGGACAGAATATCACTTAAGTTTTCCCGCAATGACCTTTTCATTGGTGTGAACTCATCAATTATTTACTGCGTGTCGGCGATTCATTGGCAGGCAAAGCCACACGCATCGGATAAACTGCCTCTCAGATTATCCTTCTGTGTCGGAAAGCAGTTAGAAACAAACTTCCCTTTTCCTCTGTTTCCTTGAGGATTTTTCAAGTCTGCTTTTGATGGAATCTTTGCTTTTGAAATCAGAGCTGTTCTTGAGTTGCAGAAGCCATGGCCGCCACCACTTGGAGTACTGCCTCTACTCTGTTAAGGCTGATGGATACTGTCATCGTTGCTGGCACCCAAGTCTTTGCAATGCATGCCAAAACATGACACACCATTCAATTCAATCCATCCCCATCCATGAAATGTGAAAAGGGAAGGTCTACCAGGGGAGTATCATGCTTGTACTCCTTATGGCACCTCACAACAATCCACTCAGGGCCTGAACACCAATTAGGCATATACCCACTATTATTTCTTCCATAACCACATTCCTCAGCCAGTTTTGCTATTCTCTGATGAGGAGAAGGCCTTGACCTGCTTGGGCTTTCCTCAAACACCCTCCTTAATTGGCTGTGATTGTGAATTATTTCCTCCTCCTGCATAGGACTAGGCAGATCACTGAGCACTGACAATGGACAAATTGTTCCAGCAAAAGTATCACAAGAACATGATTCATCCCACTGCTTTTCTGCTTTGTCAAAATTCAAAGTGCTTGTGGGAGACAATGCCGCTTGCTGAAAGCTCTCACTGAGAAAAGGGTGGCTCAACAATTGGGTGCTTGTCCATCTTTGCTTAGGATCCCTCCGTAAGCACTTGTCTAAAAAATCACGGCCTTCAGCAGACAATGTCTTTGGAAACTCAGGCAGTTCATCAGAGCACCCAATTTTGTACATGGCAAGCAAAGGTTGAGGGATGTTATTCCATGGAGCCCTGCCAGTGGCCATCTCCACCACAGTGCATCCTACAGACCATATATCACAGGGTGGGCCTCTCTCAACTTGATTGACAGCCTCTGGAGCCATCCACAGAGGAGTTCCACTCAACTCAACTCTACTTTCCCTTTCACTTGCCATCACTTTAGCACACCCAAAGTCTGCTAACTTCAAACCAGAACTCCCCACCAGCACATTCTTGCCCTTGATATCACAATGCACAATCCCCTGGCTATGGAGGTACTCAATGCCTTTAACAATACTCCGAGTGTAGTTTCGAATAACAGACTCCTCCAACCCCCCTCCAAATCTCTGCACAACATCTGCCACACTGCCCCCTGAAATGTATTCCATCAACAAATTCCTCCTGCAGACACCACCATCTTCACTGTAAGCCTCACCCAAAAACTTCACAATCCAAGGAGAGTCCAATTTCTGCAGAATGTTTATCTCATTCTGGATTGCCACAAGCTCCCCCTTTCTCTCCTCCTTGCATTCAACTGACTTCACAGCAAGTAGCTCTCCAGTGGCCTTATCCATGGCCAGGTTCACAGTGCCAAATGCCCCAACTCCTATTACACTTCCTCTCACCCATCCTCTGGGTGAATCACAACAAGAACACTCCATGGGCAGAAAAAAGCCTTGAATATATTCACGAACCAGAGGCTAATTGTTATTCTTGAATACCCACTTGCTCAGTGACCAAAAAAAACCTGTATAACCAGATTCATAACAGAGAAATCCATATATAAATTGTGTTTATTGAATTGCAGAGAAGAACTTCCACACAACCACCTCCGTGATAATTTGATTATTTATTTGGCAATTTTGGGTTTATTTAATCTGATTAGAAATTAAAGTATCTCTAAAAACAGGGCTTACATGCGAAAGAAGAAAAAATCCACAGAGGGCTTACTTTGTTTAGATATGAAAATAGAATTATAAAAAACAGGCTGATTATAGAAATCTCTAAAATTAGAGCCAAATCCAAATCCAAGATTTTAGGAGATTGAGGAAAAGTGGAACGTTGGATGGGGATTATGGAATAATTTTAGAGATCGAGGGCATTCATGTTAGCTGCTTGCTGAGCTGGAAGCTGTCCAATTGCTGATGGGCGATTGGGGCGTGTGGCGAGCACACGCATATGCAATCTTTTCGTTGATTGTAATTTGACGTGGCGTATGTACCAAGTTTTGTTTGGGGATGGAAGGAAATAAATATAACGACAAGTAACGTTTGAGATTCGGGGATGTCTATTGAACATTTACATGTACAAAGAAATACATGGTTGATCGGCTTTTAATTTTGGAAAAGATAATCGTTTTTATCTAGACCGTTAAGGACGAGAGGGGAGGGGAAGAAATAAAATATACTCATCCTCTAACCAATTAACTATTATGTTAGTACTTGAAATTTATTTATAGTCTAACGTTTGTTTTTATTGACACAATAATCATGGTATATTGAGAGTTATATGTTGTTGTGGATCAAGTTTATCAACTAATGTGGGCTTATTTTTTTGAATAAATGAAGATTCTTAGAATCGTAAAAGTAATTTCAAATTGTATTGAATAGACATATCCAACTTTCTATAAAATTTACTATTTAAATGTTGAATAAAAACCATATAAGAAATTCCATCTTATATAAGTGTTATTATTTCATTCAGAAGGGCAATAATTTAATTAGCATAGATGGTAATTTATGTTTGTCGCCCTATCTATCAAAATACGAATCATACAAGATTTTAGACAAAAGAAATGAAGCATAAATCATCAGAGAAGAATGCGGTTGGTTACAAGTCCAAGGGATTTTTCACATAATGGATATTGCTCACTCCTTAACACTAAGTCAAGAAAGGTCGATTATTGAGCCAATACCTTTTGGAAAAATGGATGGTGAAATTTGATGATAAATAACATGGTCACATGATGATACAAAGCACCAACCATCATTGTTTTACATTTTTTTTAGCTTTGCTGACTCAATTGTACTCAAATTTATTATTTTTTAATTTTGTCCACTGTAGACCATTGTCAATCACAAATGGTTGATACAATCATAGTCTCTCCATTACATTTTCATGTGCTTATTATGTACAAATAAAGGATAATTAATATTTAACATTAAGAGAAACACAAAAGACAAACTCCCCTTAAAAAATATTTCATCTCAACTAACATAAATATAATATTTCAATAAAATTAATGTGCTTGTCACCCCACCAATGTTTTGAAAACATTGTTATTACTATAATAATAATAAAAATTAACCAAAGAGAAGAAAAAATATAAAAATCACATCAACAATACTATTGCAACCTTAGGAGCTATTACTAAGTAAATAAGAATATGACTAATACTACATAGTAAGCATTCTTTACTCAGGGTGCTTAACTCCTATAGCACCACTCTCGAGTAAATTACAAGCTCTTGTGACAAAAAGGTTTAAATCTAAGGATGCAATGCATCTATGACCAACGCGTGACCAACTCGACATATGCGTGAGCGGTTAGCGTGTTGTAAATCACACCACTCATAATCTTGGTTACAATCATGATCATGAGACTCATGTGTAATATAGATGGGAATTTCCCATGTACACACAAGTCTCTTTTTTGTTCTCAACTATTTCTCTTTCAAGATTCACTTCCAAACACCAATGATAATTTTATTTTGGTCCACCCAGCAATGCTCAACAAGGGCTCTAAAAACTAAAATGAAATTACTAATCATAATGTTTATAATTGTGATTTTAAGGAAAGGTGGTACTTCTACTCCTCAATGCCCATCATGGAATTATGAAGTGAATTTTGAAAGGAGGTTTCCAATTTGTTCAAGCTATCATACTAGGTAGAAATAACAAGATGACACCCATTGCACCTAGCAAATGTTTTTTACAAATTCCTAAATAGATGAATGGGAGAATATGAATGTAAAAGATATGTTATATGTTGAATATTTTAAAAATATTAATAACCTTAATCATACAATCTAGACTAGAGTTTTTAATTATTTGTATTATGATAACATGATATAATAAAGGGATGAATACAAGTTAGCTACGCAGATTGGTACAAAAGTGATATAGGTGTACAAATTAGGTGAAAAGGCTTATCTAAATATGAAAATGCTTCATCTTTGGAATTTTTCTTAGTAACTACTCATGTACACAACCGTACAACTCTTGTTAGGGCGTAGCATAGTCTAGACCTTATATGTATGGTTTCCTACATGTGCACAGTGGGGTTCTATAACTTTGATTACCCTTCGCTGGTCTGGAAATGGTTACCGATGTTTGTCCCCTAGGTTGGCAAAACTTTGGGGACCACTTATAATGATCTATAATAAATAGATACCCTAGATACCTTGAACAAACTTCAAGAAGTGATTAAAAAACACAAGGAGAAATTCATGTGTGGGTGAGGATGGACTAACCCTAGCAGTAAACCAATGTTAAACCAATCCATGCACTATGCTACAACCCCTCGAGTAGGAGAAAGCCTCATGTAGTTCTCCTAGTGTAGGTGTAAGTAGCCAACCCTTTATGTGTACCCCCCTGTCTCTTGACACAAATATAATGGGTTAACTATAGAATAGAAAATGTACTAAACATGGTAGTACAATGATGTGGTGCGTTTCATATACTAATATTAATCTCCTTTGTCCCATAAGACCTTTGATAATTCTTGGAGTGACTTTATCTTGCTAAGACATGGTTCTAGAACCTTCACATGCATGGTAATGGAGGAAAATATACTTTTGAACTTAGTTTGAATGCTTTAGACTTATGTGGTGGCAATTCTAAAGGATGTGAAACTTCTTTAGGAATATTTATGAGAGACATGAGTACTTAAGTGTTGATATTTTGCAATGTGTGCTTATGAGAATGTCATGTGAGTTATAATAAAGTGCAATTAACTTGTTTAAATAGGCTTCCAAAGGTTAGATTTTTACATTATGGATGACCTAGGGAACAAGAACTAACACATGTAAAAAAATTAAATTATAAAAAGATTCATTAGATGAAGAGGTATTTGATCATACAGGTTGGCCTAGATTGGCCCTGTTTTGTGTTTTCCTGGATAGGGATTAAATGAAGAAATATCCAAATTTTGGGAAATATGCCTAGGGATGGATTACTACTTTGGATACTTTTCATTGCATGGACGAACAACAAATAAGTGTGTAGAGATTAAAATTGCATGTGAGAGAGATAAGGATATGTCAATGGATCTTAGAATGTGAGAATTTGTCTTAGCATAGGAACAAAGCCAAACTTTTCATTACCATGGATAAGTTACTAAATTTGAGTGTTTGCATTTTCCCCTCACTTTAAGTGTGGAATATAAAATTGTATACTTAAAGGAAAAACATAATTGAGTGTGCAAACACATTTTATCTTTTGTCAATTTTGGTTTTCCTTTTTGTAGCTATTGACATGTCTCATGGTGAAGCCTACAACACTAAGTGTAGCCAATTTCCATAAAAAATTAAATTGTAACTCGAATGTGAAATAATGTATGTAACTTTGTAATTGGAAACTTGTAAATAGTAAAGTAAAGATATACAAAGAATGGAAGGAATACACTTGTATGCATGCATGTGATTAATATGTCATGCATGGTATGCACCTTTCATATATTCCCAAGTGTGAATTATATTTCTTCACTTATGTTTCATATACCAAAATAAAAGTCTCGGGATGGTTTTTATACTAGAATATCACTCTAAAAAAATCCACATGTTCCTTCGATTTTTTTTATAAAGGAGGCAATAGCTAGTTCTTTTCCAATTTTCCATAATTCTTTTTTATCATGCACAGAGTATGCCCGTGACTTGGCAACATCTAAATTTCCATATGTTCTAATTGTGGAGGATGTATATGAGCCTGCAAAAAAATCGAATGTGATGAACAATCTTCAATGTTTACTTGAACGTGCCTACAGACTTTTCAAACAACACAGAGAGTCACAAATTGTCTACTACATTCTTTTTAGGACTAGAACCATTTTCTCCACGAACTGTTAAAAAAGTAGATATCAATAGGTAATTCTAATATTATACTCTATCATAAAGACATGTCATTAAAAACATATCCTATCAATTTCTATCCTTGGTTTGTAAAGTAAGAACATAGAAGTCTCGATTCCTGCAGATGTTTCAGATTAGGTGGCGCAAAACATTTTTTCGTAGAAGTAACCATCTTACATGTGGCATACCATAATATTTGATTCCACCTAGCTCCTTAAGAGCTGAATTCACTTGCTCTCTGTCAAGATATGCTTCAAAGACATAATTAGAAATAGTTTCAAGGTCAAAAATCCTTTCTAATCAGTTTGAAATTGAAATTTTAAATGTCAAAAAAGATGTCTTGATATTTTTTTTTAATGGATTAGGTCCTAGGGACCTCTGGTTGATGTTTCCAACCAGTGGCATAGACTACTGTCTCCTTCACTGCCCTTTTCTCCAAATACAAACAACATTAAAAAGTAAGAAATCAATTCTTCGTGTCACCAATTTACACTTTCACCTCTAGGATGTTTAGATAACCTTCTTTAGTCTCAGACTGTTGTCTAGCTCCTTTTGCCTTTCCCTTACCTATCAACATTCACTCTTTTTATCTTGAAAACATATCCTCTGATCTGCACAATTCTCATTGAAAATGATGAGAACTCTAATATGAGTTATGGCCCTGCATACTTATCATTCACTGATGAGAGAGAGCCTAAATATGAGTTAAACCTATAACTGTCATGTTCCATATGATAAACTCATTACTTGAGTTTCAATTGTCTTGCTCTCTCTGATATTTTCATGCTCCTTTACACTACCTCTTCAGTCAACATGTAAATACATCCTAGGATTTGTTATGAAATTATGAAACTTTAAACCTTTCTCCTACCTGTCAGGCCTATTCCCTTGAGATATGATTCATGTCTCTTTATTGAAAATTTCAATTTCATTCAACGAGTCATTACGGTTATTGGATAAGAGGATTCAAATTCTTCCTTTATAAGCTAAGAACATGAGATCTTGTGATTTAGCACTATACAACAATCTCATTTACCTGATTTCATCTTATTTCCATGTACCTTCCCATAAGAAATCAATTGAAGTGCCTTAAAAAGATACACACACGTACAATCCTGATATTTACATCACTAGAATGAAGCATGTCTTGATGTTTCTGCATCAATATTTGATTGGCCTAAAATGGTGGGATTAGAAATGTGTATTAGAGTATACTCACACATATGACAGTTTCCTTGCACATCTCTATGATAGAGTCTATATTTCCACTGACGATCCCATAGAATGTACTTTTATGCTTGGTGTAGCTTGTAGTGATTGTAAATGTGGAGCATAAATGATTGATGATCCCATGGAAAACAAAAGACACAACTATACATCATTCTCAACAATCTAAAAGCAATTCCCCAATTCCTAAACTTATTATGTTTGGCCTAACCTCTCCACAATTCCATCAAAGTCTACCATTGCCTTGCCACTTCAGAAAAATAACAACTAGGCAATCTCGACATCAAACTCTCTTAAGTATTATATTCAAGATGAATTTAGAATATAAAGAAGCAAATCAAAGAGAGTGAACTTGCTCCATCCAACTAAGTGTCGATTCGTTCTATGGGGTCCTATATATAAACAATATCTAAGGTCAATAAACATCTTTCAAGAGACTATGCCATTATGCAAGTGTGATTGTCATTGGATTATATAGACACCAAGGGAAAAAGTGTTTATAATAGATCTGTTGGTTGAAATAGTTTTAATGTAGTTATTCCAAATAATGATTTAATCTTACATAATAAAAAAATTACTAAGAATTTTTTTTTTTAAATTAAAATTTACGAAGTAGTGCTTTCTTAAGACCACTAAAACGATAAGAAAATAATTGTCAAAAATTTTGAATCTTAAAAACCTATCAACTAATTAAAAAAATTCTAATTCCATACCAATTTACAAATTGTTATTAGATTTCGAGAATAGAACCGAAGTTTTTGAACTATATTAATGAGAATCCAAAAAACTTACACAGACTGAAAGCGTCTTTCGTCGTATCACCATCAATTGACTCCAAAATTCAATAAAATCACATTTTCCTGAAATTTTATACAAATCTTTAAGAAATTGATTTTTTCCACAAAATTCTTGAATTTTGAAAAGGAAAATAAAAATTACACATTGATAAGAAAAAGGAATTGTTTATGGAGATCACAAAAAAGAAACGCCAATATCATCTCGAATACACAGAAGAATCTCTAGTTGGTATGAATAATTTTTACGGCAAGTTGCAACGACATTTTCATTGGTGAGAAGTTTGAACTAGGTAATCCAGGCACCTTCCTTCGTGACCACATCATTTACGGCGTTTCATCGGAAAGCAGTTAGAAACAAACTTCTATTTTTCTCTGTTTCCTTGAGGATTTTTCAGGTCTGGTTTTGATGGAATCTTTTCTTTTGAAACCAGAGCTGTTCTTACGAGCCACCAAGTTTTTGGAGAAAAGAGTGTGTGTCATTGAGTTTGCAGAATCCATGGCTGCCACCACTTGGAGTACTGCCTCTACTCTGTGAAGGCTGATGGATATCCATATTACCGTCTGGGCCGTTTTCAATCTGATCATCGTTGCTGGTACCAAGTTCTTGGCAATGGATGCCAAGAGATGACTCACCCTTCAATTCACTACTTTCAGATTTGACACTGCAATCGCCCACTGCAGAATTCTGATCAGAAGAAGTCTTCTGGGCAAAGGATCCATTCATAAAATGTGAAAAGGGAAGGTCTACCAGGGGAGTATCATGCTTGTACTCCTTATGGCACCTCACAACAATCCACTCAGAAGCAGGGCCTAAACACCAATTAGGCACACCACCGCATTCCTCAGCCAGTTTTGCTATTCTCTGACGAGGAGAAAGCCTTGGCCTGCTTGGGATTCCCTGAAAGACCCTCCTGTGATTGTGAGATGTTTCCTTCTCCTGCATGGGACTAGGCAGATCGCTGAGCACTGACAATGTACGAGTTGTTCCGGCAAAAGTTTCACAAGAACATGAGTCGTCCAACTGTTTTTCTGCTTTGTGAAAACTCAAAATGCTTGTGGGAGACACTGGCCCTTGCTGAATGCTTTCACTGAGAAAAGGGTGGCTCAACAATTGGGTGCTTGTCCATCTTTGCTTAGGATCCCTTCTTAAGCACTTCTCTAAAAAATCATGGCCTTCAACAGACAGTTTCTTTGGGAACTCAGGCAGTTCATCAGAGCATCCAATTGTGTACATGGCGAGCAGAGGTTTAGAGATGTTGCTCCATGGGGGGCTGCCAGTAGCCATCTCCACCACAGTGCATCCAAAAGACCATATATCACTGGGAGCTCCCCTCTCCTCTTGATTTACTACCTCTGGAGCCATCCACAGAGGAGTCCCACTCAATTCAACTTTACTCTCACTTGCCATTACTTCAGCAGATCCAAAGTCTGCTAACTTCACACCAGAATCACCCACCAGCACATTCTTGCCCTTAATATCACAATGCACAATCCCCTGGCTATGGAGGTACTCAATGCCTTTAACAATACTCCGAGTGTAGTTTCGAATAACAGACTCCTCCAACCCCCCTCCAAATCTCTGCACAACGTCTGCCACACTGCCCCCTGAAATGTATTCCATCAACAAGTTCCTCCTGCAGACACCACCATCCTCGCTGTAATTCTCACCCAGAAACTTCACAATCCACGGAGAGTCCAATTTCTGCAGAATGTTTATCTCATTCTCGATTGCCACAAGCTCCCCCTTTCTCTCCTCCTTGCATTCAACAGACTTCACAGCAAGTAGCTCTCCAGTGGCCTTATCCATGGCCAGGCTCACAATGCCAAATGACCCAACTCCAATTACACTTCCTCTCACCCATTCTCTGGGTGAATCACAACAAGCATGCTCCATGGGCAGAGAATTCTCTGGGTGAATATATTCACAAACCAGACCGCCTATTAGCAACAAAACAGAGTATGCGTACTAATTAGGACTGCCTAATTCTTGTTCTTGAAAACCCACTTGCTCAGCGACAAAAATAATATTTGCATAACCCTACTGATACAAGTATTGCTGAATAACAGAGAATTTTTATTGAATTGCAGAGAAGAGCTTCCACACAACCACATCTGCAATAATTTGATTATTTATTTAGCAGTTTGGATTTCTACAATCTGAGTTGAAATTGAAGGATCTGTAAAAACAGGGGTTTTGTGTAAAAGAAAAGAATTCACAAGATAAAAATAGAATTATTTAAAAAAAGAAAGAAAGACAGAAAACTCTAAAATAAAAGCCAACTTCAAGATTGTGGGAGATTGAGAAAACGTGGACCGTTGGATGAGGAATATGAATTCTTTCCCTCGACTAGATAGACATCGACGGCCATCATGTTGGCTGCTTGCTGAGCTGGAAGCCGTCCAATTGCTGCCCGTCGATTGGGGCGTGTGGCGGGCACACGCAGATGCAAACTAAGTTTTTCCCGAATGTTAATTTTATGTGGCGTATAAACCAAGTTTTGTCTCGGGATGGAAGAAAATAAGCATACGCCAAGTAATGTTAGGAGGTTTGGGGGTGTTTTTTGAACTTAAAAGAAACAATGATGGATCGCGTTGCAATTTGGTTAATTAATATACATTAAAAGTTATGCTTCACCACCACTCGTATCAAAAGAAAGTGTATATTGATAGTCAAATGATATATGCATTAAAAGTTATATGTAACCAAAAGGAAGTGTACTATGTATATCGATAGTTAAATGATATATTGCTATTTATATATTTTTATATACCAAGCTAACTAATTTATGCATAATTTTTTGATTAAATGAGGTTAATTGACCCAAGATCATACCCCAATGGTGAATGGTGTGTCTATGTAAAACAATATTAATCTCTGCTTGAGAGAGGCTATAACTAAGCTCCTTACAAAGCACCTCAAGATTGGTGTTAACTAGGCTATAAATGGTTCTTGTGCATTGTATATGTTTCCACATTTCACATACATATCTATATGGGAATTTGTAACTACAACATCTAACAAGAATCCCCTTTCCATTATAACTTGTTGTACGTCCATACCCTGCTCCAAAGATCCCATTTTCACAAAGGGTTGGATTATGTTAGTGAAGGTTGTAGAGTACGCTTTACACCTTCCAATTGCATTTGCTTCATAGTTTTGAAGGGCTTTTTAGCAAGCCCATATATTGCATACCCTATGGTCATAGCAGTTTGTGACCACATTTTTTCAAGACATTTTGTCAAATGACAAAAAACAAATTCCATAATTTTCCAAAGGCAAAGGCCTCCCTAGAATTTTAGGAACCTAAATGTACCCCTCTAGCATCATCAACACCTCATCCATGTTTGGTCTAAATGCCACCATTACATATGCGCACAAAATGTCCACCAACACGAATCACTCTCTTATATGATTTGCATTGTATTTCCTATAAAGACATGAAAAACATTTAAATGGTCATTAAATTTAAATGTTGATGGTGTAGGTTTTCTAGCAGTTGTAGATTTTATGAGACAAACAATATGAGGGGGTTGTAAAAAGACGACATGAGAAAAGCTAGTGGGAAGGAACATGTAGAGGCCAATTCTCACATAATATCAATTGATAATAAAAGAAAAGAGATTCATGTCTACACCCTTACTAAATTACGCGATATCTAATATTAATGAATTAAGTACACTAAAGGATGTAAGGGGAGTTAAGAGGGTTATTCTGATTAATTAACTTCCAATATTAATCATACAATGTTAAAACACCCCATTCAACGTTTAAATGATATCCTATAAATTTGAAAACACAGGGAAATGAGCCCAAGCAATTTAAATACTTAAATTATGCATTAATTATCGTTTTTTCTCGCAAATCAACGACGTATTGTCAAAAGCACTCATTTTCCCTCATATCATCATTAATTAATTACACTAAGCTAATTAATTAAGTTGCCTATCCAACAAATACCCTAATTAACGACCTTCCGTTAATAAATCACCCCTTCTACCTAGACTAATTAATTATTATTAATTAATTAGCTTTCCCTTCCATTTAACCAATAAATCAATATTTAATTGATTTAATCCCCTTATAATAGCCTAAATCATACTAATATTCCTCTAATTATCTTCTATAAGCTTACATCTACCTATTAGTTAATCACCTTTGATTAATTAAAACACCCCCAACTCCCATGACTTGCTAAGCATAAATTAAACCCTTCTAAAGTAAGGTTACCTTTAATAAAGCAACCTTATCCATTCCTAATCATGTTTTACCTTTATCCCACATTCATGAGAATGTGTTAATCCTTTATCCTTTGGGCTATATAAAGATCCCTCCACCTACCTTTTTACTTACACCTAAACTTTCTAAGAGAGCAAATGCAAAGCATATAGCAAAAGACTAAGAGCTTGCACCTTGCCCTTTTGAGAGTTCATCATCTTGAAGAGTTAAGCCTCTTTCTTAAAGTGCTTGGGTCATATGGGAGGTGTCAAAAGGGTCTTGTAGCCCAACTTTGATTAGCCCCCATTCCTAGGTTCTTGGAACATTAAGGACAACTATTTTGATAGCCATGGAGCTTACTTAGGTCCATTCATTTATTTTTGTTAGAGAATAGAGGAGTTTAGATATTTAGCATTGTTAGTTTCAAAGTTTGTATTTATGAATGCTAGCATGTAACCCTTGTTTAATTCTTATCATGATGGTGTTTATGTTTGTTTTAGCTAAATTGTAGAACTATTTAGGTGGTAGTTCTTGCTTCATTTGATTTAGCATTAAAAAGTATACATGCACACATTTGGCACGCCCAGTGGAACTTACTCCATTGTCCTTTGCACTTAATTTCAAGTTTTTGTAGTTAAGTTTTATTTTTGGTTACTAACCCTCTTTTACACATGTTGATCTAACTTGTTTTTCTTAACTTGTTTTGTTGAGTTTGCATGTGTTGAGTCTTCCTTGTAGGTATAAAGGAGGTGAAGTGCTGTCAAAATTGGAATTGATGGAAAAATTTCAAGATTTCTCCATGTTTTCATTTTTAGAGCTTACTTTTTCAACATTTTACATGCTAGTTTTGTCAATTTCTTGAAAATTTTCAATTCTTGAGCATGTAGGTTAGTGTTTGATAGTGCTGAGTCTTCTATTTACATATTAATGTGGTGGGTTGCTGTTAAAATTTAATCTTGGTGAGAAAATTTCAAGATTTCATCATGTTTTCATTTTTAGAGCTTACTTTTTCAACATTTTACATGCTAGTTTTGTCAATTTCTTGAAAATTTTCAATTCTTGAGCATGTAGGTTAGTGTTTGATAGTGCTGAGTCTTCTATTTACATATTAATGTGGTGGGTTGTTGTCAAAATTTAAATTTGGTGAGAAAATTTCAAGATTTCATCATGTTTTCGTTTTTTAAAGCTTACTTTTTCATCATTCTACATGCTAGTTTTGTCAATTTCTTGAAAATCTTAAATTCTTGAGCATGTATGTTAATATTTGATAGCATTGAGTCTTATATTCATATATTAATGTGATGGGTTGTTGTCAAAATTGAATCTTGGTTGGAAAAATTTACCCATTTTGCATTAATACGTTTTTTTGACATTTTGCATATCAAGGCATACATAAGAGCATATTGTAACCCATCCTACATTTTTTTAGTGCCATGCATAGTTGACATAGGAGTTTGCGTAACACATCCCGAAACATAAATTTTGATCTCCATTGAAATGACTCCATTTTTTTGCGTTGGAAAGGTATTGAAGTTATTTATGCAATGAAAATCATAAATTCATGATTTATATATTACAGAAGTTACAGGTTTTTCTATTAGTTTAAAACTAGTCATTTTCTAACATGTCTAATGTTTTGATGAATGTTGTATTTCCATGCTTACTCAATTTAGACCAAAGCGTGTGTATGCTCTTCTCTTGCACCTTTTGGTGATCTTGAGAATCAAAAATAACTTTGATCTATATCTTGTTAACATTGGGATTAAACTTGGAAACTTGATTATTCATTTTGTTTAAGGGAATGATCCACAACTTTTACAGGATGATTTATGATTTGAATTTGTTTCCATTTCTAGCATCAATAGCCATTGGGATAAAGCTTTGTGTATGATCCTCAAAACTTTGCAGAATTTGATTTTATAATATTTCGGTAGATGGATAACTTTAGTCTACATTTTATAACACATCTTTCAGTTTAAGGGAACTGAACATTTCAAGAAGTATTTCATTGATTGAAATAGATTTTATTTACTTTTTAGTTGGGATAAAGTGTTTTGTATGCTCTTCTCTTGCATCATTAGGGTGATCTTGAGAATCAAAAGCAACTTTTAATCCTCATTTTATAACATTTGTAAAATGAAACTTCATCTTTCAACTTTTGGTTCTAAGGGCTTGAGTGCAGGACCTTTACAAAGCATTGTCAAAGTCCTTTGAAAAAACAAAATCCAAAACTTCTAATACAGTTGGGATACAAGTTGCCAAAAGGTGTTATGCACACCTAATTTTGGCCGAATCTTCTCTCTGCACCACTTTAAGGGTGATCTTGTATAAATCAGAATCAAAAACAACTTGAGAGAACACCATTTTAAACACTAAATTGGAATATGCTTCATCTTCCATTTTTGGTTTAAGGGGAATAACAATTATCAATATTTTTGTATGGGTCATTGATTTAAAAGATTTTCTTCCACTTTTTATGTTGGATTAAATAACAACCTTTGTGTATAATCTCTTCTAAGCTTGTCCAATCCTTGGGTAATCCTAGAGAATCAAAAGCACGCAAGAGGGAATCCTGTTTTAAATAATGGGAAGTTGCCACTTGGAGAACTACTCAACCTTGAGTGCATACAGTTATAATATGCTTGTCCCAAGGTGAAATGACGAATCAGAACTATATAATAAAAAAGAACTACTAATACTTTTTTATAAAGTTGTCAAAAGGTAGATCACTTGCAAACCACACCTCATATAATACTTCGCCACTTAAAAAGGGCAACCTTCAAAACAATGCTATTGCAGGTTTCAAAAAGGGTACTAATCCCTCTCCAATACTCAACTGGAACATAACAACCTTTGGCATAAGCCCTTAAGCTACCATTTAATGGGGGTGGTTCTGAGGAACCCCAAAGTAGTCCATCACAAGAGGGAACCTTGTGGATAAGAAATGGGAAGTTCTCCACACTGTAGACATTGAGGCTAGCATTTTTGTCATTTCTTTAATATCCTTATAGCGTTACAGGTTGTTTGTTAGTGCTGACCCTGATAGTACACATTAGATGTGGTAGGTTTGTCCTACTTTAATCTTCGTTGAGAGGGGGTAAATAAAGCATTTTTAGAGCTTACTCATCATTCTAGTCTAGTGTGAATGTTCTTGATGAATCGTAGCATTCTTGAGCATGTATGTTAATGTTTGATAGGGTTGAGACTCTCAGTGCGATATGCACAACATGGATGGGTTGTTGTCCCAAGAACTTGTGGGAGTTACCTTGCCCAAATCAGATTAAAGCTTTTTCTGGATTTTTTGAAGTGCATGTTCAAGTGCATTCCTCATGAACATCAGAGCATATGCGTAACCCAATTCTGAAGGGTTGCTCCCGAACTAAATGACCTCCATTTTTTTTGCGTTGGAAAGGTATTGAAGTTAACTATGCAATGAAAAATATAAATTTGGGATTTATACTTACAAAATTTAGACACTCGTTTTTCTGTTAGTTTAAAACTAGTCATTTTCTAACATGTCTAATGTTTTGATGAATGTTGTATTTCCAAACTCGATTTAGATCAAATGACATGTGTATGATCTTCTCAGACAATGCACCTTTTGGTGATCTTGAGAATCAAAAACAAACATATATATTATTGCTTAACATTGGGATCAATACAGTACATTTTGCTTAAGGGAATGAACCTTTTAAAACATTTTTCAATGGTCCTTTGATTTAAGTTTTCCATTTCTATATATGGGAGGTTTTGTATGCTCCACTTCTAATAATTGCAACAAGGGAAGAATGAGAATCAAAACAAAATTTCCAACTTATAACATAAATTGGATTTTCATCCTTTCACTTTTATTTAAGGGAATGAACCTTTTACAAAGAATTTTTCAATGGTCCTTTGATTTGAAGTTTTCCATTTCTATATAGTTGGGACTAATATATAAATTTTGTGTATGCTCTTCTCTTGCACCTTAGGGTGATCTTGAGAATCAAAAATGGCGAACTTTAGTCTTCATTTTATAACATTTGGTAAATTAAAACTTCATCTTTCACTTTTGGTTTAGGGGAATGAACATTTATCAAGAATTTTGTATGGTTCATTGATTGAAAAAATTTTCTTTACTTTTTAGTTAGATTATTTGTTGTGTATGAGGACAGTTCTCTTGCATCCTTGGATGATCTTGAGATCAAAAGCAACTCTTAATCCTCTTTTAAATAATGTGATTTTCTTAAGAACTACTAACGCTTGAGTGCAGGACCTAAAAACCTTGTCAACGAAAGGAGGAATCAAAAAAAAATCAAAAACTACTAATACAGTTGTTATACAGGTTGCCAAAAGGTGTTCAAGCAAACCACATGTAATTAAACAAGATAAAAAGAACAACATATTCAAAACACTGTATTGCAGGTTTCCGAAAAGGGTAGTGTTCCTCTCCAAAACTCAACTAGAACATAACCCCTTTGGCATAATGCCTTAAGCTACAACAATGGGGGTGGTTCCAGGAACCCCAAAGTAGTCCACGCAAGAGGGAACCTTGTGGATGAAACAGGAAGTGCTCCGCACTACCTACTTGACTAGTGATTCCTTTGTGAGATAGCGTTCAGGTTGTTCGTTGTGGCGACCCCAGTGATAGTACATGCTTCACTTGTTTCCTACTATTCTTGAAGGGGGTAAATAAAGCACGAGATACTCTCAAACTAGTCAGTGTGACTTTTTGGGTAAATCACACTTGCTCGTGGCAACTTTGTAACACCTAGGGCGAGAGAACCACCTAGGAGAATATACTTTGGCCAGGAGCCCACTTTGACCATTTTAAAACATGTTGAGTTGTGAACCTTCTTTTTGAGAAACGTGTGACGTATTACTTTTGCCTAGTTTTTACTTGCCTTAGGGCGAGGCGAAACTCTGCTGAAGTGAGGCTAGCATTTTTCATCTTTTTCTTGATTTACTTCCTTCACATTCTTTTGACACTTTGTTGATCAAAAGAAGGGTGACTACCTTTGTGTTACCAATCGACTGTTTCTCTCACTTTTATGTCCGTTTACGCCCATCCATGTTTGTGGCTGGGTTAGTTAAACGTCTAAAGTGTGCGGAGGCATGTTTTCACGTCATTGGTAGCCATTGTGATCTTGATACCCATGTCAAGGTTGTCATTGTAGTTAGGCATGGTTCATCACCGTGGACTTCCTTAGAAGAGTTAGCTTGTTTGTATCGTATCACTACAATTTTGATATTTACGTCTTGTTTCTTGTAAACTCGACATAAATACCTATATTGTACGGTTATGTTGCACACATTTTTAACTATTCCTAGCTATACTTTGAGCTTTTTAGTTTGGTTCTATTATTACCTTGATTTCAAAGAGTGCTAGGTGTTACCATTTGTGCGTGTTATATCAATAACACCTTGATATCAATACTTCACTTTCTCGCAAAGTGGGTTAACATATCTTGGTGATATTGTTGTGTCATTCGCGAATTGTAATTGGCACTTTTTGAGATATAGGTCTTAATCAAGTTTGAGCTCGCTCATCGTATATCTTGATTGGGAGATCGCATTGACTTCTTGTTTTTACTTACGTTTTGTTCATTTCCTTGAACTTGGCATAAGTGAAAACATCTTGTTGATCATCTTTGCATCACATTTTCATATGGTGTATTTCCTTGTTGATTGGCTTTGTGTTTCACACTTGCATGATTGTTCCTTGTGATTATTCATTCAGAAAACTTATTTTCTAGGACAATCCCTCTCGATCTCATCGATATTACATCATCATGATGTCTATTTTCCTTAGACCTTCTTCAGAAAATCATGCACGCATATCAATACTTACGAAATGTCTAGTTGGTTGTCCTTATGCTACCCAAATCGACATGTCACTTCCTTCCCTTTGAAGGAGTTCCATCACACTATCTAAATCTAGACATTTGTGCTTAAAACAATGCCAAAAATGACTGACTATCGTGCGGTTCCCCATACTTACAAAAATATGGAACCTAGGTTTAGCAATTCAAAATCAAAAGATTCCCATTACAACTAAACCTCGTTTGGTTCTTCGTGCTAGAGAGCCCATATGGGTAACTCGTTCCCCACCTTCATCTCATAGTCGGTGGTATGATTTGGACACGTCTGATCCAAATTATTATTCGAGTTCCCCCCACTCTTCTTCTAATTCTAATCCAAACATTTCCTCTTCTTCTGAGGATTCCAATCCAAATATTTCCTCTGACTCTTCTGAGGATTCAGATCCAAACTACTATTCGGATTCATCTAATTCGACTCCTAAGTCATCTAATGCGACTCCTAAGTCATGGTCCTCCCTTTCTTTGCAGGATCCTCTTCATCAATCATCTAATGTGACTCTTATGTCATGGTCCTCCCTTTCTTCGCAAGACCCCTTTTATCAGTCGCCCCAACGACGTCTTCTTCCTTTGAAGATACACGCGACTCCAAATCCCTCCAATCAGAAGTATAATACAATTCTTGAATCGCGGTCCTCTCTTTCTTTGCAGGACCCTTGTCATCATTCATCTAATGCGATGCTTGAATCACAGTCCTCCCCTTCTTTACAGGACCTTCTTCATCAATCACCCCCACAGAATCTTCCTTCTGTGAAGATTCGTGTGACTCAAAGTCCTTCGAGACAAACATCTGAATCAACCCATGTGTCGCAATCTATAGACTTTGGACTTAATCCTACTATTTTACATACGACATACCATTGTATAGGTAGGTCCACACCACCTTCTTCTACTCCTGAGACATCTAGCTACACATATTCTTCGTCCCCCACACCATCTTCTTCTATCAATAATCATCAAACATCTTCTAAGTCTTCCACACCAAGTGAACCTATTTCTTCCAATAAACCCCTAGGGATCGATCAACAACTCATACCGATTGATCTCTTTCAGAATGAAGAAACAATCAGGGCATTTATAGGGGCATATGAAGATATTCCTTTAGTAGATTACAAAAAAGGATTCTCTTTAGACTTTGATGCATCTGCATATTGTGAGGAAAAGGTTGATTCCTTTGATCAAGAAATGGAGGAAGAGCCTCAGATCATGCAACTTGATCCTCCTCTTATTCTTCCATCTTCACATTCTTCATTATGTGATGAAACTCCTTGGTCTTGCATAGATCCATGGCCTATCTTCTCATCACCCAATAACTCTTTGTCTATCATAATTCCTCAATCACAATCTCTTGTGGGGTCAGCGCCAAGTAGCCCTTCATCTTCATCTAGGTGTGGGTCACCTTCTAGTAGCCCTCCCTCTTCTATTTGTGGGACATTTTCGAGTAGCCCACTATCTTCGATTATTGGGGCACATCTAACTAGCCCCTTATCTTCTATGTATGGATCACCCCCGGGTAGTCCATCATCTTCTATTCTTGGGCCACATCCTAGTAGTCCATCATCTTACATCTATGGGTCACATCCTAGTAGCCCTTCTTCTTCTATTCTTGGGCCACATCCTAGTAGCCCTTCGTCTTCTATTTATGGGTCACATCCTAGTAGCCCTTCTTCTTCTATTCTTGGGCCACATCCTAGTAGCCTTTCACCTTCTATATCCGTGGCTCACCTCCTGGTAGCCCATCCTCTTCAATTCTTGGACCGTATCCTTTTCATCTATCACATATTTCTTCTATCAATGGTTGTGGCAAGCCCACTACCATTTCTATCGATTCCTATCATCAATCATAAATGTTCACATTCTTCTCCTTCTCAAGGTCAGAAAATTCAAGTGTCAGCTTATAAGAAACCCAAACAGGTTCATTATCAAGCTCAGGTCAAAACTTCCAAGAGCTCAAAATCCCCCAACAACTGGAACAATCTCAAAGTTGTAAATCAAGCACGATTCAAGAATGCACATCAACATAACCATCAAGTATGGTGCAAAGTGCATAAACCTCTGGATAGGGAACTCAAGCTCCCACATACAAAATCCATGTTTCAGGATAAATCACAGTCCTTTGTTGAGTGTGAACTCACCACGATCATCGAGATTGGGGAAAACATGACTCTTGATAAACAAACACGCTTAGTCTCCCTTATCAAGGAAGTCACAAACATTGTTGTTGGATCCTATCACACAGAGTGACTTTGTTAGTAACAACAACCTCTTAAAACTATCAAAAATCTAAAAATAAAAAACAATTCAAAAATACAAAAAAAATGAAAAAAAAAACAACAAAAATCAAAGGTACAAAGATCAAACATTGCAATCAGGTGTTGCGTACACATGGATATTTCTTTCTTCCCTTCCTTGCTATTCTTCTGCAAGTCTTCCTACCATTTTCATCCCTTCGGTGATATTTTGGTTAGCTTATTCACATGCATTTTGTGACATTTATCTCTATGGTATCTGTTTGACCCTGGTCTTTTATCACCTTGGTAAATTAAAGAATGACTGACCTCATGGAGATCCTATCACATTCAAACATCTAATAAACTTGTTGCGAAGAAATTTTGGACATATTTGTTGACACTAGCCAATGTCATCATCACAATCACTTCCACCTCCTTCCATCAAGCCATCAGTGGTTCTTAACCCCTTGTCAAACAAGAGAGCTGAAATAAGTTTTTAGAAAGCAAAAGAATCAAAATCAATCAAAACTCAAAAGCTAAAAGCTACAAAGCAAAAGCAAATTAATATATAACTCTCTCTTGGGGTATTTCCAATAATCTCTATCGGGGCTATGGATGCCTGACTGGCAGTAGAGAAATGTTGTGATTAGAATCAAATACATCTCCATCGGGGCTATGGACGTTTGGCTGGCAGCGGAGCAATGTACGGCTATCCTTTCACCCTCCATTCACAAAATCACTTATCAAAATAAATCATTCCTACACATTGGCTAGGGTCTCTTCACTTGTTGTCTATTAAATCTTCACTTCAAGAGGTAATAAAATCCACGTGCACACACTGGATCTCTATGAGTAAAATAGGATTAGTATGTTACCAAGTGTCTTTTTTGGACCTTGTTCAGACTCTTACTCTAGTCCATATCTCGTCTCACGATTTATGCCTTTGGCTAATCACTTCTTCATCGCGAGGCTTCTAAGCTACATTCATATCATTCACATCGTTCTTCTACTTCATTCAGAACATCCATGTGTATAAGATTACTTTTTTCCATGTTTGTGGAACACCTTTGTCCCCTTCCACAAAAATAATCTTCTCCTTCCTTTCTATCATGTGCTTTTAGGCCAACTTACGTTGGGGGCATCCTTGCCTCTTCCCAGCACTTCATGGGTTTATGTTCACCATCATGTTGAACCTATCCATAATGGCCTTGGGTCCCACTTCTACCTGTGAAGAGTTTACCTTTGAATACTCCCACCTTATCATTGGGACATTTTTGCATCTTCACCTTTCTGGTACGCACGTGGCCTTATGCCCTTGTACATCCCATCTATCGCTGGGGGCATCCACGCTTTCTTATCTTCCTATACATAGTTTCATAAAACTTTTAAAATCAACCAAAACATTCAAATATGTTAAAAAAAATCATCAAAAAACATTCAAATATGTTTCAGAAAACTTCTAAAAATTGAAAATCATCCTACAAAATGTCACTCTTTGGTTCTCACTTGTTCATGTGTGTGACTTGCGGATCATCTTGATCTACCTCCATCAACAAAAGCTAGGTGCTTACTTCGTCTGTACTCTGGGGCACAACGAGTTACCTGGTACTATTTCATAGTGCACATTGCTTTTCCATCGGACCCAAGTGTCCTCTGTTATTCCCCTCACATGTATCCTTGCTTGGGGCACCATCATCAACCCTTGTCGTTAATTTACACAGGTCGTAACTGAAGCTTGATAATAAAAACATTATATTATGTTTCTCTGTTAGTTTAGCTTGTTTACTTTCTCGTATTGCATTACATTTTGTATGTTGCATGGAGTTAGGCATCTTTCACTTTCTCGTATTGCATTACATTTTGTATTACATTTAGGACACTTTTACTTTCTCGTATTGCATTACATTTTGTATGTTGTTAGGCATCTTTCACTTTCTCGTATTGCATTACATTTTGTTGCATGGAGTTGGTGTTTTCAGCAATGGACAATTTTTCGTAGTATGGCTTTTCATGTCGTTCTACCTTTGTCGTATGCTTATATTTTTCATAAGGACCGATGACGTAGCTCTTATGGCAATATGATGACACCAAAATTGTTCCAATACACATAGTGGCTAGAGGCTAAGCTCTTCTCTCCCCTCCTCCATATTCATTCTACATCACTTTCCTCTCACCCCTATTCTTCCATCTTACCGAGGCATCTTGCCTCTTCCCATTCTTCTATCTATCTCTCACCTTTTTCGATCGTCGATCGTCTTCTTTCATCACCCCATCGACACTCGAGGGGGCATCTCTCACTTCTACTAATTTTTCTTCTACCTCTTCAAAATTCCACCTGTCTACTATCTTTGAAGTGGCATCACTTACGCCACCCCAAAGAGGGGCAAATGTAGACACCCATAATTACGCCCAAGCAATTTAAATACTTAAATTGCGTTAATTATCGTCTTTCTCGCAAATCAATGACATATCGTCAAAAGCACTCATTTTCCCTCATATCATCATTAATTAATTACACTAAGCTAATTAATTAAGTTGTCTATCCAACAAATACCCTAATTAACGACCTTCCGTTAATAAATCACCCCTTCTACCTAGACTAATTAATTATTATTAATTAATTAGTTTTCCCTTCCATTTAACCAATAAATCAATATTTAATTGATTTAATCCCCTTCTAATAGCCTAAATCGTACTAATATTCCTCTAATTATCTTCTATAAGCTTACATCTACCTATTAGTTAATCACCTTTGATTAATTAAAATACCCCCAACTCCCATGACTTGCTAAACATAAATTAAACCCTTCTAAAGTAAGGTTACCTTTAATAAAGCAACCTTATCCATTCCTAATCATGTTTTACCTTTATCCCACATTCATGAGAATGTGTTGAATCCTTTATCCTTTGGGCTATATAAGAGCCCTCCACCTACCTTTTTACTTACACCTAAACTTCTAAGAGAGCAAATGCAAAGCATATAGCAAAGAGACTAAGAGCTTGCACCTTGCCCTTTTGAGAGTTCATCATCTTGAAGAGTTAAGCCTCTTTCTTAAAGTGCTTGGGTCATATGGGAGGTGTCAAAAGGGTCTTGTAGCCCAACTTTGCAGACCCCATTCCTAGGTTCTTGGAACATTAAGGACAACTATTTTGATAGCCATGGAGCTTACTTAGGTCCATTCATTTATTTGTTGTTAGAGAATAGAGGAGTTTAGATATTTAGCATTGATTAGTTTCAAAGTTTGTATTTATGAATGCTAGCATCTAACCCTTGTTTAATTCTTATCATGATGGTGTTTATGCTTTGTTTTAGCTAAATTGTAGAACTATTTTAGGTGGTAGTTCTTGCTTCATTTGATTTAGCATTAAGCAAAGTATACATGAACAGGAACTGACTTGTGGTAAGACCGGACATTTCTGCCAATTCGATTTTTATGGTCTTAAAATTGCTTGATTTTTTGATTTGTAACTTCCTGAGACTTTTTCCCACCTATAAATGGTTGTCATCAAACCCTAGTTGTCTATCATACTGCAAAGCTCTCTGAATATTTTGAACATGATCTCAAACCTGTAACCATGGATGGAAAACTCTACAAAACAAACATTGGTTGTGTTATGGGCACCCCATGCACTATTGACATTAGTACTACTCCGAAGAGGCCTCGAACCACAAGTTATTCTCCACCTAACATGTGATATCTAAAATTAATGCTTACTAGATATGGAAATTCCTTTATTAATATTTGAATTGAGTTTGGATCTTGCTAAAATACTTGGAGAGGAGATCACCCATTTTGAGTGCTTGCAAATGAGAGAGATTGATGTATCAACCTGGTAAGAAGCTTCAAACCTATAGAAATGGTTTCCATGATTGTAGATGAGCATTTGCAATATTTCGGGAGCCTTGAGTGTCTTTTGCAAGTGTAGGAAGTGAGTATCTCAATGTAGTACCATAGGATTTCTAGGTTAGCAAATGAGGTAGTGTTAACTTGCTTATATAGTGTCCTAAAGTATTGAGGAATTATCAAATAAAGTTCGACCCAAAGGGAATAGGACCCATCGAATAATTTGGAATTTAAAGCAAAGATGGAGGATATATTGGTGTACAACGATAAATATAGGTCAGGACCACATATAAATTTTTGACTAAACTGTACGACCTTGACCAGAGATGAAAAACATGCTAAATGAAGTTTTCATCTTAGCAGGGTAACTTAGTATATGGATTTTTTGTATTGTACTTTTACAATGTATCGACATATTAATGTGCAAGGATAAATAAGCTAAAAAAATAGACCTCAGAATGTGTGAAGAACGAATAGAAAGATTTTGTTTATCTGATCAAGAGTGCATTATCAAAACCAACAGTGTCAAAGAGTAAATTACCGAATTTGAGTGTCTGCATCCTGCCCCTTAAGTATGAAATGGAACTTTCATGCTTAAAGGAAAAGATACATGAGTCTGTGAACACACTTTATCTTCACTCAAAGTTTGTTTTCTAGAGTCCCGTTGTGCTTGGTGTTCTTATTATCCATGATGAAACCTATAATATAGAGTGTAGTCAATGTCCATAGTAAATAATTTCAAACTTTAATTCAGATGTAAAGTATAACATGAAATTTTTGCATTTGCATAAAAAATTAAATGAAGAGATGTAAACAAGGAAGGAATATACACATGTTTGTCTTGCAAATGGAGAAACTCTCATTCTTTGCTTGTACTTGAATATTTTCATTATTGAAATTTTTGAAGGATGGGGGTGATCAGTCCCCAATTATGTCAAGGATAACTATAGTTTTAGGTGCATGCAACCCAATGTGAAAATGGAGGAGAGATAATAAAGTGTCGAAGTACCCTGTGATGAAAGAAGACAACACATCAAAGTTATTCAGCAACTCGGATATCTTCTCCTTTAAATGTGAGAGGAAAGGAAGGACTTCCTACAAAGAACTTAGCCACTTTGATAACTTCTGCAACCCCATGGACCACACCCCTGCAGATGGATCTAGGCCTAATTTTTTAAATTAAGACACATATTAGAAAAGAGAATGAGTGCTCCTTGCCTTTCCAATGTGCCACATAAATGAATAAAAATTGTAATGTATTGAAATGTAGATGAAGAAGGAGACCCATTCCCCCTAATATTCCTAAAATTATATTATAATTTCATTTTTGTAGTGAAAAAATGGAATATTTCATGCCCCTTGTAACTAATTTGAATTGAGCGAAGTACATACAAAAATGTGCCAAAGACTTGTACTTGTAGGTGAGAATACAAAATTTCTAAGAAAGTTTATGTAACCACTTTGGGAAAAAACATGTAGGAGGGTCAGGATTGTACATAAGGTCTTGAACAAACTATATGGTTTTGTAATTGTGCCTATTTTTTTATTTATGTGCCTAACTTTGTTTTTTAGTACATTACCCTATTTATACCTTTATGTTTTCCTAGAATTTACATGTGCTTGATGTAGGTGTAGAATATACCCAAATTAATTCCCCTCTTTTGAGACATGTGCGAAGAACCATGTTGATCATGTGTCTCAAAATAATATATGTGTTCCCATGCACCAAATGCCTAAGAAGTTATAGAAGAGTGTAGAATGTTGAGGATGTGGTCACCTTGAAGAACATGTACCTATAAAAAGGAAGGATTTTTGTGCATGGTGGAAACAATGTCGTGTAATAAGAGAAATAATAGCAATAATAGAGATAGTAATAACAATAGTAATAAATCATGTATAAGAAAACAAGTTCAACAAAAATGAATTCATAGTCAAACAATTTGCAAACATTGTCACACAAAAGGTGTATAACATGCAAATATGAGACACCCATGGTGTCACAAGATAATCAAGGATCATAAGCCTACAAACAAGATCACACAATATAGACATAGATCCGTAAACATGGGACACCCATAGTGTCATAAGACAACTCTTGGCACAATCAATGAAAGAAGCAAGTAATAACACACACAACAAGCATGTATGAAAAGTAAGAGTGTTAGAACATGATGAAACGATACGGAAACATATATAAAAAGAGACATGTGAAGCATGAGGTTTCAGTGTTGTAGAGGACACATGTGTTGTCATATTAGCTCATTAATAACATGTACACAATATATGTAATCAAGTGTAACAAGGAAGTAGAAAGGAACTATAACAGAACAATAACACATGTGTGTAGTATAATATATATGCTCCCACATATATAAGAAGTCTAGGTAAAGGGTCTACCAACACCTGTCATTGTGTACCACTTTGTGTGTGTCCTATATTAAGCTCAATATAACACATGTGTAAACAATAAAGATATATGCTATCTATTGAAGCAAAGTGACAAATAACATTTATAATGTAAAGTGCTAACAACTCAAGTGAAGTGTACGGGTCCTAGTTTTTTAATTTTGTAAATATATGAGTTTTGTGTATTTTGAAACTATGTTAATATTTTTGTATTACTGGAATGCTTAGATATGTACAAGAAAGATGGGTAACATGAAATATCTATGATTAGAAACTCCTAAAGAGGTGGAGTAATTTTTGTAAAATATGGAGGCTCGTGCCTCAATTGTGACTCAAATGTATGTAATATGGTAGTAATGTTTTTCAAAAAAATGGTCTGAGAGAGGAGACAAATCATGAGTATTTTTTGAAGTAGAAGACATGTGCATATGACTAGAAGAATGAGTACACTAAGAAATTTCTTGGGCACTAGAAGACTAGTGAGAAATTGTGGAGGAAACATGTAGCACTAGGGGACCAAAACATGACTTGTGGGAGTGAGAGCTGTAAAAAATAGTGTGTGAAACCAAAGGCATATGATAAGACCTAGGAGAGCTAGAGTTGTGAGAGTGTGTGTCAAAAAAGGCCTATCGAGAGAACTAGGAGGACTAGAATCGTGAGATGTAGCTTGCACAACCAAATGCCTATCAGGAGATCTAGGAGGACTATAATGGCTATTGTTAGTGTGTATAATCATGGGCCTAAGAAAGAACCGAAAAATGTTAGGGTGGGTAGGAACAATGTGTGAAACCAAAGATTACACTAGGAATATGAATATGAATTGTAGAGGAAGGACTAGGAAAACTAGGAGGAGAATCAAAGGGAACACCTCTAATTGTGAATACATTTTGAATATGAATAAACTTGACACATTTTTGAATGACTAATGGAATAGCTCTAATATCACATAGTCAAGGGAAACCTAAATGCAATGCACTAGAGTTAAGGGACGTAACAACCAAGAATGAAATTGATGTAGTGATAGAACTGATAATGATAGGTAGATTAATGTGTTGATAGTGAGGATTAGTATTGAATGGGAGATTTATGTAGAAATTCCAAGAGATTGAAGTGGTGTGAGAAAGAAGACATTATCCTTGTTATATGGATCAACCAAAACAATGTGTACAAGTACTTGATTAATAGATACAAGGATGGATAAAATATCTTTAAAAAGTGTGTCATCTATAACAGAGTCATCAAAAGTGATAAGCAATGTAGGATACGGTGTGTGAATGACAGTGCCAATCATTTCATCTAAAGGGTGATAATAAGAGGGCAGTGGTGGTACCTCACAATAATTATTGTGCACTTTCGAAGTATATTTGTCATTTTCATGCTTAGGAAGTGAATCATTTAATATTTTCCATTTGGCATTATCATTGGTTGGCTTAGAATATTAAGTGGGATCATCTCATATCAATGGAATTTAAATCAATAAGATAATTAATGACATTATGAAGCTTAATACATCAATAAACGAGGTGACCAATACATCTACGATAATCACAATAAGTATTGGAATTGCAACTCTTTGTTTGAGGCTTACTCGTTTCAACCTCAAATGGAGGAGGGAGAGATACAAGATTACACTCAAACAATGATTTCAATACAATGTGTAGGTCACATGGTAATCAAGTAAGCAATCATCGTGCGGGTTAAAGTTGGATCTTACAAACTTTTTAAGCTCTTCCTTTCCATGGGCCCATATTACGAAGGTGTCATTAAAACATACTTTACCTATAAGATGGGTTGCAATTAGTTTAAATTGAGCACTTCACCATTCAAATTTCTCTAAAAACAATTCACCACTATTTCCGAAAGGGGGGAACTCATAACCACAACACAACATTTCTCATAAAATATCTCCATGGAAACTAAACAATGGTAGATTTAAGGCACAAGCCTACTAACTTCACAGTTTTGAGATTTGTTAGATCTTCAATAATCATGATGTCCTCATTGATGGTAATCATCAAAAAATAGGGATACGACATAAAGTCTCAACAATATGTCTTATTCATTCATATACTACTCTTTGATTTCCTCAAGAAATAAAGTCGATTCCTTAATGTAATAATTTATCTTGCCCACAAGAGATTGTAATTTGTTGGTTATAAACTTAGTATCTTGTTGTTAGGAATAGACACAAAATCACGCACATAATAGTATTACATCACACCTCTAGTATTTCTTTATATGTATGATTCCTAAGAAATAAAACTAGACATTAAAAATACTTATTTTGATTTGCATTTACATTGTTTTATCTTTGTCTACTTTCATCCTTTGATTTCCTAGAACTAAACCTTTACTTTTGGACATTGCACAACATATGACCTAACTTGTTATTTTTCTCTTATCTTTGGAGCCTCCTAGACAATAGTGTCTAGTAGGGACTGGAGCGCCCAAGCGCTATTATCCCCTTTGGGTGTTTCTATCATTTCCCCTCTTTTCTCATATTTAAGGTGACAAATCAATTGTTATCTTTTCTAAATCTTTTACTTATCACTATGGATCAAATTTTTAGTTGTTAATGATGAAATTCAAATGAGGGAATCATATATATATATATACATGACTTACTCACTATTATAAGGGGCTAGGAAATTTGGGCTATTACTTCATATTTACCACTTGGGAAAAGAGAAACATTCAAGGACTACATTTGGGCTGCATCATTCACTACATAGGAAGGGAAATTTATGAATTTCATCTCACACATTCATCTTGGGGTAAAATTAATTGTATTTTGTTATCTTGGTGCGACTAACACAAGGAAAATCTAGCTTCAAGGGACACAATTCTACCACACACACACTAGAACTAAATTGATTTTGAAATGTAGTACAATACTCGATGACAATCACATTGGGGTGACCTCTGAGGTCAGTCTGACTCAAGCATATGCATATTTTATTTCATCTAATGTGTGTTTGAGCCTTGTGTAGGAAGCTAGAGTTTATTTTGTAGGTATAGGTGCGTCAGTAAAACCCTTCAATGAAGACGAAGTGATAAAGAGTGAAGTTAAGGCGAGCTTATCATACTCTAAAATGATCATATCTTCAGACTCACAATTAGGACACTAGTACCCAATACAGCTAGTGCTCAGGCTGTCATGTCCCCTTCTAGGCATTTCTGTCCATAATAATTTCATATCTCTATTACTAGGAAAATCATATTCAATCCAGATCTAGCATGTTCCAACACTATTCCATCCCAGAATCATCTCATGGAATTAGATACAAGCTAACTCACTCTCATCTTCTCATTACTTACACTTACTTGTCATTGTATTTTAGATCTTGTGTGTTTCTTATATTATCTATTTGATCTCACTTCTCTGACTTAAGATTTAAATTCTGTTAAATCATTTGGTGACCCCACTTATTGATTGAAACCTAGTTTTCCATCATATCCATCAATTTTCTTGCTTCATCATAGCTCTCACCCTAGTAACCCTAGGGTTTATTTCTTTGGTTGTGGATTTCAATATATTTCAGTCATCATGTCGAATCTTAGGGCTCATTATCAGTATCTATCTAGCTTTCCCACATCTCCTAGCTATCATAGCTCCCATGCATATTCATCTAGCACACAAGCTCTTGGGTTTATTGTTCATTCCTAAAAAATTGTTGACAATGCTCCTCCATTGTATATTCAAGTTCACATTCATAATGTGCTTGTTAAGCATGCTTTAGTTGATAATGAATCTGGTCTTAACATATATAACATTTCCATTCTCCATCAAATAGGATTTTCTGTTTCTAATCTAACTCCATCTACTCTATGTATCTATGGCTTTGATAACACACCTAAATGAGTGTTGGGAGAAATATTTCTACCTATTACTGTAGGACCATGCACTCTTAATGTTCTTTGTCATGTTATGCCTAAAAATATCAATTATAATATCCTTCTAGGTCCTCCTTGGTTACATATTATGTATGCAATCCCTTCTACCCATGGGTAAGTTCACCAAAATGGGTGGCCAAAAAGTGGACATAAACTCAAAAATAACTAAAACGCATATACGTTTTCAAATCACACGTACACATTATGATTTGACAGGTTTGGTAATTTCCAAACCTAAAATACGTACGTGTTTCTAGTGTTACGAATTTTAGTTTTAGGAATTTTAGAAGTGGGAAGGGGGCATATTTACTAAAATAAATGAAATTTATTTTAGTAAATATAAGAAATAAGGGTCACTCTACACCTAATGGAAGTGGTCTCGTAGCTCCAACAATTATAATCTAGAGGATATGTTTTCAAAATCTAATTTGGTCAGAACTTACTCATTTTTAGGATTTCAGCAAGGACCTAAAGCTTTCAAGCCATATATATTGTAGTCATTCTTTATTTTGGGAAAACATATAATCGTTTTGTATGTTTTTTTACCTCCTAGATTGGATTTTGGCCATACAACATCTCGAATTGATACCAAGTTTGAAATTTGGTCGATAATTCACTTTAGTGACCACAAATCAAATCTATGATGTTTCTCTTCTTCTTACTGAAATGAGATCCTCACTTTGTAGATAGAGGATTGCTCCTTGAATGGGATTCCTGTCCTATGGCCAAAATGAGGTGATTGTAATGTGCCTCCTCCTTAAGGTGTGATCAAACTACTATGCGTTGAATGATTTTTTAAGAATATCACCAAGTGAATTGCATCAAGTGAACTAAGATGATTACTCATTCTTGGAAATAGGTGCTCCATATGAAGATCATCACCCCTCAAATTATTTCATGGAATAAAGTTCAAGATGATCATACATGTATTTTCTCATGTCTCTCATGGAGATAGATGATACCTTAATAGTTCACACGTGATGTTGTTGGATACCTCGGTGGCGTGAATAACTCATTTTAGCTTATTCTTTGGAGAGATTTGGGTACAATGACAGAGTCAGGATATGATGATCATCAAGTCACTCCTTGAGCTCCACATTTCAGCTTTGAACACAATGACTTCTTCACAATTCAATTTCTTAACCAAGATGAGACCTGGGTGGAATCATGCTTATGGTACCTGGACACCGTTTTTCTCAAGTTATTCCTCATGGAAATGGGTTTCCTCCTCCAAATGGGGGATGAATCCTTGAATAAAATTTGAGGATGAGTTACATGTTATTAACCTCCATCTACTTGGTCACCAGCGCCTAGGAACTCCTTCCCTCATGTGGGCTCTCATGTCTTATGCAGTTTTAAGGTTCAAAACCTCTAGTGAGTCTCTGTGACACTCTTCTCAAATTGTTCCAATATTTCATTATCCCATATTACTTCATGTTCACTTAGTAATCATCTAAGTCCTCATATCACTCCTTTTTGCTTAGTGTTTCATATTGCATAACCTTTATTGCTTGCATCTAATTGTATATTAGCATTTGTAGATCATTTCTTATAGTAGTTACTCTGCAATTAGATTTAATTATATTTTTATTAAATCATTTGGTGAACCCTAATCATGATCAAACATGTGGATCCTTATTTTTCCTATTCTATTTGATCTTCTTTCATGGCTCCTAAAGTACCATTGCATCAATTACTTCAAATGCACCCACATAGTAAATATGTTCTCCAAAATTCCCTAGATACTATGTACCTCCCTAGCTATATGTCGCCCGCACAAGTAAGTACCATCTTTGATGTCTCTCTAATGACCCTATTGGTCATGATACCATAACCAATCAATCCATTTGCAAGTCAATTCAAGCTTTACATTGTTTATTTAAAGATAAAATTCAAACTATGGAAACCACAATTACATCTCTCATTGCTGAAATCCAACATATTAAGGATGCTTCTTAGGCCCATGCTAGTTCTTCTTCTACACCTCATCCTAATCCTATGTATTTTACATGTGCTCATTTTAGTGAAGCCCAAGTATTACCGCTACCAATGCCTCTTAAGTTTGATCTAAATTTTAAGCAACATGATATTCTTTTTGAGCCCCTCAATCACCAATTGATCAACTTGCCAACTACTCATTTCTACCCTCCTTATCATCTTACCAAATACATAGGTCTTCCATTTTACAATTATCACATAATTAATGGACATCATGAAAATGATTTCTATGCTTTAAAATGAAGAATTAAGCACATTGAGCATCAGGGTTTTATTTCATTTGCTCCACAAGATTCTATGACATGTTCATCTCCAATTACTAAATCCTAATGGTCTCCCAAATATAATCCCTCTATGTATAATGAACACCATTGCATAATTACTGATGTTCCTTCTTCATTCATTTAAGAGCCACCTATCCAACCCATTCTAACTAAGCAACCACCTCTCAAAATCTGTCCTCCATCCCCTCCTCCTATCAAGTATTCTACAATGTTACCAATTCTAACTGAGCAAACACCTCTCAAAATCCATCCTCCATCTCCTCCTATCAATTCTTCTACAACTTTACGAATTCTAACCAAGAAACCACCTCTCAAAATCCATCCTCCATCCCCTCCTCCTCTCAATTCTTCTACGGAGTTACCCATTCCAACTAAGCAACATCCTTTAAATATATGTCCTCCTTTCAAACCCAACCCTGGTCCTACTCTTGCTTCCACCTCTAATTGTGAGGACAATATGCTTTCTTATGATATATTTAAAACTCTGTCACCATCACAATATCTATCTTACATCATCACCTATCTCTCCATCATTAGCACACTTGGGGGGATCACACTTTCTCCTCGCCCTTCTAGCATTATCAATTTTCCCTCATGTCTATTACTACATTATATGCTCCACACTTCGTGTCTAGTATTTCTAAGTACTCTCACATTTTTGGTGCACACATTGTACCGTCATTACCCGATGACGCACTCTCATGCTACATCAATGAATCTCACCTTTTGCACTTCACGCTCTATGCTTCATGTCATATCCTTTCTAGCATCTACTTGCATGCGATATACCCATTCCTCAATGATGCACTCTTGTTCTATGGCTCATTCTTGACTACTAAGGGGGATTTCTAAATGAACCCCATTCTCAAACTGGGGGGAAATAGATCTTCTTTCCCCCTTCATTCAAAATACACACCATTGCGAACATTAGTTTACATTTCCTCATTATTCATTTATCCATACACTATTAGTTCATTCTTTTATCACATTCCCATTTACATACACCTCATTGCATCACATATATACATTGTTATTTATCATATATTATATTATTCACTCTTTTTCATTTGCACATCTTATTAACTCTATTATGTAGCAATTCTTTCCACATCATAACAACTTTCAACAATCAACAATACATATTCCATTAACCATTCCAAAAATGCACATAACATCCACACAGATCCTTCCATCTTCACATTTTTTATATCCCACCATCAAATTTATCGCATTTTCATATCTTCGTTGCATTTACTCTTGCTTTCTTATACTAATTACATGTTGCACTTTACTTATTATGCTATTCAGATACTCAGTATGCCATTATTTTTTTCTATATACACATGCACGTTCACTTGGTCTATGGAAGTGAATGTAGATATCTTACAATTCCTCACATAATGCATGATGCTCGGCATTGTATCTTTTACCAATCCCACCGAGGCTCCTAGGGGCATTTACTTTTACTATTCTCACATCCTATACATTACATGTTCTATTGTTACATTATTCACTACTTCTCATTACAGTTAGTCTAATTTTGTTGCTTCATACACACTTTCACATACTCTTTATCTTTCTAACATGCTAACAGGTGCTTCATGTATAGCATTTGTCTTGTAGGATGATCTACAACCATGGTTATCTGATACATTTTTCTTGATCTTGTTTGCTATTGTATGCTATTGTTTGCAGGCTATGCCCTATGTTTTGTATGATCATTGTATTATTTTGGCAACTTCGGCCTTAATTATCTTGTGACATTGTGAGCGATGTCCCATGTATGAAACCCACTTTCCGTGGTCCATCTTGTTTGCACACTTGATTCTTACAATATTTTCTATTACATGATAGCTACTTTTACTACTAACACTTATTACTATCCCATTTTGTTTGCATGTGCCTTGGTTTCTACCAAATACACCCCCTATCCCTTGTAGGCATCAAATTCAAATCAACATCAAAGTCCTATCCTTTGGGTCACATTCTCCTACAAATGTTACATGCACCCCAAATGAGGGAGGATTACATTGGGTGAAAAACTCACCCCTACAATAGCTTAGAGTTACTGTTTAGATCAACACAGTATAGAAATAACACAGGTATACAGTCATAGAACAATCCAAAACTAGACTTGGACTTCATACACAATACATACACTAGTGCCCAGAACCAAACACTAGCGCTTGGGAACTCCTATCCTCCCATGCACATTAATGTCCTAGAGACAAAAATAAACAATTTTCTCAATTCAACACAGTTTTCAGCACAGTTCTCTAGTAGCAGGAACTTTCCTCAAAATACAGAATGTATTATATCACCTAGAAGTAGTTACAACACAAAAAAACACGAGACATATCATCTATAGTGGTGCTTATTCAAGAAGAAGTCATGAAAAGAGAGTAAAACTAGATCTCTCTCTCCAACATTCTTTTCCTGCAGCGTGAGATTTCCCAAAAAACTCACATTTGGTGTGATATTTCATTAAAAAAACTCACCCTTTACAACATTTTAGGACATCTTTTTATCCTTAACACCCTTATACATTAGGTGCACACTTTCCTTTTTTTCATACTTTAACACGTTTACATAATTTTTTTAAATTTTTCATATACAGGACTTTGACTACTCTTTCACTTTTCTTTTGCATGTTTGTTCTTAATAGCAATAAGAAGAAACCTACATCAACAAATGAAAGCACAACAATATATACAAGCTACACATACGCTTCACCCCTAGGGTCCACTCCCCCTTTTCCTAGTCTCCACGCTTCACATTACAATTTCTTCACACTTCACTTGTCCACTTGGCATGTTATTTTCCACACTCTCTATAGGATCATAATGCACACATCTTTCCACTACTTTATGTTATCGAGTATTCACTCAATAGAATAAAGTGGGGGCAAAATGTAGAAACAAAATCTATGCACTTGGGTAAATTTCTAGGTCCTAAAAGCGTGCTAGCATTTACATGATTCCTAAACAAGAAAACTAGTAATTGACAACTCCCTTAGCCTGTTGTTTTTTATTTTGCACTTTTATTGGCTTTATACATCTTACACTCGTGTCATCATTTAACTATTTTATCTTTATATGTGATTAACTAAAATAGAATTGTATACTAGGAAATAGTAACTCTAGTTAATCTAATTAGGAGCACTAAAACATTGTATAAATGCAGTAAATAATATGAAATGATTCTAAAATAAATATATTATATGAAATAAAAACCCTAACTATACCAAAGGAAGTAGAAAAAATGAATCAGCTAATTGTTGTAGATGGTCGCAGAATGTCGCAGATCTAAGAGTAGGTTCCAGAACCTAGAACAGTCACTCAAAGGTCCTGTGAAGGGCAGATCCAGAGGTTTTGAATTGACTAAGGCACCTTGGAAGGTACTCGGGCACCCCGGGGGTGCCCTGATCTACAACTTAGGCACCCTAGTCTCTGTAAATGCTCATAAACTGGTTTCGGAAGGGTCATAAGTTGATCTGAAACTCTGCCTATCTATCACATTGGATTCGTCAGGTGAATTGAATAATGACCTGTAATATAAAAGGAAGTATCTAGACACTAGGAAAAATAAAAGATGTAAATAAATGGGTTGGATTGACCTCGGACACCAAACTAGTGGTCTTATCACCGAGCGTTGCACTACATTTTAGACCTGGATGTAGTTTTGGTGAGTGTGTGCATATTATGCCCTAGGTTCTCTCATGTCAGTTGCACTTTGTGAAGTAGCAAGAAATGGTAACTATAGAAAATGTAAATAACATGTGTGCATGGAATAAAATAGAATCCCTCCCCCTATGAAGTGTGTGTGATGTAGATATCCTAGCCTTGATGCATGAAACTATGTGGATGCAAGTGATGTAATGGATGCAACTCTAGATGGAGTGATAGTAGTATGTGACACTAGGACCCTCATTATGGTTTTATAACTTTATATTTATATGGTTCTCAAGCTTAATTTCATAATTAACCATCGATATGGCCAATTGGGAAAATGAATAAGGATGAAAAAAATAAATAGAAAAGCCCCAAAAATAAGTGAGAAATAGATGTGCATAGATCAAGGTGCCCAAGGTGGGACCACGGTGGGGCACCCCCAGTACAAGCTTGGGTGCCATAATTTCGGGACTCGAATGATGGGAAAATTGCAAAACAAGTGGATAAGTGCTAGAAAAATATGTGGGAATGACAGAAATAAAATATTAGAATAAATATTGACAAAAGGTGTGATTAATTAGTACTTTATTCAGTTGAGAACCTTCTAAATAGAAGTATAATACTGGGCTAAATAATGCCTAAAGTACATGATTTTATGTCTGTTAACCAAAATAAGCTCCCTCTTATTTTGGGTTAACTAGCTTGTTTTTTGCCTCAGTCAAATTTTTACACATTTTAGGCACTCAAAATTTTCTAGGTATTGCTTCATCAGATAGAGAATTAATTTCCCCTTTCTAGAAAGGTAAAGAAGTCCTCCTAACTCCTTGTATTTTGCAAGTTATGGCTCGACGGGAGTTTGGAGGGGAAATTTTCCCAAGATGGTACCCGCGGGAAAATTTTTGGCACTTAGCCTTTTTGGCTAAAAAACGCAAAGGAAAATCTTGGTGTGAAATCCCGCAGAGGAAAATATATTGTTTAAGGCCTACGCACCTAGTCAGAATGCACCACCGTGTCAAGGTGGAGAGTGGGGGCAGAAGGGATTTAAAGTTTTTGGGCTTTTTGTCAAAAAAGCTCAAGGGCAAAAATGTAACCACATCCCTCGCCAAGCAATGAAATGAAATGCCATGTGTCCTGTCAGCGGCAGGAGTCAGGGCGATGGAAGGATTTTGGAATTTTTTCCAAAGTGGCAAAAAGCACAAAGGTAAAATTGAAACCACATTCCCACCAAGGAACCAGAGGGTGCCACATGTCCCAGAGTGGCGGGGTCGTGGAGGATTTTTGGAAAATTTTCAAACAAAGTGCGAAAAGGGGCAGAATGTTAGTTTTGAAGGATGCATCCCATCAGAGAACCAGGAAATGCCATGTATCTTGGAGCGGTGGAGGATAGATTTTTGGGAAATTTTTCCAAAAGGGAAAAATTTTAAAGTTTGACCCCGCCGACCCCAGATTTTGACTCTATTTTTACCAGTTTTTGCCCTAAATCTTCAAAGGGCCATATCTTTCGAACCAAAGATCAGTTTTTGTATGATTTTGGTGTCATTGGAAACTATGTTGAAATCCTCTACAGAAATGGACCCTTCAATTTGAAATTTTGATGGATGATTTGTAGGAGAAAAATGGAAAAACGTCTCTGGCATGCAAAAAATGTAAAGAAAATGACCCCAACCACCAAAATTAATGAAGTATGGGCCTCTTTCTTGCTCTACGAAGCAATGTACAATGAAGTATGGGATTTTTCATGGAAACCCATAACTTTGCAGGCTAATTAAATGGATCTTAGTCGGTGGTTGGAGTTTCAAATTGATTTGCCCATGTTTTTCACCTTTCTTTCTTTCTATTCAAGATAATTAAAGCCAGATTTGGCTCATTTTGTAAAAGGTTATTCATCATTCTTCTTGCTGTCTCCCTTCTTTTCTTCCCCAGGGTCAGAAAATGGAGTTCAAACCTCCTCCCCTACTCTATAATGGCACTTTTTTTTCCTCTTACTTTGAAATGATGATTCTATGCAAACTTCTGGAGCAATAAAAAACATGTTTTGTGATGCATTTGTCCATATCCTTGCTCATTTTTTGGTTGTTTTCTTCTTCCTCTCTTCATTGCAGGTATTTAGTTGCATGTTTGGATGTTCATTGCAGGTTTTGGAGCTATGTTCATGGAGTTTTAACAAAAATTTTTTGTGTGAAATCCATCTTTTATTATCATGCACTTGTCCATCCTTCCATTGCTCACCTCTCTTTGTTTCCATGGTAGTTTTGATAGATAATCAACATTTTCCTTCTCTGGTGTATCACCATTTTAGTGTAGGCTCCTGTTTTTTCTAGTTTTCTTTCTCTCCCTATCTCCTTGGAAGTTAGATTAGGATTAGATTAGCTTTCCTGCACTGGAATAGCTTGTGGCAGGTAGTTTAGGAAGAGGAACCAACCTTCTCTGGAGAGCTTTCCCCATTTGTAGAGGTCCCACACTTTGGGAAAGCTCAATGTTGTGCATTCACACCAAATGACATTTCCTTAGAAAAGCATGATCTGAAGGTCATTTTGGGGGTGTTGTGAAATTTATCACTAATAGTTTTGGCACACCCAGTGGGACCTTAGAGGTCTTCCACTTCATCTTTTGCAGGTTGGTGTGTTCCTATGAAGATTTAGCCTTTGGAGGCACTTTCAAACACATCTGGTGATCTCCATCTGATCAATTAACCCATCTCTGTTAGTTGCAGACCTCTTCCATTCATTTTCATTCATTTTCCTTTCCATTTTTTCCCTTCCATCTTCTTCCATTCCATGAAGTTGTGCAATCATGACTTCATTTCCCTCATGGAATTTACATTTATAACAGCAGTAATGTTTCCCACCTCCAACATGTTTTTCAAATCCTCCAGATCAGCATTTTGATCAAATTCAAAACCAATATGCATACCCATCTAAGCAATGCCAAAGTTAGTTTGGCTATGAAGCATGTCAAGCACAAGGGTATGCAGATTGTGAGGGAAGTCAAGAAGAAAGTGTAGATTTGTTGGAGAAGATCCAAAAGATGGAGGTAAACATGGTGCAATCCAGGGCTTCAAGCACAAATGAAAGCATTTAGAATTGGTTTGCATGAGCACCTTGTCCATGGGTGGGACCTTTTCCAAGGCATTATAGTCCACAAGAGAAACTTGACTTCATGGTTGCAAAAATGCTTGCCATTGCTTGCAACAATAGATAAAGGAATAGAACATGTATGATCAAAGTATTGAACAACCTTGTCAATGGGTAAGCATTCAACATCTCCTTGTCTTTTCCTTTTCACCAATCTATTTTCATCTCAGCAGTGTCAAGTCTTTAAACTCTTCCCATCTGCTGTCCCAAATGTTGATTCCATTTCTCCATCTCCTAGTCTCCCATCCCACCTTGATTTCTCTACTCTTTTCCCTTCCAAACAGCCATCCCCTCCAAAGAAACAAGAAACAAGTTTCTATCCTCCTCCACCACCACAAATAATTGTAAAACCATTGAGTTCACAACCCATCCCTCCTCTTGCATTCCCAAATCCATGTTGGGAATATAAAAATCAGAATGTTCAGTCAAGGAAACAAAAAGAGGAGCCCAACAGAAAAGAAATGACAGACAACTTGAAGAGTTGGGCTGCATCAAATTTGGGATAACAAAGATCCCCTTGATGGTTATTTTTCCTTTAGAGGAGGTAAAGGTTGAAGAACAAATGGTGGTTAGGACTGATTTTGTTATTAGCAGAAGAAGAGTAAAAAGAAGAAGTCAGATCAACAATCAGTTTTCTCATAATGTAGTGTCCATGTTGGCACTCTACTTGAAGAAATGTTGATCCAATCAAGGTTGCACAATCAGCCTTGGAAGAGGAAAGCTCTAAAAGAGATCATTGCAGTCCCAACTTGTCCTCTAGAGTAGCAGATTGAAGAGTTTGATTTGAAAAACTTCATGCTAGAGGAAGAGGTCATTCAAGAGTACAATATTGTCTTCAAGCATACAGAGGAAGGAGAAGCTGCTCCAAATCCAAAAGAAGAGGAGCACATTCTTAGCTATGGAGGAGAAAAGTGCATTATCCAAGAGCTTTGAATCAAAACAGGCTATAGAAGAACCTTCAGTTCTTCCCTCCACTTCATCTCTCTCGAGCTCTAACATTGGAGAAGAGTTTGATCTTTCAAACTTCATGTTGGAGGATGAAAGAAACCATGGTAAACAAGTTGTTGATCAAGAGAACACCATGGAGGAAGTTGAACATTTGCAGCAGGACAACAATGAGGCAGTTTATCTGTCAGATTTGGAGGACTGTTTTGATGGAGAGAAACCGGTTGAAATCACACCATTTTCTCCTTCATCATCCACTTCCAAACACTTGAACCTACTGCCATGAAGGAGAGAATTCATTTACAGTAGCCTGCATTTTATAGCAGCTTTTTGGAGACAAGATTGGAAGATTTTAATCTTCCATGTTCTTCACTGGAAGAGGAAGGAAAATAGCAGAAGAGTTTCACCATTTCTTTCCACGCTCCATTCAAGAAGGTCTACAAGAAGGAATCCATTTTTGGAGTTGAATTTTAGACAATGGGCATATCAAATGGATAAGACCTTTCCCAATAAGTATTTGGCTTCATTGGAGCCAAAGGAGAGTCATAACCAGTCATGCTTGCTTCTAAGCATGAGGATGAGCTACAAAGTACCAAGGATCAGTTGTTATACCTCTTCAATCCAAATGCAGAGCAACTAAAAGAGGTATTGGATTTGTTTTCAGTTGACACCTTGATTAATTTGGGTAGAAGACCAGCTTCTTGTTGATTTTCCACTCATCCAACCAGCCATGATTAGCTCCAAATCAATTGCATGGCTGCCAATTTTGAAGAAAGGAAGCTATTTTGCACAACCAGTTGCAGGGTTTGTTTAGCCCACCTTTGCTTCTAGTTAGAGTAGAGTAGGTAGGTTTTCTTTCAACAGAAGAAGTGCTTTATGCACACTCTGCATATTCCACTTGGAGCATGTATGATTTCCAATTTTGTACATAGTTGTTTGGTGTTGTTTTGTCTTTTCTCTTGCACAGTGCATTTAGTGGCTTTTGGTGAGGATCAACTCCAAGTTTCAGTGGGTTTCCAAGTGGCTCAGAGGTCAGATTTTCATAGTTCAGATCAGAATTGGTTATCAGGCTTGACTCCATGCCTAATGGATGCTTCAAAGGCCATCTGATCATTCATCTAGTAGGTAGATGACCCCTGAGAGTTGCCAAAATTGTTAACCAAAATAAGCCTCCCTCTTATTTTGGCTAACTATTCTTCCTTTTATGCCTCAGTCAAATTTTTACACATTTCAGGCACTCAAAGTTTTCTAGGTATTGCTTCATCAGATAGAGAATTCTTTCCCCTTTCCATAAAGGTAAAGAAGTCCTCAAGTAACTCCTTGTATTTTGTAAAGTTATGGCTCGGCGGAGTTTGGAGGGCAAATTTTCCCAAGGCGGACCCGTGGGAAAAATTTTGGCACTTAGCCTTTTGGCTAAAAACTGCAAAGGAAAATCTCTGTCTGAAAGCCCGCAAAGGAAAATATATTGTTTGAGGCCACGTGCCTAGTCAGAATGTGCCACGTGTCAAGGCGGAGCAGGCGGGGGGCGGGAAGGGATTTAAAGTTTTTGGCTTTTTGTCAAAAAAACGTAAGGGCAAAAATGGAACCACATCCCCGTTGAGCAATGAAATGATGCCATGTGTCCTGTCAGCGGCGGGAGTCGGGGCAGGAAGGATTTTGGTAAAATTTTCCAAAGTGGCGAAAAAGCGCAAAGGTGAAAAATGAAACCACATTCCCGCCAAGGAACCAAATGGTGCCATGTGTCTCAGAGTGGCGGGGCGGCGGAGGATTTTGAGGAAAATTTTCCATTTTCAGTGAAAAGGGGCAGAATGTTATTTCTAAGGCCACATCCCATCAGCGAACCAGGCGATGCCATGTGTCTCGGAGTGGTCAGGCCAGTGGAGATTTTTTGGGAAATTTTTCCAAAAGGGAAAAAATTTAAAGTTTGACCCCACCAACCCCAATTTTGACTTTGTTTTTACCAGATTTTTGCCCTAAATCTTCAGAGGGCCATATCTTTCGAACCAGAGATCAATTTTTCATGATTTTTTGGTGTCATTGGAAAGATGTTGAAATCCTATCTACATGATGGACCCTTCAATTTTGAATTTTGATGGATATTTGTGGGAGAAAAATGGAAAAATGTCTCTGGCATGTAAAAAATGTAGAAAACGACCCCAACCACCAAAATTAATGAAGTATGGGCCTCTTTCTTGCTCTGCGAAGCAATGTACAATGAAGTATGGGATTTTTCATGGAAACCCATCACTTTTATAGGCTAATTAAATGGATCTGGTCAGTGGTTGGAGTTTCAAATTGATTTTCCCCATGTTTTTCACCTTTCTTTCTTTCTGTTCGAGTGATTAAAAGCCAGTTTTGGCTCATTTTGTAAAAGGTTGTTCATCATTCTTCTCTTCCTCTCCCTTCTTTTCTTCCCCAGGGTTGAAAATGGAGTTTGAACCTCCTCCCTTACTCTGTAATGGTGTTTTTGCCTCTTACCCATGAAATGATGATTCTGTGCAAACTTCTGGAGCAATAAAAAATGTGTTTTGTGATGCATTTGTCCATCCTTGCTCGTTTTTGGTTGTTTTCTTCTTGCCTCTCTTCATTACAGGTATTTGTACATGTTTGGATGTTCATTGTAGGTTTTAGAGCTGTGTTCATGGAGTTTTGGAACATTTTTTGTGTGAAATCCATCTTTGGTTTGTGATGCACTTATCCATCCTTCCATTGCTCACCTCTTCTTTGTTCCATGGCAGTTTTGATAGATGATCAACATTTTCCTTCTCTGGTGTATCACCGTTTAGTGTAGGCTCTATTTTTCCAGTTTTCTTTCTCTCCTTGTCTCCTTGGAAGTTAGATTAGGATTAGATTAGTTTTTCCTACACTAGAATAGCTTGTGGCAGGTAGTTTAGGAAGAGGAACCAACCTTCTCTGGAGAACTTTCCCCATTTGCAAAGGTCCCACACTTTGGGAAAGCTCAATGTTGTGCATTCACACCAAATGACATTGCCTTAGAAAATTAGATCTGAAGGTCATTTTGGGGCTGTTGTGAATTTGCACTAACAGTGTCTACATTTTATCTCCACTTTATGTTGGTGAGCGGAACGCTCGGTAACATAAAGTAGATAGAGATGCATACTTGATATCCATGTAGAGTGTAGAAGAAGACGTGTCAGTGGACTAGATTCAAGTGTGGAATGAAATAAAGAAAAAGGTGGAGGAGCGTGGGTTCTAAAGATGAAAAATGAGCATAAAAAGTGATGAGAGTGAACCTAGGTCAGAACGAGTGTGTAATTGTTGTGGTGTGTAGTGTACCTACATGGTTAGTAAAGGAAAGTTCCTGTAGTGGTGTGTTGTCATTGTCGTATTCATTGTGTTGTTGTTGCCCCCAATTTGACTGTTTGTTTCTCATAGGGCGGACCTGTAAGGAGAAAATGATCAAGTAGTCAAATATGTATGTATTTAAAAATGTTGTGTAAAATACACGTGTGTGTGTGTGTAAAGTATGCAAATGTAAAATACGCTGGGAAAAAAATGTAAATGGAACGTGTGCACCTGATCCATGTTGAAAGAAGGGTGTAGAAGGATATCATGTACTTTCGTGAGTTTTTTTTGGGTGATCTCACGTGACCCTGGCTGAAGAAGTATAGGGAGGAAATGTAATGTTTCCTCAAACTTTAACCGCTTCTGCTGAAATGTGTGAAGAGATGTCTGTACTGTCCTAGTTTTTTGAGTGATCCGAAGCCATTGGATAGAGAAGTGTATAGAGGCATACCCACTGTAACCCCCAAGCATGTAACTGCTCCGCAGAATTGTTGAAGGATGTTATGTCCTGTTGAGGTCGTTGTGTATGGAGTTCATAAACTGGTCAAAACTCACTCACTGTGTGTAAACCGGTGTAAATACGTTGTGTTAGTAGAAAATCGTCAATGATTTCCCCCTCTTTGGGGGTGCATGCGACGTCACTGAAAGGAGAATGCGGCCCCAAAAGAGGAACAAACCACACTCTGACTTATAGAACTCTATCCTGCAGGGGGAAGGGGAAACGCTTGGTAGATACCAAGGTGTGCACAAAAGGGGATGGCTAGACAAAATAAGTGTTAGTCCAAAACACATGCATGCAATAAGACAAGTGTAAACGTACATAGACAATGTAATAACTGCCAAAAAAAGTAGTGTAAACATGCAAGAAAACAAGAAGACCACACAAAGCAAGTTTCAAACATGGGACATCACTCACGATGTCGTAAGACACTCAAAGACGTCATGGCCGCAAAAATCAGACAAGTGTGCACAAAAGAAAAATGGAAAATCCCTCATACAAAGGAAAACAAAGTAGATAAGTAGAAAAGAAGAAGTGGTCATGGAAACATGTAATCTTGCAAAACAAGTGTTGCATGTGGAGCACCCGTTAGCATGTTAGAGTGATAACCAATATGTCAAAACGTGTATGAAACAAGTAGTATAAGATGTTAAGTACAAAATGAAACAATAACACCTGGGTAAGATGAATGTGAATGCCCCCAACGACTAGTATAGGAAGGGTAGAAGGTGAGCATCCATGCTACGTGTAAATTCCTGTATCTATGATCACACTAAGCAAAGGCATGAATGTGCATGTGTGTATGATAATTACAGATAAGAAAGCAGTATAACACGTGTAGTAAATTGATCATGCAAAACATTAGCAAACAAGAGTAAATGCCACCAAGGCAATGCAGTATGTTGTGGATGGAAGGAAAGGAATGCAAGATGGAATGATAGGAACATCGTGCCCCCCCGAGTGGATTGAATGTGTACGCAATGAGGTTCATTTTGTTTTCCCCCTCAACATTCAAGAATTAACCGTAAACAAGAGTGCGTCATTAGGAAATGTTTGAGTAGTGTTGGTTGTATCTAGTGCGTTGTGATAAGTGTGTATATGTAATGGTGATGAAATGCAACATTTGGAGAGATGTGTGTGAACCCTATAGCCGAAGCATATATCACGACTTGTTGAATGAAAGAGTGATTATTTATCCCTAAGCGTATATCACTAGAGGATGAGTGTATGGGGATGCAACATATGGAAAGATGTGTGTGGACCCTATAGCCTAAGCGTATACCATGACTTATTGAAAAAAGGAGTGATGATTTAGCCCTAAGTGTATATCACTATAGAATGCAAAGGATGATGAGGAGACATATGGAAATATAAGGGTGGACCCTATAGCCTAAGCATATACCACAACGCATTGAATGGAAGAGTGATGATTTAGCCCTAAGCGTATATCGTTATAAGATGAGTGGATGAAGATGGGTGATGATTTAGCCTAAAGCGTATGTCACTATAAGATGGATAAGAAGGGAATGGTAATGTACCCTAGGGTTTATGCCACTACAAAATGATAAATTGGGGGAGGGGTGATTTAGCCTAAAGCATATTACTACTACAAACTGATAATAAGGGTGGTGATTTAGCCTAAAGTGTATACCACTACAAGATGATAAAATGAGTGACTATTTAATGTAAGGTGTATGTCAGGAACGAGGTAAATGTGTGGATGAGAGTAGGGGTTAAATTTTATGGACACCTATGCCTATCAAACATTTTTTCTATGATGTTAATTTTCTAGTACCCGCCCTTCAAATTTTTTTTAAAATGTTTATTATATCATACCAATAAATAATATACAAGACTATTTTATATTATTTAAACTATATTTATTAGATATTAATATAATTTATATATAAATATATATTAAAAATGACATTCATATTTTAAATATTCAAGTTACGTGTGACGGTTTTGAAAAAAATTACAAGTATTTTACAGCTAAAATCGTAAAAAACGTCTAAACGACCATCAAATTTAACCCATGGATGAGAGGGATGTCACATAGTGAAAGTAAGGTCCATTACGATTGGTAAATCTTTGGTAGTTGAGTATGGACTGAGGAACTAGAGTGCATCATAGGGTAGTGAGTGTAGCATGTAGAAGACAACGTAGTTTAAGTGACCAAGGGATGAATAAGTGATGTAAATGCACGGTGTAAGAAATGCAATGTAGGATGTGTAGCATTTGTAATGTATGGAATGCAATAATAGGCATATATAGAAATAGAATATGTAAGGATGTTAGATGAAACTATACCCATATATAATGGAATCTAGTGTAATAAGTAGAATGTATATGATGTATAGATGTGTGATGTAAAACATACAATGTAGGAAATATAGGGCATGTTGAGGATGTAAGATGCAAATGTAGGTGTAGATAGAATACATAGTGATGGGATGGAAAAATAGATCCATATATAATGTGACTGAGTGTAAATATAGAATGTATGGACGAAGTATATAACTAGACTCATAGGTAATGATGACTAGTGTGGCGTGTATGAGATAGATGACTAATATGTGTATTATAGGGATGTAGTATAATGTAGGATGTAGGTTATGTATGGAAATGATGGTGTAGGATGTGTGGTGTATGTGATAGAATGTAAATGTGTATAACCTATAGTGCAGTGTGTGGGGTTCAGTGTAATGGTAATCCCTCAACAGTTCAGTGTGAACTGAAGCACAAGAGTGCGTCATCGGGTAATGACGAAGATGGAATGTGTGATGAGTATGCATATGCTATGAGATTAAGGTACGAGATTGCAAAAGTAAAATATGCATGGATTCTAAGATTAGGGGGGAGTATGTCTCGTGATATTTCCCCAGTGGTAGGGTGGGAAGAGGCTATGTGAACTCGTCAAGAAGATCATCGTCCTCTGGGTCAAATTCAAATGGGTTTGGATTGGTGACATGGTATGCTATAGTATGAGGTTGATCATGTAATGATCCAGAAAGACACAAATGATACATGCCCATAGCGTACTCTTCGTCAGTGAAAGGGGGATGTGGGAAACCGTGTGTGTACCATCGAGTGTAGTTAGGTGAATAGCCAAGAAAGGAACTATTGCAAATGAAAACATAACCAAAAGGCATAGGGAATGAAATATCAGTGTGAAGAGGGTCTAAGGTACCACAGATGTATGTAATCCAAGAGTCCCTTAATGTGAGTAAAGAAGCATAAGGGTTACACGGGAGATAGACTAAAAGATCAAAGACACGCAAGCCATAAGCGACAGTGATAGTGACAAAACCATAATAGAGATGAGAGGCGTATGTATAATCAACACACTCATGTAAGAATTTGACACAATTGTGGACTGTAGAAGCAATAACTTGCATGGCATGAAGCCATGACCTTCCTAGCAAGCAATTATAGGAGACATGAAAATCGATGACAAAGAAGACTGTAGGGAGAGTCTTAGGGTGTAGACTGAAAGGTAAGGTAATGTGGCCTTGGCATGGACGGACACTACCATCATAAGCATGAAGTGAGATGGAAGAAGGGATAATGTCATGAGAAGATAAACCTAAAGTCTGGAGAAAGAACATAGGGCACAAATTGATCTCAAACCCATTATCGATAAGAGTGTGCTTTATGGAAACAATGTAGATGTGAGACATGATATAAAGTGGTGGGTCATTGTCAAAGGGGTGAATGTTAGCCAAAGGATGGACACATAATGCTATATGTTGGAAAAAGGACTCAACAAATGTGTCATACATGGAATCTAGATGCATGTCAACAGAAACATCGGTAGTAGCAAAGAGGGTTTGAACATGATGAAGCAAATCAAGATGGGTAAGCAGATATTTAGTAACAGAAATATTCATGATGGCTAAAAGTAAATGAAAAACCTTAGAAGGTGCTAGAAGGATATGTCAGGTTCACTAAAATGATTAACTAAAATAGAACTATATGCTAGGAAATAGTAACCCTAGCTAATCTAATTAGGAGGACTAAAATGTTGTATAAATGCAGTAAATAATATGAAATAATTATATTAAATGAAATAAAACCCTAACTATGTCAAAGGAAGTAGAAGAATGAATCAACTAATTGTTGTAGATGATCACACAGTGTCACAGGTTTGACAACAGGTTCACCCAGAACAGTCACTCAAAGGTCCTACAAAGGGTAGATCCTGAGGTTTTGATTTGACTGAGGCACCTTGGAAGGTACGGGGGCACCCCGGGGTGCCCTGGTCTCTACAAATTCTCAGAAACTAGTTTCAGTAGGGTCGTAAGTTGATTTGAAACTCTTCTTGTGTTTCGCAGTGGATTTACCAGGTGAATTAAATGATGACCTGCAATACAAAAGGAAGTATCAAAACCCTAGGAAAAATAAAAGATGCAAATGAATGGGTCAAACTGACCTTAGCCGCCAAACTAGTGGTCTTATCACTCAACGCTAGACTACATTTCGGACCCGGATGTAGTTCTAGTGAGTGTGTGCATGTTGTGCCCTAGGTGCTCTCGTGTTAGTCACACTTTGTGAAGTAGTGAGCAATAATAACTATAAAAATTGTAATGTATGCATGGAATAGAATAGAATCCCTCCCCATATGAAGTGTGTGTGATGCAAATATCCTATCCTTGATGCATGGCACTATGTGGATGTAAGTGATGCAATGGATGTAACTCTAGATGGAGTGATAGTAGTATGTGACGTTAGGACCCTCATTATGGTTTTATAACTTTGTATTTATAGGGATCTCAAGCTTAATTTCATAATTAATCCCAATAAGGCCGATAGGGGAAAGGATAAGGATAAAAAGTGGCTAGAAAGGCCCTAAAAAGAAGCGGGAAAGGATGTGCATAGATCAGGGCGTCCTGAGGAACCCTAGTACAGGCTGGGGCACCTTGATTTTGGGCTAGAATGACGGGGAAGGTGTGAAATAGGTGGATAAGTGCTAGAAAATATGCGGGAATGACAAAATAAAATATAAAATCAAGATGGCCAAAAGGTGGGATTAATTAGTACTTTATTCACTTGAGAACCTTCTAAAATGTAGTATAAGACTGGGCTAAATAATGTCTAAAGTGGATAATTTTGTGTCTATAATATGACCTCAGACACTAGCACCCAGTTAGGACACTAGCACCCAGTTAGGACACTATTGCCCAGTTAGGACACTAGCATAAGGCACTCCTATCCTCCTGGGCATTCTTGTCCCTCTTTATCCTTTTATTATCCTTTTGGACCCCTTTCACTTCTTAATTACTTTTTATCACTTTGGATCGGCCTTTCAGTTGTCAATTACGAAATTCAAACAACGAAATCATATAAATACACAATTATATTTTCAAAATAAAGGACCAAGCACTAAGCATTACATACTACCACTTAAGCTTGCATTCAAAGGCATAAGAGTATCAAAGGCATCCATCTAACATCCATTCAAGGGCAAGGGCTGCATATTCCTGCATACACAACATAGGAAGGGGAAGTCTATTTTATTCCATCCACACATACTATACATCTTCTACATTCTAGATCTAGCCTATTATCATTTGTGTAACTTGCACAAGGGCATTCTAGGGCATCATTTCTACACACACACACACAAGAACTACATGGAGTTTGAGATGTAGTGCAACACTCAGTCGTAAGTTCACTCTTCAAGTAACTGTCGAGGTCAGTCCAACTCCACATTTTACATTTTCCTTTTTAGGTTTGATGTGGTTTGTGGGTATGTGCAGGTGAAATTCTATCTTGCAAGTTACAGGTACAATTGTAAATCGGATAGCGAATCCATAGCCACAAGTAGGAATCAACAACGAAGCTTATCTGACACTAAAAAATCTAGATCCACAACATCTACTTGGACACCAATGCCTAGATCCAGACGTCAATGCCTGGGCACTCCTGCCCTCATGTGGGTGCTCCTGTTCTGTATATTTTCAGGGTTCAAAACCTCCAACGAGTCTCTATGACACTCTTGTCAAACTATTCCAATATTTCATTAGCCCAGATCACTTTCTGTTCACTCGAAAATCAGTTAAGTCCTCTTATCTCTCCTTCTTGCTTAGGGTTTCATATTGCATATGCTTTATTGCTTACGTCTCATTGTATATTAGCATTTGCACATCATTTATTACAGTAGTTACTTTGCAATCAAGGGGGGATTAAGCCCTAGGTAAACTAGGAAACTGCCTAGGGCGCTAGTAATCAGGGGGCGCCTGAATCTAAAAATTTCCTTTTTGTCAGTTAGTTTTAGAACTTAGTTTTAAAACAATTTATCTGAAGATTTAATATTGATCAACCCATTTATAGATATAATTATACAGTAACATAAATTTCACACATACACATAAAAATGTTTTGTAATATTTTTGCAAGTAAACACAAATACCACATATTCATAAGCGCATATGATTTTGTTGGTATTGTTACCCATTCTCTGATGTAGCTCCATATTATGTAGGTGTGTAATTTGTTCTAGAAAAATGTTAATGTATTTTTTATAATGTCATTGATGTATCTAGCAGAGGTGAATATAATTGAAGGAAAAAGTATTTAATTCTCTATTCTTAATTTTTTGGGGAAAATGTCTGTTATTTTTTTATGGAGGAACTAGTACGTCTGGACTAAAGACAACTCTTCACAAAACCATGAGAGCTACATTATGGTTTTTGTTTCTTTAAAAAAAAAACATGGTGCTTTATTTCAGGATGGAGTTCCTGTCACCTACTTGGTATGGCTAAATCCGGCTTACAAGAAACCTAGTATAAAATATCAAGTATTTTTTGCATTCTAAGCATCTCCTACTATTAATTTTTTCCATCCATGGATTTTTTTTTGCGTCCTTCTATAATAATTTAATAAGATGTTATTATTATTTTTACTATGGCCATGATGTAAATTTAAAAATACAAGAATATATGCATAGTTTATTTATTTACTTGACGGAAAAAATATTAACTAAAATTGTGAGGGGGGTGCCCACTCAAACTATTGCCTAAGGTGCTCTTGACCTTTAATTTGGCTCTGTTTGCAATCAAATTTAATTATATATTTAGTAAATCATAGTGATGGGGTTTAGTGTGTTCCTTCGTATTCAAATGTAGTGAAGCATATTGAGCTGTTGTGGCTGAAAGAATTCAAAGTTTGGTCACATAATGTGTGGTTTGGTCTGGTAGTAGATGGTGTGAACCCTTTTTCCAACTTATCAATTAGCTACTCAATTTGGCTAGTAGTGTTGATAAATTATAATATTTATATGGTTGATGATTTCGAAGGAGCATCTAATATTGTTATTATTGGTGCCTCAAAAAAATCAAGTAAAATTATGGATGTTTACTATGAACCTCTAATTAATGAGTTGTAAACATTATGGAATAACATTACGATGTATGACCTCTCATAACCCATTGGTCAAAGGCAATTCACCTATTAAAATATATTATGGTATTCTTGATTTTCATAGGATGGTTGCTTGTTCATGAATTTATTATGTGTTAAAATATATACTAAATTGCAGGGCAATGCCTCATGAGAAACTTGGATGCATTTTGTAAGTGATAAAAAAGGCTTACCACATTGGAAAACTTTGCTTTTACAAAACAAACAATCACACTCCTCTAAGTGTTGTCTTTCATTAGCTTACATTTTGTTTTTTTGGCACGTGGCACAATGAAACTCATATTGTCATCACAAAAGATATTCTATCAATAAAGTCACTTATTCTTTAAACGCACCACAAATATCTACTAACATCAACAAATTTTGTGTGCATATCTATCCTCTTATGTACTAGCAAATTCTTTATTTCTGCTTGCAGGGTATCGTCTTTCAAATTTGCTCTATATGTTTTATGAATGCATTTTGCAAGTGGAACACAAACTCAACAACTTTGACAATATCCTTCCAACTCGTACCAAAATGGATGCTTTGGAATAGTGTATAGAAAGTTATTAAAAATATTTTAAAAATATTTTTTCTTTTTTAAGTTGAGTTATGAACTTGCATTGCATTCAGTCACTACCGGTTTCAACTTCACTTCATTCAGCTACAAACAATCCAATTCACATTATTTAACCATAATTTTTTTCAATTCAAGATTAATTTGCCTAGAGCATGTTGACCCTGGGTGGAGTGGGAACCAAGCAACCTACTTTACCAACCCGTCAACATTTAATCGGTTAAAAAATGATTGTTTTATTACATGTCATTACAAACACCTTTAAGACATCATTAAATAATGACATTGTATTAAATGAATCATTTGATGGTGTAAAAAGAGTTGGTTAACCATTCACAAAGGCACACATCCATCCTTATCAACTAAACACGTAACTTCAAATTTTTATTTTTTTTTAAACACCTTTTTCCGAGTGATGTGTTGGAGAGTTGGAATAACTAATAACAACCACGTCAAAATGGGGGCATTTCAAGAATTGGGTAGGTAAATGATCTTGTTCAACCAGATTACTTATCAATCCCTTGGCAGCATCGGATCAAGATGCCACTCCGTTATTTTATGCTAAAATAAATGAGGCATCAAAAACCTTGAAAAAATAAAAACACAAAATATAGCGAACAAAAGATTCATTGAAGTCGCTCTAGAAAAAAATATCATAGCTCTGTGATAAATTATATATACATAAATTCTCACATGGCAGCATTTTATGCTACAAACACAGGTATACAACTTCCATAATACAATATGTCTGCAATAATCTACTCTCATTTTCATGATGGGATTCAAGCATGGTGCCTTAGTTCTCAAATGCCTCCTTGTACCATTTTGTTTAAGCCACACCTGCAAAATTTTGTTACAGCTAACAAGGCTACATGGTAAACTGCTCCAAATCTTCAGTAGCTTGTGTTTGAATCTTGATAAACTCAAATTCCTTCTGTGTATAAGAGCAACATCAAAGCTACTCTTACGACCCACCAAGTCTTTGGAGAAAAGAGTGGGTGTCATTGAGTTGCAGAAGCCATGGCTGCCACCACTTGAAATACTGCCTCTACTCTGTGAAAGCTGATGGATATCCATATTACTGTCTGGGCCGTTTTCAATCCGATCATAGTTGCTGGCAGCAAGTTCTTGGCAATGGATGCCAAGAGATGACTCACCCTTCAATTCACTACATTCAGATTTGACACTGGAATCGGCCGCTGCAGAATTCTGATCAGAGGAAGTCTTCTGGGCAAAGGATCCATTCATAAAATGTGAAAAGGGAAGGTCTACCAGGGGAGACTTGTACTCCTTATGGCACCTCACAACAATCCACTCAGAAGCAAGTTCCAAACACCAATCGGGCACACCACCAAATTCCTCAGCCAGTTTTGCTATTCTCTGACGAGGAGAAGGCCTTGGCCTGCTTGGGATTTCCTGAAACACCCTCCTTAATTGGCTGTGATTGTGAGATGTTTCTTCCTGCTGCATAGGACTAGGCAGATCACTGAGCACTGACAATGTATGGATTGTTTCAGAAAAACTTTCAGAAGAACATGAGTCGTCCAACTGCTTTTCTGCTTTGTGAAAACTCAGAGTGCTTGTGGGAGACAATGGCCCTTGCTGAATGCTTTCACTGAGAAAAGGGTGGCTCAACAATTGGGCACTTGTCCATCTTTGCTTAGGATCCCTTCTTAAGCACTTCTCCAAGAAATCATGGCCTTCAACAGACAGTCTCTTTGGAAACTCGGGCAGCTCATCAGAGCACCCAATTGTGTACATGGCGAGCAGAGGTGGAGAGATGTTGCTCCAGGGGGGGCTGCCAGTAGCCATCTCCACCACAGTGCATCCCAAAGACCATATATCACTGGGAGCTCCCCTCTCCTCTTGATTTACTACCTCTGGAGCCATCCACAGAGGAGTCCCACTCCATTCAACTTTACTCTCAATTGCCATTACTTCAGCAGATCCAAAGTCTGCTAACTTCACACCAGAATCACCCACCAGCACATTCTTGCCCTTAATATCACAATGCACAACCCCCTTGCTATGGAGATATTCAATACCTTTAACAATACCTCGAGTGTAGTTTCTTATAACGGACTCCTCCAGCTGTCCTTCAAATCTCTGCATAACATCTGCTACACTTCCCTTTGCCATGTATTCCATCAACAAATTCCTCTTCCACACACCACCATCCTCACTGTAATTCTCACCCAGAAACTTCACAATCCACGGAGAGTCCAATTCCTGGAGAATATTTATTTCATTCTCGATTGCCACAAGCTCCCCTTTTCTCTCCTCCTTGCATTCAACAGACTTCACAGCAAGCAGCTCCCCAGTAGCCTTATCCATAGCCAGGCTGACAGTGCCAAATGCCCCAACTCCAATTACACTTCCTCTCACCCATTCTCTGGGTGAAGCACAGCAGGAATGCTCCATGGGCAGAGAAAACCCTGGAATCTTTACAAACCAGACCTTCAAAACAGAGTACACAACAATCTAATTGAAGGTGTCCCCAGAATACTAATGATTACTGTTCTTGAATACCCACTTGCTCAGTGACCCAAAATAACTGCATTACCCCAATGATATTCTGGTGAATAGCAGAGAATTCCAGATAATACAAGTGTTGATTGAACAGCAGAGGAGAGCAGGTATGAATACGTAGCTTCCACACAACTACTTCTGCAATAATTTGATTGTTTATAAAGCAAGAATAACACAATCAGGAACCTCCACAAGCTAGTGTATGAAACAAGAAATAGCATATTGGGTTTTCTTTTGTCTGGGCAGTATTCAAAGGATCTCTTCAAAAAAAGCGCTTCCATGCAAAAGAAGAAAGAATCCAGAGACGGATTTACGTTGTTTACGATTTGAAAAACAAGAAAATACCGATTGAAGAAAAATCTTTAAAAAAAACAAATCCCAAATCCAAGGTTGCGGGAGATTAGGATTAGGTGGAAGCCTGTCCAAAATTCTTGCTGGCCGGCGATGGGGGCGTACGCGAATCAAATCTTTCTCCGGCTGTGCCAATGTTTAGTTTTTCATAAATCGGTTGAAGTAGCTGATAAGAAAAGGTTTTAAAGTTTAACTTGGCGTATGGACCAAGTTTTGTTTTGGCATGGTTGATGTTTTATGTGAAACAGGATTTAAGTAGATAACCATTACATCGCAATTCAGATTTAATATATAAAAATGAGTGTTTTTAAATTTGATTATCCAAAAAAAAAACACATAAAAATAATAATAATTGATAAGAGGATGTTTTAGCAGAATATTTGAGTTATTGTAAATTTAGATGTAATGGTGATAAATGTATAGAAAATACAGAAAAAAATAATTTGAATGGAAAACCTGCCTTTGAATTGTTAGTGCACTCTCGAGATATAACTCTGACTAGGAAAAGTATGATTTCACAATCCTATTCGTCAACTTAAAGGCTCAAAAAATGTCCACTTGTTTTCCAAAAAATCAATCAAATCTCTAAAAACTGACTTTATTCCTTGGAATCTAATGGAATAACAATACCTTCCTAGATCACAATAAAAAAGAGGTTATTTTGAGGGGCATGTGCTATCTCTCCATTATTATCATCAAGCCCCTTGATTATAAAAGTTCTTTGAAGCCAACAAAGTGAGACTAATTCAAATAAGCATGGAAATGCAAACACCCAAATGTTATCACTTCCGATGTTTTAATTAATGTTTGATGCAACAAAATAAATGACACACTCTTTAGATTTCCTTAACTACTTGAATGTTTTCTCTACATGGACTAATGCACCTATATATTTATAGATTTCTTAAATTCAAATTAGGAAACTATTGGTGCACTTGCCAAGTTGCCAACATACAATGCATAGAAAAAAGCAACCAAATAAGGGTCAAAACCCTTGGAGGACCCCAACATGAATTACAAGGCCTCGCACAAGACAAGCCCCCAAATAGTACAATTACAATTTTATAGAACTAGAAATAAACAATTACAGTCTTGGTGGGGAGAACCCCCCAAAAAAGGGGAAAATGGTAGAGAGAAAACCAAAGAAGATAGCACAATAAAGGGGAACATCCTAGAAGATAATCAAGAACAAAAAATGCACCAATAAACACCTAACTTAGACCAATAATTGACAATCACACAAGTACCTTAGACTAATGCAATTTTATAACAAATAACTAGTCCAATACCAAAACGAGGTGTCTACAATTTACTAGGGGCTACATACAATATGTTAATAATATTGTGATAAAACTAATGTCCAGAAAAGGCTAAAATCAACCCAATTGATTGACAAAGTACAATGTAAAGTAAAGAGTAGGGTGTCTATACACAACTCGAGTGAACCCAAGAGAACAAAAACTAAAATGGACATGCATCTAAGAGAATATATGTAAGAAACCCCACTTTATCCAATGTCTTGCATATCTCATCATATCTACTACTCTATCAAGAGACCGCTTCCTACCCAACCTTAACAAAGAAAGAAGGTGAACGAAATAAGAGGTCTTCTAAGTGCATAGCATTGGGAAATAAAATTATCTAGGTAGACATTAATGAAGATCAAACATCACTCAAAAGAAAACATCCAAGCATCTTGGATCCTCACAAGCCCTGAAGGTCAAGATACAATTATACGAGTTTTTGAAGAGGAAAATAATTTCCCTTTGATCTCATAGTAAGAAGAACATTTAAATACAAAAATGATCATCGGTTTTAAGTGCAATGGAATAAATATGAAAAATACAATACACCAAAGGAATATAATGATTTTTCTCTATACGAAGGTGGTGTGAGAAAAATCACAATTGGGATACTAAAACAATCAAAATACAAGGTAATTAGTGTTAGGATAATTAATTATGCATTTTATAATTAATTATGTAACTATTGTTTTTAATTAATTATTGTTGCTATATGGTTTTATTAACCATATTTGTCTTTTATTTCCATAGGTATAATTGTTATGATTGTTATAACAATTATGTGATTGCTGGATGCATTTTGGAAGTTGTTGTAACAACTATTATTGTATTCATATGTTGTACAATTCCTATTAGAATTGCAACACTCCATTGTAATTCCAAGTTGATTGAGTTTAATATATTTTATCAGGCTTCTGTCCCTGTTGCTCAATTTACATTTGGTACCAGAGCGAGAATCTAGACCTATGAAGTAGAGAAAGCTGGAGAGAGGAAGCATACAGTTTTGGAGGAGATTCTGCACTCTATGAGAGCCTGTGTTGCCTCCAACAACTTCCCAAAACGTTATGCATCTCCACAACCTCCTGCCATTCTCCAGGTGTTTGTAAGGCAATTTTTTTTTTGTCTTAGTGCCTCCTGCACTAGGCAAAATTTGCTCCCTGGATGCATTTTAAAAAAAACATTTGTTTTTTAGGGATTATCTCTAATATTCAAGATGTATTTAGTCACTGCTACATTTAGCAGTCTGTTGTATTTGGAGAAACCAGGGTGGTTGTAGAGCTCATATCGAGCTACCTGTATGCCATTGACGGGTTATTGAACGTAGTCATAGTTACATTTTATTGACTGCATACTGAGTTGTTTCATGGATGGGGTCGGGTTGATTTGCTCCAAGCGTGTTGCATTGTTGCATTGTTGAAACAAGCCCAGTTTGCATTAGGAAGTATTCAAAATGAGCAGAGGCATTTTAAAAGTGAGCTCTACACCAAGCCCCGATTTGATCAAATCAAGCCATCTTCTGTACCCTACTCCATAGCAACCTACGGTGTATACTTTCCAGCATTGACACGGATTTGCACATTCCATGAGCCTCAAACCGACTTGCAACAACACAAGGGGGATCAATCTCAAAGGACTTGTCCCATCGCTGAGCTCACGTCACTGTCCACTTTGCATTGTAGCGGCTGAGTTGTATCCAAACACAACTGCAATCAATGACTCCTCCAACAGTACAAGCTCCATCTACCTCTGTCACCAAGCACCGAACCTGCACAAAAAGGCATATAAAATCAAACACAAACAAAGGAGCATTCACGGCAGCGGCTAAAACAAAACAAATCCAAAACGGTGGTCAGTTGCAAATAGAAAACACAAGGCGAGGAGATAATAAGGAGAAGCTCCGGTTTCTGTAAAAACCCTAACATCTTGTCCTCCTCGCATGCATGCCACACAGACCGCCATCTCATCTTCTCCTCTGCCAAGTCACCATTTAAGGAGGTTGGTAATATTTCTCTTGTTTAAATAAAATTTGCTCAATTTCATAAGCTAAGCGCACAAGGTGCTTATGTGGATAGAGGAAAAGACTTGGTAGTGGGAGGTGCTAGGTTCAAACCCCACCCCCAACAAACAATTTTGAAATTTGGAGGTGAATTTAGAAAACCGCCAAACTTGGAGGTGGATTTGGTGGAAAAACCATCACTAAACCGTTTAGTCGTAACTAAACATCCTACCAAATTTTAGCAAGAAAAACCCTAATTTAGGGTTAAAAAAATTCTCCTAATAGGCCTATTTTTTCATTCCGGGCATTTTTTGCAAAGGAAGACCATCCAAAAACTTCATTTTGGGCCTCTTTTTAATGGTTTTTGGCATTAAGGGTCTTTTTGGGCTCCGGAGGCCACCAGGGCCCGCAAAACAAAAAAAAAATTGCCTGCTATTCAATTTTTTCTAAATTTTTGAATGTAATTGCATGCTTCAATATATTGTACTAATTTTCAGGTTGCCATAGTCAACCGCAAATATTATAACTACTCAAAAACTGGCAGAAAATTGTAATATAAAAATAGTAAAAATTGGTTTTGTAACACTCACGAGATCCTAGATCTCATTCACAACGTTCGATATATACGGTGCCTCTGGGAAGCACTTACGGGTAAAGCCATCATGACTACTACTACACATAACGCCTAATATAGCTACAACAACATCGTCTGGGCATCAACCCTTTAAATCGACGGGGAGTAATAAGGTCACAATGCACACACTATGAGCCATCCCATCCGTCTGTGAACGATTGAACGACATAAATCCAGACGAGAAATTATCCAAGTATATAGGGAAGTTACACATGCACGTATGTGGATATTTCTTTGAGTCGGTGTCAATAATCACATAGACCCCTTTCATTACTATCTTGGTACCACATATTGAATTCTTTCACATATGTTAACGCCTCTTTCACGTACCACTGAGTTATATAGAAAGGGAGAGCTTCTTCCACGTACCACCAGGTATATTGGAAGGGTGCGTATATAGAAAGGTTTGGTATATCGGACTGACAGTATATAGATTGGGAGACCTTATACCTGGAGTGATAAGAGCCAAACCATGTCAGTGTTTTCTGCAAAATGGGCACCAATGCCCCCAAATTTTTTCTTCTGAGATTCACAACTACTCAAAGGAAATAACTATGCTGCATGGAAGACAAAAATCAAGACACAACTTGAGTTTGAAGAGATATGGCCTGTTGTGACTTGTACTATGACCAGATCAACTACTGATACAACACAACAACGACAGTTTGATAGAGAAGATCAGAAACCCAAACTCATCATCTTGTTTGGAGTGTCCGACGATGTGCAACCCCACATTCATGATGCCACAACAGCCAAATAAGCGTGGGATAAGTTGAGCACGGTGTATGAGGAAAAAAAAAAGAATGTCATTTTGAATTTGCAGAGTCAGTTACACACGTTGAAGTTCAAAAAGAATGAGAAAATTGATTGCAGAATTGAGGGCTTCACTTCTAGCCCTAGGAGAACGGTCAAAGATGATGCTCTCGTTCCCATTGTTCTGAGAGCACTCCCTTCTTCATACCGTATTTTTGTAACAACACTAAACTTGTCAGATACGACAGTTAGTTTTGACAAATTGGTAAACCTACTGCAACAAGAGGAAAAAATGCACAATAAGGATGATGAAGAGGAGTAGGCACTTTCTTCACATCAAAAATGGAAAGGAAAAGGTAAAGGAAAACCTAATTCCTATCAAAATTCCCAACATCAAAATCAGTATCAAGGGGATAGACAATAGAAGAAGCAATGTCCAATTTGTAAAAGAGGACATGACCTAAAAGATTGTTGGTACAATACTTACAAGAAAGGTTCATCAAGCAACTTTGGACCTCCACAACAATCAATCTCACAAGGGACATTCTAACTACAATCAAGGGCAGAAAAAGGGGAACTGGAAAAGAATACCCCATCAACAAGGAAATATTGTTGAGCAAGAAGAACATTCAGATAATGAAGACTTCTTGTACACTGCTCAATCAAGTGAACCATCCACGTCATCTAGTGATGTCTGGTATGTTGATTTGGGAGCCACTCGACACATGACCGACCACAGAGACTGGTTTACTTCAATGAGGGACACACCATCGAAAAATCATGTTTCGTTAGGAGATGATTCTTCATATACAGTTCAGGGGATTGGGAACATCTCTCTACCCCTTGGTTCACGCAACTACAGACTATCTGATGTCTTATATGTCCCTGGGTTAACAAAGAATCTACTTTCAGTCAGTCAACTCCTAGATCATAACTTGAAAATTGACTTTGATAGTCATTCCGACAAGAAAACGTGTTTGATTTGAGATAAATCACGAGGCTCGAAAATAGTTGCAAAAGCCTCCAATGTGGGACGCATGTTCCAACTTGATTTTGTTCATAGAGATGATCAAGAACTTGTGGCTAAGAACTCTACCTCAGCACAGTTATGGCATCAGAGACTTGGTCATGTTAGTTTCAAGTATCTTGAGACACTTCACCATGCACAATATGGTACATGGGCTACCATCTCTTCAGAAGGATACAGACAAGTGTCCTCACTACCTAATAGGAAAACAACACAGAGCTTCATTCCAGAAGAGTACAAATCGAGCTCATGGAAAACTTGACCTGGTTCATACCGATCTTTGCGGTCTAATGCAACCAAGTCATTATGGGTTCCATTACTTCATGCTTTGTGTTGATGACTATTCAAGAAAAATGTGGATTTTTTGTCTTCACAAGAAAAGTGAAGCTTTTGAAACCTTCAAAAAGTTCAAAGTAGCAGTTGAGAATGAAATTGGTCATCACATCATAACTCTCCACTCAAATCAAGGGGGGGAATTCACCAATAATGAGTTCAAAGACTACCTACAAACTCATGGGATTCATCGACAAATGCCTCCTCCACACACACCGCAACATAATGGTGTTGTTGAGAGAAGAAATTGTACTATCATGGAAATGGTGTGATGCATGATCGATGACTCTGGACTTGTAAAGACATTCTAGGTAGAAGCAATAAAGACAATAGTGTATTTGTTGAACAGAGTGCCCACAATTGCTCTTGAAGGAGTAACACCACAAGAAGCATGGTCAAAGCGGAAACCATCTATTGCACACCTTAGAGTATTCGGGTGCAAAGAAAGTATGCACATACCCAAGAAGAATAGAAATAAATTGGACATGAAGTCACATAAACTCATCTTCATTAGGTACAGTGAAGAGACTCTTGGGTACAAATTGATGGATCCAAAGACCAGAAAAGTCTACACCAGTAGAGATGTTGAGTTTTTTTAGAAGAAGGAAGTAGAGTCTCCTCCTCCAGACTCACCAGATGTAAATTTTTCACCAGTTGTAAAAATTGAAGTTGATGTTCCCATAGATGATGAAAGTGAAGATGGGGATGATGGTGTTGATAAGATAGAACCACGACCCACGGGAACAGTTCAATGTATGCCCAAGTGGTGTACTAGCACATTACAAGATGCAAGAATGGATGCTCCACCAGATACATCCACCCCTGGACCACGGACTCACAGTAAAGCAAGAGAAGAAGTTAACTTTGCTTTGATGAGTAGAGTAATTGAATTTGATGAGCCCTCTACAGTCCAGGAAGCCCTACAGTCAAAAGCTTAGAAAGATGTCATGGATTCTGAATATCAATCAGTGATGAAAAATAACACTTGGCAGCTTGTCGATCTTCCACCAGGGAAGAAACCCATTGGATGTAGATGGATATTCAAAATGAAGTACAAAGCAAATGGGATAGTGGACAAGTATAAAGCAAGACTAGTAGTAAAGGGGTATGCACAAAAAGAAGGCATTGACTACGAGGAGACATTTTGCTCCCACAATCTAAGATCAAAACGATTAGGATGATCTTTTCTCTAGCTACATAGTTTGGTTGGAAAGTCCATCAGATGGATGTAAAAATTTCCTTCCTGAATGGATATTTACAAGAACAAGTCTATATGACTCAACCTGAGGGATATGTTGTACTTGATCAAGAAGAAAAGGTATGCAGACTCAAGAAATCTTTGTATGGCCTTAAACAGGCACCCCAGGCATGGTACATCAAGATTGATGAGCATCTCGTACAACATGGATTTGTTAGAAATCCATACGATCCCAATCTTTACCTCAAAAATCAAGTGGGGGAGATTGTGATTGTGTTGTCTATGTCGACGATCTATTCATCACTGGTAGTTCAGTGAGGATGATCGATGCAACGAAAGAAAGATCTTAATCGATCGTTCGACATGACCGATCTCGAGGCTGATGCATTATTGTCTTAGATTAGAAGTATGGCAGAAAGAGAATCACATCTTTGTTTCTCAGATGAAATATACCAAGACAATGCTCAAGAAATTCAGGATGATGGATTGCACACCAATTGCTACACCTATGGAGAACAGATTGTAGTTATCTCGTTCAGATCCATCTCCTGAGGTAAGTGCCACTCTCTATCAGCAATTGATTGGGAGTCTCATTTACCTGACCTACACTAGACCAGATATCAGCTTTGTAGTAAGCTATCTATCCAGGTTCATGCAAGAACCCAAAGTTTGTCATTGGAAAGTAGCAAGGTGCATCTTGAGATATCTCAAAGGATTAATGGATCTTGGTCTAGAATAGAAGAAGAACGAAAACTTCTTCTTGTCAGGATATTCAGATTCAGATCATGCAGGAAATATTGATGATAGAAAATCCACTTCAGGATTTGTGTTCTTTATGGGATCTGGACCAATATCATGGGGAAGCAAGAAACACCACTTTGTTTCTCGTTCTTCCATAGAAGCTGAGTATCGTTCTGTAGGAGAAGCTATCTATGAATTGATTTGGCTATGTCGCATACTCGAAGGACTTGGAATACCATAGGACAAACCGACCACCATGTATGTTGACAATGAAGGTGTTCTCAAACTTGTTCGTAATCCAGTGTTTCATGAAAGAACAAAGCACATTGAGGTATAGGTTCATTTCATATGTGAGCATGTGTTGAAGCACAACATCCAGCTTCAATTTTTTCCAATAGCTGAACAACGAGCATATATCTTCACAAAGTCACTTGCATGTGACAAGTTCAAGTTGTTCAGAGAATTCCTCTCCTCATCCCTTGAGACAATGCACAATTAAGGGGGGGAATGTTAGGATAATTAATTATGCATTTTATAATTAATTATTTAACTATTGTTATTAATTAATTATTGTTGTTATATGGTTTTATTAACCATATTTGTCTTTTATTTCCACAGGTATAATTTTTATGATTGTTATAACAATTATGTGCTTCTCGGATGTATTTTGGAAGTTTTTGTAACAATTATATATTGTATTCATATGTTGTACAATTCTTATAAGAATTGCAACACTCCATTGTATTCCAAGTTGATTGAGTTTAATATATTTTACTAGGCTTCCGCCCCTATTGCTCAATTTACATTAGAGCCTAGTTTAATACAAAGGTTAGTTGAGCCCCCATCTCAAAGTGATGATATTTATTACATATTAGTGTTGAAGCTTTAAGGAAAGAAGTTCCTGTGACTCTAACAATTCAACATTCATATAGGATCTTTAGAGATCATCTATGATGCCCCTATTTATCTACCTTTTAGATAAATATGGTGCATAAATTAAAAAAAATGTAGAGGAAGTATATACACATCAATATCTAAATGGCCTAGTAATGTGGAAGCATTGGCACACCAACTAGAGTCGATTTCATATTGCACCAACTACATAGAGAATTTGAATTCTTGATATGGGTATTTGAAGAAATCAATTGAAGAATCGACCATCTACCTAATCTTGTGTATCATGGTCATTATTTACACCCAAAATAAATACATACATTGTTGTGTAGACACTAAATCACACACTTTGGGTATCTATCTAGTCCTGATTACATACTATTATTCATATGATTCCTAAGAGATAAAAGTACTAATTGATCTCTATCTTTGGCCATCTTTGTTTGCTTTTTGTTGTCTCTTTTGGACTTATACTCCTTCTTGCCTAATATGTATGGGCACCCTTGACCTCTTTGTACTTTGTTTACATCTTTTTGGTCCTTTCTAGCCATTTGGCCATCTTATTTTCTTGGTGGTTGGCCTTTTCGGGGATAATTGTGAAATTCAAGTAAGGGAATCATAAAAAATATAAAGTTATGTGACCATAATAAGGGACCAAGCATTAAGCATTAACTATCATCACCTAAGGTTGCATTCCGAGAGCATTCAACCATCCCTCTAACTCCACACAAGGGGACAAGGGATTGTCATTTCTGCATACACTTCATAGGAGGGGGAAGTTCATTCTTTCATGCACACATCTAGCTACATTTTCTACATCTAGCTATTTCTCACTATCAAGTGCGACATGCACAAAAGCCACCTAGGTCACGATTTCGACACACACACACACACACATAAAACTACATTGGGTCTGAGATTTAATGCAACACTCAGTCTTAAGTTCACTTTGTTGACATGTGAGGACAATTTGACCCCTCATTTTGCATCTTTATTTTTTAGGATTTGATGTGGTTTGAGGGTTTTGCAGGTGCTTGTTTCTGATTGCAATTTTTAGGTGAATAACAACGAAGTCAAACAACATACAGGAAATCAAAGGCGATAAACAAAAAACATCTTGCAACCCTATGAAACTAAGTCTTGCAGCTTCTAAGCAGTCACGGGCGCCCAGAACAGGTCTATGGTGCCCCATGCACCCTTGACCCTCCGTAGGCACTATGGTCCCAACATTTTCCAACACTCCTGTAAATTTCTGGGTCTGATTGCGACGCTCTAAGTTTCTATTCTAGCCGTTTTCCAGCTTGGCATACCTTCGGTATCACTGCGAATCAACTAAGTCCTTTATCTTTTTCATTTGCAACTAGGCGTTTATACTTTCTAGCTTATCTTTCTTGGATCAAATATTTCCTTACTCGTTTATATTTAGCGTTGTTACGTAATATAGAATTAGGCATTTATTTATTTCAATATTTGATTAATCATGTTGTACATGTTATATATTCTAAATTAATTAATAAACATTAATGTGCAAAATAAAATATAGATTTTAACACAATGTGTACTATAGAAATGATTACTTAAAACACAAGAGATAAAGTGCAATTTGTTGGATAAAGAGTTTCAAATATAATCTAGGCGTGTATATGGGTAAAGATTTGAAAGTGTTTTGTCTCTACAACTATGACTGCAATACCGTATAATATATCATGTAGTATAGTATAACTTGTTCTTACACTTTACGGATTTAGACCAGGATTTGTTGGAGATCTATAACTTCTGGTGGACATAAGTGGCCTAGAAATGTACTTTATGTTGTTTTATGCTAAGGCTCTCTAATGTACAACACCTCTTGTACTTACCTACAACAGATAAACACTCTAAATACATGTACTAACACTTTAGGAGCACAATTAGATAACAAAAGGAAAAATTAGTGTGGTGGAGTTGGAATGACCTTAGTGGTCAACCCGTATTGATATGATCTAGGCATTACACTACATCCACTCAAAAGTGGGAGTAAAATCCTTGTAGTTCTCCTAGTGTGTGTGCAAACATGTATGCAACTCTAATCCAACTCCTTGTCTTGCCCTTGTGTATCTTGAGACAAAGATATGGGCGTAACTATAAATATAATAGAAAGTACTCATTGTAATTGAGATATAAAGTGGTGTTCTTCTTGATGATATTGATTCCCTTTGACCCTTAAAAACTTTGGCAATGCTTATATTGACTTTCTCTTTCTATGACTTGGCTCTGGGACCTTTAGAAGGCTTCTAAATAGGTGCTCTTGAAGATATCATTTGAACTATTTTGTGCATTTGAATTACAACCTAAGTATTGAAGGCGCAAAAGGATGAGGCGCACGAAAAAGAAGCACGTATGTGCGAGTAGAAATTCAACAAAAGAAGGGCACACCAAGGAAAGTATGAGGTCGAGGACTTAGATAATTTTGGGAAAGATGCTAAATACAGAGATGGAGTGGCCGTCACGCAAGGGAAGATTCCATGCAGGAAGAGTCTATTTTTGTAGCAAGGAACTAGCAGTTCGAACTCTAGAGCATGAAGACTTGGAGGCTACGCAAGGCTATTTTGGGATGAGTGGAAGGTTAAACGACATATAGAGTTTTGGGCTAAAAATAGGATTGAAACTGAAGTTATCTATAGGAGATCTATTGTTAGAGGAGCTTGCATGCTCCCTTGTTATCTTTGTAAGTGGTGCATGGCTATTCTTAGCATGCAACCTATTTTGAGGATGCTTAGGCGATGAAGGGCAAGTCCCCACCCCTATATATATGTATTTATTTGCATGGTTTTAGTAGTTTCACTTTATAGTAGAGTTATGTTGTTGGTTTATGGGTGCGCATGATGTATGGTGATACTCTTATGTATGTATTCAACTTCTGTGTTTTACATTAATTAATACAATGGATCTTTGTGGATGGATATTGGTTACTGACTTATCAGTAATTGGATCTTGCATAGTAAACCTGATCTTGATTATTTTTTAGCTCATTTTGCATATGGTTGTGATCTAGATCTAGTTGTGGTTTATGTTTGCATGGTTGTTATGGATCTGGATTATATGTCTTTTCATGCTAACTACTTGAGAAAGATGTCATAAAAGAGGGACCTAGTACCCTTGCGTGCTTCAGGTGAGCACTCAAATTTGTCTAAGTGATGTGTTAGCATGACTTGGGATGCTCATGGTAAAATAAAAGACTAGATATAGGCATGTATTTTGTTGTATGTCACGTTAAGGTTGACTTATATAATAATAAATGGTCCATAAAAGATATCAAATTAGAGAAGGAGCTATTGGAAGAGGGAGACATCACCATATGGATTAGCCTAGACTATAGTATGGCTTGGTCCTAGTCCATTTGGTTTTATATAGGAAATTCATGACGTCTAAGTAGGATTATAGGAAAGATGTATAAGAGTCATACACAAATTTGGGTAATGTAATCAAGTATATGAATGACTAAGTAGTGTGTGTAAGAAAGTCATGAAAGAGAGAGAGAGGTAGATAGGTTATTCAAGCTTAATATATATGTGCTAGTTATAATGTAAAGATAAAGCTAAGCTTTTTATTGCCAAAGGATAAGTTACCAAATTTAGGTTTCTACATTTCTCCCCCTTTAACTATGAAATTAAATTTACATGCTTAAAGGAGAAGATACTTTGAGTGTGAACACACACTTTATCTTCGCTTGGAGTTGTTGATTTGACTTTGGTGTTAGCACGCTCCATGACAAAACCTATAACATAGAGTATAACAATGCCCATAAAAAATTGAACTATAACTCAAATTTGAATAATATGTTTATAACTTTGAAAGTTGAAATTTGCATTTACAACATAGTAAAATAGAGAGAGAAAATCATGGAAGGAATTCAATTGTTTGTTATATTAAGGGAGAAGTTACTATATTTATTGTACTTGGATATTTGGATATGTACTGATTTGTTGAAGGATTAGGGGTGATCAGTCCCCAATTTTGCTAAAAACGATGTCAGAGTCGAAGAGGAGTTGAGTGTTATTTGACCTAACACCAAAAGGAGAGGTGTTGTAAGACATTTGTCCCAAGAACACTAATTGAAGGAAAACCACTACAAATTTTCTAGCCACCCTGATATCTTTCAATAAAAAGTGAGATGAAGGATACCACAAGTTTTTATAGTCACCTTGATATCTTCAAATCTCGTAAACCACATTGTTGCAGACAAATATGTACCCAAGTGTAAAATAACACAAGTTCAAAAGGGAATGGATAGCCCATAACACCATCATGTGATGTAACTCATGAGTCTGAGATATGCAAATGTTAAATATAGAAAGATGAGAAAGAAGGCCCATGCCTCGTATCTAAAACTATTTCTGATTCATTTAGTGTCAAAAAGTAATAAAGCACTCAAACACCCCACATTATATACTAAAATGCAGTAAACCATGCTATGAACTATGTAATTTATCCATAAACCTGTAACTATCTTTGAAAAAAATGAGAAGTTTATATTTTTTGTAAATCTTCACCCAGGACAAAAACATCCATCCTAGACCTTAGTGTAAGACATTTTCATTCATGTTGGACTATCATGTACTTGTGTCAAATTTGTATTTGTTTTGTGTTTGAATTTGTTTAAGGATATTTATCCTATATAATTATGTACATGATGTCTGAATTCTATCTATGTGCTTGATGTGCATGCATATTATGTGATAAACCCCACTGAATTCCTCCTCTTTTGAGGCGAGTGAGATGTGAATAAATAATACTTAGCTTTAAAGATAAAATTTATATCCATGTTAGATATGTTTTATGATCTATGTTGGATCACATAGAGGGTTGTATTTCATGGCCACCATTGCGAGAAGAAACACTTGGATAATTTTGAGTAGTTTCTTGAGTCATTGCTTCAGAAATGAAGATAACATTGGCAATCAAAGGAGAATTAGAGTATCTTGGATCACTTGCATATTTGGAGGTTTTAACTTGGTTACAAGTGGTTTAAATCGTCGTCATGGCCAACTTTGAGGAATCTTACATAGAAGTTTGGTATTGGATGATGCCACATTAGGGTTTTAACTCCACCCTTGTTTTGTCTGTTACTGCAACCACAAATAGGGTTCCAATAATTGTCACCATTAGTCTGAGCAAAGTCAAGCATTGACATTGGGGTCAATTTTTAACGAGTAGACACCAAAGGGCTAAGTTTGGGAGGTTATGGAATGCAGTGAAGTCAATGAGTACCACATGTTGAGGATCCATTGGGGGTGCTAAAAAATATGGAAAACAACCAAGTTCAGAATTTTTAGAGATGCCATTGAGTGACATGTCAACACCAATCCGGCACTATGATAATTCTTCACCGGGAACTCATCGTGCTATGATTATTTACTAATGCACAGCCTTTAGTTTGGTGGATGTAATCTGGAAACAAAACAACAACTGAACACAAGAATACCATCGACTATGATAAGATGGAATGATGACAAATATGAAATATCAAAGTAAATTATAATATTAACATGAAATTGTTACAATCTCACCCATGAGGTACTTCAACAAGACTATGGGAGAAACTTTACAATTACACCTCTCGATGGCTTCTTCAACACACCTTTAACTGATGGCTTCCTTTGCACACTTCCTACAATATTTCTCACTACTTCTTTCTATGCTAAATGAGGGGGGTGGCCTCTCTATTTATAGAACTTCCAGGCTTATCCATCCTATCTCTAAGATAGGATAAGAAATCCACTCTGACAAATCATATTCCATACCTTAACTCTTATCTGTACATGTAAGCTTATCTCTTAAGATAAGATAAACCTTATCATTTTACATGGGTTCCACATTTTTAGAATTTTTACAAATAAAATACACAAAATATTTATGACCTCACTCCTTGTCCTTATTACCAATATAATATTTCTAATTCCTAATCATGTAGACCCTACTTCTCTAATTACCCAAACTTTGACATTTTAACATTACCGGACCACTTACGACAAATATTTACTTTTTACAACATTCCTATTGTACTTTGACTGTTACCATACTCCACATTATTGGCGACACCGTACTGACGGCGCCGTTATCTTCTATCAGACGCTACTACTAATTATACTTAACAACATCCTATTCCTAATACATACATTAATGAAATAGAAATTATGGAGGAAAATTTTAGTGTCGACATCTTCCCTCTTCCTAGCTTCTACTCCGTCCTCGGAGTAGACTATTCTGGTGCTTGGAAAATCTTCAACTTATCGTGGTTGACTCATTTCGTAATGGGAGTGTCATCCAATTCCTCCAGTCAGTACGTATCATTTTCATGCACAGCTGCTATTTTGTAGGGGCCCCATCCATTTTGGAAGAAATTTTCTCTGTCTTCTTTTTTTGTATCTGGAATCATATACTAGAACCAAGTCATTCACATGAAATAGAGACCATCGGATCTTTTGATCAAAGTATTCCTTCTACTTCATTTTCTTCTTATGGCTTGTATCCTTTGTTATTTCCCTCATTTCCTCTAGCAAATGAAGATGTACCAACCTTTCTTTTACTGAATCACTTTCATCCATCCTTTCATTTTTCATAACTCTTACAGTGGGAATATCAAACTCAATAGGAAGAACTGGATCAATGCCATAGGCCAACTGAAATGGGGAGTATCCTGTTGCTGACTTTGATGTTGCCCTATATGCCCACAATGTTGCATGAATCCTTTTATCCCATTTATGTACCTACAAGGCTGCATCTTTTGCTAGAATTTGACACAGCACAAAATTTGTTCGTTCCACCTGTCCATTTGTGCTTGGCTTGTATGTTGTTGCCTTCCCGTGCTTAATAGAAAACTTATTGACTAGGGATTCTACCACCTCATTAATGAAGTGGCTTCCTTGATCTGTTACAATTTCTAATGGACAAACAAATCTGGTGACAGTGCGTTCATATATGAACCTTGCCACTTCATCCATGGAAGCTGTTTTCAATGGCCTAGCTTCAACCCACTTGGTTAAATAATCTGTGGCAACTACAATATACTTATTTTGGTGTGATGTAGTTGGAAGTGGACCTACAATGTCTATTCCCCACTTTTCAAAGGGATCAAGTGGAAGAATAGGACATAATGGATCTGATGAAGTCTTACGATTACCATGTGTTTGACAAATATCACATGTCTTACAATAATTATAACGATCTTTAAAAAGAGTGGGCCAGTGATAACCTGCATCCAAGATCCTTCTTGTTGTAAGTTGTCCAGAGAAGTGCCCTCCACATGCACCACTGTGGAATTCTTCTAGCAACTTCTTTTCTTGATCACGTCCAACTGCCCTCTTGTACTATCCATCAGGTCCTATTCGAAATAATGCTCCATGCAGAATAGAATATGGACGACTGGCTTGAGTAATCTTTCTCTTAGTCTTTACATTGGCACCATCAGGAAACTTGAATTCATTCAGATAATTCCAAATATCTATGTATTCACTAGGGATTGTGTCAAGGGAGAACAATGCTGCATCGGGAAAATCATCATCATCACAAGATGATCCTAAACCATCATAGGCTCAAGAGAGTGCATCTGCATTGACATGCTTCTTTCCTGGCCTATCTATAATATCAAATTCAAATTCTTGTAGCAAAATTATCCATCTTGCTATCCTCCCTGATGGGTTAGGCTTATTGACAATATATTTTAGAGCCTGATGATCTGTTACAACTATAAATTTCTGCCCTAGCAAGTAATTTCTAAACTTCTTTACAGCAAAAATGATAGTCAGAGCCTCTTTTTCAGTTACAGTATAGTTTACCTTAGCACTGCTCATTTGTCTGCTCCCAAAGTAAATTGGATGTTTCATTCCCATTTTCATCCTTTTGGCTCAAAGTACTTCCTAGTGCTGCATCTGAGGCATCAGTGTACACAATGAATGGCTTTGCTCCAATCTGGATTCTTCAAAACAGGTGAAGACACCAGGGCTTCCTTCAATTGTCTAAAAGCTTCATGCGCCTTATTTCCTGGTTCATAAGTAACATCCTTCTTCAAGAACTGGGTTAGTGGCTGTGCAATCTTTGAGAAATTCTTGATGAACCTTCTATAGTAAGCCACATGGCCTAAAAATGATCTCAACTTACTTCTATTAAGAGGAAATGGTAAATCTTTGATTTTTGAAACTTTATCAGGATCAGTACCAATACCATCTCTGGATACAACATGCCCTAACAAAATGCCTTTAGAACATCCAAAGACACACTTTGTAGGGTTTAGTGAGGCTTGTGCTTCATCTAACCTTTGAAATGTTGTCTCCATTTGGTGCAGGTGGTCCAACTTGCTCCCATAGATGCAAAAATCATCCAGAAATACTCTGATGAAGGTCCCAATGTAGGGTTCGAACACCCTATTCATCAAACGCTGGAATGTTGCTGGAGCATTACACAACCCAAAAGGCATAACTCTATAAGCAAACGTTCCCCAAGGAGTGGTGAACGTGGTCTTCAGCTGATCTTTCTCTACTATACGAACTTGGTTGTAGCCGCTATATCCATCAGCAAAAACTATAGCACTCCTGGCCAGCTACTTCGTCTAAGATTTGATCTGAAAATGGAAGAGGGTAATGATCCTTCTTTGTTGCCTTATTGAGCTTCCTATAATCAACACAAATGCGTAGCTTCCCATTCTTTTTTATTGAGATCACAATGGGAGAAACCCTTTCTGAATTCTCCACAGCAAATATGAATCTTGCATCAAGCAACTTATCTATTTCTTCTTTTACAGTCTTGGAAAAATTAGGATTCATTCTATATGGCATTTGCTTTATGGGCTTAGCACCATCTACCAGCTCAATACAATGTTCTACCCAACTTACTTGATGGAGTTCCTTGTAATCAAAAGTGAATAGGTGTATGTACCTTCGAAAGAGCTGGAGGTAGGATTCCTTCTCACTCTCCATCACAGCATCACCAATCTTTATTTGTTGGAGACGATCATCAACTTCTTCTTCAGATAATTTTATGGGGTCATGAGTTGGTGTGACTGGCAGGATATCCATGACTGAAACATCCACCTCGCTTTCTTCATCTTCAGTGTCCACTTCACTGGTACTAGAGTAATCAGAGGATGTCCAATCATCAGTTTCATCACTTGAATCCACAGGTTCTGATTTATGATGTCGAGGGATCACGTTTATCTTCACCCTCTCTCTACCACGTCCAAGTGTCATGAAACCTTCATTCCAGTAGTTTCTTGCATGAACTCTCCTTAGCCATGGTCTTCCCAGCAGCATTGGGTACGCAACAGTACCATTTTTCATCACCTGAAAGTCTACCACACATACAACACCCATAACAGATATTGCCACATTTGAAACTACACCTTCTGGTTTAGTTTTTCCCTTATTTAATGACCTTAACATAAGTGTTGAAGGGCGATCATATTTTTAAACCCAACATATTCATTACAGACTCGGTCATTACATTAACTGCAGCACCTCCATCAACTAAGACATCATGAATTGAAATACCATTACATAATACCTCAACTTGTGGAGCATAGGGATCTGCCTCTGCCTCCAAAACAGGGACCTCAACCTCCTTCCTTCTTCGAGCATTGAGTCCACCTCGCAACTCCCGCCTCTTCTCAGAAGACATAGCCAAGAGTTGACCATATGTAATATTTGCAGGCCTTTTGGACAGATCTTCCAAGATGGAGTATGGTCCTTGCCCCTGTGAAATCAGAAAATCCTACACACTCAACTTTCTTCTCCTATGTTTCTTACTAGTTTCTCCTTTCATCTTCTTAGGATCAGTTCCATCTTGATTATCTTTTTTCTTTCTTTCTTTTTGTTACAAACACATCTACTTCATTATTTCTACTCTTATCTACTACATCAAGAGAATTCACAGGTGCTTTTCCTTTATCATTATCTCTTGTACCAGATGTAGAAGCTCTATCTGGACAATTATACTTATAATGACCCTTTTTATAACAAACATAACAAACAACTTCAGAAATATTTCTTTTTGGACCTCTATCTCCTCCCCGAGAACTAAATTCCTTTCCTTGAAGAAGATTAATAGTTAACTTACCCATCTTTTTGAGCAGATCTTCATACTCAGTAGATGTACTAGGAGAAATATTTGTGCTCACCGGGAGTGGTTGTGGATTTTGGACCAAAGGTGTTGGTGTAGGCTCTACTTTAGCAACAATTTCTTTGGGCTCCTCTTCCATGCTTTCTTCTTGCCTTCTTGCAATCTCCTTTGCTTGTTCAATGGTAGCTGGGCGGTCATACTTCACTCGTTGTCTGATCTCTGGCTTCATCCCAAGAATGAAGTGCTTACAGAGGAGATTATCCACGCCATTCATCAACCCATCCGCTAGTCCTTCCTTCCGGATCTGGGCATCGAGCTTCCTCCTTAGCTCTAGAACACGAGCAAGATAATCCCTTATCTTCTCCTTCTCTCCTTGGGATAGCTTTGTGATCTCGATCATGAGATCTGCATATTTCTGTTGTTCACCAAATTCTTCAAGAAAACTTTCAGTTAATAAATCCCATGAATTTTTCACATTATCACCTAGTGTTTCAAACCACCTAAGTGCGGAACCATCCAAAAAGGTAGGAAAAAATTCAGTCCATTGTTCCCTTCTTATAAGGCCATTACAAATACAAGATCGCTTAAACTCTTGAATGAAAGAAGAAGCATCTTCATTAGATTGAGCTGAAAAAACAGGAATCTTTCCCATTTTCAAAAGTAACCACCGTGAAATACCAACCCACAAGTACAATCAACAAGACTTATATGCACAAATAATTGGAATTACTATAGAAATGACCACGGTAAACTATGGTAAAACTTGACTTACTGTGGTAAAAACTGATTTTACTGTGGTAAACACTATTCACGATAAAAAATGAAGTTACTACGGTAAATACTATTCACAGTAAAAAGTGACTTTACTGTGATAAATACTATTCACAGCAAAAATGACTTTGTCATGGTAACTACTATTCACGGTAAAAATGACTTTACCACGGTAACTACTATGCATAGTAAAAACGAGGTTATTCTCCAATTGATTTTTGACTAAGTGGGAATATCTCTCCAGAAAATCCACCAACGAGGAATGGTCCCGGCAACGGAACCAAAATGTCAACACTAATCCGGCACTATAATAATTCTTCACCGGGAACTCCTCGTGCTATGATTATTTACTAATGCACAAGCCTTTAGTTTGGTGGATGTAATCTGGAAACAAAACAACCGAACACAAGAATACCATCGACTATGATAAGATGGAATGATGACAAATCTGAAATATCAAAGTAAATTATAATATTAACATGAAATTGTTACAATCTCACCCATGAGGTACTTCAACAAGACTATGGGAGAAACTTTACAATTACACCTCTCGATGGCTTCTTCAACACACCTTTAATTGATGGCTTCCTTTGCACGCTTCCTACAATATTTCTCACTACTTCTTTCTATGCTAAATGAGGGGGGTGGCCTCTCTATTTATAGAACTTCCAGGCTTATCCATCCTATCTCTAAGATAGGATAAGAAATCCACTCTGACGAATCATATTCCATACCTTAACTCTTATCTGTACATGTAAGCTTATCTCTTAAGATAAGATAAACCTTATCATTTTACATGGGTTCCACATTTTTAGACTTTTTACAAATAAAATACACAAAATATTTATGACCTCACTCCTTGTCCATATTACCAATATAATATTTCTAATTCCTAATCATGTAGACCCTACTTCTCTAATTACCCAAACTTTGACATTTTAACATTACCGGACCACTTACGACAAATATTTACTTTTTACAACATTCCTATTGTACTTTGATTGTTACCGTACTCCACATTATTGGCGACACCGTACTGACGACGCCATTATCTTCTATCAGACGCTACTACTAATTATACTTAACAACATCTTATTCCTAATACATACATTAATGAAATATAAATTATGGAGGAAAATTTTAGTGTCGACAGACACATACCCTTGTTTTTCTCTATAAAGTTGATATGCTTGCTTCAGTGAGAAAACAAATGAGTTGAACGTCATTTGAACGTTTTAAGATAAAATTTCATTAAAACATTCTAAGTCCTAGATTTGGCATGTATGGATTCAGAGCAAAAGAGGGCAAGAAGTTTTGATAAGTTTCAAACACAAGAGTGCCCAAAAATGCACATATAACACCATTAAAAGTCCCCGAGCTCTAAGTTTAAGATCAAATTCCTAAAATGAAGTATGATGTTCATTTTGGAAACACTAACATTTTTAAGTTGAAAATTAAAATTTATTCAATAATATAAAAAACTTTGCAACTTTAACTGAGACTCGAGCTATATTATTTTCAAATTTAAATTTATCGAGCTATATATTAAACCTCTATAACTAATGTGAATCTATCCAACTGATTTCTATATCACACTTTCCATCTCCAAACTTAGACATATATGCCTTTTAGCTATTTTAAAACTTGGTGTTTTTATATGCAAAACTTAAACAAAACAAAACTATGTTTTAAAGCTAAAATTTATACATAAATAAATACACAAAACTCAAACAAAACTATGTTTTAAATATTTTCAAATATTTGTAAATACATGTGTAAAACATAAACAAAACTATGTTTTTAACTATTTTTAAAATAAAATGTATTCATAAATTTATATTCAAACCTAATTAAATAATTAAAAACTTGCAGAACTTATATTCAAATATAAATTTAAACAACTTTTAGCTAAGTATTCTCAAATTAAAGTTTACTCAAAATATATACCAATACTACAACTATACACAATTATCTTTTAGGTGGCTTCAAAGCATTAAAGTATTGCACTAATCACATTCACATATAACTATACACAACTTTTAGCTTACTTCCTTCGAGTATCGAAACTAAATGAGAACAAGGTTTACGATTTCCAATTGTATTGAGGCTAGTTAAAGATCCCACATAACATCATCTTCATCACGTTTTCATAAATTTGAAACAAAATGGTTACATTGTTTTAAAAAAAAAAAGAAATGACACTCAAAGGAGCTTGGAATAGAACACAAGAAAACAAGTGATCAAAATAGACACTCATTCAAACCTAAGAGGCACAACCAATAAGATTTTCCCACAACAAAAATAACGTCTTCCAACAAATTTAAATATATAGAGAGACCATCGAATGACATCTACAACCTACAAGCTTCAACTCACAACTCCCACATTTTCAGAGGCGACTTGCAACAAAATCAACAAGGAAAAATGTGCCATAAACCTCACCTTACCCTACTCTAATACACTTAGGAAGCATAATTATACCTGCTAACAAAATAATAAACTCTAAATCAAACTTGAAACCCAAACATGGCGGGAGGCAACATCTTCCGCATAAATTCAACCAAAGTGGAGAACAAAAAATAAATGAAACACATAGAGAAGTCGTCAAAGCTTATATTCCTTGGCCACCAAATCCTACTCTCCCCCTGAGCAACACCATTTGTTGTAATGAAGAATCAAACAACTACGGAAACAAGACATCAATCACCACAAAACGAACTCCTCGCAAAACGGACACACAGACACACATATGAAAACCCGACAATACGAATGGTGGTTTTGTGCATTTATTTTTTGCTGCTGCGAATTGAATTTCCTTAACATTGCCACATGGACGATCTATAATCGATCGTGCGTCAACGCCTCACAAGCGACTTCATCCATCAGATGTTGTACATTATCAATAGCAAATACCCTCACTCCACTAGAAATATGTGTATCAACATAATAAGATTGTTGCATGATAGAAAGAAAGAAAACAAAATATTAAATAAAAATAAAAATTATATGTACACATATATATTGAATAAATTAAACTAAATGCCTCATTTAAAATGTCTTTCTATTTATTAACTTTGGTTTGTTTTGAAACAAGTGTCTCTTTGCACCTCTCTTTATTAGTTCATTTTTTAAGTTTGGGCATTAAATCAATATTAGATGTGGTTGTAAAGTGCTCCCTTCCTCGGTTGGGCCAGCTAAGAGTGATCAAACTCATTTCATGTGCCTCTCGATATAGGCTTTCCGTGCCACTTCGTCTCTTTATGGATCAATAAAATCTTCATGAGAGTTAAAATGTGATACACCAAGAGGTTAAATTTGACGGTGAGTAGATGCAAAATACTTGCGCATATGTTATAGAACCGTCACGTGTGACTTACATATTTAAAATGTGATTGTCATTATTTATATATTGATATGTAAATTATATTAAGTATAGTTAAATAAATATGGAATAGTTGTTTATAAATTTTATAAGTAATATATAAATACTATTATTTTGTATTTTTGTCCGACAACATTAAAAATATACGGTCACGTGAAAATTGTTTAACAGATATAAGTGGCTGTCAAATTTAACCTCTTGAAACACCTATTTATAAACATTGCAATCAAATCTATTGTACTAGTAAAATCATAATTAATTGTATAAATAAATTTTTTCCTTGTTGATGTAGTAGTAAATGATGAAAGAGGTTTTTTCCCTGTTTTTTTTAATCTTTATTTCTAAATAATTTAGAGCAGGTTTTTACATCAAGGTGAATTTAGAAAAATGGGAGTAAAGCTTATACCGCTCATTATAATCATTAGTGTATTCTTTTGAAAATGTCTAAGTAACTATGGTAATTATTAAATATATAATTATGATTTGTCGATAATTTTTGTCAACTTCAAAGCTCTTAAAAATTTATTTGTTTTTCTAAATATATGCACGAATCTTTAGAAAAATGGTCTCCTACAAAACCATAATAATACAAGAACATGGAAAATACAAGAGACTTATTGGGGGGTTTTGTTGCCCCTCAAGGATTATCAAGGTGCTAGAATGTTGTACAATCTTTAAAACTAGCACACCATGTAATGCAATGTTTGACACTTAGTAGTACCTGCAAATTTCCAACTCTTATCACTTTCAATGTTATAATGAATGCTTGATGCAACACACAATAAATATTCAATGCTCTTTAGATTTTCTTAGATGCCGATATATAGTCTAAATTATTCTAATAATTGTTTTGGCATGGAAATGCTCTTATATCATTTACTTCTTTTTCAAAATCTATTGCACTTGTGTATTTATATACTTCTTGAATTTAGATTAGACCTTATTACCACATAAGATGACACACAATGGGCAAGAAAATTAACAAAGAAGGCCCAAAAAACCCAAAGGGACCCAAAGAAGGGTTGGAAATGGCCATGCAAAATAACTAGAGTTGTATGGTAACGGTTCTGGGGGGACCTAGAACCATAGCCATATAATTTTGAAGGAAAATCCAGAACATTACATGAAAGGAAACAACTCAAAAACATGGAAACATGACAATAAGAGCATAATCTAGACTAATACTTGACAAACACATAAATACCATAGAACAATGTAATTTTATGACTATTAAATATCAAGGAATCTGCAAACAACATTTGAACTTATAAGATAAAATTAGGACCAAATCCTTGAGCTTGCAATATGACGAAGGATAAAAGGCCACTTTGTGCAATCATAGACTTTCTCAAAGTCAAATTTATGAACAATGTGTGTTGATTAGACCTTCAATCCCACTCCATGCATTCCCATACTACACTAATGTTATGTAACAAGTACTTGCTACAAATTAATTCAATTTTTTTAGGTTTAACAATCAAAGGAATAAGATTATAGATGCACAGAGTGAGATCCTTGGAAAAAATTGTGTATAAGACATTAAACAATGTGGCATGCCTCTAGTTACATATCAACTCAAGGTTGCATGACTTCGGTATGAATTTGATGTCCTTTTTTCATAAGTTGACCAAGGGCCTATACAATGTGGTGTGTCTCTAGTTACATATCAACTCAAGGTTGCATGACTTTTGTATGAATTTGATGTCCTTTGTTCATAAGTTAACCAAGGGATTTTGTGTTATAGGCCTCCTTAAAAACTTGGAAAATATACTCGCAATAGTGTGACAATTAAGCACTATTAGAATTCACAGGGAAACCATCACAAATAGGACTCATTACTCGTATGTGTGACTGCCTTGTGCAAGTCTTCAATGTTGAGTAATTGATTGCAAGCTACTTGACGAGGTTGAGAAATCTCGCATGGAAGCAATGAAAGACTTTTGAAGGGATTTAGCTCGTTCGGGTGAAAATTCCTGAGCATTGAATACTTTTATCCCATAAAAGTGACAAGGGCAATTTTACTGATAACCATACCGAAAATTTTGTTCCGATCCCTCGTCAGGGATCCCTTGTGTTCGGAACGTTGCAAAATCCCTTTTCCGGGAAATCTGGTTTTCCGAACTTAGTCATTTTTGGTCTTTTGGCTGGGCGCATGGAATGACTATGTAACATCAACTTTTGGTGCGCCCCCTTTAAATCCTTTGGCGCATAGTTTTTCATGTCAACAGACCTTTTGGTGCGCCTTGATATGTTGAGTCTTTCCTGCGTGCGCCGAGGCGCATGCGCCTTCGTGTCAACAACACTTTTGTTGCGCCACATTGCACCAAGGCGCACATATTCTTGTGTCGACATCACTTTCAGTGCGCTGAAGGCGCACATAACTTAGTGTTGTCAGGTGCTTTGGTGTGCCAAAGGCTGCATGCTTTCTCGTGTCGACAGGTCATTTGGTGCGCCCCTTTAAAAAGTTAGTGGCGCATTTATTACCTCCTCGCCTATATATAGGCGCGCCTGCGCTGTCATTATCACCAATGCAAATCACGTGATATTTTCTCTGAGCCTGTCAGTACCTGCCCTGTCACTTTCGATCTCGCTGTGGACCCGTTTTCACACTTTTTCATCGTTATATCCTAGTAAGAGGTCCTCACTCTTGTATTTCTGTGTTCTTTGGTTTTGCTTGGGTGTTGGCTGGTTTTGCTTGGTTGGTGGATCGTGTTTGTTTTTTCCCCAAACTGCTACTGTTCTTTCCATTTTTCACGATGCTTTTTCCCCCCTCTTTCCAGATCTGCTGGGAAGGGGACTCTGTCCTGAAGTGTTGAACTCAAAAAAGAAAAAATCTTGGTTTGGACCTCTTCATCACCCACAAACCCTGCAAAAAGAACTCAACCATATGCATATCCCTCAGTGAAGAAATCATAGCTGGAAGAGGCCGTAATGTTGTTTTTCCTTGGCGCATCTGTCACCCCTGCAACATGATCAAAACCCGCGCCGATGTCGCACCCATCATGCCTGTTACATCAAGAGCATTTGCGCCCTCAAGGCGCATCTCCTTTGCATGCTGCAAACACTAACATTGCACCCTCTTTGGTGCGCCAACCTCATTTGTTGCATCGCATAAACATGCGCCTCTTTGGCGCACCCTACATCTGTGCAACATTAGGTTAATCTACACCAAGTGCAAAGGAAACTATCTAGGTACGGGTGCATCCATCCTTACAGCAACATCATGTTGTGTAGACCCTCCATGCGCCATACCAAGCCCCTTAAGATTGCCAAAAGTATGTGTTACATAAACCTTTCCTGTGCCCTTTGGCGCACTGAAGTTCCGTGCAACATGAAAAATACATACGCCCTTTACAAAATGCATCCACCTGGCACAGGCGCACTTGTCCTTATAGCAACACAAAATGTCCCCTGCAGTATCTATGCACCATGCGCCCTTCGGCGCTGATTTAACCCTTACAACCAATTTTTCTTGTGCGCCTTACCTATTTAGCTATGCAGTCTACATTATCCATGCGCCATGCGCCCCGAGGCCTTTAAATTTCTATCTCTTACTTCTATCATAATTTCAATGACGAATCAAGCACCTGACACAGCTTTCTCCGATTGGGTTTCTCGTCTTATTCTTGCAGATCAGAAACTAAGCTCATAAGAACATATGTCAACATCAAGCAAGAGACCCACCAAATCCAAAGGAAAGGCCAAACTCACGGAGGAAGAAATGAAATATAAGTACCAGAGGGTTAGAATGCCTGACTCCCAGGCCGAATGTGACCTGAACATCAGAGACTCAGAATTGGGGCATATTGATATGGAATAATTCTGGGTCAGGACTCAAAAGGTTACAAGAAGTCCATGGATGGACAAGCTGATAGGTAGTGCCCTGCACTTTGCTGGAGGAATCCCAGTCAGCGCCGTTAATAATGAATTCATGATGGTGGTTGCCCGGTGTTACAACAAAGACATAAGATGTGTCGTAAATGAGAAGGGCGAGGTCGTAATCAACCTCACTGCTTGCCACTTTGAAATAATACTCGGTATCCCTCATCACTGGAACTTTGTGGCCTTCAGCCAAAACGAGTGCATTAAGGCATGGGATGACAATGAAGATCAGTGCATGCAGCTGATGAACGAGGTCTATCTCAAAAATAAAAAGGTAGTGACCCGTTGGCCACAGACCATTCACCGCAGTGATTTTTCAGAGGAGCTCAACGACACTATCACGTTCCTGAGCAGAGTCTTTGGGCTTCCTGATGCCCACTTTTTCCACAAATGGATGTTGCGGTACCTAGAGACTATGAACAAGAATGTGCCCGATCAACGTTTTTGCTGGGCGGAAATAATAAGCAGCACGATCTATGAGCAGCTACAACAATTTACCACAACTGGGAGATTCTACATGAATTCCTATGTTGTTTACATTGCAGCTTCAGAGAGAGACTACCCAGCCCTGATGCGGAGTGGAGTTTGGCCCCAGGTCAAAATTTATGAATACTATCTAGAATTGAAGCTGGAGAATAACATCCCTCAATTTACAAAAATCAACGATGCATTCTTCTACTTCATCATCTACCTATTGAGGCCAAATATGACTTACGGTCGCACGACCAAGAACATAGTGACGGCCACTGAGAAATGGGGAGCCCTGTTCACCCAATTCCCCACATTCACATATCTGAGGGCAACCAACTTCTTGGGAGAGCCAACTAGATTGCCAAGGTATGCTGGGCCCAAGTTGATTCTGTTGGAGCTGTCAAGACAATCTAATCACCTATCATGAGAATTGCCTCAAAAGAAAGAAGGGTGGAACTCCTTTCCCCCTCACAGTGGGTAGGTATACATGTCATACTCATCATAAGGCAAAAGACATGTTTGCAGAGCTGGAGATGCTCAATTTGAAACATGACTTCCCAGCAAGGCCCACCTTCAACCCGAGGAATTGTCTTCCTAGGGCCAAGCTCGATCCAATCCACGTACCTCAGATCGAGGATGTTTATATTGACCTATATCATGAGGTGGAGCTTAGGAGGAAGGACCATTCTCGGTTGGCCTTGGCATAAATCATCTAATATGGGGTAGCCCTCATCCCCAAAGGCTACCAAACTACTGAAGAGGAAGTTGATCAAGTATATCTTGACACAGGTGGGGACGATTGGCCTTTTGCGGCAATTGATAGGACCAAAGCTCCTCATACAATTGAGGAAAGGATCAAGGAAAATCTGCGCAGGACAGAGCACTGGTGCCAAATGAAAGGGCTCATCTACCTCGGAGTTGATTTCACGACCTCTCCGTTGGGTAACGCACCTCCTCGATCAAAACAATAGCCTAAAGGCAAGGGTAAAAGTAAAGAGGGTGAATCCAGCACCACTCAAGAGGAAGCTCCTGAGAGTCCTCCTTCCGCTACACCAGAACAAGTTATAACTCTGGATTCTCCAGAGAAAGAAGCGGAAGAAGATGTTCCAATAGGCCCATCCACTTAGGATGTTGGCACTGCTACAGCACTTGAGGTCCCTTCTGTCCCTTCTTCTTTTCCTCCTTCCCCTCCTCGAGTGACTCAGGCGACCATTCCTTTGGTCATGTCCTCTCCCCCTTCTTCTACTGTTCCTCCCGCTTCTTCATCCATCTTCTCTTCTCTCACGGATCTGTCCCCCTCCATTTCTTCCCTCATCTCTGAGCTCCCTTCCCTTCCTATGTCTTCCTCTCCTGCAGTATTTCTTCCTCCCGTGAGCACTTCCTCAGCTTCCCTCTCAATGCTGCCTCCAAGTGTCTCCACCTTTTTCCCTTCTACTACTGCAGCTGTCCCCTTCTCTGTTTCTGGCCCTTCTCCCATAAGTCCAGCCTGGATCTCCCAGCACTTAAGTCAGCAGAAAAGAAAAGTTCCCATCGTACCGATGGACTTTTCCGTAATCCCGTCCAAAGGGGCAAAGAAGCAGAAGCCTGTCACACGCTTCTCTCAGAGTGCTTCGGGAGAGAGGGTAATGGAGATCGCATACCCTAATCCCCTCAAGGATAAAAAGGATCTGTCTCCGACAGATTATACAGTGACTCAGGTCACAATGGGTACATCTTCTGAAAGCCTTCAGGGAGAGGCCCTATCTGCAGTCGATGCCCTCTGCAAGAAGCTTCAAGAAGCTAAAGAAGAGAAAAGGCTATTGAAAGAGCAAAACAAACATCTGCTCCAAGCCTTACAGAAGATGGGTAGTGCACCTCCCACAACTACCGCCGAGACTCCTGTGCCTCTGAGCCAGGATAAAATTGATGAATATGCAAAGATCGGCGAGTAGGGCATGGCCGTTTCCGCTTGGAGGAGCCAGATCCTCAAGGACAGTGAAAAAGTAATCGCCAAGTTCTCTGATTTGTATCTGAACATCAACAAGGTGAACAAAGAGCTCCAAGCATTAGCAGGACCCATATCAGAAGAGCTGGACCATGCTAGGCTGCAGCATGAGACCTTTCAACAAATGTTCGACTGTTCAGTCAAAGATCTGGTCAAGTTTGGCGTCTTCGGCCATCCCAGAGCCCTCAATAAAGTCATTTCCACTCTAGACTACCAGATGGATCAACTAGAGTTTGTCCTTGAAAAAGATTGATAAGGTGAAGGAGGAAGCCCTGGACGCAATGCACCAAATGGAACAAATTGTTCTCAACATGTCTCCAGGGTTGCTTACTCCTTCCTTCGCCTTAAGAAAAGTTGATGAAACCATTCAAATCTTCAAGGAGATCGTGTCACGAGGGCTAGGGCCAGAGGTCACTTTTGACGCAGAGTCTATCAATAACCTGCTGGCCTGTCGGGATTTTATCGGATTCCTCATTGAAGCTAAGAAGGAATATTCCAAACTCCCAGAAAAGCTCATATATGAGCGGGAGACTTGCGAGGTGATTAGCGAGCGACATAAGGATCCTTCCCAGGATCAACTAGAGCCCATGATCAGCAAGTTCATGGAATACCGCGCCCAATTCCACATCTCGTCACCTGAGCAGCAGCAAAAGCAAGCTACTCCCTTTCGGCTGCAGGATGACGATGATGAATAGTGTCTTCTTCTTCTTCTTCTTCTTCCTCTTCTCTCTCTTCTTTGACTTTCTTTTAAAATATCTAAAGTATGTTGGAACAAACGATTAAATCATCCATGTTGCACCATGGGATGATGTCATCCATCAAGTTGTCAAAAGTCAACATGACTTTTAGATATTTTGTAAATATCTTTGTAAATAGGTGGTTGGCTCCTTTTTGCCTTCTTTTCTCTCCTTCTTCTATAAATACTCCAATACTTGTTGTATTGGAGATGGATGAGTGAATATCTTTCACATGAAAAATAGAAGTGAGGAGAAAAGACTTTGAGCTTTTTGTAACAAAAGGAAATATTAATACAACATTTAGACTTTGTGTTGAATACATGTGTTAATGTGCATTAGATCTTTCTTACGTCAGATCTGTGTGTTCATTCTGTTGGATCTGCTTCTTTTTTATTGTCATTTATTCATCAGTATTGCTTTGCTCATTTATGCAAGTAGGTTTGGCTCTGTTTACTACCAATCCCAAAACATAAACCTTCTGACCTTTCTGCTTTGGAATTCATTTCTTTTCTTCCTTCAGACCTATTCTTTCTTCATCCTCTCTTCCTTTCCTTTCTTTTCGCAGTCGGAAACACCCCTACTGGGATGAGATCCCAAACCCCCGAAGGCAGAATATTGTGAGACTTGCACAGATTCCTGCTGGTAGAATAGCAATAAACCAATTTCGCTTTGCTGACTCAAAGAGGGGCTATGCCCTGCACACTGTTGGCTTTATTTATCCATAGATATGCCCAAGCGACAGATTTTCGGACCAACAAATACTTGTTAACTTTGATAAATGATTGAACCATAGACAAAAATTAGTATGTCATTGGTCATCCTTGCTAATGGATTTGATTTTTCTAAATGAAGTGTTTGGAATTAAATGTTTGAAACAATTTGTCATAAGCTTTAGTGCAATGACATAGTGCAATCTATCTTTGATTTGCGCCCATGGAACATTGTAAGTGTATGCAATTTGGATGCATTGCATAAGCTTCATGACATGCAACTAGAGGGATTCATTGTATTATCCATGCTCTAAAGTAGTTGTTGTATGATTCACGTTAGAGGTGGTGCCATATTATGACGTGTGGCGGATGCAAGCCAGTTGGTGACCATAGATGCAAATGAATCAAGTCATGTGAGAGATGGCCTTAGACCATGAATCTTTCTAGTTTAATTTTCCTACTTGACGTGATACAAAGTTCCAAATACATTTGACCTGCGTGAGAGTGGGGCCATGATGGAGTAAATCAATATTGAGAAAAATTAACACTTTTAAACTTTGGGCCTTTTGAGATGCCAATCATTGTGAAATCATATCAGTTGGTGGTAAAAAAGTACAATATCCATCAACACCACCTACATTGAAAAATAATTGATAAAGAAAAATATTGTTGAGTCGAATCATGGCCTTCTCAAGATGATTTAACACTCACTCAACTATATGGTGAAGCCTTGACCATGTATACACAACATAGAAGGCAAAGGCTACATGAAAAATTAGATTCACAAAATCTAAATTTGTTGCACATGTAATGACACGCCTCTCTCATTGACCATCCAATGCACGAGAAGGTGGCAAAGCTTGTTAATAGATGTCAATTCACCACATAGGATCTAATGTGCACTTAGCAACTTGTTAAGAAGTCAACATCAAAGGACAACCCTTTCTATCGCATCTTTTGAAGCATAACTATTAATGATGCCAAAAGAGTGGTTTTCATTATTTAACAAAACACACATAGCACGGTTCAAAGGGTCATATTCATGATCCATGTAATGTGGTTTCCATTTTGGAGAAATAAAGGTAATTACGCCTCCTCTCCCTAGCTCCCGATTACTAGTCAGAGAAATACTATCTACCCAAATTCCTTTATTGACAGTTGTAAACACAAAGCCAACAACCTTAATAACATTTGAATATGAAAATCTCAAGAGAAAATCACACACAACATAATTGTGATGTGGGTCTATGAGACCTCATACATTCCATTAAAGAAAATGACGACTTATGAGAATCTAGGGACATATCCACGGAGTTTTACCCTTGAAGGGTTCTATAACTATTTTGTAGAAACTATCACGATTAGTTTGTCAATATGCACCAAGCTAAAACGACCACAAGTTGTTAGGAAGGTGTTCTCCATCCTCTAGCGGGGATTGCAAGAATGTCTAGCAGACACCTTGTGAGAAGAAACTCTTGGAGAATTTTGAGTAGTTTCTTCAGTCGTTTCTTGAGAAATGAAGAGATCATGGGCAATCAAATGAGAACTAGAGTACCTTGGATTACTTGCATATTTGGAGGTTTCAACTTGGTTACAAGTGGTTTGAATAGTCGACATGGCCAACTTAAAGGAATCCTACACAGAAATTTGGTATCGATGATCCCACATTAAGCTTTGTAACTCCACCCTTGTTTCGTCCGATACTGCGATCACTAGTAGGGTTCCAACAATTGTTACCATTAGTCCGAGCAAAGCCAAGGATTGGCTTTGGGGTCAGTTTCTTACGAGTAGACACCAAAGGGCAATCCCTAATTTTGTCTTAGAGGTCATTCATCACCCGAGTTTGATCACAATGGCAGAGCATTATTGAGGTTTCAAAGGTTTCAGGTTCAATATTTAAGGAAGCACATTATAAATAAATCTATAATGCAATGTTGATCGAAGATCTGTTTTAGTGGACAACATGCACATTAACCAGAAAAAAAATATCCACGCCGCAAACAATTAAAAAAAAAATAGCTGGCCAACGGTATAGGACTGAATTTTTTATTGAAGGTAATTCACAAGAACATATAATAACACTGTAACTTCCGTTCATATAACTTTTCTCAGGGCAAGATTGCAGAAAAAATATATTACAATAACAGACAGGACATTCTTCCCACAATACACCATCTCTGGCAGAATCTAATCCTATTCTTATTCTACTATAACATATCTGATGTAAGTACAATGGTGCTGTTTCTGGTTTCAAATGACAGCCCCTGTTTCTTGCATCATTATGCCCAAGCCTTATCTCAAACACAAGCTGCAGGATTGTGTCAGAGTAGGCTGCAACAGTGCCTGATGCATTCATCAAGAACTTCAGTAGCTTGTTTTTGAGCCTAGACAGACTCACATTATTGACCTCTTTCTTCTCATGGATGTCAAGAACATCAGGGCTGCTCTCAGGACCTGCCAATTCTCTGCAGAAAACAGTTTCATGTGTCACTGAGCTACAGAAGGCATGTGTACAACTTGTAAGAAGGCCTTCATCATGTGTAGCACCAAAATCTTCCCATTTTCTGGCCAGTGATGACTCATCTTTTGACAGTTCAATGCCTAGTGAGGTTGCATAACAATCAGCATGTGAAGTCTCAATGGAGGGAATGCTCTGGGCAAAGGATTCATTTATGAAATTTGAAAAAGGAGTGTCTAGCATGGGAAGCTTATTGTCTGAAAGGGACCTCACAACAATCCAATTAGAAGAGGGGCTTAAACACCAATCAGGCCTATTAGCACTGATTTTGCTTCCACTAACACTTTTCTTGGCCAGTTCTGCCATTCTCTGGCGTGGAGAAGGCCTTGGCCTTTCTTCACACATCCCCTTTTCTTTACTGTTATTGTGCCCTGCCTCCTCCTCCTGAAGAGGTTTAGGCGAATTTCTATTCAAAGAGAATGAAGTACTTGTAATAGAAAAAGTTGTAGCAGTGTTTGATTCATTCCACTGGCAATGATCTTGTGTACTGTGAAAATTCAAAGTGCTTGTGGGAGACTCTGACTCTTTCTGAATGCATTCACTGAGAAAAGGGTGTGTCAGCAATTGGGCACTAGTCCACCTCTGTTCAGGATCCCTTCGGAAGCACTTCTCTAGAAAATCATGGCCTTCGGGAGAGAGAGTCTTTGGAAACTCAGGCAGCTCATCAGAGCACCCAATCTTGTACATGGCAGCCAAAGGATGGGGAATATTAGTCCATGGAGGCCTGCCAGTGGCCATCTCCACCACAGTGCATCCCATAGACCAGATATCACAGGGAAGTCCCCTCGCTTCTTGATTGACCACCTCTGGAGCCATCCACAGAGGAGTCCCACTCAATTCAACTTTTCTTTCCCCCTCTTTTGCAGTTGCCATCATTATAGCAGACCCAAAGTCTGCTAACTTCACACCAGAGCTCCCCACCAGCACATTCCTTCCCTTGATGTCACCATGCACAATCCCCTGGCTATGGAGATACTCAATGCCTCTAAGAATCCCACGAGCGTAGCTGCGAATAACAGACTCCTCCAACTGCCCTCCAAATCTCTGCACAACATCTGCCACACTCCCCCCTGCCATGTACTCCATCAACAAATCCTTTCTGCAGACACCACCATCCTGACTGTAAGTATCACCCAAAAACTTCACAATCCATGGAGAGTCCAATCTCCTTAGAATGTTTATCTCATTCTCCATTGCTACAAGCGTCCTCTCTCTATCCTCACAGCATTCAATAGACTTGACAGCAAGCAATTCCCCAGTGGCCTTATCCATGGCGAGGCTGACAGTACCAAACGTCCCCACTCCAATCACACTTCCTCTCACCCACTCTCTGGGTGAATCACAGCAGGCTTGCCCCATGGACAGAGAAGCCTTGAATTTCACCGAACAGACCTTGAACTCCCTCCAATCAATACTAAGAATACAGAAAACGCAATATATATATATATATATATATATATACCCAATTCAAAACCAACATAGGAACTAGGCTTCCGTAGGATAAAAACAAAGAAGGCATTACCCAACTGATTAAATGTTGGGGAACTAAGAATACCCAACGTGGCTATAACAGAGATGAAATGAAGAGAATCCGGCAGAGAACTGCCGTCATTCAATTCAATTTGAGGAAAACAAAACAAACAGAAAATGCCACAAGAAGTTGTGTGAGACAAGATCTGTCCATTTTTTAATTAGAGGACAGGGTTGGACTTTGGAACAAACAAAGCCAAAGCCACGTACGGATTCACAGAACAAGTAATAAATCTAATCGTAATCAGGATAAAAAGAAGAAAATCGGATTGAAACAAAAACAAACCTTTAGGGCAAGTGTAGAGGCAAGTTGAAGGGATGCGGCGGCAAAGTAGAAGTTCTAGGTGCAGGTGCTCTGTCTTGCTTTGGCTGTATGCGGCTGGCAAATTAAAATTTGACAGGCTTAAGTAGTTTTCCTCTTTTTTTCGTTTATTTTGTTAGTTGGCGAATGGGCCAAGGTTGGTTGGGGATTTGCTTGTAAACTGCTTTGTTCACCGCTTTGGGAAGAACACCTTAGTTAAGATACAACTCATTTCTTGGGACAGCTAAGACTGATACAACTCAGTTTTCTTGTTCTTCTCAATACCAGCATAGACATATCAGTCCATCTATGCATGGTTGATGTTTAATATGTTAGTGGCAACTGTCATATCACTGAAATCTGGTTTCACAATCATGTTCGTAGGTGAAAAAGGCTTTGAAAATCTTTGCTCCTTTTTCTAAAATATTGTATGGATTTTTGGGAAATCGTTCTCCTTTAAAATTGTAATAATGTAATCATATCTTGTAAGAATACATAAAAACAAACGTTGTATTTAATATTTATGCTATTCCTCTATTATTATCAAGTCCTTAGAATTTTGTAATATCTTTGAAACCAACACATAAAGTCTAATATAACGTTCTGCACGTAATCTTCTCCCGTACAAAGGCCCAATGGTTATTACTTTCAATGTTATTAAATGAATGCTTGATGCTATAATGAATGCTTGAAGCAACACACAATAAATGTTAGATGATCTACAAATTTCCTTTAGATGCTTGAATTTCTATTCTAAATATTTGTTATAATTGCTTTGGAATAGGAATGCTCTTCTATTAGTCGCTCCTTTTTTATATCAAATGTACTAAACCACTTATGTAATTATAAACCTTTTGAACTCAAATTAGTATTGGCACACAAGACAACACACAATATGCAAGAAAATTTAACAAAGAAGAACCAAAAACTCCAGGGGATCCAAATCATATTAAAATGGACCAAAGCAACAAAAAGCCCCAAAACCATATTGTTACAATTATAGAGACCTAGAACAATAACTATGTGATTTTGGAGGAAATCCCATAGCATAAGGAAAATAAGAGGATAGAGAAAAATAAGGAGAACAAGAAAGGAAACAATTAGAAAATAGGGAAACATGTCCATAAGAGCCTAATAAAGAATTATAATAATCGACAAACACAAGTACCATAGAATAATGTAATTTTACAACTAATAAATTTGCATATCAAAATTAGGCGTCTACATAATACCTCAATTTGTTGCGTGAGTCTACATACGTATCAAAGAAAAACAGTCATGTGCATACAAAGAAGCATATAACTTGGCACTTGGATCTTGGTGAAATGCCCATGCTATCGTGCCCTAGGATCTAGAAACATGCGCTCTTCCAAACCTACAAAGCCAATGTACATAAAAGTGGTCAAATAATCAATGATTTGCTAAAATATGGAATGAAAGATTTTGAAAGAATACACCTAGTTTTGTTTGAAACTATGAAAATGCCTCTGTAAACGTCTAAATCTCGAAACTTATAATAAATCACGTATTCATTTTTTTGGTACATTGTTTAGCGACAAAAATCAAATGTGATTAAATATGGTGCATTATAAAGAGATTAGGTTTAGGAAATCTCCTACATTTATCCCATCATGGGAACAAGTGTCATGCCCTAGGTACATCTCATAAAACATAATTTGCCCACTCTATAAGAGAGAAATAGTACAAATTGTCATATGTCATAGAGTAAGGAGATAAAATGGGCAAAATGTATGCCCTCTATTGAGATGGATGAATATATGAAGTATATATCTCACAAGAAAGTGATTGGATGCATCATGTGTAAGATAGAAAAGGAAAACAATGATGTCTAACATAGTAAGAGATCATTGTGAAAGCATTTATGTAATAAGAAAGATACCCCACATGGGTATGTGTTGTAATCTATATAACCAGAAGTGTAACATACCACCATGGGAAAAAGATAACAAATTCAAACATATGAGTGGTACACTACTAAAGGTTTTGGTTATTCTCTTAGTGGTTATACTTTGAGAGGGATTGTTAAGGGAGTCACCTTATCCAATGCCTCATCTCAACTTATGGATGTCCACTTTACATATGAGTCTTTGAATTTTTTATCAAGATGAGGTGGTTAATAATATCGTGAATATCCTCTAGATTTTTTTTCTTTACTTCAAGATCTAACATTAAATGGGGTCAACCCATTATTATAAGAAATATTTTGGGCCAAAACTTGATGAGGTTATCTTGTTTGATTAGAAATGGATTTCTCATGGGGAGATGTTTAAATGTTTTAGATTCCCTTTGATATCCAAGCCTCTCCATATGAGCTTTTGAATAATGGTGTGCATAGGATTCAAAAGAAGCTTACTTACTTGGTTGCAAAAACTATTTTAGTCTGGTAAGTTCTAAATTCACTCTAAGGAAATCTCTCTTACTCATGTTTACTAGTTTTCGTGATGTGCCCCTACTAAGAGGGGGTCCTACAGTAGGATAAATAAGCTTATTCATGATTTCATTTGGGAAAATGCCAAGGAAAAATAAGGATTTCACTAAGTTTCCCGAGATCTTTACTATTGTCCAAGAGAATTTCTAGGCATGGTCCTCATAGATATAAAAAAGTAAAGTTTTTTTGTACGTTTCAAATGGATCCCTCAAGCTATTATATATCAACAGGCCTATAGGCCAAGATTTCCATATATTTCATTTCACATGGAACCCTCTATTTTCATTTTTCTTGGAAGGGACTTGGTTTTTACACTCTACTCGTTGCTCGTGTCCCTATCCAAGTTATTGGAAGTTTGTTATCAAAATCATATGAAACTCCTAGGAAACCATAAACATTGGATTACATGGAAAGGAGAAAAAATTTGAAACTCTCTCTTCATCAATATATCTTTAGTGGAATTCATCTATCAATTTCCACAGTGTTTTCTATTTGAGTTCCATCAAGTGAAGGTTCTTAATTTTTCATGAAAGGAATTCACACCATTTTAGAAATTTCAAAATATGCAATATATTTGGGTTTATTTGGCATGAGCGAAAGTAAATATGAACTCAATAGTGGAGACTTTGAATCAATTAATGATTCAAATAATGATGTCTTATTATTCTCTACAAAAATTTGGCTTTAAAGCTCAACCCTAGTGGTGGAAGAATGAAAAATGGCATGTGAATAGTCCCATTTGCAATACAAACCTCAACTTTGCTACAAAGAGATTTTGCCCAAGCTAGTGCCTTATGAAATAATTGATCAACATTAACATTTCACAATTGTATTAGACATTATTCAACCTAAGAAAGCATAATTTACATGGTTCACTCTTTACCAAGGTCTTCCTATGAGTGATTAAATTTTGTATTTGTCCAAGTCCAAATGTCCATGCTTTTGGGTAGCATGTGTCTCTCAAACACATCTTTTGGTTACATGTTCATGTTATACATGCTTGAAATTGGATTCATTCTTTCTCCAAACTCTTTATACTTGATCCCTTCACTTGGAATATAATATAGTATTTATGAGCGATTCCTCCTTACTTCCTCATAAAATTCATGAAAATTTTCTATATATTTTTCTTTGAAATTTTATTTCACTATTGGAAAAATGGACAATATGTAGTATTCAATCATAAAAAATTGGTAATGTTTGATCCCATTAGGTCAAAAAAATTCTGTAAAAATTAGATGTCACTCCCAACATCAAGCCAACATTTTAATGGCTCTATAAACACACAAATTTGGTAATCTATCCTTTGACAATGTTGGTATTGACATTGCACACTTACATGCACAAATACACCCTCATTGCTCTTGTTTAACACACCGTAATCACCCTTTACGTCACTTTTTTATCTTTGTATGAATTTTTTTCGTCAGTTTGTGAGGTTTGATTGCACAAAACATACTAGAAACATTCATCCTAGCTCCATGAAGTCAAAATTAAATCTCTCCTCCTCGGGTCGAAAATGTTGGCTTTGGTCGGTTTGTCAAATTCTACAATTCCACCCTAGTGTATGGTTTTGGAATGACATGTTGTGCACTAAAACAATCAATTACATCATCTTCATATGGAATAATGTCCCCTCTTGGTTGACCATTCATGACATAATAACCATCAGACTCCTATGTAAGCAAGTCAATCATACCCCATTTAGGGTCCTGACACTTTAAGAGCTCCTCAAGAAAAAAACAAGCACAAAAGGCACTCCAAGCTCCCAAAATTGTGAAATAACTAATTCACATCCATTATGGTAGTACTCTCTATAGCTATGAAGTCTCCTTCTAGGTACAGGAGTCTCCATCTTCTCTCCACAAGTAAACAAAGTGACCCTTCCCAAGTATTTAAGCAAGTGTGAAACTCAAGCAAGGTATTGTCAAAGAATGTTTTGTCAAAGTTTGATTGTACTATGGTAGATATCACATGTTAGGAGAATGACGTGTGATTTGAGCCCTCTTCGAAGTAGTGGCGACGTCGGCGGTGCTCAAGGGTGCCCACAACCCACCTAACTTTGTTTTGCACGAACTCCATATTTCACTATGAGGGTTTGGTGATTTGATTAGAGTTATAGAGCCATTCCGAAGGAGAGATAAGAATGCCGACACATAGCGGTAGTCATTTCTAGACAGGCAAGGAACACATAAAGTTGTAAATCTATAATCCAAGAAGGTCCAAGACTGTATAGAAAGGTCAAGACCGTATGAACTATTTCAAACTAGTTGTACAGTTTTGACCAAGTGCAATTTCAAATGCCAATTTCAGCAATGAAGCACTTATAGTCTTGGATCAACATGTTCTTGCACTTAGAACCTCTCAGATCCACATAAAATCAGTTAAGTGCAATCTTTCCTTTGTGTTCTAATAGTTGTTAGGTCAATAGTCACTTTATAAAGTGTTATTTTGATTTAGGAAATTAATGTTGGAAGTTAATTAAATCAAAATAGCCTCTGATTAACTAAAATGTGGATTTATAGTAGTTAATCTAATCTAGAACGACATGTAAATATAATAAATAAATGCAATAAACAAGAATTGAAAATGACCCAAGCAACTAATCTAATAAAAGTATAAAACCTAACGTGCAAGAAGAGTGAGGAAGTGACTCAGTTGATTAGCGGAGCTCGTTGGATTGTGTCGCAAAATAAATTGAATAATCTAGCAGTAGGAACGACTATGCAGGGGTCCCGAAAAGGATGGATCCGAGCTATCTAGTTGGACTGGAGCACCTAGAGGGGGGCTGGGGTGCATGTGGGTGCTCTGCTCTGTAAAATGGGTGCCCTAGTCTGTGTAAAAGTTCTGGAACTAAGCTTCACAGGTGTTGTAAGTGATCTGAAACCTTTTTTGTCTGTCACATCAAGTTCGTTGCACTGCGCCAGGTGTCGCTAATAATCCAAGATGAATAGAAGACCTATAAAAGACCAAAAGAAGTATCAAAACGCAAAAAAAGAAGAATGCATGTGAATAGGTCGGGCTGACCTCAACTACCACAACAATGGGCTTACTAACTGAGTGATGCACTACATTTCAAACCTAAATGTAGTTCTAGTGTGTGTGTGCATCAAATTCCCTAGGTGCTCTTGTGTTAGCCTCACTTTGTGAAGTAGCGAGAAATAACTAGATGTAAAAAATTAGTAGAATGGTGGATGGAATAAAATAGAATCCCCTCCTATGCTTGTGTGATGTAGATGAACCAACCTTGTCCTTTGTGATAGAGATGAGTGAATGCAAATGATCTCCAAATGCCTTAGATGAATGCAACCCTAGGTGGATAATAGTAGTGACTAGTGCTTGGTCCCTCATTATGGTCTCATAACTTTATATTGATAGGGTTCACTTGATCTAATTTCATAATCAACCCCGAAATGGATGACCCACCAAAAATATAAGAAGCTGGAATGGCTAGAAAGAGCCCAAAAAGTAGCAAGAAAGTTCAAAAAGGATTGTGGCACCCATAGTGGGCGCCCTAGTACTAGCCTGAACGCCCCAATCAAAGCTAAAATAATGTGAAATGACAAAAGATGACTGGGCATGCAGGTGCAAGAGGTCGGGAATGATGTAAGATAATAAAGTAAGATGGACAAAAGACATGCGTTAATTATTACTTTCTTCACTCAAAAAGATTCTAAATAGTAGTATGAGACCGGAACTAAATAGTGTCTAAAGTGCATGATTTTGTGTCTACATTTCCCCCCATTTTATGTTGGTAAGTAGAAATCTCGGTAACATAAAGTAGATAGAGATGCATAACTGATAATCCATGTAGAGTGATGTAGAAACACGTTAAAGGAATAGACAAAGCGTGGAATGAAAAAAAGATGATGGAGCGTGGAAACTAAAGATGAAAAAGTGCAAAAAAGTGATGAGAGTGAACCTAAGGCAAAAATGCATGTGTATCTGTTGATGTGTGTTATGTACCTACATGGTTAGTATGGTGTGTGTTGCCACAAGATGTTGTTGTTGTTGCCCCAATTTTTTGTAGTAGTTGTTGTTTCCCCCATTTGACTACTGTTTTCTCATGCGACCAGACCTACAAGGAGAAAATGATTAAGTAGTCAAATATATATGTATGTATGTGTAAAAATGCAAATTAAAAGACACATGTATATAAATGTAAAAATCATGTGAATGTAAAATACACAAATGAAAAATGTAAATGGAACATGTGCACTTGATCCATATCGAGAAAGAGAGTGTAGAAGGATATCCTGTACTGCCAGGGTTTTTGGGCGATGCGACACCATAGGTCGAAGAAGTGTAGGGAGTAATTGGACTGTAACCTCCAACCTTTAATTGCTTCCCTAAACATGTATGAAGAGATCTCTGTACGTCCTAATTTTTTGGGCAATCCGACACCACTGATGGAAAAAGTGTAGGGAGGAATTATGTTGTATCCTCAAACCTTTAACTATTTCCTACAATGCTAAGGACAACCATGTCCTTTAAAATCTGATGTGTATAGGTTTCGTAGACTGGTCTAAACCCACTCGTTGTATATAACCCACAATGCCAAGGGTGGAAAGTACACTAAACTAAACCGGTGTAGAAGCACTATGTAGAATGAAAACCCCAAATGATGCCCTCTCTTTGTGGTGCATAATATGTCATTGATAGGAGAATACGGCCCCAAAAGAGGGCCAACCACATGAACTTTGTAACTATGCCCTGCAAGGGGAAGGGAATACACTTGGTAGAAACCAAGGTGCACATAAACAAGAGGCTAGCCAAAGATAAATGTTAGTACAAAAACATGCATGTAGAAGATAATGTGTAAGCTACGCAAACAATGTAAAATCTACCAAGAAAAGTAGTAATGTAAACAAGAAAGAAGAAAAAGTAACCCACACAAAGAAAACTACAAACATGGGACATCACTCATGATGTCGCATGACACGCAAGGCCATCATGGCCGCATACAAAAAAATAGGTGTGCACACCAAACAAAGGGCAATGCCCATAAACAAGAGCAAACAATATCAGACATTTTAACAAACAAGTATGGAAGCCAATATCCCTGCATAACAAATGTTGCACATGAAGCACCCGTTATCATGTTAGAAATATAACTGGTATGTCAAAAGCGTGTATAACCAAGTAATGTAGAGTGCTAAGTACAAAATGAAACAATAATACCTTTGAGAGATGAATGTGGATGCCCCCAACAACCAATGTAGGTAGGGTAGAAGGCGAGCATCCGTGTTGCATGTAAGAGACATGTATCTGCGATCACAATTAGAAAAAGACTTAAACTCGTATGTGTGGATGATATAGATAAAATACATACAAGTAATCAACTAGCATGTCTAATAAAGTTAGCATGAACAAGTAAGATTAAGCGAGAGTAAAAGAAACCATAATATGTAGTATGTTGTGGATGGATGGAATGGAATGCAAGATGGATGGTAGGAGTCACGTGCCCCTCGAGTGAATGGAAATGTATGCAGTGAGGTTCATTTGGTTTTCCCCCTTAGCATTCAAGAATGAACTGTAAACAAGAGTGTGTCATCAGGAAATGGTCAAAGTATGTGTTGTGTTTAACATGTTGTGATGATTGTGCATGTGTATTGATGAAATGTGACTTAGAAATTATGTGTGCATGAACCTTATAGCCGAAGCATATATAACGACGATATGAATGTTTGATTCATGATGTATCCTAACGTGTATATCACTACTAGATGAATAAAAGGGGGTGGTGATGTAGCCTAAAGCGTATACCGCGACAAGATGATAGTATACGTGACCATTTAGCCTATAGAGTATTTCACTAACCTAGGAATGTCACATGATGAAAGAATGAATGTGTAATGAGGATAAGCTCCATTTTATTTGTAAACCCTCAGAAGTTGAGTATGGACCGAGGAACTAAAGTGCATCATAGGGTAGTGAGTGCAGCACATAGAAGACAATGTAGTATGTGTGATAATAAATTACCATATAATGTATAGGATGTCTAGTGTATGATGTATAAGTATACTGAAAACAGTATGTATGATGAGTAATGTGGCACGCTAGATGCAATTATGTATAATGAAGATTAGAATGATGTATGATGTCTAGATATGTAAATGTCATGACGATATAAACTATTCATATAATGTGTGATGTAAGATGCACGAGCATTGACATAGTGTAAACTAAATGTAGTATATATGATGTAAGATGTAAGACATATGATGTGATGTGCAATGTGTAATGCGAGATGTGTATATATCCTACTAATGTAGTATGTAGGATGAGTAGTGTATGATGCTATACATGTACAGTATGATACATGTATGATGAAGACTAATATGATGTATGATGTATGTATGATATGTAAATGTCAAACGTATGATGCGTGACACAAGATATGTAGATAGATGCAATGTGTAATACCTAGTGTGGGGTTCATGTGTAGTAAGTAGCCCTCAACATTTGAGCGTGAACCGAAGCACAAGAGTGTGTCATCAAGTACTAATGGTGCTAAAACATGTGGTGAATATACCTATGCAAGGAGATTGATGGATGATAATGCAAAGAGGAGAGATGCGCTAATGCTAACATGAGAGGGGGGGATGTGTTGAATGCTATGCACCCTGAGTACGTAAGATAATGATCTATCTAGGTATGGAAGAAAAAGGATGCCATGGTGGCAGATGTGGCAATGGGCTAGGAGTAGTTTGCATACTAAAGGAAGTTGTGGCATGAAGAACAAATGGAAATTGTTTGTTGTGATGATGAGTATGTGAAATGGTGTATACCTCAAGAGGGGATGCAAAAGGAACAAAAGAAATAAGCTCAGGGTGATATTCGAGGCCGAGCTTGGTGGATTTTGTCGGAATGGAAAGAGGTTCGTTGAATCCTTTTGCATATTTTCCTAATCCATTGCTATTAAAACCATAGCGATGCAAGTACCAATACCCAGGGCCATACTATTCGAATTTAGGAGGAGAGGTGGCTGAAGTATGGGATTGTGATGAATGATCAATAGCGTTGTAATAAACAAATGGATATGGATTTTTTAATGCTTCAAAAACCACACTTTGATATATAAATTTAATACATGTATGAAGGGTTGAAGGGACCAGATTCATGGCATGGATGCAAGGCCATCTAAGGAGAATATTGTAGTTAAGATTGTTAGGCATGATATGGAATGGGATGGACATAGTGCATGGCCCTAGAGTAATGGGAAGTGTGATTGTACCCAAGACTCGTTTAAGCACAATATTGAATCCATGAATGGAAAAAATGATGGGGTTAAGGAGGCTTCAGATAGGCCAAGTTGCATAAGAAATGTGGGATTATAGATGTTAAGACCATATCCATTGTTGACTAAAATTCGCTTAACTCCTATGTTATTGATATAGACTTCAATATGAAGGGGGGAATCATTTCTTAAGATAGACTGAAAAGTGATTTCAGCAGATGTAAATGTGATATGATCTTCATTGATAGATAAAGCAGTAGTAAACCTGTGGTATAGATATACGGGAGAGGTGTGAGGAAGAATATAAGTGTTGGCCAAAAAAGATCTAAGTTTATTTTTACAATCAGGATTATCATGCAAAAATGCATGGAGAGAGACCATTATGGTAAAAGGATGACCATTATGGTAAAAGGACCCTAAGATAATGAGTTGGAGAAGAAGAAAGGATCTAAGAATGCTCAAATGTTGGGTTCATCAAAATGATTAACTAAAATTTGGATTTATAGTAGTTAATATAATCTAGAACGACATTAAATACAGTAAATGAATACAATAAACAAACATTGAAAATGACCAAGAAACTAATCTAATAAAAGTAGAAAACCTAATGTGCAAGAAGAGTGAGGAAGTGACTTAGCTAACTAGAGGAGCTCACTGGACTATGTCACAAAATAAACAAAATAATCTGGAAGCAAGAACGATTATGCAGAGGTCCTGAAAAGGATGGATTTGAGCTACCTAGTTGGACTGGAGTGCTTGTGGGCACTATGGTCTACACAATGGGTGCCCTAGTCTATACAAAATGTCTGGAACTAAGTTTCACAGGTCCTATAAGTGATCTGAAACCTTATCTCTCTATCACATCAGGTTTGTTGCACTGCGTCAGGTGTTGCTAATAATGAATAGAATACTTGCAAAAGACCAAAAGAAGTATCAAAACCCTAGAAAAAAAGAATAATTCATATGAGTAGGTCATACAGACCTCAGCTACCACAATAGTGGACTTAATAACTAAGCAATGCACTACATTCCAGACCCAAATGTAGTTCTAGTGAGTGTTTGCATCATGTGCCCTAGGTGCTCTTGTGCCAGTCGTACTTTGTGAAGTTGCGAGAAATAACTAGATGTAAAAATGTAGTAGAATGATGGATGAAATAGAATAGAATCCCCTCATATGCTTGTGTGATGCAGATGAACCAACCTTGTCCTTTGTGATGGAGTTAAGTGAATATAAATGATCTCCAAATGCCTTAGATGAATGCAACCCTAGGAGGATGATAGTAGTGATTAGTGCTTGGTCCCTCATTATGGTCTCATAACTTTATATTTATAGGGTTTTATTGATCTAATTTCGTAATTAACCTTGAAATGGCCGACCACCAAAAAATAAGAAGTTGAAATGGCTAGAAAGTGCCCAAAAAGTGGCAGGAAAGTTCAAAAAGGATAGAGGCACCCCCGATGGGACCAAGGCACCCCAGTCAAAGCTAAAATAATGTGAAATGACAAAAGTTGATTGGGCATGCGGGAGAAAGAGTTTGGGAATGAGGAAAGAAAATAAAGTAAGATGGCCAAAAGACATGGGTTAATTAGTAGTTTCTTCACTCAAAAACCTTTTAAATAGTAGTATGAGACTGAGACTAAATATTGTCTAAAGTACATGATTTTGTGTCTACAACCTCGTGTTGCATTATTTCATCCTTTTTATGTATATTAATTAGAAACACACTAAATCTTAAAAGGATATGGAATATAAAATTCATAAAAAAGTGAATTTTTTTGGTGAACCCAACCTCTAATGAAAATTGTAGTCCTAACCCTAGTGGCCTTAGGATTTCATCTACCACTCAGATTCGATTTGTTGCCAACGCTATGGGAATCTAAGTCCCTCTACTTGAACGGTGCAGCTTCCGTATGTGCATGCATGAAAAAGTGGATTTCAATGGTGGCCTTTCGACCAGAGATCCAACAGGGGCACTCCACTGACCCTGTGGCAAAGCTAGCAATTTCTCACTAGAGAAGAACTTTGTCTGAGAAGGGGAAAGGGAGTGAGAATGGAGATAGGAGAAACTAATGTTGTGAGTAGAATATCAGATGCCCACACACATTAATTAGAAATTTCATTTACATGCATTTATAATCAGAAGAAAAACAAATCCTGCAGGAGAAGCTACAAGACCGAATGAAACTCATTGGTCACAAAGTACCAATCAATTCCTCAATCAAAGAGGAAATAATTCCTTCTTTTTATTATTGAAGCTCGAGCAGAGTTTGTACATAGCTTGAGAATGGAAGAAATTCGAGGAAGAAGAGAAAATAGAAGAAGAATGGCATTTTCTGTCTTTTCCAGGTACAGAGCACTCTGGTCTTTTCAAAAATCAATCGCCAGCCCTTGGAATGACGTCGAGAAGCCATTATATCCTTTGCCAAAATGGTTACAATCTTTACAAATCCTCGACGCCTTTTCAAATTCCTTTGTTGTGAAGAAAACGCTCATGGCGGGTTAAAAACCAGATCTTGCAAAGCAACCGTTACATTTGATTTTCCAGTTTAAATATAGACCATTTGATTTGCTCCTATAGCTTTGAAATTGGGCCATCCATGTGGCAGGAAGGGATTGGAGTGGTTACGGGGGAAAGCCCTTTGCATTTTGTGATTTTTTAGAGATTTGGCAATTTGGAAAAAATTGGCCCGCACCCCCGCTTTGACTTTTCAACTTAGACACGTGGCACCTTCTGATTGGAAATGGGGTCACGGCCCTTTTCTCAACATTTTAACCTTTTTTGGAAAAAGGCTCAAAAACTCAATTTCCTCCGCTGGCCCGCTGCTCCGATTTGACTAGGACACGTGGCTTCACCTTTGACTTTTTCCCTGCGGGCTTCAACTTTGACTTTTACCTTTATAGCCTGATCGGGGCTGCGGGTCATTTTTTAACTTTTCACCCTTTTTACAAAGAGGCTCAAAAACACAAACTTCTCCACTGACCCGCTTCTTTGATTTGACTAGGACACGTGGCACATTCTGGTTGGAGACGGGGGTCATGGCTCTTTTCTAAACATTTTAACCTTTTTTGGAAAAAGGCTCAAAAACTCAATTTTCCTCCGCCCACTGCTCATGATTTCTTTACACGCATTCTGATTTTACGGGATTCGGGGAAGTAGTGAACCTTTTTTAATTTTTTTAGCAAAAAGGCTCAAAAAATCTTTGACACTTTTTTCAATTTTTTCGGGTCCCAAGTGTCCCAATTGAACTTGTGCAGCCTGGGACAAAAACTTCCACTTTTTGGGTCCCAAGTGTCCCAATTGAACTTGTGCAGCCTGGGACAAAAACTTCCACTTTTTCCGCAATCAGAAATTTTGGCTTTTTGGGTCCCAAGTGTCCCTCGTGAACTTGTGCAGCCTGGGACAAAAACTTCCACTTTTTCTGCAATCGGCAATTTCAAACTTTTTGGGTCCGTGGGGAAAATTTACCATTTTTGCCAAAAGTGACCAAAAGTGTTAAGTTCACCAAAAATCCCATTCCTCCCCATCCAATAGGATCTGACCACGTACCTGCATTCATTGGGGCCAAAATTTGATGGGGAAAAGACACCTGTCATCCCGACTGTGGAAAAAATACACAGAGGAAGAAAACTTCATCATTTTGAGTCCAATTTTTGAATTTCCTTCACGAACCAGAGGCATGGAGGCAAAACAATGATTTGATGACCCAGGCCATAGAATAGGTGAACAATTTTGATCACAAAGGAGATTGTAAAGAGGATATTACGTGCACAGACCGGGAGATGGAGAATTTCTCAAAATGAGCAAAATAGAGATTTAAACAGCACTAGGGCATGACTTTTGCTAAATTCTTGAATCTCTAACTTGGCTTAAACACCAAAAAAGGACATGAGCTCAAAAAATTTGAATTTGGCTATGAAAACGTAGAGCAGTTTTTAGGAGACAACAACTGGCTCTAGCTTGGGGACATGGCGTGAACTGGGCATGGCTAGGGCACGACATGAGGATCCAGAATCTCAAGTTTCAAAACATATTACGTTGACCAGTGCCTTATCCATTGGGCCTTGCAGAGTCATGTACAATTCTGAGAAAGAATGGAAGAAGGAGAAAACACACAACAAACCAAACAAAACTAAACCAGAACCACACAACAGAAAAAGGAAAAACACACCTACGAAAATCACCTATGGTACAAGACGGGGGACAACCCACTTTCATTGATGATATTGTTTCAAGTATTTCCCACTTCGAGGCAATTCCAATGGCGTTCCATCCAAGTATGAGAGGAGAAAAACATTCTCACCACAAGTTCCATGAATTTGGAATGGGCCGAGCCATAATGAATCAAACTTTCCATGGCTGCCCTTTGGTTCTCTTCTCTTGTCCCATAGCAGAACAAAATCTCCAACCTTGAATTCTCTTGCCTTTTCCTTCTTGTCAAAGATCTTCTTCACTTTCAATTGGTGTTCTTTAATTCTATCCACCACTTGGCATCTGCTTTCTTCCAGCTTTTCCAGGAAGAGGATCCTCTTGTCAATGGAGTCTTTGTATTGACCATCTTCTATTTCTTGCAGCAACTTGAGGGCTGGCATCTCAATTGTGAGGGGAATCTCTGCCTCAACTCCATACAACATTTGGAAAGGTGACATACCTATTTCCTTCTTAGGAGTGATCCTATCAGCCCACAATGCATCATATAACTTCTTGTGCCAGTTCCTTTGATTCTCATCTACCAGCTTGCGAACAATGGTCACAATGTTCTTGTTGCTTGACTCAGCTTGCCCATTTCCCTATGGGTAGTAGTCAGAAGAGTGAGATAGGGAGATTCCAAAGCCATAACAAAACTCTGTGAGCTCCTTGGAAGAGAAATAGGTGGCATTGTCTACAACAATTTTCTGTGGTATTCCAAAATGAACAATGATATTCTCCTTGATGAAGTTGCAGACTGTTTCAGAGTTGGCTTGCTTGGTTGGGATGGCTTCCACCCATTTAGTGAAGTAATCAGTTGCAGTGAGTACATAAGTATGTCCTACACTAGAATGAGGATTCAGAACACCAATAAAATCTAGCCCCCATTGCTGAAATGGTTCTTCAATCACCACAGGCCTGAGTGGCAATGCAACTAGTTGTGGCTTTCCAACAAATTGTTGACATGCTTTGCATTTGGAAACCCAATCCTGAGTGTCTACAAAGATGGAGGGCCAATAATATCTCCCTCTGAGGATCTTATGTGTGGTGACCATTGCTGAGAAATGTCCACCACAAGCTTGATCATGATATGCTCTGAGAAACTTTTCTTGTTGCTCCTTATCTACACACCTGAGGAAACAACCATCTAGGCCTCTCTTGTAAAGTGCATGATTCCAGATCACAAACTTGGCTGCCTTTAGCTTGAGTGTCCTTCTTTGTTTGTAATCAAGATGAGGAGGGAATTCTCCATAAGTGAGATAGTAAGCAATGTCAGCATACCACTCATCAGTAGTGGTGACAAAGAGCACCTGTGGACTGTCTCCTGAACAGGTTGAGAAAACACCATCTTTTTCTCCCTGCTGAGCTTTGAGAGCTTCATCTTCAGCAATCAGCTTGCACAAACCATTTCCTCTTACCAGATTAGAGGGTCTAATCTCCAAGTCATACTCTTGGGTCTTTGCAATCCAGCTTCCTCTCTTAGCCCCAGGATCTTGTTGAGTCAAAATGGACTTGATTGCACTTCCAGGGACCATCACCACTGTATGGGAATTGAGAATGTAGAATCTGAAACTTTTAACAGCTTTGACCACTGCGTAGGCATGTTTCTCCAATTGGCTGTACTTTAGCTCATGATTTTTCAAAGGACAGCTCATGAAAGCAATGGGTGCTTCCAAACCTTCATCATTTTTCTGAACAAGGACAACAGAGAGTGTATGTTCTGATGCATAGCAATACATGATGAACTCCTTGTTGAAATCTGGAGATACAAGAGTTGGAGCTTTGGCAATGGCTTTCTTGATCTCCTCAAATGTTGTTTTTCCTTCCTTATTCCACTTGAAACTTGCTTGAGGTTTCATCATGGAAGTTATATGCTTAGTCAGTTCAGAAAACTCAGGCACAAAATGATGAAGGAAGTTTACCTTTCCAAAGAATGAATGAACTCCCTTCTTGCTGGTTGGTAAGGCTAGTGCTTGGATAGCTCTGACCCTCTCAGGATCAATGTGTGCTCCATGTTTGTTCACAATGTGTCCCAACAACTTACCTTCTGTGACTCCAAAAATGCACTTCTTTGGATTTAGAGAAATGCCATGTTTCCTACACCTTGCAAGGACTTGCTCCAAATGACTGATATGATCTCCCCTCCTCTTTGAAAAAACCGTGAGGTCATCAAGGTAAATGACAATGTAGTGTTTCAAATCTTTGAAGGCCAAGTCCATTGCTCTCTGGAAAGTGGCTCCAACATTGATCAAGCCAAAAGGCATTCTGTTGTAGGAAAAAGTGCCCCAAGGTGTTGTGAAGGTTGTTTTGTTGCAATCCTCTTCTGCCACCTTGATTTGGTTGTACCCTGAGAATCCATCAAGCAAAGAGAGCATCTCAGATCCAGTGACTACTTGCAAAATATGATCCATGATTGGAAGAGGGTAGTTGTCCTTGAGAGATGCCTGATTCAGATTTCAGAAGTCTACACAAATCCTTATTTCCCCATTCTTCTTCCTTACTGGCACAATGTTAGCCACCCATGTTGAATGGTGGATGGGGAAAATGATTCTAGCATTGAGCATCTTTGTCACCTCTTCTTTGATAACATCAGCAATCTTTGGATTGTAGGGCCTTTGTTTTTTCCTGAAGGGCTTGGCTCCTTGCTTCAAAGGAATGGAGTGATGCATTTCCTTTGGCTGAAAAGATTTGAGTTCATCATAGGAGTAGGCCAGGACATCTGAGTACTTTTTTAGCAGAGAAACAAACTTTCTCTTCTCTTCTGGTGAGCAGCATTTACCAATGTTAACCATCCTTGGATTCTCTGAAGTGCCAATGTTTTCTTGATCAAAATCAGATGGACACCGAGAAGACTATTTTTCTTTCTCTTGGATGAACCTATCATGCTTGTCAAAGAGGTCTTCCAAAGAAACTAGGCCTTTGGGGATTTTGTTTCCTTTCAGTTTGATTACTCCCTCTTCATCAATTCCCTCAATTCCTTCCTTCTCTTCTTTGGGGATTGATTCACGGTGTGGGTTTTCACTTCCTTCAAAGAACATATTATTGAAGTTATCCCTTTGTTCTAAGAAGGCTAGGATCTGATTATCATCATTGAAGACCTGCCAGTGATTTGCATTGTCTGGTATGTTGGGTCTGAACACCATCTCAATGGTCACTTTATCCTTGCCAAAAGAAGGATGAGGTGTTACTAAGGAAGCTGACACTGCTAGAGAATCAACCTTTTCATTCTTCTCCCTAGGGATAGCTTCAATGGAGAATGCATCAAAGAATTCAATGCAGTCCCACACTCTGTTTCTATAGTGCCTGAGCCTTGGATTTTTCACCTGATATTGTTGGTGGACCTGCTTCACCACAACCTCAGCATCACCTTTGCATCTCAGCTTCTTGATTCCCATGTCCTCTGCTGCATTCATGCCTAAGAGAAATGCTTCATACTCTGCAGTATTGTTTGTATTATCAAATTGCAGCTTGTAAGCAAAAGGATATATCTCATTGGAGGGAGAGTATAATACTACACCAGCTCCTGAACCTACTCTGGAATGACTGCCATCAAACTCCATTGTCCAAATCTGATCTTCTTCTTCCTCCATGAGGAGTGGAAAGTTCTCTTCCTTTTGTGATGTAAGGAAGTAGTTTCCTAGCCCACAATCTTGAAAGAGGATGTTAGCTCTTGGATCATCAGATTTCCTTACTGTGAATTTCATTTTCCTGACTGGCAACAGCTTCTTCATTTCTCCTTTCACTGGGATAGTTGCAGATGACCAATCCATTTTTATTTCTCCACCTAGATCTCTACAAAAACTTCTACTCAAAAGCATACCAAAAGATGTTGGGATATCTGCCACCAAAATGGTCAAGAGTATCTTCTTGTCAGGGTAATCAGCTAGTGCAACCTGAGCATCCTTGATTCTTCCTACCAATGGAACTTGTTTGGATTCCATTGAATAGCATGTGCCATTTACCCGGGTCAAAGTGAGGCCAAGAGAATTTGTAACTTTTGCTGGCATCACATTATCTGAGGCTCCAGAGTCTATAATGCAATTGTTCAGCTGGAAACCTTTGATGAGAAGTGACAGGTAAAAAGGCTCAACTCTGTTGGTGGTGGAGGCACTGAGGGCTAACATGTTTTGAGAAGGTGGTATGGATGGTGTGGGAAGTAAGCCTTTAGAATTAGAGATTTGGGATGTAGAGTTACCACCCTGGACTGCCTTGATGAATCTGTCAAATTGGGAAGGATGTGTTTGTAGGTATTCAAACTCAGAGAGCTGAACTTTGGTTTTGCTTGCATGCTCCACAAAGTCAAATGGAGTTATGGTAGATGAGGAAGAGGTTCCAGCAGTGGATGAGGACTTAAATGGTAGAGGTTTTGTTACTTTTGGTGTTGGGTTCTCCTTTTCAAATGTAGCAATTGGCTTGGAAGGAGGTGAGGGTGTAGCCCTTGATTGAAATTTAGATGTTCTTGCAGAACCAATATTTAGAAGAGAATTGCTCTTAACAACTTTTGAGTTGGGAGAAGAATCAGATAACTTACTTGGCACAGCAGTGTGATCCTTGACAACTGGTGAATCTGATTTCTCTCTAGCTGATTCCATGGAAGGTGGTAATGGTGATCCCCTGCTGATGATCTTGTTTAGTGGAGGCTTTGAAGAGCTATCTTCTTTGTTCTTCCTACTCTCAGTTGCAACTGCTGAGGCTGAAACACCATTCTTGGATTGTGCACGAGTGAAAATAACACATGAAAAACTTGGAGCTTCTTCATCACCTTCCTCCTCATCATCAACGTATTCAATCAGGCCATTGTGCATGCCAACCTCTTCAATTTCAAGATAGTTTTCATAGTCATCCATGCTTTCTTCTTCAGTTTCCTCAATGTTTGTTCCTTCTTCTGATTCCCTAGTGTCACAGATGGCATTGACTGGTGGTGCTTCAAGAGAAAGCCTATGAGGAGGTGGAGAAATTCTTGGTCTATCATGAGGATTTGGTCTCCTTGGAGCATTCCTCATTGTGATTTGTGACAGCTGCTTCTTCAAAGCAACTAGGTCATTTGCCATTTTTTGAAACATTGGATCAGTGGTGACTGAATTTGAACTCTGACCTTTTTGCTTCCCATTTGGTCCTTTCACTTTGCCAGAAAGAATTAGATCATCATCAGTCTCAACTGCAAAGTCTTGAACCTCCCTCAATGTTCTTGGTTGGGCTCTTCTGAGGAAGAAACCAACTTCTGGTGGCAAAGCACTGATGAAGAACCTTTTCAAGTTGTTTTCAGGGGGTACCACATCTTCTGGGATCCTTCTTGTCAACCTATTATACCTTGCTACAAAATATCTCATTGATTCAGAGGTCTCCTTCTTCATCTGAACCAATTGGACCAGTAGATCCTGACAATCTTCTGTGCTCTTGAACCTATGTTCAAATGCACTTCTTATATCTTCCCAGCATGTGACAGATCTTGGGGGCAACATGTAGAACCATTCAACAGCCTTTTCTTGGAGTGACTCCACAAAGAGCCTAACTGAAACATCTTCATCTTCAACTCCCAACACTCCACAAGAAGTGATGAATGCTGCTACATGTTCTTCCTGGAGCTGAGAACCATCCCCTTTGAATTTTGGGAAGTTCTTTCTTGAGCCTCTTGGGAGGTCATGAAGTGGTTGTGGAAGAGAAAGTGGACCAGTATTTCTTCCCCATGGTACATTAGGCCTGCGTTCCTCATGCTCATGATCACCCATTCTATTCCTGTTTCTATCCTCCAGTCTTGCTAAGGCTGCTTCTGCTGCTGCTCTTTCTTCTGCTTCAATTTGGAGTCTTTCTATTTCTTCAAGTTGAGCCCTTATCTCCTCTTCAGCAACTGCCCCTCTTTCAAGCTCTTCAAATGTGGGATCAATTTTTCCTCCAAGCCTCAGTTTTCGGGTGTACCTTCTATCAGCCAGCTTGAAAGTTTATGCTCTTCTCTGGGGTGCTGGAATTTGTCTCTGCCTTTCCAATTCGACAACACGTTCCTCTTCCAGGTCCAGAATCCTTATGGCAATGAAGTATTGATTGACACTTTGTCTCTTATGCCAAATAGCTTCTCTCATATCAGAAGCAATGTCTTCTTGGATGTGAAAGAGTAAATCAGGTCTCTCAACAGGAGGATTTCCCAGAATAGCCATGATTTACATCCATGAAGTTTGTGTGATTATTCAATCTCCAGAAACTTTTCTTCTAGAATATTTTTTGTATTTTATGACCCTGAGGTCATTTTTAGGTGTAGATGCTACAAAATCTACCCCACGGTGGGTGCCAAAAACTGTTGGCGAGAAAATTTGTCTTGTGGACAAATTGGTGGGTTTCAAGCCAATGCTATGGGAATCTAAGTCCCTCTACTTGAATGGTGCAGCTTCTGTATGTGCATGCATGAAAAAGTGGATTTCAATGGTGGCCTTTCGACCAGAGATCCAACAGGGGCACTCCACTGACCCTGTGGCAAAGCTAGCAATTTCTCACTAGAGAAGAACTTTGTCTGAGAAGGGGAAAGGGAGTGAGAATGGAGATAGGAGAAACTAATGTTGTGAGTAGAATATCAGATGCCCACACACATTAATTAGAAATTTCATTTACATGCATTTATAATCAGAAGAAAAACAAATCCGCAGGAGAAGCTACAAGACCGAATGAAACCCATTGGTCACAAAGTACCAATCAATTCCTCAATCAAAGAGGAAATAATTCCTTCTTTTTATTATTGAAGCTCGAGAAGAGTTTGTACATAGCTTGAGAATGGAAGAAATTCAAGGAAGAAGAGAAAATAGAAGAAGAATGGCATTTTCTGTCTTTTCCAGGTACAAAGCACTCTGGTCTTTTTGAAAATCAATCGCCAACCCTTGGAATGACGTCGAGAAGCCATTATATCCTTTTCCAAAATGGTTACAATATTTACAAATCCTCGATGCCTTTTCAAATTCCTTTGTTGTGAAGAAAACACTCATGGTGGGTTAAAAACTAGATCTTGCAAAGCAACTGTTACATTTGATTTTCCAGTTTAAATATAGACCATTTGATTTTCTCCTATAGCTTTGAAATGGGCCGTCCACGTGGCAGGAAGGGATTGGAGTGGTTATGGGGAAAGCCCTTTGCATTTTGTGATTTTTTAGAGATTTGGCAATTTGGAAAAAATTGGCCCGCACCCCCACTTTGACTTTTCAACTTAGACACGTGGCACCTTCTGATTGGAAATGGGGTCATGGCCCTTTTCTCAACATTTTAACCTTTTTTGGAAAAAGGCTCAAAAACTCAATTTCCTCTGCCGGCCCACTGCTCTGATTTGACTAGGACACATGGCACCTTCACCTTTGAATTTTTCCCTGCTCTTTTCAACTTTGACTTTTACCTTTATAGCCTGATCGGGGCTGCGGGTCACTTTTTAACTTTTCACCCTTTTTACAAAGAGGCTCAAAAACACAAACTTCTCTACTAACCCACTTCTCTGATTTGACTAGGACACATGGCACATTCTAGTTGGAGACGGGGTCACAACACTTTTCTAAACATTTTAACCTTTTTGGAAAAAGGCTCAAAAACTCAATTTCCTCCACTGGCTCTCACTGCTTTTGAATTTTTTTGGACATGTGGATCAATCTGATTTTTCGGGTCCCAAGTGTCCCATTTGAACTTGTGCAGCCTGGCTCAAAAAACTTCCACTTTTTCTGCAATTTTTTGGCAATTTCAGCTTTTCGGGTCCCAAGTGTCCCAATTGAACTTGTGCAGCCTGGGACAAAAACTTCCACTTTTTCCGCAATCGGAATTTTGGCTTTTCGGGTCCCAAAGCCTGGGACAAAAACTTCCACTTTTTCCACAATTGGAAATTTCAGCTTTTTGGGTCCCAAGTGTCCCTCGTGAACTTGTGCAGCCTGGGACAAAAACTTCCACTTTTTTCAAACAATTTCAAACTTTTTCGGGTCCGTGGGGAAAATTTACCATTTTTGCCAAAAGTGACCAAAAGTGTTAAGTTCACCAAAAATCCCATTCCTCCCCATCCAATAGGATTTGACCATGTACCTGCATTCATTGGGGTCAAAATTTGATGGGGAAAAGACACCCATCATCTTGACTGTGGAAAAAATACACAGAGGAAGAGAACTTCATCATTTTGAGTCCAATTTTTGAATTTCCTTCACGAACCAGAGGCATGGAGGCAAAACAATGATTTGATGACCCAGGCCATAGAATAGGCAAACAATTTTGATCACAAAGGAGATTGTAAAGAGGATATTTTGTGCACAGACCGGGAGATGGAGAATTTCTCAAAACGAGCAAAACAGAGATTTAAACAGCACTAGGGCACGAATTTTGCTAAATTCTTGAATCTCTAACTTGGCTTAAACACCAACAAAGGTTCTCAAATTTTTTGGTCCCAAGAAGTGAAAACTTCCTAGGATGGATGTCAACCCACTTTTTGATAAAATATATGGATAAATGATTGATAAATTGGATGTAGCAGATAAATGAACTGAAATAGAAAAGTTGAGATCCAAATAGATGAAGTAGAATGGAAATCTGATCTAAGTAAAGATAAACCAAACCAAACCTAGTTTATTCGATGGTGACCTAAGAATGATGAACCTAGTTGATGGCAACTATAGCAGGATGAACCAAACAAAAAGCAAAAGAACATATCTCGATGACTTTGAGGCTGATTTGAAGTGGGTAATAATGATGTGATGGAGATGAGGTGATGTAGAGATGTTTGGACATTATTTCAATAGAAATGATGAAATAAAATTACAAAATATGATGATGGATGTTCTTAATATTGATCCGGTCAACAACGAATATGTTGATTCGAAGGCAAATGAGTGTTATAAATGTCAAATATGATATGGCAGACATACATAATGACCAGATTTGGGGATCTAAAGGACTACAAGCCCAAAAAATAGAATGCAGAATGGGAAGATGGCAGATAATGAGATGATCACAGGCTGGGTCGATGGTGACCAGACAAGTTTGAAGAAAACCAAGGAGGAAGGTTTGATAAAGGGAAATGGGATGGAAAAGGAAGATAAGGCAGGCTAAATAGGTGGCATATGAATGGTAGGGTTCCAGGACAACTAATAACCTGCAAAGAAACTCTAGATTCAAAGATGATGAGATGGTAAAAGGAATTTAATAAAGCTTCAAATCTCCAAGATATCTAATGGAAGTAATGCAAGGGCTCTAAATCAAGTTCAAGATGACAGTAACAAGTCCAAAGAAGACATAAAATCATAATGAAATTTACAAAATAACTTCAACTCTCAAATTTGCATCCTAAAAGAAGGAGTAAGGGCATACTTAAAGGGTCGACGGTGACCTGGATGGGTCACCGAAAACTGCAGTGATTTGTTCATTTGGGTAGTTGAATGATGTCTAACTCGAGGAAAAATGGGCCTTAAGAGGGCATATTAGGGTTTTGGGTGATAAGGATGAGCTAGGGTTGCCTAGGGGAGATAAAAGGATACGTAGGAGGTGGAAAACATTAAATAAAGTCAAAGGAAAGGTAAAATTATTAAATGAAGGCCTAGGGGGGATTAAAAAGGGCATTTAGGGATAATAAATGGATTAGATGAAGATTTAGGATTAACTAATGGTGGTTAGGGAATATAAATTAAGAATGTGATTAGGATGGGATTGAGGAATACAAAAATTAAAGGGATAAATGGAATTTAGAGGGGAAAGGGGGATTTAAGTGGGAAGAGAGGTATGTATGTCAATAATGATGACGAAGAAGAGTGAACGTGGGGTGAGGGATAGGGGATACCAAAAATTGGTGTCTACATTTGCCCCTTTTGTCGAGTGGTTTGCATTTGGGCAAGCCATGAGACAAAAATGAGAAGTGATGAAATATGATTGATGAGGTGTTCCCCCTCAAACTAGGGATCAACTCTATGAAGAGGAATCAATCACGAGTTTGATAGAGATAGATGAAGAGACAAAACAATGGAAAGGATGAGAAAAAGAGATAATATGTCCCAAATAAGGAAGGATAAACAACAAAATAAAAACAAAAAACATGGTGGTGATTTTAGAATCAACTCGGCAGGGAACAACGTACTCCCTTATCAAATATGATGGCAATGTCCTACGGACTTGTGAATCGGAGAAAATCATTGTAATATGGAGGGAGTCCAAGGAGAATCCGCTTGAATGGATGTTCAAGTTGTGGGACCAATGGGTCAAAGGTAGACATCAAAATATGTGTAAACAAAGGCGAGGATGATGAAGCTGCAAAATCCTTTATACATGAGGCATTGATGAAAATGCGTACTGGTGGGACGAAGATAAAAATGGCCATAATTGTGGGCTTAGGATAAAATATGGTGCCCCAAGAGGGACATAAGTATGGCCGCATAGCGGGTTTCCGAAAGCAATTAAAGATGCACGATAAGGTAAGAGATAAATCAAAAGATAGTTGATAAGGCCCAGTGGGAAAATGAAATGTGAGTGACACAAGGCCAAGTGGAAGAGAAGATAATTTAAGAAAAAAAGAACAAATAAAACAAAATAAAAGAGGCAGAGCTGGAAAGAAAGGGGTTGGGTCGATGGTGACCATAATAGGTCAGCGACAATTAGAAAGGGGTCAACAGTGATCAGGCATTCAATTGTGAATGGTTTTGGGGCAGCTATAAAAGCATCGAATTCGGCCAACTAAGGTCATATACAATGTATAAATTTGACAATTGATAGTTCGATGTGGTATAAAAGCTTGCGATTTGAGAGAAACAGACATCAATGGAGGGGGGAGGAAGCGCCAGAGGACACACAAACAGTAAGTTTGAAACTCTATATTTGTTTTGGATAGTTATTATATTATATTATGTGTGTGTGTGTGTTATGGATTCTAGATTTTGCATGGGTGCCAAGGAGTGGTTGGCGGCTACTGGATGAGTTACCATCGACCAAAGGTGAAAATGACGTCAACTTAGGGCATAGTGGTGCCGAACCGAATGGGTCGGCGTCGATTGGTAGGGGTTAGAATATGTGGATAGAAATGGTGAATGTTGATTGATTGATGTTAATTATTTTTTATGGATTGATGGGTTTTGCAGGCCAGAGATACACTTTACCTGAGAGACCGGGTCCCAACCATGATGGAGCGGATCAGGGAAAATGTGACACAGGCTGAGTGGGATCAACTAGATGCACTGGGATTGGGTGGATTTCGCCACTATTAAAGAGTCCATAGGGACATAGGTATGATTATTACATTGGTGGAGAGATGGGATCTTAGGACCAACACATTTTGGTTAAGGATGGGTGAGATGATAGTGACACTAGAGGATGTGTACTACACACTGAGGCTACTGATCTAGGGGGAGACCATAGTGCCTATTACAATAGAGAGGAGGATTGGAGTATTGAATCCATTATTTGGATCAGATGTCCTATAGATTACATTTGTATCAAGTGTATTTAATATGGCAACTAGATATTAGCCAGCCACGTCGGGAAACCAGATGATATGTTTAGTGATGATGGCCATTTCACGTTATGCACTTCTTGAATCAGGAGGATCCCTATTTCCATGTGCATTAGCAGGAGTGTTCAAAAATATTATGGAGCATGAGATAGTGTTTTCCTATGGGCCTACCTTGTCTGCACAGGTTTATTATGAGATGAGAATGTATTTATTGGGATGATGATCTGGATGGATGTGGTATTTTTACTTCATTATTGGGCATATAAGCACATAGTGGTAGTGAGACCACCAGGATTGCCATGGGTTACTGGAGATCATATTGAGCTTGTAATTAGATTTGTGAGATGGCATGTAGATCAGGTGCATGGGGAGAGGGGTGAGCACTGTAAGGATTGGTATGTGGAGAGGTTGGGGAGTTTAGAGATAGAGGATATCATATAGAGGCCCTATATAGATTTCCCAGCATAGCCAAGGAAGTTGCACAGTTGGCGCGCATGAGGAGGGTGAGATGGATACAGGGGCAGAGGCCTAAGATGATAGAAATGGTGTAGTTCCCATGGGTCAGGAGGTATTTTGGGGTGATACAGACGGTGATTGGGGAACTGATTAGATTCAGATGAGAAGAGATAAAGAGGAATCTACCCAACCTGGTGATAGCTTACCCATTAGCGGAGGAGGGAGATCCATGGGATGATAATGATGTAGGTGTTGGGGAGGGATATGTAGAGTGGTAGACACAACAGGGGGCCATATAGGAAGTGGAAGAGAGGGTGTGGGTAGGTGTGGATGATGAGGTTCCGATAGGAGAGGAGGAGGCAACACCTGGGATGGAGAAGGTTGGAGATGGAGAGGTAGCCGTAGAGTGGCTAGATTACAGGTTGAGTTGGATGCGATGTGGCATGAGAGAGATAATACACACTAGGAGATAGTGGGGGTACACCATGAGTGTGACGCTATATGCTAGGCATTGAGATTGCTATAGGAGCCAGAGAGAGGTGTATCGAGCGAGCTATAGAGATCTCAAGTATATAGTTATAGAGTCAGGGAGTGGGGCGCAAGGAGTTGGTCAAATGGCACCACCTAGGATTGTATCGATGGAGCGGTACTAGATGATGAGTGAGGAGGCTCACTACTATGAGTGGATAGTTGCGTCTAGACTACTAGAGGTGCCCTAGTATGTGGCATACCTAGTTGGAGAGAGGATATTGTAGAGATCAAGACACCAAGTGGATTCAGGGAGCACTGTGAGTGTGATGCATCCTAGGCACGATAGAGGTCCATACGAGGGACTAAATGATGGAAAGGGAGGAGGAAACGATCCCATGCCAAGAGATAAGGGGTCCACACTTAGGTTGTCTGATCTCGAGTACACCCTGTAGTGGGTAGATACTTTGATGTAGAGATTTTTTATGTACGTACTTTTGAAGTAGAGGCTAGTTGAGGCCTATCCTATATGTATGAACACTTTTGATGATATAGATATATATGATTTTTTCGTGATTTATCATGTGTTGTGTGATGATTTAATTATGCTTATGTTTAATTTATATGTTGGATTATGATTGTGGATGTGATGGTTTATGATGTCACGTATGGATTTGATCTTTAAGTAAAATATGGATGGTTAAAAGTGATGTGATGATAGATTAGACAAGATACACACACACACACACACACGATAAATAAATGTGATGGATATGGATGGATAGTTGTTAGATTATAAATAGATAATATAACATAAATTATTGTGGTATAAAACATGGTATACATGAGTTGAAAGTGTGAATAAAGATGATTTATTTAGGATTTATGGTAATGATATAGTATGCATTATTGTGATGTGGGGAATATAGTGGATATGATTTAGAGGGTAAAAGGAATGTGATAAAGTTAGATATGGATGTGGGTGAGATAGTACATGTTGATATGAAAAGGAACACAAACGTTAGCAAGATGATAAAAGAAGTCGTGACTTGATAAAAAATGACCAACATATGTGAACAACACGTCGTAATAGCAAGAAGCACACATAGGATAAATGTTGTTAGAATGGATCGGAGATAAACACGAAAGGGAACCAAACAAAGCACTGCACTTGTAGCCATAACAAGTGTTAATGCATAACCAACAATAGTAAGTAATATTAATATCGTGAGGGAGAAGATGGAAAGTGAAATTATAAACCTAATATCGACATGAAAAAGAAGTTTTTATATGTGACTAATATGAGGCAGGATATGTTTTCTATAGATGGTTGTTCCTAGGTCTATGCCCCATCTTTGAGCAATATGGCGTAAACTGATCAATGCAGGAAGTTTACTATATGAGAAAATTGATCAATGTGGGAAGATTTCTGATGAGTGCATCATTTGGCTCATTTGTATCATTCATACGATCAGTAAATTGCCACTTAGATATGATTTTATAATGCATGGGGATGTACAGAATCTTACACCTTCACAAACCCTCAATGAGATGGGTTATACAAACTACTTCAATTCAATCTATATCTTGCAAAATGTACTTCTGTCCTTCAGAGAAATAAGGAACATTTGTTGAAAAGTCTGATTGTAGAGCTGGTATACGATATGATCTTAAACTATTTCCATCCAGTTCACTGCTATCACAAATGGGACTTGTTCCTAATCCCTGTACCCATACTCATCTTATGAGTTTTAATCTAAGTCATTGATTAATTTTAAGATGTTAATTCTGTATATCATGACAAATACTGTCACCATTTAGGTGTCTAGGGTTACAGACACCTTCCTAAGAACATGATTCCCTGATTATTTTTCAAGATACTATCTCAATAAATTGTCTGTGAGACCTTCAGAAAATTCAAGGCTCTCAATATGTCTTTATAAAGTCCTTATGGAACTTCCTTGAGATAGATTATCAGGTTTGGAAAGGTACTACATCCATTAATTCCACCTGATCTAAAGCCTATATTGGTAATATACTCTAACCCAAGGTACAGCAACTAGCCCAGCTTGATCTTTCTAGGAGATAACAGGTTGTTTCATGTTCACATCTGCGGTTTTCTGATAACACTTTATTGGACTCAACTTGGGGTTTTTCAGTATATGTCTTGTGATCCCTGGTTGAATGCAATTTGTTAAATATCTTTAAACCCTCACTTTTGATGTGAATTTATGTGTTATACTTTCCTATGCAACCATTCCTCGCAAACTTTTCCGATCTGAGACAAATTTTTGTCATAAATTTCTAGCTTTAATTCGAAGTGAAATATACTTTCATTATGTTTTACATCACTCTGTGTGTTTTTCAATCCCCATTAGATAGTGTACTTCCAAATATTAGAATTCCTTTCATTACAATTCAAACTCAATTCTATAGATGGTTACCTTAGTTTTCTATAAACCCTAGTTACCAAGACAATGACCCCCCAATTGTCAAATCCTAACAGTGAATTTTTGAGGTTTTCATAAAGCTCCATTACGCATATAGCTCATTCAATTCTATCATGGTTTATAATGATTTTCATGCCTAACTATGAGAACATGTTATTGACCTCTAAATTTACTTGAAAAATACTTGATGACCGCATAACTTGCAAGTTAGGATGTTCTGTTTATGAATTTATATGCTTTTGCTCTTTTTAGACATTCAATGTACATCAAAGTGGGACTACTGCCTTATACTGCAAATAATGATATAAGATGGTAGATGATAATAATGAAAAAATAATCTACATATATTTCTTGCATTCCTTTCAAATATTTAGTATACAGTCTCAATTTATAGATACACACATACCAGGACCTACCTTGTCACACACATAGTATTACAACTTACAGGGATCACATCTGTATTTTCTTACACTTCTCTTTAGAGCTCCAAAAATTGAATCCTTGATTGATAAGCAGTCTGTACCAATAGTTACAATAGCTTTTTTTATGAGCATCCTTAGCTCAATTTTGAATTCTTAGGTAAGAGCTAGGATCATAAAGACTCATGATGAGGTCACTTAAGAGGGGATAGTAAATGTACATGTGAAGACCTATAAGCCCTTATCATTAAGATAATAGGTAGTTACAGGGGGATATTCCTGTCAATGATCATAATGGAGCCCTTACAACCATGATTAAGACTCTGAAGAACTTTTCTATAAAGAATATATTATGAGTAGAGCTATGACTGCCCATATTCAAGGTCATAGATAAGATAGTGATGGTAGACCACATAATTCCAAATCATTACGATGAAAATGGAAGAGGCTAATGATGAAAAATGGAAGATACATTGATATTTTAATAAATAACTTCATGTTGGTAGATATGTTAAACACATGGAAGGGGCCACAAGTGCAATGTGTTAAGAGGTTCTGTTTCCTAGTTTACCATCAAGGGATGCCAAACGATAGGCTCCAGACCCATATTTATGCATGATAATATAGAGGTCAAATCCATATTGGGAGAAAATTTACCACGTTAACTTCTTTCTAAAGTATATTTGGACGTTCTAATTTTCCTTAAGGACAATAGTCACTGATATTAAAGTCACACTCTTTAGATGTTTTTTGTAAGAACATTTATATGCTCTTGATATACATGATGATGTCTCAAGAGCTAGAAGGTGACATTTGTCTAATAATTCAAGTTGTTGCTAGACGTTCTTGGTGATATTCTTCATCAAAAATGAAGTCACGAAGAGAAACACATAAAGATGGGATTTGGACTTCAAGAGGAAGAATGACATTCAGAGCCATAGACAAGAGAGAAGGGAGTAGCACTCATAGAGGTACCAGATGCTAGTCTGATAGGCCCAAAAGGTGAAAGGGATATGAAGATGTCAATTACCATGACTTGATTTATCAATAGTTTTGGGTAAGGATGTTACAAAGATTCTTGTTAGTGGCTTCAACTTGGCCATTAGCTTAAGGATAATATGGAGAAAGAGAAGCTAAGCTTGATATTGAAGGAATCACAAATCTTCTTGACTATATTTATTTTTGAAGGATTTTTGTTGTCTATGATGATTTTATGAGGAATGTCTGAAGTGAAGATGATGTGTTGATAGAAAAATTGATGATTTGGTTAGCTTTTGTAGATGCGAGTGGAATGGATTCCACCCATTTGGTGAAGTACTCAGTTAGCAATGATGATGGAATGATGGTGTTGAGAGGAACATGGATTGATGAGGCCAATGAGGTCAAGTCCCCATTGTGAGAAATCCCAAATATCCTGAGCCTAGTTTGTAAGGCCTGGCTAGGAATGTGGATGAGATTGGAATGTTGCTGGCATTTGACACACTTCTTAACATAATCACAACAGTCTTGATTGAGAGAGGGCCAATAATAGCTACCTATGCAAAGGAACATACTTGGTGACAATAGCTCAAGCCACTAAAATGACCACCATAGATACCATCATGGACTTCTTGGATGGAATCGCAGTAGATTCAAAGGACTTAAGGTAATCAAAGAAGAATTACCATCAAAGTTACAAATTTGTAGAGGATGCCACCAAGGATGACATAGCGGTTAGCGCATTGAAGAAATGATCACCTACCATTTTTGGATAGGTTAGAGGGGATCTTAGAATGAGATAGATATTCAAATATTTGAGAATACCAAAGATCTGATGGATTAGTATCAACATGATTGACATGAGGAAGCTCATGACATGAGATGGTTGATCAAGATGATGGAATCAACAACAAATGAGTTTGGATTCTTCTGTTTCCCATGGGATGAGGGATACAGGAGAGAGGCCATAGTGTCTGTAAAATGATTATATGAAGTGAGGGACAATTTGATGGTGTAGAAGTCGAAAATACTCAAGAAGGAAAATAGATGATGTCCTTATATTTTTGAAGGACCTCATTTTTACATTGATAGATTACCTTTGACTTAGTTGATGATGAGCTGAGAGTCACCATAGATATCAAGGATTTGGATGCCAAGCATGACATCATAGTTTTGAGACCCAAGATGAGGGCTTCATACTCAGCCATGTTGTTAGTGCATTCAAAATTAAGCTTATAAGTGATGGGGATAGGAGTATCCCAAGGAGGAATGATGATAATACCTTGTGCCTCCCCCTTACTGACACTTGGATCCATCAAAGAAAAGTGTCATTTTGAGAGGAGAGAACTCATGATCAATAGTGGTGACCTTGATAGATGGAATCATCTTGGAAATTTGTTCATGAGGAGGATGATTGTTAGAAAGAGGGGCTTTAACTATTTGATTGGAGTGGATGTCCTGGCCCTTGATATATTTTTGAGAGATGAACTCTAGGTGAAACTTGGTCATGATCATGAGCCATCGAGTGATGCGGTCACTATGATAAGGCTTTGAAATGCATGGTTTTAAGGAGATGAAATAGTGATGACATGAAGGTTTTATGATTGAGAAGATAATGATGAAGTTTAGAGGTGGCGAAAGAAAAGGTCACAACATAGTTTTTCATCTTCATTGTAGTGGAGCCTCATATTCGTGAAGGGTGCGACTGATGTAATAAATGACCCATTCTCCCTACCTTGCTCATCATGATGTGTTAACATGGCACCCAAAGCATGATAAGTGGTAGAGATATAGAGATAAAAAGGCTCCCCCTCGGCATGGAGGTGTGAGCACATGAGGAAGGGATAGAAGATATTGTTTGAGATCATCAAAGGCCTTTTGACAATTGTCATCCCAATGAAAGTCAATATCTTTGTGAAGAAGATGGTGAAAAGGTTGGAAATGGTCAGAAAGTTATGAGATGAAATGAAGAACTGATTGAATGTAACCTTGGAGACTACGCGAAGCTGCTTTAGATTAGAAGGAGGGGGAATCTCGAGGATGGATTTGATTTTTGCGGGGTCAACTTTAATACCCCTAATATAAATGATGAAGCCAAGGATTTTTCCAGTTAAGATCCAAACAACACACTTGGTTGGATTTAGACAAAGAAAGAAGGAATTGGATAAATACTGTGAAAGAGGTTTCAAGGATATGAAAGTGATTGCATCGATGCTTGGATTTACCCAAGAGGTCATCAACATAGTCCTCTACATCTCTTATGGATGAGATCATGAAAGATGTAGGTCATGGCATGTTGATAGGTGGCTCTGACATTTTTCAAACCAAAGGGCATGACAATAATAGAAAAAGGTCCCCCAAGGAGTGATGAAAGAAGTATTATGTTGGTCTCTGGTGTGATGAGGATTTGATTGTACCTAAAGAATCAATCCATAAGAGAAAGCATCTCATGGCTGTGGTGAGGTCAATGAGTTGATTCAATGTTAGGAAGAGGAAAGTCATCTTTAGAAAAAGTAAGATTTAGATCCTAAAAGTTAGTGTAGATACATGAAGCTTGTCTAGAGGCTTTTGAAATGGGTATGATATTGGAGACCCATTACGGATAGTCAATAGGAATGATGAAATTGGAATAAAGAAGGCATTGTAATTCCTCTTTGATAAGGAGAAATGTGAGGATGCATGTGGCGAAGCTTCTGCTTAACCGAATTATCATTAGGAATGGTGATGATGTTGTGGAACAAAATAGAAGGATCGAGGCCTGACATGTTCATCATACGACCATGCGAAGGCTTGGCTATGTCTAGAGAGGAATACAGAAGTGAAAGACTCAAGCTCTTGAGGATCAAGGGATTGACCCACTTTGAGGATGTGGGCTCTTGTGGAGTCCCTATGTTGATGTCAATGGTGGATTCATTTGAGGGTGGATGTGTCTGGGAAGTAAGGTCTTATGAAGATAGGAATCTTCTTCCCCCATATAGGAAAGTATGGAGTCATCATCATGCATTGAAGAATGTTAATGGTAGGGGAATATTCCTCTACCATATTAGGAAATTGAAGAGGGAGGGACCTAGTTTCACCTTCACACTGATAAGTGACTGGTCCCAAGGTGATGGTAGAGATTGAAAAAAAATCTAGAGAAATGGACACGAGTGTCATCCATATCCATAGGTTCATGGGATGGAGAAGATGGAGGATCAATGTCCATAAGAGAGGAAGATGAAGAAGGTGTGAGAGAGTCGGAAGATTGTTCCTTGAAACCCAATCCAAACTTCTCATGGGGCTTACAAGATTGATCAATGATGAGGTCATGTATGCCTTGTTCATAACACCCCATTCCAAATCCTTTCCATGCGCAATGATAGAGATAAGTATAGGTGAAGGATTTTTTGTAAATAAATTTAAATCCATTGGTATAAGGCTTGGTGTGTGGTTGAGTGTCAATGTGAGAATAAAGGGCAATCAATACCACCATAGATGAGATTGGTTTGAAGATGAGGTGGACCAAATGAAATGATATCCTCTGACATTAAGTTGATACATTAGAGCTTTATCGGGTCTACCAAGTTGATGAGGTGTGGGAAAACATTGAGGGTGAGAAGGCAATACTCCCCCAGTGAGAGATGATCCATCACTTCGTCTAAAGATTCATCATTGGGAAGTTTAGATGTAGAGACAGATGAACTAGTGGATGCTTCAGAAGAATCTTGTTTTAGGGATGAAGCACGTCATTAGGTCATGATAAGTCATGTGACATGATTTGAATGGAGGAGTTTCTGTGGGGAGAGTTAGGATTTTCCCCTCATGCTCATATTTGATGCAATGATGGAGGGTGGAAGGAACACAATGCATGGCATGAATCCATGGTTGTCCAAGTAAGATATTGTATTGAAACTCCCCTTCTACAATATAGAAGACCTCATGGAGGATTTTTTCACCGACATGGATAGGGAAATAACTGTACCCAAAGTCAGGGGAAACAACATCATTGAAAGTGTGAAGGATGGTGG